>JARBJD010000002.1:0-600000 GCA_033064195.1 Blattamonas nauphoetae
GTCCATCATTGTCATTCCTATTTTTAGATGTTCTTCGTTCGCCTAGGATCCTACGATTAATCAAAGGATAATCGTTTGGAGATTCTTCACTGAAATCGTCAATATAAAAATTAGAGTCAAGAGATTCTGCATTTTCATCGAAGTGATTTGTTTTGCCACTGGTTGTCAATGATCTCTTGTACGCAGCTTTCACAGAGTTCCAACAGAAATGGAAGTGCATCATCGTATTTCACTTTCACATACGGAACATTCAGGATTGGTTTGAACTTATCGAAGGTTGGATCAATGTTTCTTATCAGTGACGAAGACGAACAAGTGAAAGAGTTATTTCTGACCTGAACATTCTGGAGCTGTAGCCTCTCGAAGAGCATTGAATGTCTTCCACTTCCTCTGTTTCACAAGGACATTTGACACGCTGTTGCGATTGAAATTCAAGTCTGGATGAATCTGTGATTGAACTTCATGAGAAACATTCCTATTTGATGCTTCACTCAATTTAGCATTCACGTATGCTTATGAAAAGCGATAACGGAGATTTGTTCATTTGTGATTTAACTCTAATTAAAATATACTTTTGGTTTTATTTTGTATGAAAACACACAATGTCACAAAAGATAGTGTACGTTCAACCACAAAGCACAAGCGAAGAAACCAAAATGAGATACGCAGCAGAGACTCAAGCAGCATTGAAACGAATCTATGCCGACGATGATATTCAAACCAGACGCAATGATGTTCTGTGCAGTCTTCCATCAGCGTTAGAATACATCAAGAGAACTGGACGAAATTGGACTGCGAAAATAGAACAATATGGACAAGTTCCTGATGTGATGGTCTACGATAATGATACTGGAGATTTGATTGCAGTCAATGGTGCTATGCTAACTCCATACAACAGTAGACCAGTCAAAGAGACATACTATGCAATGAATCCAACCCCAGATATGCGAAGACAGAAATCATACACATCATTCAATCAAGAACACGGAAGGAAAATAAAAGCGGTGCATAGGAATTTCCTTAAGAATGGAACATACGATTTGCCAACCAATTATCGAGACATCAGTTATGCAGATATGAAAACACAAAGATCTCAACAACCATCCGCAATAATGAAGAGAGCTGTTGGTGATCACATGACGAACACATTGGGAATAACTCGTGCAAATCGAAGCAATCCAGCTGATCCCAGCAAGAATGTTTTAGACAATATGGTGTTCAATTCAATTCAATCACAAATTGCATCACTGATGTGGGATCAATGGCTTATTGATCATGTTCAGGACTACAATCCCAGTATGAAACAAAAGAAAGCCTTCAAGGATCAGATTTATCCAGTGTTTCTCCAAATGATCACTCAAGATCCAACGTATTTATCGGAATACTGTACTCACTATTCACATCAGATATCAACACAATTGAATCAACTGAAAGGAAAAGCATTCAAAACAGTCACAGATGATGATATCGATCAAAACCAATCTGAGATGCCTGGGTATTATCGATTTGCACAGTTGGACAGTTCTGGAATGGGAGCTATAGATCGAGCAGAAATGTGAATTTAAACACATTAATATATATTTTTTACTTTGATAGAAAGTGATGCAGCCAATTCTAAGTTGTCAATTTACGAAACACACAAGTTCTTCTTCAGTACCAACATCAATCACCAACAATGTCATCATCGACAACAAAGGCTCGAATTCTGGAAGGATGAATAGTGAGCAAAGTGCGAATGTGGAGCTTGAAAATGAACGAGGTGCTTACGATCCACCACTCGAGACATATCCATCAGCCCCCATTCAAAGCCGTTCAATACTACTGCGGGAGTTACGTCCAATATTTCAGCATTCAAAGATCAGTTGCTACTCGTCTACAAGAATGCATTCGCCTGTGAAAAGAAACTGTTGAATAACCTGATTGAACCATCAAAGAAACTGATCACGAACCAAAGTGATTTATGTGCTCTGATTGCGACTCTTACTGGGATCAATGATGTGGTGATTGAATTGGATGATCTGTCTGACAAGTGTCTATGTCTGAATAAACTCCCAATCTTTCGAACAATATTCAAGATCCTTGTTGGAGGAAAGATATGAGTATTGCCTATAACGAAGCCTACAACACTATTCTCAATTATGGCATTTCTCTAACAAAGACAATCCCGAGATAAATTATTCATGAATTGTATTTTTTATTTTTACATAAATGGCACCAGGAAGTTTCAACAAACTCAAAATATCGGCAAGCAATTCTTTCAATTCATCAAACCTCTAGCTCCAACATTGCTTCCAAGTAGGTGGTGGATTGCTCTCTCAAACGAACAGTAAATTTGGACAAACAGCAGGAGGAATACTGAATGGATTAGGAGGAATGATGGACGTTTATCAATAAAACAAGGCGATCAATCGAGCACAAAACCACAGATGATCGAGTACGAACCACCTCGAAATGGACGATTCTCCAATGATGATATGCCACTCTCCTCTAATTCTAAAATTCAATTCAAAGGATAAACATTCACTAGTATTCGAATATTTTTATTTTCATTAAAATGGCACCAGGTTGGTTATCAAAATTAGCAGCAGTTGGCAAAATATACTCAGAGTTGGAGCTCCATTTCTGAATCTCATCCCCTTCGTTGGACCACTGATTTCTAAGGTAGCACAGACAGGAATTGCAATGATTCCAGACGTGAAGTCGGATCAGCAAATCCACGCAGAAAAAATGGCACAATATGAGCAAGCAATGAATGAAGGAAACACAGCAGTAGCGAACAAACTCAGAGGTGAAATACTGAGACTAGAAGAAAAGCTGAAGCCAAAAACAAAGAAACCAAAAAAGGAAAAGTCTCGCTAGAGGCTTCGAACCCTTTTGGGGAAAGAGTAAATGAAAGTAACAATTCTGTTTTTTTATTTTTGATAAAATGAACTCGTATATAACACATCTGACAAACAAAAGAACTGGAGCATCATCTTTGACTGGAAATACCACTGGAAGGATAGAATACACGAGAGATGACATGGGTCAAATACAACAGCAACTTCAGTCCGAGCATCACATTAATTACCTTCTGAATGATGGAGCACACAGTACTTCTATTCAAGAATTGAAACCATCAGAGAATGCACGATTCTATACAGGGCAAGAGATAATCATTCCGTTAACTGGGAATCAGGACATTTGTCAAATTGATGATTCGTTTATCACATTCACTATGACAGCAAGGCTTACAGTCAATAACTGGCAAACTACTGCTGGTAAAATTGGATCATACATGAATGAGAGAATATTCATATTTGTGGGACTGAAGCATTCTGCATCAATCTTTCGTGACCTCACTGTTCTTCACAAAAACCAGAGAATAATTAGCACAACAAACAATGATGTATCAATGGAGTCTCACATCTACAATATGATAAAACCAAAGAGTCAATTAGAGAATCGAAAGCACTCACATACACCTTGGAAAAATGCTTGGAATCATGATGAATCTGTTGCCGGGGTGTACATTCCACTTTCGGATTTCACGACAACGTCAGGAACAGGAGTGTTTCAAGACAGTATTGATGTACCAATTCGTGTGTCAATCAATCTTGAAGATCTACTGATATTCTCAGGCATGACGGACTATCCAAGATGTCTCTTTGGAGATCTGAAATTGAGTGTTCACATGAATGAAGATGCATTGGTTTGTTGTCCAGTTAATCCTGAACTCACTTTGAAAGATACACTCTCGTTAATAATGAGCGACTATAAATCATTATGTCCTCCAATTCAAAGTTCTATTCTAAACTGTCAATCTACTCGTCCATATTTCTTTAACAATCTTGTCACCTCATGCACTAAGAATTTCGTTCAGATTGGTCCATCATTCAGGATACCAGCAGTTACTCAAGATATCACAATTAATTCAGCTGGAACTATCACAAAAGAACCAGAATATGTGGATCAGTCCATCTTACTAAACGTCATGACGTATCAAATTGATGATGTGTATTGCATGAGTGCTGGATACAATATGAAAAAAGATGCAAAAGAGAATCTGAAGAAGATGTATCAGGATCGTCCTGGAACAATTCCGGCTGAGAAGATATCGTTTTATCCATTTCAGAAGACACCAACGGAAACAGGAATTGATTGTACTCAACAAATGGTACTAGTAAACGCAAAGGATATTATGCTCCTGTTTCGTCACTACGAGAATGAAGTCACTTGTTTCCACAATCCAATGCAGAAGAATCTTCAAGTGAATCTACAAAACAGGTATTTTCCAGAACAACCAACAACCACATTTGGAGCTCGCTTTTATCAGTTCGCATTATCGACTCTCAATCTCGATTCGTATCTAGCTGTTCCTGATGATTTAGAGCGATCATTGACAGATTCTCTCGTTGAACAGAAACTCTCTGGTGATCGGAATTATGAAAAAGAGACAATGACAAGAGTACGCCCGATTCATGACAATACTGACTTCCTTTTGTGCTTTCCAACTCAGAGAAATGGTTGTCCAACAAACTGCAATGATTCAATCAGTTCCAGAGGTCAGAATGTTGCAGTCACATTGAGATCACATCCGATTTATCAAGGAGTGATTGATACCTACTACAATGTTCTTGATACAAGTCAAGGAATTCCTGAAAAGCTTGGAATGATGACAACATTTACGCATCCTCCAGCACCGATTGTAGCGACTACTGCAACAACGTGGTGGGTACTACGATTCAGTAACGATGAACCCAGAGTCGAGTACTATCTAAATCACACACTGAAAGCATTGCACCAAGATCTCGGTATCGTTCCAAATTGAAAACAGTAAAAGAAAATAATGATATTGTATTTTTTATTTTTCTATAAGTGAGAAGTATCAGATCTAATCAATCCAAACCAACATCGACATTACTTGAGCAAATTGAAGTGCAGAACCACTTACCAAAACAATGGGATTCAGAACCACATGTGTTCACAATCCAAGAAGTACATACAACAAATCCTCCCATGCCATGCAGAATCGGAGATGAGATTGAAGTTCCATTATGTTATGACGGTCATGATGTGACTGACTTTGAGAAGAGTCATTTACGTATCGATCTAAAGGTCACTGTTTCAGTTACATCACCCGAGTATGTAGATAATCAAAAAGTTGGTGTGTTCGGAATGTTCTACGGATTTAAATCGTCATCAGATGCAATTCGAGACATGAGACTCGTCGACAGTCAAGGTAACATTATTGATAATACACTTCAGAATAATCATGTTCACGAATCATTTCTGTATCACACATTCAAGTCACATGAAGAGAAAAACAACATGAAGCATTGCTACAGTCTTTGGGAAAATGTTCAGAGAATGGATCCAAGTGTGTGTGGATGCTACTATACTCCGGTCTCCTCCGGATCAAATATCTTTCCTCCAACTCACACAATCACAATTCCATTGGTGATTCCATTTGTGAACTTACTTCCACTTAGTACATTTGATCAATATCCAAATTCAATCTTTGGTAATCTACGTTTGAGATTTCATTTGACAGCTGATTCACTTGTGTATTGTCCGATTCAACCATCTACTGTTCTTCAAAAATCAGTCACAGATCAGTGGAATATTGCTTGTGAAGATTTGGCAAACTCGCTTGGTGGAGGTCGTGCGGAGATAATATATCAAGGAGATTGGGTTTATACAACACAGGAATTTACTCAAATTGGTAATCCAGTCGAACA
The DNA here is from genome assembly GCA_033064195.1 of Blattamonas nauphoetae. Classification (NCBI taxonomy): domain Eukaryota; phylum Preaxostyla; order Oxymonadida; genus Blattamonas; species Blattamonas nauphoetae. The sequence continues at coordinate 5,721 of JARBJD010000002.1, forward strand.
ATGTAATGGATACTCCAACATCACTCAACCATCAGCAGTAATACCAGGAGTCAATATAAAGACTGCAACAACCACTCTGGTTTCTTCATCTGTGGAAAAAGCAACAACAATTTGTTATGGATATCAAATGACTGATGCAACAAAACAATCTCTCATCAATACCTATTCAAAGACACTGTATGTCCTCAAAGCAGAAAGAATTGACACACAATCATTCCAATCAAAAGCAACAGCAATGGGAGTTAGATCAAACATCAGCATCAAGCTCAACAATCTCATGAATCTAATGTGCCTATTCCCAGAAAGACCAAACGAGTGTACAGTCTTCAGAAATCCTCACTATGATGGTCAATTCGAGATGCTTGGATCCAACTTTCCTAATTTCCCGATGTCAACACTCTCGCCTGAGTTCTATCAAATGATGATGGTGAATGGTGATTTCCTTGGGTGTTCTGCAACAGAAGAGTTTGAAAATTCTATTTGTTCAACTCGTGTCTACAACGACAGAGGAAAAGATTTCAAGAGAAGAAGAGCAACAACAGATGCAACGAGTTTCACATTCATGGTCCCAACAGAACGAGGTAATATCGCTGGTGGAGAAGAAGGTATATCGACAGCAGAATCAGTTAATATTGTCTTCAGAGGAACACCAATCCATCAGGGAGCACTTGATCCATATTTCACATCAACTGCAGAAGGTCCTCCTCCACCGATATTGGCATTGCATCAAGCAACATACTGGTTGTTCTGGATTGAGAATGGACAACCACGAGTGCGATATGTCATTGATCGTCGACTTCAAGAAGCGTGTGAAGAAGTGAAGAGAGGTTATTAAAAGAATCAAATATGATATTTTATTTTTGTTGAAAACACAAATGGTGAAGCGTTACTTCTCAATTTAGAATTCTCACACTGCTCAACTACCTCCTGATTTTTCTAATTCTAGAAAACAAAAATATGTTCACTTCCTCGACTGCAAACTCATTCATGTGAAGGAAGAAATTGATGGTTCAACAACAGTCGTTTCCAAGGATATTCCTCAACACATTACAATCCACGGTGATTGGATTCAAACTGACGCATTCAATGATTCATATGTTGCTTTCTGTAACGAACAGATTGCGAAGCGAAAGAAGTGGGAATTAACTACTCGACAATCAATTGTGAAGATCTGGTTCAAAGACAGTTCTGGTGAATCAATCGAGATGGAAACAACAGAGACAATCAATGGAAAAATAATCAAGGAGAGCTATGAATTTCTGGTTGATCTCATGTTGGAGTACTAGTCATTGTTTCGATCAGAGAATAATATTTTTGGATTTGTTCATTGATGAGTGTCTGTTGTTGTCCGACGATTGAACATAATTCCTGAATGGCTTTGATACAGAAGCAAGAGAGTTCAGCATAATCAACTTGAAGACAATCTGGATTGGAATCATTCACAACTTCAGGGAATATTTCTTGGATCTGCTGGGCAATCACACCAATGTGCTTCTTCTCCCTTTCCTTCTTCAAGCATTCGCATTTCTCTTTGCAATTCTTTAAGTGATCTTCATCAGTCTCGTTCTCGATTTGCTTCGTTACTTTGTTAATCTTCGAGTCGAATGTGTTGAATTGGTAGCGAACAATTTCCACTTTATTCAGTTGTTCAAGAACATCAGGGTATAGTTCAATATTTCTTTTCACTCTTCGGTCTGACAGTTGAGAAAAACTTCCTGTTGTGGATATTGAAAACACTCCTGAACCTGTGTCCTCATCGTAGTAATACAAAGCTGGTTTGTCACACGGTGACCACATGATAATTCCATCACCATTGAACTGAATTCCTGAAGTTTCTGCAAGTGATTGTGATATTGAAACGCCAGAAGAAAATGTTGAGGACGGATACGTTCCAGGATACTTCGGAAGTGATCCCTCTGATATGTTCCAATTCGCTCCATTCACATTGATCAATCCTCAAATTGTTGGTGTTGCAATACCAGCTGAACAAGTGATTGATCCATTTGTGCTCACCACTTTTTGGATTGAAGAGATCGCTGTCTGCTGTGCTTCTGTTGTCTTCTGAAGTGATTCAATCACTGCTGCATTCTCGTTGGTTGTCGAGAGATTATGATCAATCATTTTCTCAATCATTTGTGAATTGTATTTTTGTCGATTCATTTTTGGTTGCTCTTTCATAGAAAATAAAAAAATGACAATCCCTCATGAACATACGTCACCGGCACATTATTTCTGACATACTCAGAGACTAGCGAACAGTTCTCTTCTCTCATTGATTCAATTAAAGCTTGTTCTGAACATACTCGACGTCTTTCCTTGTACAACAAACTCGTGGGAGTTTGGCGCCTCTCACGATTCTCTTCAGTTGGATTCATTAAATACAAATTAAAAAATTCAAAAATAAAAAAGAACAACGAGTTTTATTTCTGTTGATCTTTTTGAAGTAACCAATTTGGTACTTTTCTTTTCACGTACTTCATCCAGATTTCGGCACAGATTGGTCGATAATATTCGAACGATTCTGGTTTCATCTTCAAGAAACTTTGAGGTTTTGCTCTCAACATGTTCTTCACCATTTGACTGATCTGCTCTTTCGATGGTCTGACGTAGAACTCCTCCGATGCACAGGAAAGTTTTCTGACGTCTGCGATTTGACAGATCAGTTGAGGTTGGTTTCGTCGCCATTTCTTTGTGTCATAGTTCATCCAAGTTGGGTTATCGATGTCAACATATTTTTGGAATAATTGTTTTAAAGTTTTGAAATTGACAATCAGTTCTGGTTTCCACAATCCTAATTTCATGAGAAATAAATGATTCTGACTCAGGAAATTCATGATGTCACTGTCCTTTCGATTGGGATTAGTGTATTCTAAAATTTGCTCAAGTTCTTCGATGAGTTCTAGCTGTGCCATTTGGTACAAAATAAAAAATTCGAAAAATAAAAAATCTCCTTTGTTTTTTCAAAAGTGAAATTTTTCCATAACTACTGATCCAATTTCAATAATTCTTGCACCAATGAATTCGCCGTGTCGGATATGACCTTAGATGAGAGTTTAATCAAAATTGGAGAACATCGATTTTTCTTCATTTTTTCAAGTGCACCATATGCACCAAAAAATGATATATGGCAAAAATCAATATTGTTCAAAAATTTTTGTAAAATCGTTTTTTATCATGTTTGACATCCATTCTGTGAAATTTGAAGTTGATTTGACGAACAACTACTGTTTTCAAAACTTGATTTTGAAGTGTCCCGTAACTTTTTAACAATCGTCATTAAAACCCCTCTACACAGATATATAGCCGGGGTAAATCCTCGGAAAAGTAGGGACGAGTAGTCGAGTGGTAAGTGCACGTACCACTAGGCTAGGAGTCCCAGGTTCGAACCCCGGAGGAAGCAATAATTTGTCCGACGTCGGATTGCAAAAAATGAGATAAATGTCAGAAACAGGGATCGCAACCCTGTGCCTTAGGAACTTGCCAACACACCAGGCAATAAAAACCACCAGCTTCCTCCCTCCCTAAGGTTTTGCACTTTTTTTGCCTATATGCAAAATTGAGTCCTCTATCGATTGCGAGTGGTTTCGAGTCCCGATCTCTGCTTGTTGTCGAGATACGAGTGTTTTCTCAAAAGAGGTTCACTGTTTTTTCGAACTTTTTTGAATGAAGAATGACTCAGATCTCGACGAATACTCAACCGATTATCATCTGGTTTCTTTTGATCGATGCATCACATCGTCCTCGAGATTTTAGTTTTTGTTTCCAGAATTTTCTCAATCAGGTTCCCAAATAAGCGCCAAATTAGCCATATTGAAAAAATCAAAAAGTCGAAAAAAGTGACAAAATTTTCGAAATAGAGCAAAAATTTACTTCAAAATGGACGTTTTTCAAGAGGTCAAAATATTGGATATATTTTTAGAATTTAGGCCAAATATTGATGTCATCAAAATGTCATAAATTCCTTTTAATACAAGATTCAAAAATGGTCAATCGGAATTGACTTTCAACTTTGGTTTTCAACGATTTTTTCAATCGGGTTCCCAATTCGCTTTCTATACTACTAATGAAAAGTTCGGTTTATTTTTTTCTAAGTTTGACCCTTTGTGACATTTATTGAAAAAAGCACCGATTGGTGACAGGACACCGATTGGTGACGCCACTATTACTGAAATGGCGGAACAACGTGGGTCAAAATATTGGACATCATACAAAAGTTCGACAGTCACAAACAAAAAACGAAATTGACCACTCTCGCCACGGCTCGATCATATATCTCGAAAATACTGTTTCTATTTTGTCGAGCACCACTTCGAGAGAAAAGTCAATTCATTTCTCAATCATGAGAGGATATTGGTTTTAATTCATGGTCTTCGAACTTTTGAATGATGTCCAACATTTTGACCAACGTGAAATCGTCCATAAGTCTGTTTAACAGTGGTATCAATGAAGTGGAGAAGTTGTTTTCCTTTTTTTTATTCTTGTTCATTTCAGAACAATCATTTTTCATTTCTGAACAATTCTACTTCATATTTGAACAATCATTTTCATTTCTGATTTAATCCGAATCAATTTCAACCCGAATTGCCAGATAACTTGGCGAGCGAACTGGAAAAAGTCACTTTGATTCATTCAATAAATCTGTAGTTTTCTCGGTTTTCTAAAACAAATCACCAATCATTGTAGATCTGGCCCTTAGAAGACACAAATCATGAAACGAAATGACAGTATTCGCTCGGCCTGGCCTACAAAGTCGGATATCGACCGCGAACCAAGATTTTGTTGGAGAGGAGATAAGATCAACAAGAACGGTGGAGGAGATGTGTTGAGTTTTCCTCTGAATGACGGAGGACAGAAAGAATAAAATATTGGTTTGATCAGACTGTTCTGGGTTCTCAACACAAATGAATCATTCAATTGTGGTGAAATGACCAAAACACAAAAGTTCAAGATATCTCGAATGTCTTCACATGTCATCAACCCATCCATTTTTCAGACTTCCAGAATGGAGGACTGTGACATGCTCTGTTCTTCTTTCATGGTGTCTTTCCTCTCACTGCCTTTCAGATGCTCTCACATCTTTTTGTGGGTTTCTTCTTCTCTTCTTGGGCTCCTGCTTTTGCTTGAGCTCCTGTCTCTCCTTCTTCTATCCCGTTTTTCCTCACGACCCCTTCGTCCCTTCCTTTCTCTTCGATGAAAATCCGATTCTGACTCGGTTGATGACTCCTCTCGGTGTCTGTGTCTCGAACGAGTCTTGTCATGTGTCTTGTGTGATCTGTGTGAATGATGGGATTTATCAGAGTGTGTTCTTTTTTCTTTTCGTACGGACTTGCTTCTGTGGTGGCGTGGGGCAGAAGAGGATGATGATTCGGACGATGAGGATGGTGAAGATTCGGATTGTGATTCAGATGACGATGATCCTCCATACAATTCAGAACTACTGTCTTCCTCTTCCTTTCTCTGTTTTTCGTGTTTCCTTTTGGCGTGTGATTTCAATTTCTCCTTCCGAAGTCTGCAAAAGAGGAGAAACAGAGAATGAATCAAACTTTGACATTTTTTTGCGTTCTTCATCACCTCCTTGCTCCTCAAAATATTCGATTGAGCTTTTCCGCCTAGCATCCAAAATTTTCTGGACGTCCAAGATTTCTGGTCTCTCTCTTGAGAGGTAGTCTTTGATTGTTCGTTCTGGTGGCGGTTTTGGTTGTCGGAACATCATGGGGTTGATTGAACCCTGTGGCTGGAATCCTACAGGAGAGTGACGGTATATTTGGTGAAAAAATAGTGATACCTCGTCTGCCCATCGTCGAGAGTGATCTGATCCGTAATTTTTAAAAAAGAGTAAGTGATCACCACAACTCTCAAAATACTCTATTTATCCAGGAATTCGACATGAACCCCATCAAATAAATTAAAGACTGAGAGTTGACTTCGTTTCATTCAAAATATCGTGAAATGTTGAAAAAATAAGAAGACAATCTCAAAAACTGTTGTATATCTTCAACGAACGAAATACCAGGATCCTTGGTTCAGCACTATGCAACTTTCTGTTGCTTGAAAAATTTGTTCAGATAGAACAGCTCAGCCAGACCAACCAAGACCACAATGATTACAGAGGTGATTGAGAACGCTTTAACCTCAACAAGAAGTTGAGCTGATGATCGTACACAACACAAGAAAAGACATACAATTGCGACTTGTGATTTTAGTCTCCCTTTGATTTAGTGCAGTGGTGTCATCAAGCAAGTCTTTGGCCAAAAGCTCGAGAGATTGAATATTGTCGGTGATATTCAGTGATTTGGACGGATCCTTTTTGATGAGGAAAAAGTGAATAATAAGTTTTTTCATCAAAGAGACAGTGGCACACAACATCAGCCAGTAGGGCGAGATATCCAACATAAAGTGTCACATTCACTAGAATTTGCTTCTTTGAGTCCTTGTCTGATGAAGGGAGACGAGAAAGCGAATGTATTCTCCAAGAAATTGAGAGATCCAAACCTTTTGAACCAGCGGGAATGTAGAAACACAATGAGTAGTCACCCTGTTGAGAGGCTTTTGATTTGATGGTATAGTTATCTGTAAGACTCTTTTGGTTGACAACAACGCCTTGTGGATTGATTAACTGAAGATGTGAGAAGAGAGATGAACAGTCTCAAAAGAGGAAAAAAATGAGATATAAAACAGAAAACAACTACAAAAAAGTTCCGGGCAGCGAACCTGAAGATCGACCACAGTTTTAGAAGGCTGATAGAGATTGATTACGTATGTGAATTCATCACCTTTCTCCAATGGTTCTTTGAGACAGAAGTCTCCCATATTTGGTACTTCGACGAGGATCGAATTGCTCGATGAGAAAAAAAGGAAGAAAGAGAGAATGAACATGTGAAATCAGGAGGGTGGGTTGGATCAAACGAATCGAATAGAGGAGCTCCGGTCTATGAACACTGCGGGTTCATTTTCTTGTGAATAAAAAACATTTTGACATTAATAAGATGAATGTTAGGGGACAATTGAGAACTCAAATTCGATCTGATCCACAATTTCTTTCATTTCCTAATGAGTTACAACTTCACGAGAATTCCTCCTGTCCCAAGCGCAGAGGAGCTCGTGAACATTGCGTTATCGTATACACAGAGGAAAACTCCAACAGAAATCCACACATCGTTCAAGATCTCTCGAATTCGTTCATTCTACATGAGAAAGGTGAAAACGACACAACAGGTTTTACACAAAAAATTAACCGAGATATTAGAACGCTTTCCTCGCCTCGATGTATATCATGCTCTATTCTTCACAGTTGACATCGCCATCTTTTCTCTAGGATATTCATCCGTTCTTCGCTGATCTCATGAATGTTCTCTATGACAAAGATCACTACAAATTGGCACTGGGTCAATTGAATATGGCTCGAAGTTTGATCGGAAATCTAGCACGTGACTACACAAAAATGTTGAAATATGGTGATTCACTCTATCGATGCAAACAACTCAAGCGAGCCGCTCTCGGCCGAATGTGTACAGTTATCAAAAAAATCAAGCATTCTTTTGATTATCTTGAGAATGTCAGGCAACATCTTTCCCGTATTCCATCCATCAATCCAACAACAAGAACTCTGATTATCTGTGGATATCCAAATGCAGGAAAGTCTTCATTCGTCAACAAAATTACTCGAGCCAATGTTGAAGTGGAACCATACGCATTCACGACAAAGTCGCTTCTAATCGGACACACTGACTACAAATATGTTCCGTGGCAAGTGATGGACACTCCCGGAATTCTTGACCATCCTCTCGAAGAAAGAAACACAATCGAAATGCAGAGTATCACTGCTCTTGCCCATTTGTCAGCATCAATTCTTTATTTCATTGATCTGAGTATGCACAGTGGCTTCACCCTGGAAGAACAAGCCCTTCTCTTCAAACACATCAAACCACTCTTCGGTGGAAAACCTCTCATTATTGTTTTCTCAAAAAGTGATATTTGTCGCTTCAGCGACCTTGATCACGATGCACAAGTCACAGTCTCTTCAATGATCGGTGTCTCCCCAGCAGATATCTTATCAGGAGGAAACCGCCACTTCTGGGCACAACAAGAGAACGCTTCGGAAATCAACGAGACCCTCCTTTGGTCATCTGGTCCCAGCATAAATGGTTCGAGTGTGGACATTGTCGAACTTTCCACACTCACCGAGAATGGAATCAACATATGCAAGCAGATCGTATGTGTTTTCCGAATGAATATTCTGATTTCTTGCCATCTCTCATTCCATCTCCTCTAGTCTTGTGAACGTCTCCTGGCTCTTCGCGAAACACTCAAAAGCATCACACGCGCCGAAGATGATCTCACATCACGTGCCCGAATTGCAACTCCATCAACGAAAGTTTGAATATCCTTTTTCAAATTATTTCAATCCTATAGACTACAGACCGAGCTCCAATAATCCCTCAAAGTGTTTTGGACGCGAGGGAACGCAAGGCCTCAGGAATGGATGTTGATGTTCCCACCCGGGAATTGGAACGTGATCTTGCACTTCGGTTGCAAGGAGATTACCGTCCGACAATTCGTGGTATGTTCACAATTCTCATTTCAATTCATCATCTTTTTTCCGTCCTGATCAGAACATTACATTGTTGAGAACGAGGACCAACGATGGGATATTATTCCAGAATTTTTGGATGGGAAGAATATTGCCGATTTTGTTGATCCAGACATTGATGCGAAACTGGCCGCCCTTGAAGAGGAAGAAGCCATTCTTGTGGAGGAAGAAAACAGAATGCGCGAAAATGGAGAATTAGATGATTTTGATATTCCACATGATCATCACATTCAACGCCCACAGTCAGAAATATCCACCAAAGGAGAACGCCTGAAACTGCGAGCAAACATGGTCAAAGAAAAGGCCAAAGCTCGAGAACAGAAATGGGAGGAACGGAAAAAGGAGAGGTATGGAGACCAGCAAGAAGGCGACGAAGCGATGCAGCGTGGTCGATCACGGACAAGAGACATCGACAGCGACGACGATTCATCATCAGATGGAGAGATTCGTAAGAAGAAGCACAAAGTCCGCCAAGGTAGCGTTGCTCGGTCCTTCTCAGCCACACGCCCCATTCCACAGCGTTCTCAATCAAAGAATCGTGCAGCACCTCGTGATGCTTGGAGCCTTAAGCTGGTTAATGACGCTGTGGAGACGGACAAGGGTCGAAGAGAGGAAGGATTCAAGTCAAGCGAAGACAAGAAGAGGGCTCGTAAGATGATGAAGAAGGTGCAGAAGGAACACTTCCGAGGAGGCAAGATGGGAGAGGGAGATACACACGTGGACAACAGAAGGCCGAAACATCTCTTCACAGGAAAGATGTCACTTGGAACAAGAGACAGAAGATAACCTCATTTCACGAAGAAATTAGAATGAAAGAACGATCCCATAGAGATAATGAACGGAAATGGTTTTACAGCTCCTGCGAGGAATAGTATTACGAATAGTGCAAGGATGCGACAGAATCAAAATAATCTCAACCATTCGTACTCTACCCCTCTCAGCTCTGTTGTGTTTCGTCTACAAAAGAAAAGGGATGCAGGATAGGAATAGATATACAGTCGAAAATGTAAAACTGCAAGCACGTAATAGACATGGGACATAATTCTTTTTCGGGACATAATTCCGTCTTTGAGCGATCTATAGACAAGTACGGTCTAATATTTGTGAATATTATTCGTGAACTGGTATGTTCACGCCACAAAAGTCAATGGAAAGGTAAAATTGTCTTGAAGTGGAGAAAGGAAAATCAAGGTACAGGGTGAGCCAAAAGTAACCTTCATCCCACAATTGTGTTTTTATGTCATCTTTTCGAAAACAAACATCAAATAGAGATCGTTGTCGCTATACTGTTTGCTCACCACCTCATTCACTGATTTCTTTCTAATCAACTTCAGTGCAGTGTACGAATGAAGTCAGATCGTTCGCATGTCCCGATTTCTGACAAAAAACGAACGAGAATTCAGTTAAGCTTTAATGATCACTCTCTTCATATTTCACGTCTTGAAACTCTCTTTTTTAACTTTTGTCGAAAAAGGCTTTGATCGGCCCCTAGAGAAGGTTACTTTTGGCTCACCCTGTATGATCTTCCCACAACCAATGTGAAAAGGTCTCCGTTCTCCGAGAAAACTCATATCCCAATCCTTCTCACCTGCCACGTCTCAGATGACATGACGAAAACTTAATACCAAGAGTCCAAAAATATTGATAAACTCGATAATGGATGTGATCAAACAGCCTAAATACCCTCTTGCCCGCTCAAAAATCCCCGATCAAGGATCCTGACTTCGAGATTTGCCAACTCGCGGACAATGACCTGATGTTCGCTGAAATGCTATTCGGGTGTGTTTTCCTTCATACACAACTCAATTGATCAATTTTTTCAACAACAATTGTTTCATCACTTTTCTTGCCAATATCTCCCTGTTTCCTTCATCACTCAATTTCCTTCTTGTTTTTCACATTTTTCAGTGTTTATCCATCCAACTTTGTTGATTCAACAAATTAGACGAACAGGTTGGTCACTCCACCAATCCAAAAGGATCCAGCCTCTTTTCCGTGTTTTGCACGTTTGCTCTCTTTCTCATTCCTTCTTTTTCATCCTCTTCACAAATTTAGGCAAGCACAGGGATACCATGTCGTCATACTTTGATCGTGGATGCAGAAAGAGATCTCTCCAATTGAAGGACGGATCACGTTCATCTCAACTTCATACATTTCACACGTGTTTTCATTCAGTTTTTATTGATCTTTTTTTCGTTACCATATGGAAATAGTTAATGTGAGAATCGAGATCAGCCCATAACAAATGAGAAAAGCAATGAGATTCCCGAAAATCTCCATTTGAGTTCACACTCCTTTAGAAGGTGTAATAAGCTTCCTTCAATCTCTCCTTTACTCTACAACTGTCCTTGTTGCGTATTTATGATGAAATGTGAATTATGTCTCCAAATTCAATTGAGTCCCACATCTATAATATGTAAGAAAGAATTCTGACCTATGTTTTATTCTCTTCACAGCAGAGTTCTGTGAGGATATTTTTGACGCCAACAACCAAACCAGCCTTGTTGGTCAGTTTGGAGGTGAAATGTTCAGTTGGGGGACGGATCCGATCTCTGTCAAGAACAATCATTGGAATTGTTCAATTTGGTTTTCAGCATCAATTTCGGCAGAAAAACAGAGATAAATCAAATCATTGTTGAAATGGAGAGCTATACAGAGAAAAGATTGTTATTAGAAAAGTGAGACGTCACGACGACTTCGTAGTTTCGAATCGATTGAAAATATGAGATCAAACAAATGTAAATTGGTCTCTTCATCACTTATCTCGTCATGTGTTGTCTTCATTCGAGTGGAAGAGTGAGAGACAGTCGCTTTGATTTTTGACTTGAAGTTCCGACATGTGTATTGAGGGTTGAGCTTATTCAGTCTGAGACATCTCAGAAAACATCTGATCAAAACAGAAATTAGAGCTGGAAGGACAAACGGCTGAAGGGTCGAAATATCTGATCCTGTCCTTTCCTCAGAGACATTCCTTCCGTTTCGCAATGTTCAACACTCCAAATCTTGGTATTCAGCAGTGCGTCGGTGTTCGACAGAATGATTCCAGAAATTTATCGAAGAATGCACAATTTCGGCTTCGATGGGAAGAGAGTTGGAAACCATGGAACAATAACGGCGAGATAACATCGTAAGGTCTGAAATAATGAAGAAAAAGGGATGATACCCGATGAAATCATGGATTGTTTATGTTCTTAACGTGGAATTGCATCTTGTTGCGATCTGTCAACGAGCGTAGGTTTCTGTTCAGTTTGACTCCAACTCTCGTCATTCGGAAGAGCATTTCTGAAAAATGATGAATATTGGGATAATCGTTAAAATAAAACTGAACTTAAATCCAATGCACACCGTTGTAGAGCGGAAATGGAACTTCAGTCGAATCTGGTGGGAGTTCATGTTTGATGGTGGAAGAAACGCTATTTCTAATTTGAGTGTGCGAATACTGCGTGTTGCGAGAGGTGAAGGCGTTTGGGCGCGGTGAGAGGATGAGGAGAGGAAGATCAAACCATGATGTTGCTTTTTCTCGTCACATCATTGACCTCGTTTCTCAGCGTCTATTCTTGGAAAAGTTCAGATACATAAAAACCGTGAAATGGAGGAAATAGTTAAAACGGATGCTTCCGTCAGCCTTGCAGTTTTACCTTTTCGACTGTATCTCTTGCATCACCTGAAAGAAGATTCCCACGTCTGAGTGAGAAGCTGAGCTTGTTGTACTCAACCGTTGAGTGAGTCTCCTCCGAAATTGATACAGAGGACGGTGTTTTGCATCCAAGATCAGTAAAATCAAACGATTCCGACCGATCTGGATAGACGATAGGAAGGGATTGGGCGGATGTGGGCCGATTTATGGAGTCAGTGGACGAGACAACAGAACGAGGGCTTCCGTTGGAGCCTGTTTGGGTGAATGGTGATGCAGTTGAGAAAAAATTGGTTACAACAGACGGATTTAGAGAGAATGGCGTCTGTGAAGGATCTTGGGCTAAGGGGAGGATGTGTGGTGCGATCGGCAACTGACGGTCATAAGAAAAAGTTGAGAATGATGACATGGCCGAGTCAATTGAGGATCTGGACAGCATTCTTCTGTGTCCTCGTGGGAGAGTGTCAGGTGAAGAAGTGGCGAAGATACCGCGGGAGGTCCTCGGGTTGGCGACGGTCGGAGAGATCGAAAACAGGATGACTTCTTGAGGCTCACTTGAAGCTGAATTCTCAACAGTCGCACCTTTAGTTTGGTGTTCCCGAACAGTTAACGATTGTGAATGAATTATGTCTGGGATAATTAGCTCTGGGAGGTGTGAAGGAGTAGTGGAGTTTGATTGAAAGGGGATGCTAAGGGGAATATTCACAGAAACAGAAGGTGGTTGAGTGGAAGCTTTTGGAGGATTTGGAGTCATTTGGACGTATGTTACGGGATGGTCTGGATTTACAACTTCGATTCGAGCTGGTTCATAACTTCTCGAAGGTTTGGGGTGTTCGAGGGATGTTTGGGGAGTAGCAGGTGAACCCTTTTCGGGAGACGCGACGACAAGAGTTTCGAGTTGAGGCTGCCCATACACACGCTTTCCTGATGACTTTCTTTGGAGTTGTCCGGAAATAGATGATGGTGTCTTTTCGGGAGGTGAATGATGGAGATTATTAGAATTATTATCCTCTGGAGAAGTCTCTTTCACAACATCAACCGCAGACGAGGTTCTTCGCGGGACATGCTGACTTCTCGCAAGGATTCGACGAAAATATTCTTCAATGAACGAATTCCGAATATATAGATGGAAACGCAGATTGGCAAGCATTTGGAGTTCCATAAGGTTGAATTCTTCAAGAGTGACCATCCCAACTGAAGCATAGAACGTGTTGTAGAAGAATTTGTCGTCCAAATACTTAGCTGCAATAACAGAACTGAAAACGAATAAAAATAAAAGATCACAACCATGCCAAAAAGGTTTTATGAGCTGTAGTTGTTGTGAGGAGAATAATTTTGTTCTTCTGCAGGCGATCGATAAATACCAGGGTGTAGATGAAACAAATCGGAGAACAGGAGAGTCCTGGCATAATCCTATGAGCAACAAAAGGAATGATCGTTGATATTCGAGAAGAACACATCAAACTTGTCAAGATAGAGTAAAAAAGGAGGAGCGCCAGATCCGGAGGAGAAAAGAGATTGTTGTCTGAAGTGCGGAACTTTCTGGACAAGTAAATCATTTTTAGCCACAATTTCTCCAGCATATTGCTTGACAGCTTGAAAGATTGTCGCTGGCGACGAACTTCTGATGAACGAATGATCAGGCATCAGAATCTAGCACTCAGATTGTGTGAATTAGAGCTGGAAATAATTTCCAGAAAAGAAAATGATGAAATCCAGGGACTGTTTACACAGAACCAAGACGAGAAATACCGTTCTTGGTTGGATCTGGAACGTCACTTTTTCCAAAACATCTTCATCTCAAACATCCTCCTATCTCCTTCTTACCACATGAATTTATCTTCCTGGGAATCATTACCTCTCCGTTATTTTTATTCATCTCTCGTTAGTGGTCAAGTTTGTCTCATCTCTCGTTCACTTCCATTCTTTTTCAAATTGCATCTACTCAGACTCTAGAACCGACCTCAGCAAGGTATTTACATTTTTCAGTAATATTTATTCTTTGTTAGTTGGAGAGACCTCGAAAAGAAGCATGATGAACTGTTTTTTCCATCTCAAAAGGAAGAGCGGGAATCGTTGTTCATCTCTTATTTATCAGCTGAGGCGTCTGATCCTTTCAATTTAAAACTCCCTCAGACAATAGAAGAGAATATCAGAAGTAAGTTTGGCGAACAAAACTCACCTCAAAAAGAAATCTCCAAATTCCTCCAAAGCGATGATTATGATGCTAACATAACCTCTAGTGATGAAGAAAATGGAATGGATATCGATGAATCGATGGCCTCAATGATGGAAACCCAATCACCAACAACCAACGATCATCCTCCAACTTTCGGCTTCCCCTCACCTGATCCGGCATTGAATTCTCTTCTCTTCAAATGGTATGAACTTGGATATATGACCTGTTATTATCAAATGACAAACAATTCCAAAAAGGAGTGAAAACTCCTCATCTCACCACTGAAGCTTACAGCACTAATTTTCTCATAGGCACTTAAAAATATTCTTCAACTATTTTCATCATGTAAATAAATGAATCAGAGAATCACGAAAGCATTCTTCTTCTCTGTGTTCTTCGCCCTTAATAGTTTTAATTCGTTCAAAGAGCCACTTTCAGGCTATCAACGATTCATGGACGATATTCCGGATGTCAGTCTCACATCCATCCCTCCACACTATTTTTCTGATGTGCCATCGCGTCCAAATGTTGATAATTTAATTCAAAAATTGCTCAGTGCAAAACAGCTTGGAAAAGCTGCATACGTTGGAATACCTGAAGCAGAAATTAAGTGTTTGACTTTTTTCTGTTATTCCAATTCTTTATTGTCCATCTTGTTTATCAAGCCTTGATTCGTGTAAATAAACAAATCATGCTCTCACAGCCGACTCTTCTCGAACTTGATGGTCCAATTAAAGTATGTGGAGATATACATGGTCAGTATTACGATCTCCTCCGACTCTTCGATCTTGGCGGATACCCACCATCATCGAACTATCTCTTCCTTGGAGGTTTCCAACTCTCATTTTCTGACGTTAATATCCAACACACATCCCGTTCTTCCTTGCATAAATAGATTACGTTGACCGTGGATCATTTTCATTGGAGTGCATCGTTCTTCTCCTCTGTTACAAGGCAAAATATCCAGAAAACTTCTTTCTCCTTCGTGGAAACCATGAGTGTGCAAGCATAAATCACCTCTTCGGATTTTATGAAGAATGTTTGTTTTCTTCTTGTTGAATCCATTTTTCTATTTTTCTTTCAGGTACAAAGCGTTATTCACAGTATCTGTGGAGATTGTTCATTGACCTCTTTAACTGTCTACCAATTGCTGCTGTACGCTATCCACTCAATATTCTTTCCAATATCTACTGGATTTTTATTATTATTCTCTCATCTTTGTTCGTATTTCATTATTTCCAACAATCAAATTCAAAATTCGGATCTTTCTTCTTAGGTAATTGGGGATGCGATTTTTTGTTGCCATGGCGGCTTATCACCATCTCTCACATCATTGGAAGCAATCAGACGCATTGTTCGTCCAACGGACATTCCGGAACAGGGAGTTCTTTGTGATCTCCTCTGGGCAGACCCTTCCCCAGAGGTCTCACAATGGGGAGAAAATGAGAGAGGAATTTCATATGTATTCGGGTCGGATGCTATCAAGAATTTCTTGGAATCTAATGATCTCGAAATTGTCATTCGCGCACACCAAGTCGTTGACGACGGGTACGAATTCTTTGCCGATCGTCAACTGGTTACACTCTTCTCAGCACCAAACTATTGCAACGAATTCGACAATGCAGGAGCAATTCTCGACGTGAGCGATACACTCATGCTTGCGTTCCACATCATTCGTCCACTCAAAAACCCTCTCCGGGAGGATCTCACTGTCGATCGAAGATGGGCATCGTCAAATGCACCACCCTCCACCAGCAGTAAGGAATCAAACACTTTTGACCATTTTCATTCCATCTCTCATTCTGCATCAACCACAAATTTGAACGTTGCTCATCGGCCTCGGGTTCTTTCGTCGCCAACTCCGCAGCGTCATGCTCGACCATTTCAGCCGTATTCGCCACAGTCAGGGATGGTGAAAGACAGAGACGAGGATGATGGAACCACCACCCCACAACAACCAAAGGTTGCACACCCACGAGATCGAACAGGTCGTCCCATTTCACCAATGCCACAAAAAAGGAGACGAAACGACCAAATTGGGGGGATGCGAGACGTGTCCTCCTCGAGGAACGGATTAAAATCGTCAGGATTGGGACAAAGAGGGGGGATGAAGCTGACACAAGGATTGAACCATTTGAAATCGGCGCAATTTTCACAAAATCGACCTGCATCTCCAACGATCTCCTCAAATCGACCTGCATCTCCGACCATTTCCACAAACCGACCTTCTAGTTCGTCTTCATTCAATCGTCCCCAATCAGCATCTCATTCTTTCTCGAAACGTTGATTAACGACTCTCGCCGCGAACATTTCACTCATCTCTTTTTTTTCATCCTTTTTCAACTAGTCACCTGAAAACCCGGGAGTAAATAACAAATCGGTAGTTTTTTTGGGGTCCCAAAAGTGAATAGTAACACTGGATTTCCGATTTTTTTGACAATTTTTCAATCTAAATGACAGTTTTATGAATAAATGAAGTGTCCTAGGTGGTTCAGAACAAATAGTTTTGATTACCCAGCATGATTTTCTCATGCTCTTGAAAAGTTGATCTCGTTGTATCTTCATAACCAGACAAAATTTTGACCTGAAATTTTCGCGAAAATGAATGTTTTGAGAAATATAAACTTTTAATATTTCACCTTTTCAAAAAATTTTTCCCCCTCGAGAGAATGTGAAATCCACTTTAAACGGATGTCTGAAATTGACTTCTCACCGTGCATCAGATGTGAATCCCGTTTTCAAAATTCATCAAAATGATGTCAACACTGTCACAATCGAATCAAACTGGTCAATTTTGCATACATGGTGAACGGTGAGTGACAAGTCCGAAGACTCTCTGAAAATTCCTCGAAAAAGGTTGAAAAACCATGATTTTGCGATCGTCGAAGAAAAAAAGTTGAAATATCAAAAGTTTATATTTCTCAAAACATTCATTTTCGCGAAAATTTCAGGTCAAAATTTTGTCTGGTTATGAAGATACAACGAGATCAACTTTTCAAGAGCATGAGAAAATCATGCTGGGTAATCAAAACTATTTGTTCTGAACCACCTAGGACACTTCATTTATTCATAAAACTGTCATTTAGATTGAAAAATTGTCAAAAAAATCGGAAATCCAGTGTTACTATTCACTTTTGGGACCCCAAAAAAAACTACCGATTTGTTATTTACTCCCGGGTTTTCAGGTGACTAACCTTGGTAGATCAAAGATGGACTGTGGGATGAATGAAAGGAAGGGTTAGTTCGGAAACTCAAGATTAACAACGATGGATTTTCGGGTGTTGCTTCTGTCAACCATGATGACGTCCAGAGAGCGAGGAGAAACAGGGCTGGTGACGTCTAACCCTATTTCTTCGAGCGCAGACAAGATCTCCTTCGCTCGGTATTCATCGTTGTCTTCTTCAAATAACTCGCTTATCAGTGGGACAAGTTGGCCGTGGCTCCTGGTGGTTATGTCTGTCACAGTCACTTGGAGTTCTGTGTTGATTCTGTTCTCAAGAGACCCGATTGTCTCGCCCGGTGTCACTTTGAGAGAAAGTTGAGTAGGTTGGATTGGGAGGGCTTCCGTTTCTTCAGTCGGTTCGTTTTCTTCCAGGAGGATAGGATCAGAGGCTGAAATGAGATTGACCCCGAGATTGACAGAGAAGGACGGCATCATTTCCGTCGGGGCTGAACTGATAACTCCGATCAGAGTGCTTGCAACGAGAGAGGAAACATAGGCAGTGGTTGTGGCAAGAGCAGGAGTGATGAGTCCCATGAGACGAACAGCTTCCTCTTTTGTGATCTGATTGATGTCATAATTCGAAGAACGGATCGATGATGAGGAGATGATGAATGATAAGTGAGAGTCCATGTCTTTGTCGAGTGTGACCAGGACAAAGTCAAATGTCGTATGAGATTTCAGTTTCTGGACGAGTTTGTTGCATTCTGTAGTGATTTCATTGAGGTCAGTTGGGTTTGGTTTTCGAGTGTTTTCAGTCCTTCCACGGGCTATTTCCTTCACTTTGTCCTTCATCTCCGACAGGGAAAATGTTGGTCCTCTCAAACTTTGTGCACGGATGCATGCGGCACTTGCGACGAACTCAAGATGTGTTTCATCATTGACATCGAATTTAATGGGATGAGGAAACCTCTTGTTTCCCGACCAGAAGAGTTTTCCATGTTTGTCTACTGAATCGATGGGATTCTCTTGGACTCGTTGTGCGATAAGGGAATCAAACTGAACGTGGAACAGAAACAACGCCCATTCGACGCATGTTTTGAAGTCCGACGCAGAATATCGCTCCAAATTTTCTTCAGCAAGATGAAGATTGTCCAAAGAAGATTCCGATCCAAAACCAGTCTGTGACTCAAACTTCTGCCAATCTTCACACATTTTCTGTGTCATCGAGAGATTATCGTTGAACACCTTCGTGAACATGTCCAGGGCATACCCCATTGTATGTTCAGGCATGTAAGGGAAGTTGTGGAGGGTGCAGAGAGGAGCGGCATCCCCACTTCCTTCCTCATCGAACTCCAATTGCTCTATCTTCCCCGGAAGCATCACATCTGAGTTGCAGCAGAGTCCTTCAGTCCCACTGTCAATCATTGGCTTATGTAAGCTCCAGCACATACTGGTCACGTAGGTACGGGCCTTGTTGTTATCCAAGGCCAGCAAAACAAGATCGACGTCACCCCAGAACTGCGCGTCATATTCATTCTCTGTCTCTTTAGCCATCATCGTTGTTTTGGAGATGGCGTTGCAAGAAGGATTGAGCTCTTTAATCGCAGCAGTAACGACCTCCGCTTTCCAGAGCCCAATATGCTCTTGGTGGAAGAGGAATTGACGACTGAGGTTGGAGAGTTCCACTTTGTCCATATCCACAAATATAATCATGCCGCGTGGTCCTGTCCCAGCTCCCATCAGAGCAAGCAGTTTAGCATCTTCGCAGCCGATGGCTCCAGCACCAACAACAAGGATTCGCACGTTTCGAAGGTGCTCATGAAGAGAGCGACCAATCAATTGGATTTGATCATCGTACTGATCACCGAGTGGTTGGTATTCTGGGTCGTCCTCAGTGTTTGAATCACGAATCCTTGAGAGGAGGAGTGGTTTCTGGAAAGAGTAGTGGAGTTGGGTGATGGGGGTGTATTGGTGAGACACGCCTTTGATGACCTCTGACGCAACCAGCGATCCAGCCTGTGATGCAACTGATGGAAAAGAGAGGCCATAAGTTTTGGCAAACAATTTGGTGAGATTGGGGTTGACGTACGCAAATTCAAACCCGGCGAAGTCGCCGTGATGTTTCCCATTGAAAGAGTTGCAGAGTTCAACGAATCGATCAGCATCCTGTTGATTGTGGGGACGAGGAGGCTGGCCGTACTTCTCGATGAAAGGTTGGATAGAATTGAAGCAGGTCTCGAGTGTGTCTCCCGATTGATCGATGTATTCACCGTAAGTCCGATTTCGAAGAACTCGATTCCACAGGCAATCCACGAATGGGATATGATTCACATGTCCACCTGGATCCAGTTGTTCGACGATGCCACCGCCTTCGAAGGGTTTGAATGATGAGGAGTCTAAGTCGATGGCAAAATTCGATGGATCTACTTCTTTCACGACAGCAGAAGTGATTTCATTTAATTCTGTCATTCCTTTCACCAACTTGAAATGCACAATGTTTCCAACCTGAAATGAATGTGCAGTTTCTGGGAAGATGATAGTTTCAGGACCAGAATTGATGAAGTCGATTGAAACTCGTCCTAATCGGGACGTAAGGATCTTCTGGATTTTGTGATCCCCAAAATTGTTGAAGAGCCTGAAAAATGGTCCAGTTGTGTTGATGGTAGTAATGTTTGCACCAGATTTGAGACAGAGTTCTTCAATTGACTTGATGTCGTTGTCAGGTTTGTTGACCAAGACAATATGCTAAAAGAAATGAAAAGGAAGGAGATAAACATTGATATCTTTGATTGATGATTCAGTTAACTCACATTCAAACTCCTTGATGGATACCAAAGGATTTAGTTTTTCGAATCGATGAATTGAAGCTTTGACTCGATTTTTTCCAATGTCCTCCTTTCGAAGATAAAACTAGAAAACTTGTCATAGGAAAAACTGGATATACATGTGTTGAAAGATCGGAGATAGTTGTAGTCTGACTGTCGCGCAAAAAAACACTCCCAACACCAGAAAGGATGAGATCTTTGGCTAATATCCATTAATGTTCGAAGTTAAAGAGAAAAGAGACCGATTTCTGCACCAACTCCATCCAGACCATCGATAAGTACTGAAGAAACTTTTAGTGACTGTTGTCCGTCTTTCCTGGGAAAAATCAAAGCAACAATGATGTAAAATCATCGAAACAGGTGGGATACCCGTATGTAAGAGTTTGGCGCGAATATAATTGATCTTCGTTCATCTGAAAAACAAGTGACCCTCAACAAAAATAATGATGATCGTGGAAGACAATTGGAGGATAATCAAGATAAGAAAATGAAGATTAATTGCTTAAAAACAAAAAAGAACATAAAAGTCAATTAGTCTTTGTGGGAGCGTCTGTGGCGATGTTTTCGTTCCTTTGTGGTTTCTGCTTGATGTTGATATGTTGCAGTTTGAGGATGATGAACAACGAGGGGAGTGTTGTGGAAAATTTCGGAACGATAGAAGGTTGGCATTTTAAACTCGGATGGAAGGAGTGGATCGCCTATTCCGTCCGGAAATGTGGGAGGAGGAGCTGCGTACGCCTCTTCTCTGTTTTCGAGGAGGGTGCTGGATTTCGGGACAGGAGGGGAAATCTGAGAGAAGGATGACGGCTTTACCTTGGGGAGAAGGTTGATAGTCATCCTGGTGTCGGAGATCATGCGCTCAACTTCGTCGGAGATGGAGAGAGCAGTATTCATTGCCTTGGTGGTCACATTCACATTTGGACGATTTCGATCAGCAATCGACAGGAGAACAGTTCGCAATGGAACAGGAGATTGAAGGAGATTGAGAGTGGATGCAGATGGCTTGTGGAGACCAATTGCAGTGGCTGTTGGAGGAGGTCGAAGAGCAACATTCGGAATGTCTGGTGAACAGAGGAAAGGCAAGATCGGTGGATACGGGCTGATTGTGTCGAAAACTCGGCCAGAACCCAACCCAACCACATCTTGTCCATCAATTCGTGCGACTGAGAAACGCGGCAGAACGTTCTCCGCAGCTCGGACAGTGTAAAGATATGCATTTTCTTGGTCCTCATCTCGGAGCCAATCCTTGAGCATGCTCATACTGTTCTCGATAAACTGCGTTGGCTGGGTGACAATCTCACTTCTCATCTCTCGTCGACCCTCTGCCACCCAATTGATGGCATACGCTAATGGCCACACACCATCTTCGACAACACAATCTTGTCGAGCAGCTTGAACCATCTTTTTATCTTGTGGGACAGATGACATGATCGAATATGGATTGTGGGTTGATGGAAGAAGGTCAGAATCATCGTGGAAGACAGGGGGTGAGAGGCATGTTATGAGTAATTCGGACGAGAGTGTGAAGTCCATACTGATGTGGTCAGTTGTTTGAGTAGAAAGATGAGAGCCTGATTTATGCGAGAGGAGTGATGTCAATGTGCGTTTAGAAACTGAGACAAGGAATGGGACGAGACCCTGTTGGATGAGGATGTCTGGATCCGACCTTCCTCCAGTGACAATCAGATGAATGATGGGCAAAACAAACGACTCTGAAGTGTGTGTTGGGAATTGTTCAGAGAGGAGTGGAAGTGGAGTTGTTGAAACCCATTCTTGATGGAATGATGGGGAATTCTGTTCAAACGACATGAGAGCCCAACGGACTCCGCGTTCAATCATCAATTCTTCACCCAAGTAAGTTCTGATTGTTCGGAGCATCGTCATCGCCACAGCCGGGAGGACGAGCGTTGTTTTTATCGCATGAGCGATCAATTGAAGAAGGACATGGCAGAGGCGACGAACTTGGTAGAGAAGTCGGTGTGCAGATTCAATCGCAACAAAATGGAAATTTGTGGAATTTTCTGGCGAACCATCGGGTGAATGATGGAGGGTGGTTTGGATGGTTGGGGTCACAAGGGAGAGGAACGGGGATGGAATGCTGATGTAAGAGAGATCATAGATGTCAGGTTTGAGAGGTGGAGTTGTATTCGGCCGATCAGGGTCACTGGATGGATCTGTATTAATCTCGCTTTTCTCTGAAATGTCAAACAGGATCACACGAAGTTCTGTCAATGTCTTGACCGCCTCGTCAAAACGGCCGAACAAGAGTTTAGTGAACTGTGGGGTGCAGAGAGAGGTTGAATAATCATCGAGGAAGAGGGTGTGGATTAGCGTCATGAGGGCCACTTCCGTTTCGATCACATCGTTCAAAAGAATATCCTCTCCATCTCTGAAGGTCTCATTCTCTGGGTCAGCTTCACTTTCACTGTCATGATGTGAGAAGATGCCGAGTTCATCAATGTATTCATTGGAACCTTGGATGGTGTTCCCTCTCGCGTCAAATGTTGGGAGATACTTTTCCACAACATCGACGAGCGTTTCTCGAAGTTTTTTGGGAGATTGAGTTTTGTTTTTGAGAGAATTGTGAGTTTCTGTGAGTTTCTTGTTGGCTTGAACAAAGTGAGATCGTCTTGGAGTTGCTTTGGTCTTTTTGGAAGCATTCCATTTCATGACGATTGTCTTGATTGCTTCATCGAGGCGGTTCTCTTGGTCGGAGTCTGGATTGGCGTAGTATGTACTTGAAACAACAGCAGGAACTTTCTTTCCTTCAACATCGCGCCTTGTTCTTCCAATCAGGTAAGAATACGATCCACATCGACTCACACTTCTGAGAAGTTTGGTAAGTGTATCTACACCATCAACAACCACAAATCCATCTCCTGACCACTCGATTTGTGATCGTTGGCTGAAGCCACGACCTGGAGAAGTTGTAGATCGGAGGGTGAGGCGAGGTGCCATTGAGTTGAGCAGAGACATGCTTTGGCGGATTGTGCTTGTTTGAAGTAGTTGCTGATGGCTTCTGTGATGGCTCAGAACAGTCACAAGAAGAGTGCAGACGTTTCGGATGGAGAGGAACTGTCCTGACTGCGTCAGAGAGGAAAGGAGTGGAAATGAGATATCCGAGAAGAAGGTTGAAGCTGACACGGCATGAAGTAACAGCGGATCAGTGAGGAAGATGGAGGCCAACGATATATTCATCTGTTGAATGAAGGAATAGGAGTGAATGGTTGATGGTGTGTAGAAGTTGAGGAAGGCAGTTAGTGTGCGGTAGTCTGTGGTTGGCAATGTCTGTCGAAGCTCTGAAATCTCAGCAGGTCCAGCAAATGGATTGAGAACAAACGGATCATCCGGTTTAACCATTCCAAGCAATCCTTGCTCGCGAAGAAGAAGAGTCCTCTGCTCCGGATTGAGTTGCGTACTAAACTTGTGTTGAATGGCAAGGTAGTCAAGGAAAGGAAGAAGATTTGTGAAGAAAGCCGAGCGTAAGAGTGGATGTGCATCTGCAAGAGTTGCTAATGCACTGACTGCTGTAATCGCGATTGTCTGAACTAAAGTGAGTGGGCAGATGTTTTCGACGGAGGATGAGAAGGCGAGGGAGAGTGTGGTGAAAATGGGATGTGAGGGTTGATGGAAGGCATGAATTGGAGAGAATGAATCGAGGTGGAATGGGTGAGGGGGCCTACAAATGCACAAAGAATTGATTTCATAATCTGCCTTCTTTTGAAGCATGGAAAGCGAAATGATAATTTGTTTGGGGATCAACGACAGGGCTTGGATCATTGCATCAGAATCCAGATTGTTTTGGAGGAAGTGGGACTGAATTCGATGTGTATGTAGAACGAGGAGGGATGATAGAATACAGTAGGTATCGAAGATACACAGCAGCTGTTCCATCGAATCACAAAGAGGTTCTGTTGGAATTTCCATGAAGGCAAATAGAGAGGCAAGATGATCTTCGATAAACAAGCATTCAGACACTGAAATTAAACTGGAGATTTGTATTGGGTCCACACAGCAAACATGCTCATGAGCAGTGAGGAACGTTTTGGTTCTTTCAGTGAGGAAGACTGGATGTGTTGTCAATTGCGCTTGGGGAACAACGCTTTGTGATGGGGCAAGGAGATGAGCAATGAAGGAAAGAATTGTGTGTGTGGAGTAGAAATCCTTTGCATCGAGAAAGATGCGTGCTGTGTCGAAGAGATATGTGAAGTAAGCAGACGCTGGCTGACCAGACATGGAATTTAGAGGATGAAGAGTGGATTGAACACGACTATCCTCTTGCAACACTGCTGCTGGAAGCGATGGATTTGTGTCCGAAGCTGTGAACTCCGAAGGGAGTGGTTGCGAAAGGATGTGATGAATCAGAGCCTCTCGGAGGGAGTTTTGTTGATAGTCTGAGGGGGGATACAGAGAGGCACAGTACTCATTTTCGGAGTGGATCAGAACAGTGAACAGAGTTGCGAGTGACGAGATGTCCCAAGAGTGTTCGCTTCGCTTTTGTTGGATGAGGCCTGAGTTTATTGATGACATGATCATGGATGAATGGAGTTGGTCAACCAGAGCATTCGATTTCGCAGGTGTCATTGCGTTTTCAATGTAGCACGAAAGTTCATAACTGACGTTGGCTGGCAGAGAGCTGGGAAGTGTGGGCGAACTAGCGAGAGATTGACCTGATGGGTGGATGGGAGAGATCTCTGGAGGCATGAGTGAAGCAACAAGACGACAAAAGTGGTCGCTTTGTGATGACCAATTGTAGAAGAAGATCGAATTTGGATTTGCTATCGTGTGGCTTTGATTGGGAGCAGCAGAAGTGACTGCTGAAACAAAGTCTAGATAGAGTGAAGGAATCTTCTGGGACGCTGAGAAATTGAAAGAGGACAGAATGTTTGAGAATGAGGGGGATGGAAGAGCACCCGACGAGAGAGAGAGCAAGCTGGTCAGAGGAGCGGGAGGAATAGACGGGAAGTTGGTGACGAGTGACGGTGAAAGGATGATATGATGTGGATCATTTCCATTGCCCGATGAAGGTTGAAGGAGAAGAGAAAGACATCGACTAATGGAAAATCGGCATTCCTGATTGATTTCTTCCTCAGTCTCAGATGTCGTTGGGGATTGGGCAAATGACGACAAGATGGAGATCAAAACTGGGACGGCAACGAGGACTGAATCCGACAGACCATCGGAATTGATATCTTCATTCAGAAAACGGCGAAGTTTCATTTGGAGAATCCAAGGAAGGTTGACAAGGTTAAATCGAGAGGCTGCCTGTGACGCAGATGTTGTTCGTTCCTTGTGATCTTGAACATATATTGTTGGTTGTGGAATCGGCCTTTGTACTGTTTTGGTTCTTGCATTCCCATTGAGAAGAGATGGTTTAGTCTGATTCATGCTCGAGATTGACTGCAGTGTGTTCAGAAACATTGAATCATTGCCGTTCTTGTGAGATTTGTTCTGTACATAATCAAACCGAGATTGCGAAAGAGACAACTCTCGCTCATTGACATTCGGAGATTGGTGGGCAGACTTGTCATCCTGGATCGAGATTGTTTCGTCTTGATGTGTAAGTTCTTTCAGATAGTCTTCCGTCACCAATTCAGAATGGACGGCTGTCCTTGTTTCAAAAACAGATGACATGACTTCAAGGACATGGATGGTCTGTTCCTTTGAAGCATCAATTAATGCCAATTGTGAGAGAATAACAAGAGACGATGGGCAACAGAGGAGTTGTATCTTCGTGATGTCATCGATTGGTAATTTGTGAGCTGGAATGGATTTCAACGAGACAAATCTTGCTGGTGGAAGGACGACTCTCGGAAAAGCGTTCGGGCTGGGAATGTAAGGACCATTTTCGGCTTCATTAATCTCAACAGCCTTTCTGATTCCATCAGCTTTGATTGTATCCATGAGAGACCGAATCCACATCCATCCACTTTCTCGACGACTCCACCGTTTGAAGATTGGATACGGATCAAAGTCCACTGGAGTTTTCTTCCCTGGTGGAGTAATCGGAATCTTCTGTGGGCCGATTTCAGCTATACATTCATGAAGGAGCGATATTGCTAGTGGGGTATGTGTTTGCTTGGTAAGGCGAGAACATGACGCTGTGAAGAGGAGATGGATTGGGAGTTGATGATGGACGATGAGACATGATTTGAGTCGATGAAACTCAAACAATCTCTGAACCAGAATGAGAGCCGTGTCGAGCAAGAAATTCCATTCTCGTTCGTCTGTTGTCACGAGTGGTGAAGAGAGTGGATTGGTTGATGCGGTAAGACAATACAGAAAAGATGGTTGTGTCAGTCCAGCAGGATGTGTATCCATCATTTCTTCAATTTCCTCTTCATCATCTTCATCTGAAACATGGCTGGTTGTCGAAATAGCTGGAGGACTCGAGATTGACCGAGGTGGACGAACCTGCAACTGGACGAGTGATGATGTTGAATTGTACACTGCTGCTGTCAAGAGTGTTAAGAATGCCATGCTCTCGAACATGGATTCAGTCTTCACATTGAGAGTCACCGATAAAATCCGGAATGCAAGTTGAACGCAATGGAGTGTTTCAGTGAGTGTTGGAGGAGGTAGGAAGAAGAGAGAATCAGTGCTGAGCGCAGACCGTCTGTGTTTCATATTCATGGATGGATGAGGTGCTGGTGGGAGTGGGGTGAAAGGAGAATGAAAAATCAAGTAGTGGATTATGCGAGCTGTGATTTGGTGAACGTAGAGTGTCATGGCAGAGACACCGTTGTTGAATAAGGACAATAGAATTGAGAGTGTGTGGTATCGAATGACGTGATCATCGAACAAGAGACAGTCGACGAGAACAGGGATGATTGGGTCGAAAACTTTGATTGTCGATGCTGATAACGAGAGAAGATGGAACATTGGGAGAGCTAGTCTGACGCACATCCATGCAGTTGGATGAATGTTCATGTCAAATTCCCTGACCCCAGTGATCTCCAGGGGAAGAGGAAACTGAGGGGGGTTGGTGCGGATGACCGGATGCATTGCAGCATCGAGGTTGAATAAGCGAACCCCAGAATTGAGGAGGAAGATGGCTGGAATGTGTGCCGAAGTTGACAGATAAGTGAGTGGTTGGAAATGCGGAGGGAGAGGCGAGGCTGTGGCAGAAACTTCAGATTGGATCGAATGAATGAGATTGAAACAGAGAATGAAGGATGACATGCGGCCGTACAGAAATGCGAATGGGAAAGCATGGAGAGTATCTGTGAGGACCTGGGCAACAGAATAGATTGATGTGAGAGGGAAAGACAAGTCGACTGCGAACTCTGGATAATCGAGGAAAGGATTCGTTTTGGGGATGATCAGCGAGAGAGCTGTGAAGATTCGGTATTGGCAAGCTTCTTCCACGAACGGGCCGTACGGGAGAGGAGTTGCATCAAACAACGAAAAATGTTTGTTGGAGGTCGATGAATCAGAAAACGGTGAGAGGAGCGAGAAGATGAGCGAGTGGAGTGTGAGGGCAGAGATGCTTGCGATTAGAGGCATTCCGTTGGATGATGTGTTGGACTTGATTGTCTGAGCAGTTTGGTAAATGATGGAGCAGAGCGTACGAATTGGTGAATGGTTGATTACTGCCTGGAGTCTGTTTGTGTGGGAATGGAGAACAGAAAGAGGATGTGTGGATATTTCTGTGAGTTCTGCAGGAGGACATACAATCCCAAAAAGTGTTGACAGGTCACGATGAAGAACTTGTTCGATTTGGGAGAAGTTCGTGAAGGGGCATGGGGGGATTGTGAACGAGGGAGGAAGCGGTTGAAGAACAGTGAGCTTTAGAGAATTCAAATCTCCACCAATTTGAGAATGACGGAAGAGAAGTGTGGTTCCTGCGTTGATTCGCGTGAAGAGATCCGAGATAAGTGAATGACGAGTTGGAAGTGGATCGACAATCGATAAAACAGTTCCATTGAACCATCGTTCCTCTCGAATTTCTGGGTTGGGGTCAATGATGGTCTTCTTCAGTTTTTTGGGACGGAAAGGTTTTCCTGCCAACTTCGCTTCAAGTTCATCCCTCCATTCCTGTTTGGCCTCTTCCTCAATTCGATCCAACTGACGTCGAACTTCCTCAGCGCGTTTGGCTGCGTCATGTCGAATTCTGATAAGTTCTTGTTTTGTCTTATCAATTTCATCACGAAGGATCCGAGCAACTTCAGTAAGATCTTCATTCTCTTCCTTGAGAGATGAGAGGACGTGTGAAGTGTTGTGGAGATTGGATGTGATTGCAGTGTAACTCTGGGTGGAACGGAGCATTCCATCATGGAGTTCGACGGAGCGTTTTTTCTCCTTTGTCAATTCCACGCGAAGAAAATCGTATTCATTTGTCAACTCGTCAAGTTCAAATTGAGCCTCGTTGATCTGCTGGACGAGCGATTCTTTCCTCGTTTTCCATTCTGCTTCTCGTTCCCTCATCCGAGCGATGTCCTGCTCTGTTTCTTGTCGTTCTCGCTGGAGCCAGTCGATCATGGAGGTGCGGCTTTCCTGATGTCGTTCCCTCCCCCCCCTCTCTTTGCACATTTTAAGTTCAACAGACGTTTTCTGCATCGCGTCAATCACACAGCACAAACTGACCATCAGAGGAGATACCGAGAGAATGATGGAGTGTGAGGTTGACCCGTAAGGCATTTTGTTTGCATCACCTTCCATGTCCATTGCCTTAAACAAGTTCGTCCACCTCTCGATGTAATGGACAAAAGTGGATTCATCCTCCTCTTCTTCTGATTCTGGAGTTTTGGGTTTCATGGCGAGGAGTCGTTCAATGCTTTTGGTCTCATCTGGCCCGAGCAATGTCAGTTCTCCCGTATCACAGCTTTTCACAACAACACCACGAGACTTCCGAGATTCGGTCTCGAGCCAGTGTTTTGCTGTCTCGAGTTCGTCGTTGATGTGTGAGAGTGAGGTTTGTATCCTCGTGGATGGGTTGGCATTCAGAATGATTGATGCCTGTGCGATGAGACTCTTGGCTTGCGAGTGGAGGGTTGTCATTGTTTTGTGGAATGATCGAATTGCCTCAACACGATCGTCAATTCTCAGCTGGATCACTTGTTGAGAGAAGTTCCACTCATCGCGAGACTGAAGTTGGAGATCAGTGTTCAATTCTTCGTCTCTTTCTGATTTCCTCTGAAACTGTCGACGGGCTTCAATTTGATGTTCCCGTTCGTCCAACGCTCTTTCTTGCCTGTGGAGGACATCCATTTGCTCCTCCTCTTCCTTTTGAAGAGATGCTTTCATTGTATAGTATTTTGCCTTTTCCTTCTTCATCTGTGAGGGATGTTCTATCAGCCGTTTTCTTTTCTCTTGAATTTCTTGACTAAAATCACGGGACTCCTTCTGATTTGTCAAGGCACGACTCTGATGATTCATTTTTCGTAGTTTAGTGCTCTTTGAACGTTCATCTAAGTCTTGGAACTCTTTTCTAAGTTTGATCAATTCGTCCTCACGTGTTTCAGCTCCAATATTGGATAAAAATGCTCCACGTTCTAGCAGCTCTGCTATTTGCGTCTCAGCCTTAATCCTTTTCGTAGTTTCCGCTTCAAGATAGCTGTATGGAACTCGACGTTGGAAGAGCTCATCGCGAAGGCGATCTGCAAATTTTCCTTCATCCTCTTTTTGGTTTTGTTCATCCAAATCCCGTTGGAGACGTTTCCGTTTATCTCTTTCTCTTTTTTCTCTTTCACGACGTTCTCTTTCCTTTTTGCGTTCTTCTTTCTCAAGCGAAAGACGTTGGAGCCGTTTAGCTTCTTTTTGTTCTTGTTTCTGTCTTGCAAGATCTTCTTGAGCTGTAATGATTGCATTTTGCTTTGCTTGCTCGAGTTCCTCAGGTGATAGGAGAACAGGTTGAAGTGACACCGATTTCAGTGATTCTGGACTTCCATCATCCTTTACTTCGTTTGGATCCTTGGATTGTTCTTGTTGTCTCCGTTCTTCTTGTTTTTTTGCCAGTTCTTCCTCTGCTTTTTTGACAACATCATCATTCTTTGCTGCGTCAGCTAATCTCAGAAGCTCAGGTGCTAAAATAGCCCCAGCTGCCTGTTTCATCTGAATTGCATCATTAGGCGGAGGATCGGAATCAGTAGGTGGATCTCCACTTTCTATACGGCGAATAATTTCATCAATTGCGTTCACATCATCATCTTTGATTGAAAGACCGTTTTCGCTCATATCTGCGGTTTCTGGCCACTCATCTGGTTTCTGTTTGTACTTTTTAAAGTCTGAAACGACGGATTTTTCAATGTCCTTTTGAAAATTCTTCCTCTTTTTGATCGAGTTGAACAATTCGTGTGTGAGCCAAACTGGTGGAGATTTGATGAATTGGACGAGACGTTGGATAAGAGGGTGATCCATTGAAAGATTTGCACTAATGGTATTTGTGAGAATAGAGGCGAGGTAGAGAGCGTAGTCGATTGTGTGTTGGATTCCAACAGTAACAATATCTTTTCTCTTTTCTGAGGTGAGAAACTGGAGAAGAACATTTTCAATCCCACTAGCCATGAAGAACTTTGGGTCTAAGCAAGAATATAAGACAGAGAATGAATGATGATGAAGAGAGTTGTGTGAAACCTGTTAGGGCGACTTTGATGAGGATACAGAGGGATGCTTTGATAACAATTTCTTCTCTGAGTTCTGAAAAATCGGCGAATCTCGAAACTATTTGTTTCCCACTGATCTTGAGTTCTTTTTGATTCTCCTGGGCAAAAACAGCCCTCCAAACAGACTTCAGAGCTTCATAATATTCAACTGTATTTGGTGTATCAAGATCTTTCAGTAATTGGTGAAAGGTTGCGGGTTTTGCAGTGGAAGTCGACATTTCGAGATCGACTCACCACTTTTTATGATTTGGGTAACACCCTCTCAATAATCCTGGACGTCTGTGAAAAATATCACTAATGCAGCAACACGATATTTTTCAGAAAGAAAAACCTTTCGTTAAGCAGATTGAAGACCTTTTTATCGATCATTCTCTTCATGATGATTCCGAATCACATATTGATATTCTCTCTGAATCATTCACTGAACAATTTAAAAACGACATATTCTCATCTGGAACTATCATAGGAGTTCTGGAAATTTTCTCAGGCTCTCTTTATATCCAAATTCTCCAAACAATCAAACTCATTGAAGCCTTACGACTTGTCTCAATTTTATCCCAGAAAAAAAACGTTGAAGCACATGTAAATGATACTAGTGCATCCCAGAAATGTGATGAAAATTCACAATTGACCACAGGACAAACCACATTCACTCTGGAGTATTGTCGGGAAATACTCATGGATATAAATTCAATATCGAGTGCAACTTTTTCCATGGATACTTTTTCAACCCTTGTTTCCAAATCCCCTCTTGTTGAACAGTATTCTCCCCTCAACAAACACGAAGAGAATTCCGCCATGATTTCTGCTTCTTCTTCAACGAACCCACATTTTTCTGATCGCATAAGTGCATTCTCTGAACTGAAAGTCTTTCCTCTTCACAGCTTGGAAGATATCACACTCGAAAACATTGAAACTCATCTGTCACAACTTTATCAGACTATTCACACTCTCCTTGTCACAATCAATCGTCGTCAAATGATGATGGATCGTTACATATCCCAGATCCTCGCAAAACTTGTTACTACTTCCACAATACCGTATTTTGAGGAAGCGTTGTTCTCTCCACCAGTTGTCACACTCTTCTCGGATCCACCTGTCAGAAAACAGCGCTTCTTCAATCCAAAATGTCTCACCCAGAATCAGTTCTGGAGGACAACCCTTGTGCAACTCACCTCTGTCTCTGAGCAGTCGCTGTTTGATACTCTCTTTGAGCAACCTCTCCTGACTACCATCCTCCTCTTCAATCGACTCTTCTCGACTGATTCCATATTCGATCTGTTGAATAAGACCGTCCTTCGCAGTTCCCCAATTCTTACACAATCCATTCTACACTCTCTCCCCTCTCTCGCAACAGAAGTCCCTCCACTTCTCTCCACTCTTCTCTCCATTCTTCCGTCGATACTTACAACACCATCAGAACAATCTGCAGTCGTCATGTGCCATCCATCATCTTCATTTCAGGATCTCGTTCAACGTGCATTTTCAGCTGATCTTTCACCAACCACAGATCAACATTATTTCTCGGAACACCCAATCGAAACTCTTCCAATTCTCTTCTCTTCACTCCAAACCCTGTTATCGCCCACCCTGTCTCCCTCTCTTCTGTCTCTGGCGAAGACTCTTCAACCATCTCTCCTGTCAACTCGCAACGTGATTTCACAGAATGTTCTTTCATTGTCACTCCGATATCGACAGAAACTTTCAGAGAACTTTCAAGCTCTCGTTCCATCATCACTCAGTGAAACTCAACTTCCTCTCGACATCGATGTGATCGACTCAGACATTTTTGAACGCAGCTACGAAAGTTTTTCACGTTTGCTTCAAACTCTTTCAAGAATCATTGACAGACTAAACTGTGAACCACATCAACTGAATGCGAACACCTCCACATTCTCGCAGAATCTCATTCAAAATACAATTGCGCTCCTTCTCCCGTTCATTTTTTCGGATTCCATCCTCCCATCGCTTGCGATGATCTCACAACCAACATCTGTGCATTCACCTCTCACGTCTGAGCTGAGTTCTTCACTCACAACAATCATGAACTCTCTTTCATCGTACATCTCGTCACACCAGGATACCCAACCAGATCTTTTTGCCTTCTTTACAACAACGATTCTTGAGAAGATCCACCTCTCCATTCACATTGACTCTCCTTTTGCGACTTTAATCCCTCTCCACCAGTCCCACCCAGAATTCCTCACCACCCTTCTCCACCACCACATTCCAACAGCGATCCATAAATTGATCAACTTCTCCGAGAACTTAGACGATGACCTTCAAATGAAGCAGGGAGAACTGTACACACGGACCATCAAAACTATCCTCTTCACAACGCCACGCTCATCCAAGCCAAGGCTCCTTCAGAGCGAGGATCACAGAATCGGGGAGGGATGGATCGAACCGAGCACTGGCCTTGCTGTCGTTCAGCTTGTGAGAGCAAATCCAGAATCCTCTAACTACATCACTTCTCCGCAGGCATCGGACGATGTCTCACTCCTCAGATCGGAACCAACCCCACCACTTTTTGACTCCAATTCGACATTCAATCCTGTCTCGCTCCAAAACCATCGAAACAAACTCCTCCCAATTTCAACACCTGTCATCCATATTCCACACATCCCTCCGCCGAACAGAACCCAAAAGAGGGCAAATCCTCCATCATTCAGATCACAATCTCCGACTCGTTCTGGGCCACCGTTGTCTGGACCAACCGCACCAGGCACATTCATTCCAGGTCCGCCTTTGACTGTTCCTCAAGCTCCAGGACCTCTCGCACCTGGCCCGTCTCCTCCCTCCCCGCCAGCAGCTGCTCCACCATTGGCAGATCCAAAGTCTCCCAAGAACGAAACCAGCAAAGAGTCAGACAGACAGATTTCTCCGTTCACGGAAGGAGAGGAACTGAGAGAGATCGCTCATTCCCTTCTCCTGACCGAAATGAGCTTTCAGGATCCCGTTCCACTCTCTCTCCCATTGCATCGCCTCTTGGCATCAACGCTTCGAATGATGTCAGCTCCTGACATCTCACTCCCCAAACCGATCACAAAACTCTTCTCTGCACATCTGAATGAGCTCCAATATCATCCCCTTCGTGTTTTCAACGTCCTGTTCCTCAACAAGACATCTCTCCACTATCAGTCAGATGCGGCACGCCATCTTGTTGACAATGTCAGCGCGAACCGGCAGCTCTTCAAGGATCTTTTCGTTCTTCTCCAACATTGTGTTGTTGCTTCGGATTGGAACTCTTTCATTCAGTTCAGCCTCTGTCTCTTTGGATTGAATTCTTTCTTCGTCTTTCCATCAACTAAGCATGACAACTCACTCTTAACATCAAGCAGTTCTCTCCTATCACAACATTCCCAAGGACAGCCGTTCATTCCGCCAACCCTCTTCACATCCTCCGACGGGGCAGTTGTGTATGCTGGTGAATACCTCAAGTTGTTGGTATCCATCGCTTCCTTCCGCGAAAACCAGACTGAGGACACAATTTTCGACTGTTCAAAACCATTCAGTTCTCGCCAAAAGTTCCATGATGATATCTCGTCCACATTAATCAACACACTCCAAACGGAGGATATCCAGAGACGAAAAGAATCTGTCACCAAAAAAGATCATTCATTGTCGACTGTTCTATATTCGGATCGCATTCTGAAGAATAGCACAGTCCAACTGGCAGAATCATCTCCGTCGCGGGATACTCTTTCAATTTCAGCTCTCCATGCCTCTCTTTCCCTTCCAGACCCGACCCATGTTGTTGGCCTTCCATCACTTTCAACATTCTCACACCCCTTCTTTGGGGTGTTAGAAAATATTGCTGCCAATTCGACAACACTGCGCCTGATTTGGGCGTCTCTCCACTTCTCTCTCCATTATGCCTCCTTCACGGTTCCTCCTTTTGACGGAGTGTCGTTCATCCCGTATGATGATGAGGAGGTTCCACATCAAATCACTTTCTCTGAAGTCACTGAACATGTCCTCCTTCCTGCACTCAG
The DNA here is from genome assembly GCA_033064195.1 of Blattamonas nauphoetae. Taxonomy (NCBI): domain Eukaryota; phylum Preaxostyla; order Oxymonadida; genus Blattamonas; species Blattamonas nauphoetae. The sequence goes on from JARBJD010000002.1 coordinate 40,711, forward strand.
ACTCCTTGACATCACTCTCAACAATAACGAGTGGTTCCTCCCGCTCGATGGCCAGTCACCTCACCAACCATTGCTTCGTAAATCCTCACAGAAATCGACACAAACGTCTCCTTTTGATGAATCTTCAACATTCCTGGATGCCCTCTTCACAAAAATTGATTGCTGCTGTGTTCCTTCTGTTCCTCTTCACTTCACAATTCCAGAACGATCCAAAACGAACTCGAACAGCATCGTTTCGTTCATCCATACACTCTACACAACTCGAGTCACCCCATCACCATTCGTTGATGTACTTCTTTCCCGAATTCTTTCACGACTCGCCTTTGTCCTCCCATTTTTCAGTCAGATCAACATCAAGACAACTTTCATCCCGAATACCGAGGATTATGTTGATGTTGTCACAACCACATCCAATACTATTGATCGCCTGGAACAACTTGGAATCACATTTTCGTCCGAGAGAGGTTCAATGCGATTGCTCCAAACTGTCATCCAGCCAGATTCCATGTTCTGTGTGGAATGCTGCAACGAAATTGTTGACTCTGATTTTGGATTGATTGCTAACGTTGATTATTCTCCAACGCTCCAAGCAATCAATACATCAGCCATCCTCCACACACGCCACCATCAAATCGCTCCAAACGCACAGTGCAACTTTTGGGATTGCTTTGAAAAGCCAGAAAGTGATCTCAACCAGCAGGAACATGACCATGAATGTGATGTCAAACAGGAGATAGAACCAATCGACAACGAGGACAATTTGGGAGATGATGAACCAGACTTGGAACGATCTCCGTCAGAAAACAGTAATGGCTCGGTTGTCAACACCGAAATTCTTCCGGAGTCTCGTCCCTCACACGAAGACGGCAATTCTCAAACAATGGACACTCAAAGTCCCACACACGTCGTTGCGACTCAGGAGGAGAGGAGCAGTCATCATTCACAAGCCGCCGATGCCCCGGATCTTCAGATTCCACAAGCAAATGAACACCACGATTCAATTGCTGATGCTGTTTGGGAGAGTGAGCATGAGATGATGATCCCCGATGACGATGCAAATGATCACATGTCCGAAGCCTCGTATTCATCTTTTGGTGGATTGTCTGACGAAGAGGAAAGCATCGTTGGTGTCGAAACATGCATTCACATTCCAAATGATGAGATTGTTCTGTTCGGAAAATCAGCTGATGAAGTCTCGGAAGAGTTTCGACATTCTCAAGCCATTCTGAAGAAGAATGAGAAGAAAGACCGATCAAAGCATTATCTGAATTCCACTTTCCCATTCAACTTGCATCCACTCTCAGAATCCAGGAACTCACGACCAGCCACACCCCAATCTTCCAGAAGCACTGAATCTTTCACCTTCGAAGAAATTGGTCCAATCGAGCCAAGTTTTCAATTTTCGTCTCTTCCTCTCCTAACATCACCAGAGGGTGCACTTCGAACAAATCCGAATGTTCTGACAGATCCTGCGCTCAAAGACAATACTCAGACAGAGTTGTGGGGTTCCGTTCATACCTCGTCAGACTTCCTCATTGACACACCAACACGGCCGAGCGTTGATGTCTCACGACCAGCGAATATCGTCGATCACACATCTCACCTGGCATCGAACAAAGTTCCACTGAAACGGAGCTATTATCTGGAGACATGTGGACACACCATTCACGCCACGTGTCTTGACCGTCTTGTCAAGAAACAGCGAGACATTCATCAGAAGCCGTCTCTTCTCGCTCGGTGGAATGTTCCACTGCGAATGGACACTCCAGAGTTTCGGTGTCCTGTCTGTCTCGCTGTGAGCAACACGATCGTTCCACTCACAGCTGATGACCCAACATCCGACGATGACGTTTCAAATGCGACCATCGCGAGCTCTTCAGTACTCAAAACGGCTCTGTACAATCACGGTCACAATCTCTCATACATGCACCCCACTCTCCAACCAGCACAAAGTGCGTTCATGCCAATCCCAAATGTCCAGCTCACTGAGGCAAAAGCAGTGGTCGAATGTCGAACACGTGTTATCACCAAACACGAACTCTCTCACCTTGACTTTGAGACAATTGTGGCCGCTCTCTCGCAAAATCCGAACACATCCACTCCTCTTTGCACTTATTTCGACACATTGGCGCCATCTCACCAGTCTGACTGTCCGTGCGATGATATGCACGGGAGGACATCCTGGGTTCTGGAGTACCATCCGATTGAACGACCATACATCTTCACCTCCCCTCATCTGCAATCGTTGGTCGGCACTGTTGCTTCTATCGACTGGACGCTTCGACCTTTTGCGCTTCCAAATCACGCAAATGGAGAACTGACCACGAAACCGTTCAGGGTCGTGCCTGAACAGCAAAGGCTACTCGCTGCTCTCTTCAAGGAACTCAGAAGAGAGATTACTGAAAATTCGGACAACATGACCATCACATCAGCCGTTCTCGCTGAGCTCTGCTCGATGAAAACGCATGCCCTGCTTGGAATGGACAAAAGCCACAATCTGCAGCGAGACTATCTGGGAAGCGATCCTTTCTCACTGTTGGTAGCACTCCTGTCAATCTCGCCATCCAATCCAACTTCCTCGCAATTTTGTGACTTTGTCGATATGATCACATCGTGCCATCCACACGATGCTGATCCTCTGAACGGAATCTGGTTCAACCCAACAAACACCCAACATGTTTTGATGACCTTCTACAGGCGGTCTCTCATCCTCTTCATGTCTCTCTTCTCAGACACTGAGAATCAGAAGCTCTGCCATCTCGAACGCATCTTCTCCACTCTCCATCCGACTCAGCGTGGCACCTCGGCCTATGTCTCCCCCACACTCTCCTTCTTCTCCCCCTTTTCGAATGTTCTTCAGGCATCCTCGTTGGGGTCATCGTTCTCATCTCCTTACTTCTCTTCACGCCCATCATCACTCCTCGTTCCTCACCTCCTCTCATTTCCTGAGACACAGTCGTCCCTTTCTTCGTTTGCTGCACATGCTGTGTGCTCCTCGTCACATGACAAGCCCCATCGGTCACCATTTATGGCCATCTGCCCGCTCTGCGGCCAACTTCTCTGCGTCGCTGCAAAGTGTTGCTTTGGACCTCTGAAATTCTGGTTCAGCGAATCGGACATGGCTCATCAGTCAAACATATCAGAGGAACTGAGGCATTCTTGCACGTGCATTCCCCTCGTTGTCCCTCTCAATAAGCCTCGTGCCATTGATATTCATTCCCCGTTCATCCGAATCATGTCTGCCCCTTTTTTCACTCACTTTTTCACTCCTTTAATCTTCAGATCGGACCTGTATCTTCAACAAGAGGAACAAAACTCGGAAGTCCTCTCATTGCAGTTGTATTCAGATCTTTACGAGATTATTTCAAAGCGAAAATGGTTAGATACATTGCATTAACCATTCAGTTCGAAGAATGCTTCTTTTTCCTCTGATATGTTTGGTGTTTTGTTCACAATTAGGGTTTTCATTTCACTTCTCAGAGCTGTTTCCTCACTAGTTAACTTTAAATTCCTGAAGGTTATCTCGCCAAGAGACAATTGGCGAACAATTTCCGACTCACTTCAGTTCGATTTGGAGTGAAACAATTCAATTGTTTCAATCTGGCGAGATGTGTGCAAGTTTAAGAACGAGTTTTCTCTTTCTTATGGAGGTACAGGGCGCGGAGTGAAATGCCAGCAACCTTCACAACCTTGAAACGAGTTCCTGGAAGATCACCACAAGCATGACCACTGCGACCGAAACCAGAGATGAGAACTTCATCCTATATCATGGAAGAGATCATTTCAGAGTAAAGGCAGAAAAAGGAGATACATTATCGTCAATGAAGTTCAAGCAACCATCTCGTGGAACGAAGGCAGCGACTTTCTTGCCATTCTTGACAAGTTGCACACGAACACCCTTACGAAGAGCAGAGTTGGGCTGTTTAGCCTCGATACCACTATCAACGAGAAATAAATGATGAAAGCATGAGATTTGAATTCGCGATGAAAAAAGAAATAATACATGAAAAAAGGAAACAAACAAGAGAAAATTGAGCAAAGCATCGAATTACGCTCTTATAAAAAAGATTCAACGGAATGGAGGCACACATCTTCTCAACAACAATTCCTTTTCCGTGAGAAGCTTTCTGGAGGGGGTCAGCCTTCCAACGAGTAGCGAGCACACGACGTTTGTAGCCCTTGTCGGCCCAACGGTTGATAATGCGCTTCAGATGGAGCTTACGAGCAGCGTGGAGTCCACGAGGTTTGCTGAGGAGAAAGTGAAAAAGATCGCAAAATATCACATAAAAAAGGGAAAAATTGAGAAAAGAGGTTGATATATGAACCAACAGATGATCGAGGAAAGAAAGCGAGCAAAATACCCAGATCCCATGATTGAGGTGTTAAAGGGGGAATTTCAGATCACAAATTGTTAGATAAAAGATGTGGGTTGATCAAAAAAAGAGCGAGGATATTTTGAAATGATCGTTGAAAATACATCAAAAATACATAAAATGATGAGCAACATTCCTACTACTCTTAATCAGGTGGAGAAGCATGAATTGTTTCAACAAGAGTGATTAAGTCTTCAGTGGATAAGAGTTGACAATACAACAACTTTGATTGGCTTCCAGGTCGAGGTTTGAGGAGGTCCATGAGTTGATCATTGTCCATCTCTTCTTCAGTCTTGGTGCCTGCCAGTCTCTTGTACTCCGCATGCGGTTGGAGAGTCAAGATTGAGCGGAGGAGCGACCGCTCTGTCGACGAGAGAGAGACATGTTGCTCTTCCATCAGCTCTTCGAGAGCACGCTCAGTTGTGTCTTCGATGAGCATTCTCTTTTCTCCGTCAAACGCATCAACCTTCTCCTCGACTTTCAGCATGTCGTCTGTTTTCGGACACTGTTCGAGCATTTGGGCAACAAACAGTTCCTTCAGATGAGGCGTGAAGCTCAATCCCGATGATGTTCCACGAAGGACCCCCAATTCTTTCCGTTTGGAGGCAGATCTGAGCTCATTCATGTAAAAGGTGAAAGGATCGGTTGGGGTGAATTGAGCGAGCGATGTGTGATGAAGTGCGAGGAAGGAAAGAGTTGCGTGGAGTGCGTTTGAGGAGGTGAGGGCATGGTGATAGAAAAACGAGAAGAAAAGAGTGGCTGTGAGGACGTCTTCGTTGGACTGAATTCGGAAAAGAAGAGTATTGAGAAAGTACGGGTGGTTTGAGCAGATGTTCGAGGTTATCACAAAGAGTGGAGATTCTGAGTCAAAAAGGAGTCGTGAGTCAGCATCATTCATAGATTGGAGAAGGTGTGTGCGGGCATCCGGGATCATCCCTGACGGTGGAAGTCCAGAGACTCGGAAGTTTTTGGCAAATGACGACAAATAATTGGTATAAGTGCAGAGGACAAGGGTTTGGCAGAGTTCATTGGAATTGATCATGGCGTACGCGTCTTTGAGATCTCTATCGTCGGACGAGAGTTGAAATGTGTTGAGCTGTGCATTGTATGTCGGGGTTGGAGTTGGGAATATCCATTGACCTTCAGTTTGTGTGGGAAGTTCGACAATTCGTTTGAGAACAGGGAGAAAGGTGTTGTGGAGTGGAGAAAGGAGTGGGAGAACAATAGGTGTTCGGGGAAGTGGTTGTTCTGCAGCAACAGTGAGGAGAATTGTTGATTTTTGGATGTTTGCACCGGACTGAGAACCAGGTGTACCAAAATCTGGACGACCCCCCATTACCGGCTTTGGCATTCTATTGAGAGGTTGCCGTTTGGGAGGCTGTAAAGCCACCTGTCGAACAAGTGAAAGAGTTGTAGCATCGTCTGAGATCGTCATACTGAAAACTTTCAAGAGGTTTTGAAGTTTAGATTGATCCGTTTGAGAGAGTGTTCGAATAGTATTGGACGGATCAATAAGCGGACCAAACGTGGAATTAAACAGTCTGAATGCTTCAGGAATGGACCCATTTTGTTGTAGTGCATCGATTGCTGCAAAAAAGATGTGTGAATCATCCTGTGAAACAAAGACGCTTTGATTTTGTGGTGGGCGAGAGACAGTCTGAAGAGGTGATGGTGATGGTCTTGGTGTGGGAAACAGCGAGTGTTTGGCATCTTTCTGAGCGGCTGGCGTTTTCCGCTTTATATATTGGTTTTCCCCTGTGTTGTAGGCAACTGATCGACGTATATGCCCCGAAATTGTTCGGGGCAGGAAGTGGAGATCTGAGAGAGTTTCGATTTGATGCAGAGCTCGGAGAAACAGAGTATCAGAGGATGAAATTGTAGCGATGATGTTGGCGAGTGGTCGTGTGATGTTCCGCAAAGCATCAACATTATATGACAGAGAATAATCTAATGTTCCATTGATAGCAACTACGACAGAAGCATAATCCATCAAGAACGATGTTATGATAGAATCGAAGAGTTGATGATCTGATTCGAGAATTTGTTGTCGAGTTTGTTTTGGAACAGTCCAAAACAACTTGGGTGACTTAGAGATAACTAATTTGGCTTGCGAGTTGAGGATTTCTGGTTTGCTTTCGAGAAGATCTTTGGGGATGGATGCAAGTGGTGAATATGTGATTTGTGGGATGGCTGTGAGTAAGAAAGTTGAAAGAATCTGATGGTCTGCGTCTTTGATCTTTTCTTCCAATGTGCGCTGGAGACTATTACAGATACGTTTTGTAAAGTCCTGATAAGTCAGGTTTATTGATTCACACGCCTGAGAGACTGTGGCAATCTTCCGAACACATTGTGCGATCAAGAGATCTTGAGAGTCTATAAATGATGGAATGAAAGTGAGGTGAGATGCGGAAGAACACCTTGTGTGGCATCGGTCTTCATTAGCGATCACACCCACCAACTTGAACCAGGGATTCCGAACTATTCAAAAAAAGAGTCTGAAAGAATGACTCTTCCAAAATAGCATTATTACTATAAATGGAGTGTTTGTGTCAATGATAACTGCGTTAAAGCTTGAGTGGGCAAACTGTTGGGAAAGTGCATCCCTCGCTTCGAGTAATGATCCCTGCAATGAAGTTTCCATTCTCAACACATTTTTCTAGAGGGAGACCTTTGATGAAGGACGCGATGAAGCCACCGACGAACGAATCTCCGCATCCATTAGCATCTTTGAACTCTTCCTTTGGGATCACTGGAACTGGATATGTTTTCACTGTAGCACGATCAGTGCATGCAGAACCACAATCTGCGGTGAACTTAATGCAGCCATGACCATAAGGAAGCTTTTTGTCTTCGTCTTTTCCAAAGGCAGTGGCTAGTGTAATTGGCTCTGGTCCGTGCGTGATGCATACGATGCGCTGTTTTGCAGGATTGTGTTTGGGGAAGAGAGACATTTGTGCGGCGATCTTGACAAGATCTACCTTTTCCGCCCATCCCATTACCTCTGCGAAGCAGCGGGCTTCATCTTCGTTGCAGAAGACAAAGTCAGCGTATGGGAACAACTCCAGGATCTTTTCAGTGTGGCCTTGGATCACCCACTGTGCGCTAAGATTCATTGAAAAGTATTTGTCTTGATCTTTCAGGCGACGGTGAGCGATGATGAGAAGTGATTCCATCGAGACATCGGTGAAGAATCCTTCAGTGTAGGCCACCTTGGCACTGTCTGCAATGGCCAGGTTGTCTGGTTTGAGGAGGTGGGTGGCTTTAAAGCATCCGGCGCTTGCGATGTTGGCAACGAGACAGCGGCCCTCGGCATTATTGAGAGCAGCGCATGTCCCGGTTGGTTTTTCATCAGTCACATCGTAGCACACTTTGACGTTCTGTTTTTCCATGATTTCCTTCTGTTTGTTTCCGAAATGGTCGTTAGCAATGCATCCAAAGTAGGCGGCACTTTCTTTTTCGTGGAGGATCCACTATGGCAATGAAACGAAAGAACAACGCACCTGAACAACTCGAGTGGTATTTTGAGATGCACCACCGGGAACAAGTGAAAGGTTGGGCATAGATTCAAGTTCTTTGAAGCTGAGAAACATGAATCAAATTGGGGAAATAGACAACATACAGTGGTTCAGTTTCCGGGGAGGCGAGGTACGCCTCGTTTGGGTTCAGGTTGAACTTGGCCGGGTATGAAACGTCAACCTCTGGCGTGTTGATAGACAATTAAGAATTGATGGTGATTCGATGGAGACTTGAGAAATGATGAAGGAAAGAAACCGGTGGAAATATCCAAGAGAGGATTCCCAATTCCAACAAACGCAACATGGGGTGCAGACATAATTGATGTTCGCAGAGATTCTGGATCTGAGCAACCCACAATTCCAATCATTGTGCTTCGGAGGAATGGTCTGATTGTTGTGCCAGTGAAATTGAAAGCTAATAAAATGGAAATGACAAATGCTCATGATTCTATGAAGTGTTCACCGAAATTAAGAGAAAGAAGAGTTGTTTGTGAAAAGATGGTTTCAAGGAGGATTATGATGTTGTCCAAAGCGAAAAATGAGAAAAGAAGGGAGTCATCTCGGTGTTTGCGAAGGGAAGTTCTTTGGGGTTGAGAAGGATATCGTAAACTAGAAGGATGATTGATAAAACGAATAGCAAACTGTGAAGATTTTATCGTCACCCATGCTGAAGGACGGGTTTGCATCTTTTCGCTCGATTTCATAGTTTGGAATTTTAATGGCAATCGTGTCATACGGATGAGCAGCAAACACGAGGTACCTGGCGGAATGCGAAAAAAAAGGAGACATACTGGTATCGAGAGTCTACAGGCTCAACTTTTTGTTCATATGAGCTCATAATACGATATCGAGGCTGAATCCCTTCGGCAATATCACGATATTCAATCTCAAAATGAAGAGGTGATGTAAACCAGAGAAAGAGTGAATACCTCGATCTTAAGTGTATAATGTTTGGTCGCAGGATCTTTAGTCTTATAGATACGATATTCTGGGGTCATCATTGCCTTTTTTTTCGGTTTATCAACTTGGGCTTGTTGAGTTGGGAAGATTTGTTGGTCTTTTGACTGTTGGTAGCTTCGTTTTGCTAAATTCTCCTGGTGCCTCTTACCCTGTGTGTGTGCGAGATAGTTGGCTTCATTTCTATGCTGAGTAAGGCATAATCTGCATTCAAATTGACCAAGATAGTTTCGCATGAAATATGGATCCTTTATGTATTAAAACAGAAGAAAAATTGAAAATTGAGGTTGATGGGTGAATGTATGGCAAGTACAGACTTTTGAAAGATCAACACTTTCAGTTACAAGCTTTCTGAGGCGTTCCTTCCTGTCAAGGTTTTGCTGTTCCTGGCTTGCTGGCCCACCAGATCCAGTCTTTCCTCCCCAGTCTACAGAGAAAATGTACAAAAAAGTGTGAAGATTTCATGAAATGGACGGAAAGATACTTTCGCGATCAAGCATTAAATTTGTAATGGGTGAAGAAAGAAAAAATGAACTCTGCATGCTTCCCATGCGATTAATCACACATAAATCAATATAAAATCAAGAAAGAGCCACGCTGAGTTGAGGTCCACCACCATACAAAGCATGTAATGCCTGATACACGGGGAGAGGGATAACTCGGTAATCTTTCTCTGGAATGGAGGATTGATTGAACTGACCAGAAGGTGTAGCAATATTCTGGTTAGAAATGGGCCCGGGTGATTCATACGCTGTGTCTGAGACGATTAAAAAGAAGGCAGCACACTGCGTCTGACGTACTTTCGCCACTTGTCCAGCCAAGCGGCATCAATCGCCACAAATCGGATGTCTTTGGGAAGAGACATGTCGAGTGTGGATGTCTCGCGAAGGGAGGCCTCGTAGTTTGTGATGCACTTGCGCTCGAGGGCAACGATGGAGCGGAATTCGTTGTCTTTGAGGAGGTTGGTCTGAGAAGATGATGAAGGAGAGGGCAGACAAGGCAGGCAGGACACATTCGCGCAGGTGCAGTCACAACAGGTCCTCCCCCGAACGTCGCAAGGATCGCTCGGAAGAGTTGGGAGGAGATGGTGACCATCTGCTTCGTCGGTGGAGTCGGCTGAGAAGATGAGAAGAAGAACGGCAGACCCGATGATGCTCACAGAAGAGGCCATAATTGTTGAGTGGGCCGGGATTGGGGATCGTTTTGAAGAACGAATACCATTCTGCGGACACAAGGTACGGCAGGTTGTCTTCGAACAGGCCTGGCTTGTGTGGGGAGGGCGGCGAGAAGTATTTTTGGAGCTGTTTTGTGTTGGCGCGTCGTTCCTCAATATCGGGTGTGTAGTGCTGGTAGAAGAGAGTGTATGCCTGCTGCTTCAGAACCACATCCAGCTCACTGTCGTCCACTTCGTCTGCTCGGTGGTCGTCAAAATAGAACCAGCGCTTGGCCTTTCTGTTGAACGAGTAGCACACATAATGCCCTCCTTCGTGGTCGCCCTTGTGCACCACCACAGAGAACAGGCGGAAGATGGTATTTGTTTTGGGGAGGCCAGGCATGTATCGAGACATGTCGAGCTCGAGAGGGTACGAGACGAAGGTTGTGATCTTCTTCGACTTGATTCCGGCAGTGCAATTCGGCTGGACGACGTTTCGCTTTGTCTGCTTCATGAAGTGGGAGAGGCGTTTGAAGGTGACGCAGAGAACTTCGGGCAGCTTGCTTAGGCCGGTCTGGAGATGTCCGTTTCCACTCTTCCCGCAATTGTCGCAGACATGCTTCTCTCCGTCGGTCAGCTTTTCTTGCTTGAAGTGTGCAGAGAGACAGTCGTACAGAGTAATCTGTTCGGCGGGACGATCTGCGTCTGTTCCATCTGGATTGGGCTTCGTCTCGTCAGGCGAGATTTCAGTTGTCAGACGAGAATCAGCTATGGAGGGTGTTTTGGCAGGTGAAGTGGGGGAAGCGATGGGAAGGAGCAGCTCGAAGAAGACGTCGTGGCGAGGCGATGACTGCCTGAGATGAAGAAAGAGAAGAACAGACCGATCCGCAGTGGCTGCAATGAAATGTGGTTATGGTCTGCCCCTGGAAGAGTCGAGTGATGATGGAGCGGGATGGTGTTCTGGGCTTGGCGGGCTGTGGAAGGAGAATTCGAGCCGGGTTGGGTGGGAGTGGATGAGGGAGAAGAACTGGAGTGAAATTAATGAACGGTTTGTCAGTGTTGATGAACTGGGAGAGTGTGGTATCTCCAGAAGATGGAGCGGGGCAGAAGACATCGATCGGATGCTGTTTGGGGAAGGTGTTGTCCAAAAAGACTTCCATCTGGTCTGTCGGGCGGAGAAGGCCAGCATTCAGTTGGCGCGACGACGTGGAGATGGTGTGCGACGATCCAAGCTCTTCCATCTTTTGGACGAGAGCATCGATCACATCAGCACCCTCCTCCTGCATCTCCAGTCCAGCCAACTCTTCGTCAAGGCGGTTGAGGAGGAAGCCAAGCAGCTCCTCCGAGTCACACTGGACTTGCTGGCCGAACTGGGGGGCAAGACTCCCGATTGTGTTGTACAACGCACGCGGGGAAATCTGAATGGGATGAGATGGGCGATGGAGGCTGTTGGATCCACCCACTGAGGAAGTGCCAGCTGAGAGATCTTTGGAAGTCGGTGGAACAGCTGGGGAGGAGCTGAGAGAGCTTGCGAAAGCTTGTTGTGTGTGGTTCTCGGCTACGTGAACAGGTGTTTGCCACATGGTGCTTAAAAGAATGTGGAGCTGATTCGCAAGTGGAGCAATTCGAGCCAGAGAATCGCTTGGGGTCAGAGATGGGCTTGGCGCCGTTGATGGAACTGCGTCGCTTCCTTGAGAACCATCTTGTGTTGACTGTTTCCCCTGTTCTTTACCATCAGGTGAAGAATCATATGACTGATCAAATTGGGCAAAGATGGGAACTTTCAGAAAGTAGCGGCAGAATGATGGACAATTGGAGAGTGATTGTACAACAACTGACATAAAGCATGTATTTCCCAAATTTGATAATCCACAAATCCCGTTTAGGATTGGAAATTTCTGAGGAAGCTGTTTAGGAATTTGAAGTGAAGAGCCAGGAGAAATCGGATAAGATGACGGTAGTTTGAGAGATTTGGATGAATCCATGGAGCCTAATACTCATGGACTCAAAAATAGAAAGAAACCTTCAAAATTTGCCTGATCACAGTTGAGATAGAGGGAAATATCAAGTATAGACGAAAGATGAGTCATTGAGAAGAGAGAGCAATGAGGAATACCTGTCCTGAAAAAGACGATGCAGTTGGTTGAATATTCCTTTGGAGTTGACGTGGCTGCTGAAGGCGCACCTTTTGGTTCATGATCTTGCCAAATGAGAATTGAGTTGTGAAGAACAAAGATGAGGGGTGAGATCAATCGAACATGCTCGCATGTGTACTGAGGATCAAGGATGACACAGGAATTGCGATAAAACCTGTAACCGCTTTACTGTTCTTCACCACAACTAGGTGAACGAGAACAGACTCTGTTCTCTCTTGGATTGATTCGATTTGACCATATTACATCTTATGGGTCCAACAACTGGCCGTGCTGGGTATTCAGATCAAAATCAAATCAGTTCATACAGAGTATGCGAACCAGGATCACCACTTTTTGGTTTTAATGATGAGTTATTAGTCACGTCCGTGTTTCTGATACAGCGTAAAGCTGTATGACGAAAACGACAGGCTGAATTATTCAAACTTCTTTTTTACGTTTATTTCTTACCTCAGAGTTCATCGTCATTTATCTCTCTCTCCTCAGCTGTATTCCTCTTGTTTTACGTCCTCGCGGTCATTATGTCGTTAAATTTATATGTATGTTTCACCATCCGACCATTTCGATCATATGATGATTGTATAGGGTTACCAAGAATACCATCAATGCGGAAACATTTTTACATTATAACCTGTCTCGACTGATTCATTCATTCCTTTTACTATCATTTTTTCTCTGTTTACATCATTATTCTCAGACTTTCTTCTTTTCAGACTCAATTCGTTATAATGCGATTGCAGAGCATTCAACATTGGTTCATCTTCATCGTTGCCATCGTTTTGTGTTATTTTGTCGTGACTAGCTCATTCAAAAATGCTTTCTCCATTTTTTCACTTCAATCAAAATCACATCGGTCACAAGATCTTCGGTTAAACTATTCCCTTCTTCTAAATTTCCGTATTGTTCAACATAAGATGTTGTTGGTTATGCATTCAGGACTTGAATTCTGGTCTTACCCTTTGTGCCGATCGTTATGCACGCATCATCTCCTTGACTCCGAAACATCGTGATGTGGAATGATGTTCTGGAAATAGAGCAAGTGTATGAGTTAAGGACTCCATTTGATCGATACTTCATGTTAGAAAGTTATGATTAATGATTTATCTGCTTTCTGTTCTGGAATCATTGGATGAAGAGAGATCCTCAGTTGTTCAAAAGAAATTTCGAAGATCTCATCAACAAATGGGCATCAGACGTATGTGAAATTGTCATTGTGTGATTGAACGAGATTTCAGAGAATGTTTGGAGCCTGATGGTATATCATTGCGGGTCGATCCCTACACGAAAACTTTATGACCTCATCAAAACAATCTTTATCTCAGGTTTTCTCCATTTTCTATGTTTTTGCGAAATTATTTTTTGTTTTCAAATCATCAATCATTCTGATTCTCCAACATCATGTCATTCAATTTTTATCTTCTTCTCCAACCTTTTCTTCCTCCAATTCAGATTGAACAATCTTTGAAAGAGATTGATCAAGAAATTCAAATGATTAAAGATGGTTTCTTTATCCCATATTGACCTAATTCGTCTTGTTCACAACGTCATCAAATTCGTGACTATTTTCGCAGGAACTCACCCATCAGTTCGTACCAAACTTGCAGATGCACATGCTCAGTTTGCCCAACAACTTCAGAACATCGAAGATCAACAACAGGAAACTCTCAAAGAAATGGAACAGGCTCACAAAGGAAGATTACGAGCTGTCGAACAGTCGTACATGGTCTCTCTCATTTCGCTCGCTCATTTTCATCAAACTCGATCAGGAAAATCATTTGCGCTTGGCCGAGTATATTCAAGGAGAACATCTGAGACTCGTTTTTGACAGTTCTCAATCAAAAAAAGTTGAATCAGTTCCAACCACAAACCAGAACCACTCCCATATTTTTGAGCAGAGCTACTTGTATTTCAGTCGAGACTTGTATGATTGTGGAGATTTTGGAGATCATGACGAATCCAGCTGGTGTGAAGTAAATGGCCTCTCTGAAAGTCTGCTCTCGTTTGGAGAGAATGACCCATACATTTCATCCGCTCGATATCCAACAAGCCGTTCTTCGCCAATTCTAGCTCCACAATTCCTGCAGAGAAGCGAATCTCCTTCGGGTTCAGTTCAAAGAATCAGGAGGACAGAATCAAAAAGGTTCAGGAATCGCGAAGACTTCTACAAACACCTCAAATCACAAATCCAAGTCACGCACGCAGCTCCCATACAGTTCACTCACAGCCTTCGCTCCTATTTCGGAGGAGTTGGGACCCCAAGCCAGCAGGAATCCGGACAACTTGGAACTGGAAATCGGAGGACGCCATCGTTCATTTATGAAAGTCACAAATCCAATCTTCCACACTCGCTGTTCCCGCTCAGTGGAGAGTATCTCTCAACAACCCGACCGATCTTGCCGATTCAAGCGTTCACCGAGAAGAGTGGGCTGGAACCCACCCAAATTGAGAATCCGAAGTCGTACTTCATCTCACCGTCGAATCCGTGCGGGGTCCTCTCCGACTTGTCTCCGGCAGCTCTGCCGGACAAGCCAGTTGGTGTTCTGATCGGCTCGATCCATCGAAGAGTGGCGTCCCAGCTCACAGAGCCCAGAACATCACTCACGGAGACACAAATCAAGCAGGACATTTCAGTGTTGCTCTCGTCGCATCAGACGGATTCAGTCGTCCCAGCCACATCACCCTCGGCCCCCCCAAGCCCTCTCATCCAAACTCCCCCAGAGCCAGTTGTGGAACGAGATCCCTCTCCGTTTTCCGACTCCGATTCGCTTTTTGCGGATTCCACAGAGGACGAGGATGATGATGTGGTGTCAATTTTTGGACACTCTCGGCCTGCTTCGCCTAACAAGTCCCCGGTTCAACCGCTGCCCCCAAAGCACACCCAATGTGATGCCCTTTCAAGGGTCAGGGAAGCACTGGACCACCCACGGTCGAATGTTGCAAGCATCGACAATCAGATTTTTGTGCTGAACGGACAAGCTTTCATTCTGAATGCATTCCTTTCAATCTCATCTCCCCAATTGTACCATGGGTTCACAGGAAAACTTGAAGAAATCGAGGACGATCATGTGTGACTTTTTTTCGGGAGTTTCATTCATCATGTCTCAATTTCGATAGGTTATCATTTTAACGCCGGATGGTGTTCGTCATCGGTTTATGTTTTCATGGTTTAGGCGATACCCAGCTGACGTTCAACATGCATATTGATTCTAGCCCCTAAAACTCACACGAGCGGAATGAGACTTGTGGAAGATTATATTAGTCAAATACTATTGTATGGGGGAACAATCTGGACATAATATTGGATGACTGTTTGAATCCAGCAATTTAGCATCTTGAATTTGATCGATGTGCAGCTTTTTTTGTTCAATGTCAGGTGGCCGTCGACCACGGTCTCCTGAGCTCCCAGACAGAGTCTCGATAACAGTATTGAACGGCTGGGATTTAATGCCACGACATTTGCACGAGTCTTGTGATCCCTACGTCGTTCTTCGTTATGGAAAAGACAAGCGTGCCACAAGACTTTCACATGGAGTTAACCGTTTCCTTCCTTCTCTTTTCATGTCCACCTCCACTGTTTTGGTTCTTTCTTTGATTTAGCACAATGGAATGAATCGTTCATCTACGATATTGATCGTCATCGAAGAGACATCAGGATTGAGTGTTATAGTGTCAGAAACGGTATTCAAGACCAAAGTTCAGAATATGAGGACCTTGGTCGTTACGACCTTGACTTGTCACGATATTTGGATTTCTTACCAGCGGAAAAGGAGGTTACTTCTTTTTGTTGTTCATGTGTTCCAGGTGAAACTGAAGTATGGATGCGTTAAGATCCGAATAACCGATCCCAATGCCGATAAATATTCTTCTTATCGAAGAGCATATGATGAACCTTTACCTTACCGCTCTTACCATCAAACTTCGTCTTATGAATCCACTCGTCCTTCTCAGCCTCATTTTCGACAAATCTCAAGAAGTGAGACTGTCCCGGATTATGGAGACAGGGACCGACGAATTAGTCAGAGAGATCTTCCTTCTTCACAACAAGACAACCCAAGATTTCACGACATCAGAAACGAAACTAGAGACAGATCTGAACTCTACCAATCTGCGCCCCTTCTTCCACGTTCATCATCATCTTATCACTCAATTCCAGAGACCAATTCTGCCCAGATATCTCGTTCACAAATTCTCATCCCTCCAACCCGTTCATCTCCTGCACCATCTCACACGCTTCCCACTACACCACCAACAATTCCACAGACATCGTTTCCTCCGACTGAAAAAACAGATGCTTCCCCCACACTTGACGTCCAAGATCTTCCTCCCCGCTATCCTTCTCCAGAACCACCACCCACTCTTTTTTCCGCAAATCCATTCCACCCACAATCTGCCCATGAATTCTCTCTGTTAACAAACGAGCTTATTGGGTTTTCTCAACTCAAGTCTTTGTCATACTCACATCGCATGGATGTCAAGCATTGCCAGAGGCGGAAATCAGAAATACTTGGTTTTCTGACAAATACCGATCTCATTGTTGCATCTATGCGTTTGGAGCGAACAGAATCTGTTCTGAAGGAGATGGAAAGCGAAGATTCATGATCCAGCATTTCCTGACACAAAACCGATATCATCTTCTTCATTCTCTTTGAATCATGCTTCATTTTCCATTACTAGGATTTTTCTTTCTCTATCTCCTTGTGAATGGAAGTTTTGTCAACAATACAAAAAGAACGGCACAAATGAGCGAAGATTCTGTTCCATTCTTTAAATTGTTCGAAAAAGGAGGAATTGGAATTGTTCCATTGGCACGAGTGGACTTTCTGGGCCAAAGGTGATCGAGGGGTGTTGTGACTTTAGTGTTCAACTAGGCTATTCTCTCGTAATAATGTGACAGATAAAGTTGAAAATCCGTATTCGTTTTGAAATAGTGTGCATAGTGTCGAGATCGTCTCAGAGGATATGATGATCATTCGATCATGTTTGATGAGGTCGATCGGCGAACTATATCTCTTCATCTTTACGCTTTCTTGAATCATTTCAACATTATGACTGGTATTTTGAGATTTTTTTTCAAAACATTGCGATTGATCATGATTTATCGTGAAGTGAAAGTGTACGGCAGTTCTCCCTTCAAGACACCAATTTTTAGGTAGTGAACGTGCGGCGCCTTTGGCCTAGCGGTAGCCAACCCCTCTGTCGACTGTTGTGCTCGGGGTTCGACTCCCGCCGAGCACAACTTTTTTGCCACTACTTAGAGTTTTTTGGCCCAGAAAGTCCACCCTTGCCGTTCCATTTTCGGAAGTCTTCTTATTACTCGAGTACACTTCCAATTGAGATTAACATGAGATCCAGCCCTTTGAGAAAAATGTCAACTTTGTTGAAGTGTACCGATGTTTGGTGAGACATACATACGAAAAATGGAAGAGTTACGGAAAGAAAAAGAGTGAATGGTTCTGACGAATGAAGATGCACAAATTGCTGTTGATCTTTCCACTGATTCGAGAGATTGTAGGCCAGATCAAACCGGCTGATTGGAAGAGTATGATTGCAGAGGGTCTCTCACCTATATCTACCCCCTTGTCATATCAAGAATCACTGCAATCATCATTTTCTTCCTCTCAACGTCTTTATTCCAAACTAACCTCCCAGGACACCACCCACTTCTTGTCACCCTCACATCATGTATCGTCTGAAGAAGCCCTATCATATGTGAACCAAATTCTCAGCATGTTGTGTTTCACCCTTTTCCCGTCCGTTCAAGACGTAGAGTCGCTGGTGATCGATTGTCCGAAGCAGTTCACAAGTTTTCTCCAGACATCTCAGTTCATTGCCTCCATCTTCACGTCCATTGTGTCATATCTCCATTTAACACGTCCTGAATGCCGGCATGTCATTTATCTTCTCCAGAAGGCACTGAATTTTGACCATTCTCGAACCGTGGACACTCAGCGACGACTCATCACTTTCTCCAACTTCGGGATGTTTGTCATTGTCTCAGTTATTGTCTGTTTAAAGACTAACAGGGATATGAACATCAAAAATAGTTGGTGGAGCAAGACTTTCAATATCACTCTCCAAGATCTTAACAGCTCTGAGCAAGTCTTCCTGTCGATGATCGATCACAACACTCTCTTTTCGTTGGATAGTTCTCCGTCTTTTGACGAGCCTGATTTCTTGTAATCTGTGAAGATGCTACCAATATTTCCAAACATCTAGTTCTCATCCACATACTTCATATACTTACCAATTGATCCCCATACTTCCATCATTCAATCTCCTTTTGTTTTCTCCCCATCGAGTTCCTCATTTCGCGACCATTTTTACGCTTCACACACATAAGCATTCTTTTCAGCTCTTTCGTCGAAATTGAAGGACACGCTCATTGATTCAAACGAATAACACATTGGCGATACATTTCCTTTCCTCTCATTAAGCGTATTGAAGAGTGTTCCCATATTTGACAAAAAATGGTGGAGTGGAGGTGAAGAATCCAGATGTGTGAAGATACATCTTAGCAGTGGTATGCTTCTTGACATTCAGGATTGCTTTACGGCTTGGACAATGGGATGACTGAGTCAAGTTGCGAACTGGGAAGAGATGTGGTTCGACATGGTTCATTGTGCGGCCATTCCCATATTGAGGAATGATTGACTCAGCATTGTCTGAAATTGTCTTGCGACAAGTTGGGAATTGGTTTTGACAACGTCAACACCTGGGGCTTTCATGACTTCTTCTCCGATCATGCGATTGAATTGCTTGAAAGAGTGGTCAGTTTCTGAAGGGTCCCAAACAAACGACCGATTTAAAAGATTTTTGCCTGTTTCGGTTTGTGCGAACTCTGAAGCAGTCAGAGGAAGAGGGAACAAACCAATTATAGATTTTTGGTAGATTGGAATGGTGTATGGAAATATAATTTCTTCATACTTCTCTGATGGAAGAGATGATGCATTTTGTGTGGGAGAAGATTGCATATTCTGATTTGATGGCCGATACTTTGATTGATTCTTCGTTCCAGTGACGAGAACGGTCGCACCATCATAAAGATCTGATATCATGAACAGAAAAAAGTGAAACTAGTTCTGTGAAGGGTTTGAGGATTTTCGAGCATAGTTGAGTTGAAAAAAAGGATTTGTGAATTAGCTGGAATCTCAAAAAGTGGCTCAGCTAGCCGTTTGATTTCGAGGACATTCTGAGTCAGTTCAACTTGAACATGATGAGTGATACCATCGAATGAAGAGAGAATTATTGAGAGTGACATCTCTGGACTTGATCAGATAGATAATAAAAAAATGGACAATCTTCACAACGAAATTGACGATAATGAAATGATATGAGAAACATGAAGAATGAACTTATTTCGGGTATGCAAAAGAGGCGATCCGAATTAAAGAATCAAGATGAATTGATAGCTCGAGATGCCAAAAATGAGTTACCAGTTCACATAGTTCTGAAGGTTGGTATCAAAGATGATGGCCATAGCGAGGGAGAAGAGACCAAACACACAGCCAGCGATGATACAGACCCAAGCCCAGAAGACGCCGCAAGTGCAGCCATCAGAACGAACCAGCATCTTCTCGTTTCGCTCACGGAACTCCTCGAGACCCTCAGGGCGGGTGGTGTTGGGGTCTCTGTTGACGTTGACGAAGCGTGTGGGGTTCTTGATGACGCGGAGATACATCCCGCCAGGAATGAGGAAGGCCACACCCACACCTGCTGTGGAGCCAAGCAGGTCAAACACGAAGTTGACTTTGTCGAGGAAGATGGCAAGGACGATGGCAAGATACACCATGATCGATCCCACAATGCAGTAGGCAATGGTGCGGTATGTGCAGCACAGACACTTCTTCTGCCTCCAGTTGTCGGCGTCGCGGGCTTCCTCGTGTGCATCTGGGTGAGGGGTTGAGGGTGGCGAGTCGTACGTTGACTCGACAGTCCGTCGAGTGGCTCGGGCAACATCGTGATCATCTGAAGGTTGGTTGTCGGTGCTGCCTTCTGCGCTGGAGCGAAGATGTGGGGATTCGCGGGTGGGGGTGTACGCAGGTTGGATTGCATTTGGATCTGTGTCGACGATCTGCATTTCTTGCGTTGGTGAATTACTGCTATCCGCGTTTGGGTGTGTTGCAAATGTAACAGTCACTCCTTCACCTGCTTCGTCAGTATTTGGCTGTGGGGTGAATTGTGGCATTGCAGGAGATTGAGAGGCCAGAAGCGGTTGGTTTGATGGAGATCGGTCAAGATCTTTCTGCCTCTGCATTTCCTCGACTGTCATGCCTGCCTTTTTGGCCTTGTGATTGCGGTAAATCGTGCGAATGGCTTTCATCACGTTGAAGAGAGCAATACGTGCTGGGAGGGAGTTCATTGGACAGCAGAACATGACAGTGATGAGGGAGCAGATACGGGCTGCGATCATCAACCCATCCTTGTCAGAAAACATAGTGGTGATGTTTCCAGCATATTCATCGCTGAGGAGGTTGGAGGTGAAGGTCATGTATCCGAAAATACCAGCAAGCATGTAGAAGACTCCAACAATGGTGACAGAAAACACAGTAATGATGTTCATGCGCTTGGTTGATTTTTCTTTGATTTCACCGTGAATAATAGGCACATTTTGTTGGCATCCAAATGCAAAACAAAGTGTAGAGAATGTTTGGATGATTGAAGGCGATGGATGAACGGCTTCCAGGCCACCCTTTTCGACTTTGACGTTCAAACTTTCATAAGGAGAGAAGTATCGAATGATCAGACAGATAACCACAAAAATCATTGAGAACATGCCAATGACTGATGTGTATTTGAGTGAGTCGAGAGTCCGGAACCAGGAGAGAGGTTGGACAATAACAAAA
This sequence comes from Blattamonas nauphoetae, assembly GCA_033064195.1. Classification (NCBI taxonomy): domain Eukaryota; phylum Preaxostyla; order Oxymonadida; genus Blattamonas; species Blattamonas nauphoetae. The sequence continues at coordinate 61,705 of JARBJD010000002.1, forward strand.
CCAAATAGGAACACAATGAACCAATATTGGAGAAAGATATTGCCATCAGGAACACCGAGCGAGCGAAGAAGAGATGGAATGAATTGCCCGATCATGATCAGGTACGACCAGAGAGGCCCGAAGGTATATGAGAAGTTACAGACTTCAACAGCAATAGTACCACCAACGCCGAAGATTTTTTCAGCAAGCTAGTGGAGAAACAAAATATTGATGGTAGAGAAGACAACACACATCACCATATGTGTAGCACCCAGTGGCTTCTGCAGAATATGTGAGAAAGTAAAAAGACGCCCATGACAGGAGACCCATCATGACGTGCATGAGGAGAGCAGGGACCAATCCAGCTTTTGCATAAGCAAGTGGAATTCCGAGCATTCCTGCTCCGAGAGTGGAATTCACCAAACTAATCACAGCTACAGGAAACTTGGCATATTTTTCTTTCTTTGGAGCCTCAATGCTAGCTTCAAGGACAGCTGGAGTATTTTGGTGAGATTCATCTTCCGTCATCTCAGACACGAATTTACTTTGTTGTCCTCTGATCACTTCGATTCATGGAATCGTACTTCGTTGTGTCACTTCCTGGGAATCCTGATCCCCAAACAACATTTTCCCAGCTTCAATCAGCTATTGGTGGAATAGAACCTCTTCATAAGCTGAATATTCCAGAACTCAAAGTTGGGACACTTGACACACTATTAACTGTTGGAGATTCAATTGAAAAGTTTGATCAGAATGCTCAACAAATCTGCTTCCGTCTTGAGAAGCAGATTTATGAATTCCAACAAAATGAAGATTTCATCGAGATCAACAAAAGTTTGTTTGCTTTTTCCTTCTGAAAAGAATATTACCCAAATTTTCACAACTTTCTTAACGTCATATGACATAATTGCATTTCCTTTTCCCTTTTTTTAGATCCAATTTCATCACTGCTGACCAATTTCAAATGGGATGACTCCAAGTATCATGCAGCCACTCGAACACTTCCCTCTATTTGTGAAGAGTTGACAGAAGTTTGCCCATCTTCCTTTTCCAGTATTTTTGCCAACCCTTTTATCTTTCATGATCTGTTTATTCTCTCGTCAGGAAATCTCTCGAATTGACCAACAGATGAAAGATCGCGCACAAGATTTCAATGCGACAAAAACACAGATTACTTCCATAGCTCGACGTCAAAGGTTTTTCAGTCACATTCGTATTAATTCCGTTCTCTCTGGGATATAGTGGAACTATCGCAGCAAGAAATCTCGCCGAATTCGTGACAAAGGAAGACATCGTTGAAACAGAAAAACTCACAACCCTCTTTTTTGTGATTCCAAAGTCTGTTTCATTACATCACATCAATTTCATCAATCCCAATCATCCAATTCTCTCTTTTCCTCCAGGTCCTCTGTAAAGGAATGGACAAAGACTTATGATACTCTCACGGAATTTGTTGTCCCATTTTCGTCCAGGTCTGTGTCATATTTTTTCTTTCATTCATCAAGGCGACTTGCGGAGGATGATCAATCTGTTCTGTTCACTGTGGTTCTCTTCAAAAATGTCGCCGACGAGTATAAATCCAAGGCAAGAGAGTTAAAGTTTGCTCCCATGATAAATTGGATTACCTTTGCGTCCTAGATACCTTCCAAGGGATTTTACTTACACAGGAGAATCAGCAGAATCTCTCAAACAAGAAGAGGAGGATTTACAAAAGAAGTACTCACAACAGCTGGCTTGTTCTTCTTTTCGTTTCTTGAATATCTCCCCCTTTTAGGCCGAATACATGGCGTGGTGCAAAAATGCTTATGAAGAGGCACTTATTTGCTGGATCCACTTGAAGGTCATCCGTGTCTTTGTTGAATCTGTTTTACGATATGGCCTTCCTGTCAACTTCCAAGCTGTGGTTATTTTGGTCTGAATTTATTCTCCTCTCAATACTTCCTCCTACCAACATCACAACAGCCCAAAAAGAAGACCACAAAGAAAATCATTGAAGTTCTTTGTGAGAAATATAAGGATGGTTCATATAGTTCACTTGTTACAGACGATGGAAAACAAAAGAAGAAGAAGGAAAAGGTTGATTTTAAGGAAGGGGACGAATCACAGCTCTATCCATTTGTGTTCATTAACTGCCCTTTGCTGGCTCGAATGGTTTCCTCACGATAATTTTCTTCATTTGGGCTTGGGGCCTGGACTCCCTTCATCGTCGGAATACTCATTGTTCTCCATGCAAACCAGTCATTTTTTCACTTCAATCTCAACAATTGTTTGATCTTCTCGTTCTCAACAAGAAACAGAATTTCACTTTTTGTCCAATAAAAAGATCAATTTTGGGAAATTGTGATGGCAGTCAACACGAATGTCTTCAGCTGAAATGATATTTGTCTGTGAGTTTCTTTTTCATTGCTATTTCTCATTCTTCATTCATTATCAATGCTTTTCGACCAAGGATGATTCAACACTCAATCGGATTATCAACTCGAATTCTACAGGAGAAATCGACGAACCTCTGATCCAATCTGTGAAAAGCGGAAAAATTTTACTATTTCTTCAAAAATTTTACCCATTGGAAAACATCACTCCTCTAGTGAACGATGAGAACTTCTTCACAAGAAAGCACAACGTTCAGTCTGCTTTTGATAACCTCTCTAACTTCAATCGTTTTCTTCGATATTGGGTTTTCAGGGAATTCAATCGAGTCATTGAACATGTTCTTGGTTTGTCTTTTCCTGAGTTTGATCATGTGAATCTAAAGGACCGAGAGCCCGGCTTGTCGATCAGGATAATCTCTTCTCACCTGAATCTCAATGCAATTTTCGCCAGAGTCTCACTTATATCATCCAAGATCTCGACAATAAACAGTATTTGCGTTTATTCTCGCATTTGTAGACATCTCAACCGTTCTCTCTCTGAATTGCCACGATCTTACGCCAAAGCTCCCTCCCCGGGCCATTCACCACATTTGGTTGTTGATGAAGGCCGCACCACAGATCGTTGTACATGGTCTGAAAGGAAGTGGCCTCAATTCAGAATGGCATCTGTGCTGTTGTTGGGGTGCCTGATAATTTATGGGAGGCAAGTTTTGAAGGATTGAGTGTAGATCAAAGTGACGCTTGAAGACACGACATAGACTGCAAAACAGGGTTCTGTTTCGCGAATTCATCTGATTCTTCAGTCCTTCAAAATGAAACAACATTCCCATGGATTTCATGTTTAATCACGCATCCATTTCATCACACTGATTTTCAAAAGTATCGCTGTAATCAAGAAGGTGGATATACAACAGAATTTTGATGGTCGTTACAATGAAGAATGGAAAGAAAGACAAGATCCCACGACTGAGAGTCTGAAACCGATTCACATCCTCTGAGAGTCATCAAGAAATGATGTTGTCAAGTTGGCGGAGTAACTTCCGAGGTTGGATGGAGAGAATTGAGTGATCTCTGGAAGTGTTCGAGTTCCTCGTCTGATTGTTTGAATTCTGGATGGCCATTGAACTCCGGCATCTGCTCGGCCGAAATAATTGGGTTTATTTGGAGACGAGTCAAGTTGATGAAATTGTCGGAGAGCATCCCGAGTCTGCCGGTCTGGATGACTGCTTTCAAAGTACGAATGAAGGAGAGTGTGCATTGGCTGGTCATTTAGGACTGAGCCAATGGCATTCCTGACGCCGATTTCATTGTCCAATATCAAACTTGTGATGGCATCGTTCAGATGATCTGAGCAATTGCATTCGAATGGGTACACTTCATTCCCATCGATGAATACTCGTCCATTCTCTCCACCATTGAACAGACATGGATTACAATCGGACGCATCGGCAAGAAAGATGGCAAATCCCAGTAGAGAGCAGATATACCAGTTTGAGATAGAGTCAAACGATGTTAATGCAGACAAAGTGTTGTGGAATGGTTGATTTGAAGGGGCACCAGAAGCCTTTTTGATGAAGTAGCTTGTCCTCTCAATGAATGCATTCGACATGAAAAGTCGAGCAAAAGTTCGTGACAGGGCAGGTGATGCCTGTGAGATAGAGAGAATGACGCGGAGAAGATGTCGAAGATCACGCTGAACACTGCCTGTGGAGATGACTCCGTTTGGACAGATTGATGCGAGGGCAAACACAGAATCATTCTGGAGTTCTGAGCGTGTTGTGAATTGTGATAGGAGAGAGCAACCAGGGACAAAGAACGAGAGGGTGGCCAACATTTCGGCAGTGAAAACATTCCTCTCCTTGTCGATGACATTGAGAGAGTGAGTTGTCTCTGTACTTGGATGGAAATGGGCAGCCGAGAGTTGTGGTTTGCTGGTCTTGATACTGGCTTGCATTCTGATTGTGGATGAATCTGGGAGTCGGATATCGACCGAGTCTTTCTCACGTTGGTGAAGATGTTTGAGTCTGTGCGCTTCATCATATTTCTTACTGCACACAGGACAATACAAGAAGTGCGATTTTCGATGAAGTCTGAATGGATCCGTGGTTGTGAGTGTTTTCGACGATTGTCGATTTGGGGTTGTGCTTCTCGAATGCCTATCTGGGGTGACTCGAGAGTGAGACGATCGGTGATTGGCTGAAGGTGATGACATATGTTTTGTGGGAGTATGAGGAGCTTTGGATGCAGTGTGATTAAAAGATGATGATGATCGTCGAGCTGGTGATTGACTTTCGTCTCTGTCTTCGAAAGAAATCCCCAATTTCGATGTTGATTTAGAACGATGCTTGATTCCCTCTGTTTTGAATCTTGTGTTGGCAGGAGATTGGAGAGGAGGGATTAATGAATTGAACTGATTTGTATCGGCGATATCAAATTGTGATGGATGTGACGGGTGAGCGAACGTGTCCATTCCAGCAACCGTTCCTCCAAACACAACTCTTTCGATTCTTGACGTAGATTGGCTCGATCTTTCTTCCCAATCTTCCAGAGCATTCAAAGGTAATCCACAAACGAGTTCTAATTTATCCATCAAATGATCTGAGAGATGCTGAACAGCTTCAGTGAGGACTGTTTCTTGGAGTGAAAACACACCGCTTAATTCGAGAGCTTCTTCAAAGAGATCGTGAGGAGCATTTGAAATGATGCCCTCAATGATACCCCTGGTCACTGCAAAATATCGGCGAACCTTCCAGTGGGACACAAAACGCTTGGGAGGGATTGAGGGAGAGTCAAGGAGTGGGTCCACCGTTGAGAAGTGATCTTGGGATTGCTGATTGAATAGACGTGAGGGACAACACTCTCGAAGAGTCACACTGAGCAAGCGGACAACCAGCGCGTCTGGATTAGCCCGATTTGTGGGTCGAACAGTGTCGAGGAATGTGCCTGTTCGATGTGGCTGAAAGAATGGAGTTGGAGGATTTGTTTGTTTGAATGAATGTTGGTTCATGTTTGTCTGTGGGACAGTTTCCATGTCGAGTTGATAGAAGAGGACATCAATCGCAGTTGAACACCACCATCCTTCCTTGAGCCATTCACTGCTCTGTGTCCGTTGCATATGCGAAGGCGTCCCGAGAATGTCACTGTTGCGTTCAAGATGCGTGTTGGACTTCGGATTAGCATCTAAGAAGAGGAGTTCACTGATGAACGAGAGGAGGATTGTTCTTTCGTCGATGAGATCGTCAAATGGAGTTGTATCATCTCCCTTTTCATCTTCAGGGTCAGTCAAAAGGCGAAAGTTAGCGATTGTTTGGAAGAGTCGGAGGAGATGTTGGGAAAAAAGGGGATGTGTTTGGATTGGTGATGGCGGGGGAAGGAGACATTGCAGGCGGAGTGAATCAAGAAGGCAGAGACAGGCGTCCGTGACAGAATCAGAGTAAATATGACGATACATTGTTTTCCAGGTGAGCTCATTGAGAAGATTTTTGCGTTTTGTGGCTTTGTCAGAAGACGATGCAGATTGGTGAAGGCTTGTTTGCTTCTGAATGAACGGATGGAGAGGATGGATGTGTTCTGATGGAGTTTGGGAGCAATGTCCTTTGTAAACACAGCAACAGTGCCGTGCTTGAAAGTGGTCCTCAAGATATGATAATGTTTTATGACATATCAATAGCATATTATCGGCTGAAAGGTAAAGTGGATCAACTGTTCGATCTCCATGCAATAAATTGGTGACTAAAAGACATGCATCTAGAGATAAAAGCGTATTTTGATGAGATATGAGTTCAACTTCAGCTGAGAAGAAGGTTGCGGTCTGAGGGTGGCTTCTGATGAGCGATCGAACAATTGGGAATGCTCTTACGAGCATAGAAAGACATCCAGTAGAAACAATCACAGGAATCGAATCAACATTGTATGATAAGATGATTGAAATTAATGCATTCACAATAACAGAAAAGGCTTTTGAACTAATCGATTGTGCTCCAGACTTCTCTTCTGAAGGTGTTAAAGAGAAAACGAGGTTCCTCAGTGAGAGGATTGCAGGCGAGATAATCTCAAATTCGTTGTGGTACTTGTTGATAAAGTCAGAATGGAGAATAAACGTTCGGACAAATTGATTGTGAGAATCAGCGAGGAAAAAGCGATTTCTTAGAAGCTCTGAAAGAACTAAGAAACAACATCCTTGAAAAACAGGTGATTTCTGTTGTGAATATGACATGAGAGAGAGAAGTCGAGGATAGAAGGGATAGTGAGGGAGAACTGGAGTGACAAGATGGAGAAACTTGCTTCGTAAAATTCTGATGAAGTTGTGCTTCTCTGGAACCTTTGCATAGAAGAGAACAAATAAATCATCAGTAAGTTGTCGAATTTGGTCTTCCATGTGAGAAAATTGTGATTGTGTTTGAGTTAACGATGATTTTTTTGTTGGCTCGATCAATTAAATCTTGGGAGAATGATTGTAATATCACTTCTCTCGATTTTATCTTTTGTGTTTGGCCAGATTGTTACATTGGACGAATCTACATATGCAGACCCCTTACAAAACACGCCAAGCATCGTTCTCTATTCACAATCAAGTGATCCCAACACGGAAGAGCTTTCATCCTTATTTTCACAAGTTGCTCCACTCATTTCTCCATTGGGATTATCTGTTGCCCAACTAGATTGCTCTTCATTTTCTGAACAATGCAAAGAACTCAATATCGGCTCAGAGTCGAAAATTCGCTTCCATCAGTGTGATATTATCGATTCTTCTTCATCTTATGAATAATGTGTATCTTTTGTTAGTTTGAAGGGAAAGTCAAATGATTTTGATGGCCCAAAGACAGTGGATTCACTCGTTCAATGGACAAAGGATGCTCTCCTCCAAACTGTGCGAGTCTTTCCTTCTCGTGAAGCTGTCAATGCGATTTTTGCAGATTTTCCGCACATTATCCTTGGTACTTTCTCATCACGAAACTCAGAATACAACTCTTTGTTGTCCTGCTCGGCTACTCGCGCAAAGACGGACACTTACGCAGCCATCATTGACCCTTCTACTGAGTCTCAGACACTTGAATTTTTGTACACGGCCGGAAATGCAAGTGTCCCATTCACAGGAGGATGGTCATTCTTCTCAATTGCATTCTGGGTTCAAGATCAGTCAAATACTCCATTAATTGATGAAATTTCTGCTTACAATGCTTATCGGTATCTTCCATGTGAAAAACCGGTTGGCTATTTTTTTGTGGATAAGAAACGCAATGATATGCATCAAGTCTATTCTCTCGGCCTGGAACTCGCTCAAAAACACAAGGGGAAGATGCTATTTGTCATTGTCGATCATAACGTTCACTGGAGAATGACTCAAACGCTGGGATTGGATGCAAGATATTTTCCGTCCTTCACAATTGAGGCAAAGTATCCCTCTCCCGTCCCAGACACTAAGGCTCATTATCCACTCCTCCCAACACCAGAAAACGCGAGGTGGGGAGTTTATCCAGAGATGACAATGGAGACAGTGGGAGAGTTTTGCCAGAAATGGCTGGACGGAGAAATCCCTCTCACCCTCCGCTCAGAACCTATTCCAAATGAACAGGCAAATAAAACAATTCGTGTTGTCGGTGACACCTTCAACCAAATTGTTATTGACTCGGAAAACTACGTCTTTATGAAGTTTACTGCGCCGTGGTGCCACAAATGTGGAAAACTCAAGCCAGAGTTCGAACAACTCGCCAATGAGCTTTCTGACGAGAAGAAAATCACCTTTGCCGACATGGACATCACACTGAATGATCCTCCTCCTCATTTCATTGTGGATGGATACCCCACCCTCCTCCTTTTCAAGCCAGGGCAGAAGGATCAACCAGTGAAATGTGAAGACTTCTTCTCGTTCCAGAAGATTCGTCGCTTCCTCAACACGAACATTCCAGGGCTGAATCTTTCAGTTGACGAAGAAGCGATTAAACAAGAGGATATAGAACTTCAGAAGGAGCGTTTGGAGAGAGAAAAAGCCGAAAAGGAACAAAGTTCTCACCATGACGAGTTATGATTATCCTTTGCGTTTCTGTCCTCATTTCACTGTCATTCTTACAAATCAATAGAGGCAAAAAACAAAATGAGAGGATATGAAAGAACTAGGAATACTTTCAGAACGGCGGAGGAGGCGGTAGATCATCCATTGGTGGAGGTGGTGGAGCATCATCGAAAGGAGGTGGAGGCACATCATCAAGGTCGGCTGGAGGAGATGGCGGCATGTCCATATCAGCGGGGGGAGGAGGGATATCATCGATTTCATCCATAGGAGGAGGTGGGGGCATATCAAGGTTATCTGGGGGTGGTGGAGGAATGGCAGCGGCAGGTGGTGGCGGGATAGACGCCTCTGCTGGTGGCGGAGGTGGAACTGATTCACCCATTGGTGGTGGCGGTGGTGCTGCATCAACAGCTGGTGGGGGAGGAATCGACGCACCCACTGGAGGCGGAGGAGGAATAGAAGCACTTGCAGCTGGTGGTGGTGGGACAGAGCCTCCCATTGGTGGTGGGGGAGGAACAGAAGCACTGGCTGCAGGTGGAGGTGGAACAGATCCTCCCACTGGTGGTGGGGGAGGAACAGATGCATCTGCGGCAGGTGGAGGTGGAACAGATCCTCCCACTGGTGGTGGGGGAGGAACAGATGCATCTGCGGCAGGTGGAGGCGGAACACTTCCTGCTGAAGGTGCTGCAGGGACAGAGCTTGCTGGCGACGACTGAGGAGTTGGCTGTGGCGTCGCTGGTGTGAGTTGGGCTTGTGACTGTGTAAGTTGTTGTCCCTGAGCGCTCCCCTGGGTTTGCGGTGGAGCGAGTTTGGTTTGATAGAAGAACGCAGTGTCGTTTGGATTGGGGATTGTTGCGTTGTATTGTGACGTCTTGATGAGAGATGACGCATCAATTGATGTTGCTGTGGCAACTCTTGTGATGGGATGCTTGCTGACAGGTTCGAGAGGAACCGATTCAGAGAGGATACCCTTCATGGTCGAGAAGACATTCAGTGCGTGAGAAGTGTTTTTGACAAATGGTTCTTGACTGTATTTCTCGGTCTTCCAGTTGTTGAATGTTGTGTAATACGACGGGAGGGAGACAGTCTCAAATGGAATTGTCTGGCCAGTAATATGGACAAGGGTTTGAATTCCGATGAGGAATCCATCCCCATTGTTGAGCCAGAATGTGGGTGGTGGGAGATTTCCATATTGTTGAACACGTTCTGGGAAGTCGGGAGTGAGAGATGTCGTGAGCAGGATTGATAGGATTTCAAACAATCGAACAGAGTGACCAAAATCGTCAGTGCAGACAAAAGAACTGGACGAATGAGGTGCAAGGAATGGATCATTGAGACTTCTGCAGACATTCACAAGATGAGAGAGGGCACCAGTGAGGAGTGGGCGAGTTCGAATGAGGTCTGTTGATGTTGCCGCGGCGGTAAGAGCAGTGTGTGGTGTCACGAGAGCTGTGGCGGCCAGTTCAGCAGGATTCAAGGATTGAGTTGGAGGTGTAGACTCACCTGGGCGAGGGATGGGAGAGGTTGTTGTTGTATATTGAGGAAGCTGATTTGTTTGATTGTATGCTGTTCGAAGACCATACCAAATCGCAGAGGAGTTGGAGACGAACTTTTCACCTGAGGAGTTGGCGATGGCAGAGTCGAGTTGCATGAGTGAGGCGACAATATTCCCAAGAAGAGCGATGTCAGTAACGAGGGATTCATGCTCTAGATTCTTCAGGACAGTCAGCTGCTTTTGTTTGACCTTTTCCATGAGTTTTCCCATATCCTCCTTTCCGACGAAGAGAAGTTCATCAATCACCTCTCGGCCAGTGAAGTCAAGACCTTGAGAGAACTGCTTAGCATGGTATGAGATTGTGTTGATGAGTTTGGTGAGTGTATCACAAATTGACAGGTATGCCACATTAAGTTGTCCACTGTTGAGAATACTGGTGAATGGAGTGAGGTGGACATCTGAAAGGAAGAAGACATGGCGGGTGGTGAAGAAAGCCTGGAGTTCTCTCTTGAGGCTGACCGGGAATACTTGTTGGATGGCAGCACGAGTACTGAATGGATCGTTGTACTTGATGGAGCCATCTGGACGACGTTTCGGAGAGAAGGAATTGTTTGTCAAGGAGAAGCTGTAGTTGGCAGCCAGATCATCAGTGAGCATTTTAGAAAGGTTCGTAGCAAGACCGGAGCTGAACGAGACTGTTGTTCCGGCATTGACGAATGAATCAAGGATGACATCCCAAGAGTTGATCATTGGCATGATCAAAGAGAGTTCCAGGTGGAGGTTGCGGATGATCATGAATGCTGCAGCTGATGGCTCAACACGATATGCCGAACGGAAGCAGGAAACAATCACAGCAAGATCTTCGATGAGATGGTTTTCGACGTGCTTCGCGATTAAACCACCAAAGTCCATCCTGAACCCAACAACGTCAACGATACGTTGACGGAACAGCTTGTCATAGGGGAGAATAGGCGGAGTGAAGGTGGAGTAGCCAGGTTGCTTTTTGTTGAGTTTTTGGGTGTCATGAGCAATGTAGCTGTCTCTCTTGACTCTGAATTCTCCGTTCATGTACTTCACGGTCTCAATGTACTTGAAGTGGTTGTATGTCGCGTTTCCGAGTTGGAAGGCTTGAATGTTCATGGCAAGACGAGCTTCTCCAATGAGTTCATCGTAGAGACACTGGTTCTTCAATTGGACAAGAGCAATCCGAGCCGACTGTCCATAGAGATCAAACAGCATGAGGAACTTGTCGATGCTTTGAGGCATGGAGGTGACGAGATGGTTGATGAGGATGTACGGGAGAGAGGAGTCGATTGGATATTGTTGCACTTGTTCGGTACTACGACCACGTTCGATGAAATCTTCTCGATACCACAGTTGACCGAGGTCGGTGATTTGAGCAATCGTGCTCTTTGTGTCCATGAGGTATGGGAAGTAGAACGATTCCGCCTCAAACTGATGGAGGAGCTGGAGATCGTCCTTTTCGATGATGTGGACGGTTTTCTCTGGTTTGTTGAAAGCAGGCGAGCGAGTTGAGCAGAGTGAAGAGACGATTGAGCGGAGGATGAAGAGTTGTGTCGGATGGGGTGGTGTGGGAGACGGAGTGATTGGTGGCATTTTGAAGTCCGAGGAGCTCTTTGGAGGCTTTTCAAGGATGGTGTAATCACCCGTTGGTGTCTGTCCAGAGGTCCACCGAGCAGCATCTTCTCTCAATTTCAGAAGGAAGAGGAGGGTGTCGGATTTCTTTGCTTTTGCGCAGTGCTGAAGGAGCTGTCTGCAAGTGACTTGGCAGAAGTACTGCACGCGATAGTATATATATTGATTGATTTCGTTTTGAAGAGATGTGCATTGCTCGTCCACGTATTGTTTGAATGTTTGGATGATGACGATGAGGTTGACGAGAGCGGTTCGCTCTTGAAAGTCGAGGTTGTATCGGAGGAACTTCTCAAAACTGGATTCTTTCTCGAAACGGTCCTGAATCTCCTTAGCCTTTTGGGCTGCCTTTGCAGCATGCGATTGGGCAGCTGCGGGCTCACTTGTTGTGTTTTCTTCCGGATTTTCCTCTGATTGTTGGACACCAGAATCAAAGTCGCTCAGGGCTTTTTTTTCTTGGTCATAAATTCGCTCGTATCGTTTGAGGTCTGCAGCAGTCTCGTATTTGGTCGCAATGAATTCGAGAAGGAGAGTGCGGATTGATGAAAGGAGTTTCAAGGCTTCGATAATTGTCTTTACCACATTCTCTCGAGCTTCCTCGGTCTTTCGCTTGTTATCTGCGGAGGGATCCTTTGATAAATTGAAGACGAATCTCCTCAGATGAAGTTTTTGGAAGGTGAGCATGGAGATGATGGAGTTGACTTTTGTTTCCAGTTCCGGAACATGATCACGAATTGATATCCGCTGTGCAACCGCTTCGGTATTCTCTTTCCAATCAGAGGGGAACGGAGAGAGGAATGGCTCGGTTTGTTTGAGATATTTCATTGGGTAGAAAGTAATCTCGAAGAAGAGAGGGACAACAGGGTACTGCAGGAGGATTTCCTTAATTTGATCAATCTCAAGATTTCCTTTCTTATACACACTGAAACCTTGTTTTCCTTTCTGGTCCTTTGAGAGAGGAGGGTCAACCTTCACTTCTTTCCCTTTGTATAATTCTTTCCGTTGTTTGTCGGAAATTTTTCGGCATTCGTCAATCAAATATAGTCCCAATCCCATAACACGAATAAGCATGTGCTTGTCGGTCATAGAGAGATGCAGATTGGCTTTGAATGTTGCAACACAGAAGTTACACATTTGGACGAGGAAAAGATATGATCTAAGGTAATAGATGAATGATAAACTCAAACCCAGCAGTATTGATGAGATCTGTATGAAGTCTTTTCACCAAGATGTTTGGTGTGACAAAGAACATTTTAATATCGGTGATTTCCTGTTGGTTGACTGTTTTGTCCACCATACTGAAGAAAGAAATTTCATTTGATGGAGCAGTCTTTCTCGTTTTGACCTCATCAAGGATAATGAGTTTGTCAAGTGCTTTGACGAAGGAATAGAGGAGGGTGTCAGTGCAGAAGTCTTGACTCGGGTTCATGTGCGTAAAGTCCTCAATATGCTTCCGTAGCTGTTGGACATAACTGCTTCCAAATTGATAGAATTGTTTATAGAATTCGCGCAGTGGTGTGAGGATATCAACTTGGATTTGTTTGAATTGTCTGAATTCTTCCTCAAGACCTTCCGTTTCGGGTTTTTTGATCTGAGATTATGAAAAAAGAAATAGTACAACCTTAAGAGCTTGCGAAATAGTTGACACGAGACTCCGATGAGCGTACATTTTGTTAATGAAGTGATCGGCTTCTTTCACGAGTGTTTCCTGGAAAAATAGAGAAGAAATGGAATACAAATTGGGAAGCGCGTCCAGTTTCATCCATATATTGGACAGGGAATCTGTCACGATCGATGTATTGGTACACATTACTTACCGGGTCGACAGAAGTATGTTGTGGAAGTTGTGTTAGAGGTAGGTCAAGTTGAACAGATCCAACAGGGTACATATATTCAATCTGCTTTGGAATTGAATTCGAAAACTGCTGAACAATTCTGTCAGCATCTTTGAGCGGATTCGCCTCCATTGACGATTTCGATGATGGTCTATGGGTAGATCAAGTGAATTTGATGAAAAGGTTATAATGAAGACAAATCATGAGAGTGAAATGAACAAAATGATGAGTTTGGTTGAAATAAATACAGAGACTATTTCTCATAAGGTTCACAAAGAAGAGCAACTCCACGAAGAACCCAATGCTGTGGGTTTTCGTCTGTTGGTAGAGCGAGGGGAGTGATGAAGTTGGTCGAATGTCCAGTGGTGGACAGGACACCGTATCGTGTTGTGGTTTTGTAGAGAGGAGCGTTGTAAAGGGAGGGGTCTGGAACGTAATTCTGTTGTGGGAGGAAGTGGATGATGGGCATTGGAGTATCTCGTTCTCCCTTCCGACCCTCATCGAGTTTCATTGTTTCGGAATTCCAGCGAGCCCCTTCGATGAAGAGACCAGAGACATACACACCATCGCTGGGGGGAGAGTGGATGTCTTCAGCTGTGCGTTCTGCCATCACCGAATATTTGAATCGGAGGGAGTCGATTGGGTATTTGTACTTTCTTGCGTATGTCTGAAGAACAGCAGTGAGGAAACCCTGTTGGAAGAAGAATCCCGGGAGCCAGAAGACGGACGGAGCACCATTTCTTAGCCAATCCCTGAGGAATGTTTCACGGTTGATCAAATCATTCACCCATCCAGTGAGAGAGAGGAGTGATGGATAAGCGTTGGCAGCGAAGAGATCTGGGACTGTGTTGGTGAGAAGAGCAGCATACACAGCATCGAGTTGGGCGGACATCACAACAAGACCGGCGATAGCTCTTTGCAGATCGACGAGAGTGACTCGGACAAGAACGAGGAGAGCGTTCATTCGATCCATTTCTTGCGAGAGGACAATACACAGAGAATCTGGGACCTTCCCTCGGAGATCGAGAGAGGACACGCTTCGTTTTAAGTCTGCCTTGCTTGGAACAGCATTTATCGTTGTGACGGGAGGGAGTACACCAGGTGCAGCTTCTTCTCGCTTCAGAACATCAGGAAGTTTGCTGAGGATATTCTTGACTTTGTCAAGGACTTCATCATCTTTGGTACGAGCCGGTTTTGTTGGCTGTGAGAGAGACTTCAACACTTGTTGAGTCGATGGAGAGACAAGCGGGGCGCTCTGAATTTGTTTTGGGACGAGGAGTGGGGATAGCCTTGGTTTCCCTTTCACATCTTTATCATCCTTTTCTGCAGGTTGTTCCTCCACTTCAGGTTTGTCATTTTCTGTCTTTGTTGTTGGTAGAACAATCGCTGGGTCCGCTGGGGCTGGAGGGGGAGACTCTTCTTCCTCTCCTTTAGGCAGCATCATTGTAAGATTCTTCATGATTGTATCTGTTTGGGCAAGTTGGAACGAATATTCAGCATTTTGATGCATTCCGAACAACCCAGGTTTATCATTGAGTGGGAATCGATCGATGAAAGCAGTCACTCCTGTGTACGTTTTCAGATCTGGAGGAAGTAGATAAGGCGAATTACTTGAAGAAGCTTGGAGATCCGAAACCAAAGACGAAGCATCGTCAGTTCGGTCCAATCCTGCAGGGGTGAGCGTCATGGATACCTCGTCACTCGAGACTGGTGTTGGAATCAGTGGAACTTCTTCGATCCTTTTCTCGCGATCTTCACAACACAACTCGAAAGATCTGTTGGGGGTGACGATTGATTCTGTGTAGAACAGAGCGAGCAGAGCCGACAGGATTCGTTTGTCCCATTCATCAGTCACACGTCCTCCATAGTTCACGATACCAGTCATATATCGGAGAGCTTTCCACGGAATCTCAGAGCC
Source organism: Blattamonas nauphoetae (assembly GCA_033064195.1). NCBI lineage: Eukaryota > Preaxostyla > Oxymonadida > Blattamonas > Blattamonas nauphoetae. The sequence continues at coordinate 76,967 of JARBJD010000002.1, forward strand.
TTCCTTCATTTCTGTGAGGTACAGTTTCAGATGACTCTTACTGATTTCGTAATCACTTTCGTTGAATTCGTATTGAATGTTCCAGCCCAATGCACCGTATTTCTTCCTTTCCTGGACGAGAGCGTGGAAAAAGGCAAGTCCCATGACAAGACGGCGCCAAATGAACGATCGTTTGCCTGTGACACCTGTTTCGTATTCCTCTTTCGAGAGTGATGAAATCGATCTTTGGATGTTGGCTTTGACACCAGCTGGTGGTTCATTCGTAAGTTTGATTCCATTTTGGAGGACTGACACAGGAAAGGCGGCTGACGGCATCGCACTCAGCCACAGGCGGAAAGACGAATTACTCGGCTTTGTATCGGCGAGAGAGTACGAAAGACAGATTCGTTCGAGTTCAGGCATCCACGAGGCAGCAAGATGACAGTTCTGCAAGAAAACCCAATCTCCTTTCTCGGTTGCTTCGGCAAGCATTTTCACTGCAATCGGACCCTGTCCTTGACCAAGTGATATGATACGGAGCCTGTTTGAATAATTCATTTGCTGGGCGAGTCGCTGGAAATGTGGAGTGGGATCAGCACCAGATGACAGAATGAAGATGATCGGAGACGATTCCGATGAATCACTATATGCTCGTGTGAGATTGAGAGAAGGTGATTCAGCGAATGTTTGGCCAAGTTGCATCTTAACATACTCGATCATTGAAACATTCAGACTCTGTGGGAGGATAATCCGGATGAGAATGAGCTTTTGGAATGGTGTTAGTTTGTATCTGAAAGTCTCTGGGAGCGGCGCGGAGTATGGTTGAGGAGAACGGATCCAGTTGAGCCATGGAGTGGGTTGTTTTGGTACTGGAGTGGTGCTTTGTTCATTGTTGTGTGATGGCTGTGCCATTGATGGTTTCGTCACTTTTCGACCAGAGGAGATGCTCAGATTGTGGACGGATGATGATTTAGCTAACCCTGATGTGAAACTTGTTGGTTCCTGCTGTTCTTCTTCCTTCATCATGCTCTCTGAGATCCCCTTGAACAACTGCCAATCATTTTCCATCGCGATTAAATCGCGCCAACGATTTTCATCCAGATCCTCCGGGAACGGATTGAGTGTTGAAGATTGGGGAGTGCACGGAACAGGTGGAAACGACTCTCCCGAAGAGAATGTGGGACTTGCGATAGGTGTGTGGAAGTTAATTGGTGTTTGAGGGACTGCGGACTTGAAAGCATCTGCCCCTTTCATGAAGATTGACCATTCCTTCGACGAGATGTATCGTGCTTTTTGTTGGATGCGAATTGTGAGGTAAAACGAGAACAGCATTCGATGGCGTTCGAATAGACCACGCGAGACGTTGGAATAGATCATTTCTGTCAGGTTGTCGATGAGGGCTCGGAGACGTTCTTTCAAGGTTGGTTTCTTTTCCGTTTGAGTGAGGGCAAGCTTGAAGATTGATTGGAAGTACTGGAGTGAGAATTGGTACATGGGATCAAGAGCAGCCAAATCGACGATACAGAAGTAAAGAAGGGCACCTCGGACAGACATTGGGACGTATTGATTGCGAGCAGCAATGAGTTCGATTTCAGTCTGTTCGGATTGTTTGACACGTTCCTTGATTTCAGTTGATGTTCGTTTTGATTGCTCCAGAATATCGATGAGTGACGTATCATCGAGAAGCTCGTTCACCTTTTTCTCCTTCATCAGCTGGAGAATTTTTGCCTCTGTTTCCATCAAGAGCTTTGCATCGGCGGCCATTCCGCGCACGAGGTCATCCTTTGCATCTTCAATCTCTTTCTTCTCATTTTTCACAACTTCAGCGAGGAGCTGTTCCTCCAACCCAGCGGATGTCACAGTGAAGTTGATGATGGTTGTTTTGATGAACATATCTGGAAGATAGTGGGGATTAGAGAGCTTTGTTGTGATGTAGAGTCGGAATGCTGGGTTGTAGTCAACATCCTGATCATTGATGTGGATGACAGTCCGTCCTCCCTGTTTAATTAATTGTTTGCTGAGAACTGGCTCCAGCTGTGGGTCGAGCTGCTCACCGATTTCTTCGAGCAAGACAGGTTGACCAAAGCGAATGCAGTTTGACAAATCCCTGATGATGTGATTGTCACTGGGTCGCATTACCTTCAGACGGTGATCTCGCTCCTTTGCACGGATCCATCGATTCGCCTGTCCTTGCGGGTCAATCATCAGAGGCCATTTTCGAGAGCGAGTGACAACAACGGCGTTGTCGAGTGAGAGCTGGTCGGACGGGAGGCCCTGCATTGTCCAGTCACGGGTTTCCACTTCCGATGACAATGTCTTTTGAAGAGAGAAGAGCTGATCGCTGGTACCACACGGAATGAAGTTGTTTTGGCATTCATCTGTCCAAAATTGGACGATTCTTCGACGATAGTCAGCACTGAACGGCCCGAGATACGAAAGCGAGGCTGCTGAGAGAAGCGATGAACCTTGAATGTAGACAGAATTCTCGTTGAGTTCTTTGAGCTTCATACTCCATCGTTCACCCTCATCACCGAGAGACGAGACCAATTTCTCGGCATTTTGAAAACGATTTCTTGTCTGCTGGATGTCCGCTTCTGTTTTTGCTGCTTCTTGTTTCTTCTGTTCGAGCAGAGATTTCAGATCATTCAATTTCTTTTCAAGATCTTTCAGTTGGTTCATCTTTGCATCAAGTTTGTCCGTGAGTTCTTTCAGTTGAGCCTGAGCTTCTGCTGCAGCCTTCTTCTTTGGCTCGATGATCTTGCTCACACGAGCAAACTCAACAATGGCAACCACCCATTGGCAGATATTGGCAGCGGCTTTTGACACACTGTCGACCTTTTCAGGGGAGAATTCCGGATCATCGAGGAAAGGGCGCATTTTTTGATCCATCGCTGCATCGATTTCATCGACATTGAAGTTGATGAGCATTTGGATGAAGTTTGATTGATTCATTAATCCACGAGCGTTATCCCAATCTGGTTTTTTCTTGAAGAGTGTGCACACTGCGTTCATCACCCTTTTGACAGGTTCGGGGGGATTGGCAAAGGACTTGACTTCTGTCACAGCAGCTTTAGAGAGTGATTCAAGTGCTTTGTTTGCCTCGAGGAAGACTGGCATAATTTTATCGAGTTCACTTTGAGCATCGTCCGCAAGAGACTTTGCCTTGGCAGCCTCAGTCCGAACAATCTCTTCCTCTTCACTCACAGATATTCTGATCTCCTCAGTCGTGACTGAGTCCTGGGCGATCTGCTCCATAAGCGTTCGGAGAGCTTCACTTTGGTTGACAAGAACAGGTTCCAGCTTTTTCAGCTCCTCCTGCATCTCAGCAACTTTGACTTTGGTGTCTGCGAGTGTCTTCATTCCTCCTTCATACTTTCCGATCTGTTCCATCTGAATTCTGGTCCTGTCTTCGAGAATTGTGAAAAACATGTCGATCATCTCCAAGAAAAGGGCTGGTGTGACATAGAGTTTACGCTTTGTTTCGGAAAAGAACTGGGCAGCAGAATCATCGATACTTTTGTGGATCGTGACAGCAACTTTTGCGATTCGCTCAGCGAGGACGACATCAGTGGTACGATCCTTGTCCTTGAGTTTGTGAACCGGATCAGTTCCAAGATGAGCTGTTTGGAACGATCTCATTGCGACAGAGAGCAAAGCTGATTCAGGCCAATTATCAACCCAATCAATCGTACAACAATTCACAAGCGATGGGAACATTCGACATCTGTTGCGGAAAGTATTTCCAATTGGTGACATGCACATCACAATGTGGAGTTGATCTCGCACTCTGTTAATGAGGAACTGCATGGCAGCGTCAGGGTTCTCTGGAACTTTTCCATCACGTCCAGCGCTGGCTCGTAATTTCTTCAGAATGATATCCTTCTGTTGAGCATCAAAGAGACCAGGAACGTCACCACTGCTCAGAATACAGTTGATATCTTCCAAAAACGACTCTGAAGCAATCTGTGTATCATTCAGGAGAAAGACTGTTGGCTTGCCTTCTGCCCCAGCTAAAGTATACAATTTTCTGAGATCCTCACGGAATTCGTTCAGACCATAATTTCGAGAGAGGGTAATTTCGAAGCACGCGCATCCAGAGATGAAGGAAGATAGACGAGTGAGAGATTGTTTTCCACAACCACCAACACCGACGAGTAATGCATTTCCTCTGGCTTGACGGAAAATCCGAGTGATTCTGGCGAGATGTTGAATGGCATCATCGAAAAAGACCAGATTTGATTCCTTCATTCTCTTCATTGCACAGTCAGTGTTGTATTCTTCGAGGATTGAGACGAGGCCATTCTGGAGTTTCTTGATGTCAGGAACTTCTTCATATGGACGAGGGATGGTTTCACCCATTTTCTGGAAATCAACCCAAATTTTGGGGGAGTTGAAGAGGAACATTTCTTCGTGGTTCCAATTCACATGAAATTGAGTCTTTGCAAGAGCACAAATTTTGGTGGTGATGATAGTTTTATCATCAGCACTGACAAGACGATCAGCAAAGACACGCTGTGATTCATGAGACCAGAGTCGGAGGAAGGCTTGTTCATCTTCGATAGTGTTCGGGCGAGCGTTCATAACTCCCTGAACGACTTTGCTTAAATCTCGAAGGTTGAACACGTAGTGAGATTTTGATGGAGTTGGCTTGAGTTCAGAGAGAGCGTGTGCATACAATTCTGTTGATGCACGCACAACCATTGGCACCAAGTCTTTGATATTGGATGGGAAATCGAATTGATTGGTGAACCCTGTGAGGATTGAATTGAAGATTTGGAACAAAGACCTGTCCGTCGGTTGAGGTACCCTAAACTGAGTGAATAAAGCAGATAGTCGGGGAGAGATTGCATTCCTTCCACCACCAGGTGGACCACACGATGCGATCGATGTTGTCCCTTTGATAGGACGGAACTGGAGAACAGTTCGATCGTACCAACCGCCGGTTCCCAAGAGCTGTCGAATCAACTCCAGTGGAGGCTGGGAACCGAATTTATCGGGGGCAGGCATGTTGAAGTCGTCGAGGATGAGGATGACGGTTGAATTTGGCGGAGCAGAATAGTGGTCTCGGCGATTCTGTAGTTTGTGTTCAATCATCTCTTGCGTTCGGTTGCTGCTTGTTTGTGCACTGAATCCGATATTGACAGGGATGAGAGAATGCTCCATAATCAGCCCACTTGCATTCTTTTGTTGTGGTTTGTCTTCTTCACTAACTGTATCAGCTGGAAGAGTGAATGCGCTTCCGATGATAGAACTCTTTCCTACACCTGTTTCTCCCGTAATCATCACAGGTTGACAGGTTTCGACAAGCAGGTTCATCAAATAAGTCATTCGAACTGAATCAATCGTCGGGACAAGAATTTCGAAGAATGGTGTGGTTGGGTTGTGCACGTAGTCAGGGATGAGCCATGGGACAAGGGTTCGCTGTTTATAGTCCAGTGTGAGATCATACACTGTGTCTGTGGATGGCATGAACACGCCTTCCACGTGCAACTTGATCGCTGTATCAAATTCTTCATGGGCAGATTCAACCAAGGCACCTCCGACTCCCCAAACACAAGCAAAAAGGAAAACAGCGCGAATCCACGCCTGCCAATCGATTTCACCTGATTTTCCAGGCTTCTTCTTTTCAGCATCAACAACATCCTCCTCGTCTTTATCCGGTTGAGGAGTGAATCCGTGTTTTGGAGTGAGGACGGCCTCCATGATGCGAATCACATTTTGAACCTTCGTCAGAACAGGTTGATGAATGTCTTCCTTGAGTTTCCCAACGGCATCCAGGAGTCCTGGAAGAGTGGCTTCGAAGAGTTCGAGAGTGAATTCCTTGAGGCTTGGTGGCCAGAGTTTGTCGTCAAGTTGCTGCATCCATCGTTGAACAACTGTGATCCAAGGAAGTCCAGCTGGGTCGATGTAAACCATGCCACAGCGAGACACAGTTGCCGGAGAAGCTTCATCCAGATTTTCGACTTCGAAAAGGAGTGCAACTGTGGGATTGAGTTTTATTCTCTTTCGATTGGGCAGACAGAGAGTCTTCGAATCATCAAGCACAGTGTTTAGTGATTCAACCCAAAGGGTATCGACAGGACCATCGAAGATAATCCACTTCTTTGTTGGTGAATCATCCATCACGGCATTCTGGACAAAGAAGGACAACAGTCCTTCCTTCCATTCTTGCGTCAGATCACTGAAGCACCCAAACATTTCGTCAACAGAGATCGATTTGGGATTCATTTCTTTCTGTTGGATCACTTGGAATGCATCATTCAGGCTGTGTGTTTCTGTCCTGAGACGAGTCATTGTCTCGGCGAGGATTTCACGGCAGACCGTCTTCCCTCCTCTCGTTGGACCGACAAGCATCACACCATGACGGACTCCAAAGGTGTCAAAGAGCTCGATGGTCTTCTTCAATTGGTACGGGATGTGTTGATAGCATTTGTCAGCGATCACGCATTCAAGCATGGCTTGAAGTTCACCGTAGTCGTTATCGGGGATGCTGACCTCGGGGAAAAGATCTCCCACAATTCCATTGAAGAGAGGGATGTCATCAGCAAGGAACTTCGGAAGGTTAGATTCACACATCGCACGGATGAGAACAACATCTTCACCGAGGTCTGAATTATCTCGTCTGAGTCGGCCAGCCATCACGAGAACTGATTTCACAGCCCTCATTCCGAAATCGTAGTGAGACTGTTGAGAAAGCTGCTCAGACGACAGTTTGTACAGTTGTGTCATTTTTCGAGCGAGAATCTTTGCTGTCTTGAATCCTTCCGAGTAGAGCATGATTTCAGCAATGAGAGCGTAGTCTGGAATCATCATAGACACTGGACGGAAGAGAGCCTTCAAGTTGTCAGGAAGTTCCGTACGACCAGCGTATCCGGGGTTCATTGTGATGAACACAGCACAGTTTGTGTTGAGAGGGATTTCCTTCCCCTGGAAGACAAAGCGGTGGAGGTTGGCTTGTTGGGCATCTTGGATTTCACGGATTTGCTGAGCTACAACAGACAATACTTCGATGTCAATACGATTGAACTCATCGAAACAGAACCAAGCACCGGCTTGACACATACCAGCGAACATCTGTGCCATTGTTCCAACATTCAGCCCATCTGAACAGTTGAACACAACACATTGCCGAGCAACAGCTTTTGCTAGATCTTTCGTTGTTTCAGTCTTTCCTGTTCCAGCTGGGCCTGCTGGGGCTCCTCCCATCTTCAAATGAAGGGCTGAGGTGAGTGTGATGTAGCACTGATCTGTCAGTGGAGTGATGACAAGACGAGGCGTGCACCCGAGGTATTCATACCCATACTTGAATGATGACTTGGTTTGTCGAATGACGCATGTGTCCTCTTTTTGATCCCAATAGTAGCGGAGTCTCTTCTGCCAATCAAAGTCGTTATGTGAAAGAATGTTGTCCATAATCATTTCTTCGATGATATCTCGAGCGTGAACTTCGATGACAGTCAGAGCACCAACACTGATTCTCTGGAGAGAATCCAGATTGCTCCGGGCGAGATCAGTTAGTTGGTCCAAAATCATTTCTGTTTTCCTGAGTGCCTTCTGCATCTCTTCGAGAGGTTTCTCTGATGCCAATGCTTGCTCGATCGTGGATGCCCAGAGAATCTGAGCAGCAGCAATGACAAGTTGTCCTTTCGTGGAGAGAATCCACTGCTGCATTTGCGTGAGTGGGATTCCAATTGCGCTTGGAACGGTCTGGTTTTGGTTTCGCGACGATGAGATCTGGAAGAGCTTCTTGACTGACTGTCTTAGAAGACCGTGGAGTGACTTTTCCATTGACTGTTCGACCATTTTCAGCCACACTTCGACAGCTTTTCCACGAGGGTTCAGTTTGTGTTCTCCAAAATCGACAGTCTCGCCTTCTGATGAAACCATTCCGACAATTTCTAGTTTTCGTGGTTCATCAAGGTTTGAAAATTGGAGTGTTTTGATGTTGTCGAAGAGCTTGTTCATGTATGACATGACATTGACTGGATTCTTTCCTTCTTTGAGAATTTCCAGAAGATCATCGTTCGGGAGGAAGAAGAACCGACCGAATGCTGCACGTTTTGTGTTGAGGAGACCTTCAAGAGCAATCTGAATCTTGTCAAGAGTTGCGTTGTGCTGTCTGAAGATATTGGCGAGTCCAGGCTGTTGGGTGATTCTGAGTGCAGAAGGCATGTCGTGTGTCCGTTTCATGAATTCTTGCCAGAATTTGTTGCATTCCTGGAACATCTTAACGTGATCTTTGAGAAGATCATCGCTTTGGAACACGGGCTCAAGAGCAAGCCACTTCTGCTGGAAGAGAATCCATTGGTCGAGAACGTCAGAGAAGATCATCAAACGGGCTGTGAACTGGTCAACCTGTTCCTTGATCTGTGTTGAGTACTGAGAGGCTCGAATTGTCTCGAGTTGGACGATGGAATCATCGTATTCTCGGAGAATATCGTCCACATCGACGAGAAGGAAGTTTTCGTTTCTGAAATGTTTGGTGTGGATTTCCATGGATTGCCATTTGTCGAGGATCTTGTGAAGCATCGTGACGAGCACGGCTTCTTGTGCTGCTTCTTCGCTGACCTGAACAATATCGGTGCGTTTGGCAAGGGCATTGCTCTCAAGGAGCCAGCCGAGGGTATAGTTTGAAGGAAACGGATCGGGTGATTCTGTGATGATCAGTCGCATCTTCATCTGGTGATGCAGTTTGAGATCTGGATTGTGGAAGGCATCGATAATGGGGATGAGTTTTCCGAAATCGGTGATTTCCATGCGGAGTTGTTGTGTCGCATTGTTTGGTGGGAGCTCACGCTCAAGTTGGGAGGTCGTTTTGAGGAAGTGGCCGTACGAGAGTCTGATTGCTTCTTTGTCGAGAGTCATCATTGGAGCTGTCTTCCAATCATCAACTTTATTCCTCCATTCCGTCAAGCTTTCCCACAGCGTTTTCTTCCACTTGACGTCCTTTTCAACCTCATCGAGATCAACCCAGCTGTCCAGTTTGACGTTGAAGAGAGTCTGATACTCGGTACATTTGTCGGCTTGATTCCGAACCTTTGAGAGAGTAAGCTCAAGTTTCTTGATTTCATCAAAGGTTTGATCTCTCTCTTCTGGATTGGTGAGAAATTGGGGCTCGTTGGCAGCAGATTTTAGAGTCTGGACTTGCTGCTTGAGCTGTTCGATTTGAGTGTTGTTCTGTCTGTTGAAGCGATGTGTCTGCTCATCAAGAGTATTCTCAGTTTGGCCCAGAAGTGTGTTGAGTTGTGCCATTGTCTTCTCCATCAGTTGAAGGTTGGCTTGGTCGCTGCTACTGACATCGACATTGTTCTCACGCATCATCTGGTAGAACGCTTCAACAAGGTCGTACTTGTGTCTGATTTCTGCTTGGTGTTCCTGAATCCGAGTCACTGACGAGAGGAACTGGACGTAATCTTCAACAGAGTCAGGCTTGTTGAGGATAGCTTGGAGAGCTTCGCGAATCGAAACACTTTGAGCTGTTCTTTTCTCAGCAGCAATCTCGGGAAGGATCCGATGGAAGGTATCGATGCAGGTTTGTGCAGACTTCTCAACATCCCTTTTGAGAGAGTCAACGTTGAGTGTCACCATTTCAACTTCGAAGTCGCTCGGGAGATTCTGTGCGTCAGTCAGATGGGCAGCAAATTCGTCCAGCTGATCCGAATACCACGTTGTGGGTGGATCCCTTTCCTTGATTTCGTCAGGATTAACAGCATTGTTGGAAATATAGACTTTGAGGAAGGGTCTGAACTTGACGCCAAGCTGGACGATATTCTGGAACGCTCCGATGAGATTCTGTTGGATGCTGCTTTTGAGCTGTTGGTAGTCTTTGTCCTGGTTGAGTCTGGAGTCGATGATGTCAGCCACGCCTTCTGGTCCATCCTCTTCGTCATCATCGTCGTCGTCGTCATCGTCATCATCCTCCTCACCAGAATCAAACGAGGTATAAACTTTGAACCGCGGAGCGAGGAGGCTTCTCTCCCGATCCAGAATATCATTTACAAATCGCTCGACCTGAGCATTCACGCATTCTTGCACAGCATCGCCATCGTCACCAAAAGCAAGTTTGTTATTGACAATGTCGAGAGTGGTGCGGAAGAGAGGCGGGTAGATGTGTTGAGCTTCTTCCTCCTCTTCGTATTCTTCGTAGTCGTCGTAATACTCCTCTTCCAGCATCATCTGCTGGTTGTCGTAGTTGGTCATCTTTTTCCCTTTCATCATTGCTCTGGTCGCTTTGCTGAGAGCTTTTCTGGCCTTTCGCTGTTCTTTCACTTGGTTGAGAGCTTCCATTTGTGGAGGGCGACATTCGACTCTGAATCTGCGTTTTTGGAGAGTTTCGAGGAGATCTTTGGTTGCATCGACGATCATCGTGTGTCTCATGTTCATGACGATGTAATCGACTTCTTCGATGAATCTGCTCAAGCGATGATATTCTAAATGTTTGGCAGCGAGCCGAGTGTAACTAATATCCTCTCCTTTCTCCTGTTGAAGTGTCTTAGAGCTCGATCCTTTGTGTGAAGTCGGCAGAGGTGTATTGTCTTGAGTTTGTGGCTGAGATTCTGTGACAAAAAAGGATACATCCTCGTCCTTTCGAAGATCTGACTGATCTGCAGCGGAAGAGGGGCGAGTAGATGCACGAGAATTGTCAACAAGGGCGCGTTCAAGTTTGTCTTCGTTTCTGTTGAATCCTTTTTGTTCTAAAAGGACATTACAGGCGTTTGCAATGATATCTTCAACGTTATCATAAAAAGACTCAAATTCATCTTTGAATTCGTCAGATTGGTTGTTCATTTCAGTGACAAATTCGGCGACAGTGTAGGTCAACTTGTCATTCACAACAAACATTTTTGTCTTGATAAACTGGAGGCACAGTGCATTGATTTGAATCAATGCAAGATGGAGAGCATCTGATGTGAAGAAGTGATTTTCTTTGAGGAGTTTGAAGTGTTTCGAGATCCGATCTCTTCTTGTGCGGGATTCCCAGGCGACAAAGCATCTCCAGAGACGAAAGTCACGAAATGTGGAGATGCTCGATACAATGTTGAATAAATTTCTTTCTTCTTTCCACTTTTCAAAAGGAAGAAACTCGGGACGATTTTGAACGTACGTAGTCACTCCCTTCCCTGACACAGTGAAATAACAATCATCGGGGATGTTTTTAGCTTGAATAATTTCTATTTTGTAAGGGTTGTACTGTTCGTACTTGCTGCTTCCGACTTTCCCATACACAAATTCTGTCGAATCGGGATTTTCTTGAATACGCAAGAGAAATGAATCGAGTGAATCCCGACCCTTCTTCTGAATCACAAGTTTTTTCGTGTGGTCTTTTGTGAGATCGTTTGGATCTGTTCCAGTCGAAGAACTTCGAGGGCGATTTTGAGTTTGAGATGACGGCCGGCCTAGGGGAGGAAGACGTGATGGCTGGACAGTTGAGAGAGTTTGAGACGGAGAGGAAGGGCGGGCAACGGATCGATTGAGCATTTGCGTTGTAGTTACGTCAAGATCTTGAGTTGGTGCTGTCGGCATTGAGGCTCGCATTTTGACTGTTGAAGTGGGTTGTTGAAATGGAGATGGTGAAGAGGCGCGATTTGTCGGAGAACGAGATCGTTTAAGTTGAGGAAGTCTCAAAACATCAAGTTGACGTCCTTGTTTTGATTGATCCATAATTGTCGGTCGATAAGCTGGCTGTTTTTGGGGGTTGAGTGAAGTGTTTCGAGTTTCATGCGTCTAAAAAGACGAATTAAACGTAAAAAGCAAACTGAAAGACGTGAATCTGCTCGCGAATGGCTTCTTGCGACATCATTTGGTTTGAGGCCGGATATTGGTTGTAAAGGTAATGAGTAGAGTCTTCCAGTCAACAGTTTTGGGTTAACTGGTTGCTGAGTTTTCAGAACCTCACCGATAGACTTCTGTTTTCCAGTCCTATCGAGAGTTAGGCTCGAACCGTCCATTTCATTCTTATGGTTCTTGATCGCGCTCCAACTCAATTATTGCCGCATTATCATGTCTTCACACAGTGTTATTGGAACGGTTTTACTCCTTTGCGTACTCTGAATCAACATTATTTAGTTTCCAGCCCTAAAACTCACACATCAATCGAAACAGCCACCTCGTCGAGTAATTGTCCAAGATATCTATCTCGGGCCAGGTATCTCTCTTCAGATGAACCAAAACGATGTATTTCATTGTTTTCTAATTTTAGTGTTCTGTGGAATGGTTACTCTCCAAGGTGGAAAAGTTAAGCCAGTAACTCAAGATATTCCGCCTTTTGAACATCCGTCTGACATTTTTTCTCATATTTCGCATGTCTTACATTTGTTATTGTGTATAGTTTTATCGAACTGGAAATTGCTCACGCTCCAGCTCAACGAAAAATTCTGGCCATCCTTGATCTCTCTTCAGATGGATTTGACTTTCAACATAGACTTCTAGCTGACGGCATATCATCTTTCTTCCTGTTTTCATTTCTTTTATCATGCAGGCTTTGATCTTGCTGCTCCAGCAAGCACACATCCAATTTCCATCTCAGGACGTTGTTGGAGGTAAGTTTTACCGTCATCTCCATTATTCTAATTTAGGTTACTCTCTCCTGCTAAAGAACTGTTAGGTGCGCTATGGGATACCCCAGGTATCATTCTTAGGAGGTTCATCTTTTCAGGACGCTTAGGATCGCTGATTTCAGGATACTCCGTAAAACCAATGCATCCACATGTATATTTTTAGTTTTCTCGCATTTACTTATATTTCAGGCCACATTATCCATTTATTTCTCTCCGGATGACCAGCTGTTTGGAAAACTCCAAAGAATCTTTGATAACAAAAAATTCACGATTGCAGATCTCCGGCGAGAGATACAACTTCTCGGCATCTTTCTATTGCCACATCTTTATGAACTGTTTTAGTTCTTTTATCTTCATTTTGGGATTCATAATGTTGTTCTTGTTTTCTCTTTTCTCATCATTGAAAACATGATTTTTTGGTGGCACTCTCTTTAATCATTCAAGTGTGAAGTGTTCAATTTCATTTTCTCCGTTTTCCGCGGTGGGATCTCTTTTGAGATTTTCGTTTTTGATGAATCTCGTCTCTCGAGACAGAAGGGTTGTGTGCTAACGAAGTGGCTTCGTGCAAAGGAAGTTTGGTCAATTCAGAGTATCTGTTCACCGTGGATTGTGGGGGAGGATGAACAAAGACAAGTTTCCCGTTCACATAGTCCTTCAGAAGAACACGGGCTGCTCTGGAGGTGTCAGGCTGTCCGTGCGGTGTCATAAACCCTTTTGACAGGCCGAAGGCAGCACAAAGGCCTCGTGCCTGCTCTGTTTTGTTTTGGATGGCACCGACTTCCGCCAGAGCAAGCCTGTACTCGGCTTCGAAGGCTTGGAGAGGAATGCGGTCGAGAATGAGAGAGATTGGCTCGAGGGCATCTCTCATCTGGTCGATGGGATAGATCCCGTCACAGAGGAGGTCGCCAGTGGTCTTTCTCCACGACGGGAAGACAAGACCGGGGCAATCAAGAAGAAGAAAGTATGGCATCTGGTCTGTGCCTGCTCCAATGGCATCCTCTCCTTTCAGCCAATGAGTTTGAAGATGCTTCGTCTTCCCAGGGGTCGATCCGGTGGCAACACATTTCTTTTGCATCAGACAGTTGAGGACGGATGATTTTCCGACGTTTGGGTATCCAATCAAACCAACGCACAAACACCGTCGGGATGGGATTTCTTCTTCGTCGGTACCTCGTTCGTCATCGCCTTTGTTGAGTCGCGTCGCTGAGAAAGGATGGCGAGGATCAACACCCTTTACGCGACTACTGTAGACTGTAAGAAGCACATCGAAAAGATTTTGCCTTGTGAGTATTGTGGGAGTGTTGAGAGTGACAAGTGATGGATTAGTAATGGATTTAGGCGGTTGGGATGGTTGGGGTTGTTCCTCTTCCTTTTTCTCCTCATCAGGCTCTGCATCCTTATCAGATTCAACATCGCCCTCTCTTTCTTCCTCGTTCTCAGCTTCTTCATCCTTTTCTTTTTCACTTTCACTTTCCTTTTCGTCCGTCTTTGGTTGATTACTAGCGTTCGATTCTTCAGCGAGTTTTGCCGAAAAATAAGCGAATTGAATGTTATTGGCATTGAAGTAATTTGCCCAAGCAGTCCTTTCATTCTCTGTTAAGAGGTCAGCTTTGTTTAAGAGGAGGAGGAAGGAGCGATCAAGTCTGTGGAGTGGGACTCCATCCGATCCGTCAGATTTGGATGGAAGAATTTGGTATCCTGCATCTGCATTGAGAATATAATCTTCGAGATCAACGCTTCGGAAAGCAAGTGGGTTTCTGGCGTCTGCAATCTGGAATATGTGAGAGAGGAAATGTGGATACGATGAGAAGAACGTTACTGTTCTCAACAACTCGCCACAATTGACGCCAAATATCGATGTTTTTTTCATAAGGTGTAACACGGTTGATGGAATCTTCTTCGGCTCTAAATTATGAAATAAAAGACTGAGACGTGGAAAATTCATACCCCGCAAGTTTCCGCCTCCATTCAAGGAAGGCAAGATTTTCCGATGATTGAATTTGTTCTTTGGTCATTTCTGGGTACCATGGAGGTCTTCTGGGGACGCTAAGACCTTTGTTGAGATTTTCTAGTGACTGGCCAAATTCAACAGATGTTTGTCCCGTAGTTTGCCCAACAACTTGGGTTTCAGCTGAATTAACAATTCGAACTTTGTCCTTCGTAGCTTCGAACTTGGAATGGTCGAGAAACGATGATGTTTATAGAACGGGATACTGTTCGACCTGCCATTTGAGAATTGACAAGAAATTCATCAATATCATTTCGTTCCATGATTGAAACAAGTCTGTTTTGTCTCTCTTCGGTTTGATCGAGGAGATCGACTGTGTGTCTCTAAAGATTGATTCATGTTAGAAATACTGATAGAAAAGAAGATACTCCTCCACCGTGCGCAACTCGATGAGTTCTTGTTCCAATGTTCTTACGTATGGCCTTTCCAAGTTGCATTGAATATTAGATTGTCTGTGTCCGAAGATCTGCCCCCAGTTCATTTATTCTGTGAATGGGACTCCAAAGTGATAATTTCCTTCTATCATGCTTGAAAGACGGACTACGACTTGATAGGCGGGATTTTATCCAGCATAGAGACCCAGAGTTTTTCTTCTCGGGAAACAATGGTGAAGTTGAAGTCACACGTGGAAAAACTCGGTATTATTCTCATCATTCTCAAATGAATGCAATTATTTAAACATATTTCACGTCATCATTCTTTAGGATCCTGGCTCGTGTCATAACTATCATTTCTTCTCCAAAGATCTCTAAGCCATCGGATGGAGCTATCTCTGTGAAGGTTCATTTTCCATTGGAACAATCACATTCAAAACGAGCAAAATTGTATACATGTTCTTGTGTATCTCAAATCTTTTGAAACTTCTTCGAAGCTTTGACCGCAACAACGAATTTACAAGGTTGATCGAAAGGGGTATCTGTGATTCCCATGCAATCAATACAAGAGCTCTCTGCATTCAAGCGACTAAATATGTATCATATTTTCCCTTTTTACCACATATAGGTCTGGAATTTGGAAGTAGAGCTCACTGTCATCGAAGATGATGGAGGAATCGTTGACACAGCTCTATTGGCTGCCTTTACTGCAATATTACACTATCGCAAACCTAAAACTCGTATTGTTGGAAATTCTCTTCAGGTATTTTATACATTTATTCGTCCTTGAGAACTTTCAGACACTCGACAATGAAGCTGGTGTCCCACTGACCCTCACCAGCGTTCCCATCTCAACAACATATGCCCTTTTTTCCAACATGTATACTTTTCAAATTCTCAATCACTTTACGTTTCGTTCATTTGTAGAGACGTAATCGTAGCAGATCCTACCTTTGAAGAGGAGGAAAATGCAGATGGAATATTCACTGTCATTTCATCCTCACGGGGGAAAATTTGTGGAACAAATAAGGTCTTTCCTTTCTTTTCCGATTCATGCTGCTAGTGTGGAGGTGCGCCTCTTCCCCCAAATCGACTCACTCAACTCACAACATCCGCCCTTCACCAAGCAAAAAAACTTCATACATCAATACAATATCAAACAAGAAACGCTATTCGTTGACAATTTTGACTTTGGAGTTCTCTCTTCATTTTTTATGAACATTTCACACCCTTTTCACAAATATGACTGTTTTTTGTTCTATTTGAAATAATAATCCAAAATATGAGAAGTCATTGCGAGGTTCAACCAAAAAATGTGAAGTGTTTTCTTTATTGCCTCCGTTGTGCCAATATTGCCTGAATTAAAGCCTCTTTCGAGAGAGGAGGTTGGGTTTGGGGAGCAAGGGGCATTGTATGATACTTTGGCTGATATGACGGTGCATCTCCATCAGCACTGCGTCGGTAACCATCATCTCGTTCGTCATCTCTCCTCCTCGAGTTTGGTTTTGCTCTTTCGGTTTCAGTGCGGAGGGTTCCTTGCTCGAGATTGGCATCGGGTGGGTAATACACGCCCAGCATCTTCCCATCAAACAGATCTCCTCGTTTTCCTCTCATGACCGTGTTCATCTTCCCGTTGTATTTGACTGCTTCTTTGATTCCGACGAACTCCAGGATCGCAAAGGCAGCAGGGGTCATCGCTGAGCATGGGCCACTGTATGCCTTTCGGAGAACGACCATCTTAAGAACTGTCCCATCACTCACCGAGAACACATTATTGACGGATTGAAGGACATCATCAATTGATATACAGCATCCTGGCTCAATAACAAACTTTACGGGTGGTGGGGCGTCATTTGAAGTTGTTGGAACTGGTTCAGATTCCCCAGGAGCTGTTGGCTCTGATTGTTGTGGATCCGGATTTTCTTCAGGAATATCACGAAGATCGGAGAGATCTGGCTGGGTATCATTGCTAATGAGTTTTCCATCACGACCAAACAATAGAAGCACCATTTGCTTCCATCCTGTTTCAAAAATCCACTTTCCTTTTCGGATTCCATGTCTGACTAGATTGAAGATCGGTTCACCAGAAGGAATCTGATTATGGTTCGCATATTGTGAGTTGCCGGTATTTTTTGGATGTTCCTTGACCCATCGCTCATATTCATAACGTGAACAATGGCGATTCTTGCAGCCATCCTGGAAAGTGCAACCGGTGATTGCCTGATAATAATAACACATTGGGACATCATCTTCCACTGGTCGAGCGACTAGCTCTCCATTCATGTCATACTGTCGATTTGAAGTCGGATTGAGATTGAAGTCAAATCCGACCAGGTGTCCTGCGTAGTCCATCGCATATTCTCGAATATATGTCATTTTCAATCGACGTCCAATGCTCTCTGGAACTTTTGGAGGAGTGTTCAATTCGGCACCGCGTTCTCTCGCTTTAGACACAGCGATGTGATTCATTTCCACGCCTTCACTTTCTTGGCGAAGAACATCGGTGTCGAATTCACTGATCACATATTTGGCTTCTGATACTTGTTGAAATTCAACGAATCCTATTCGGGAGTTGGTACCTGTGTGACTGAAACCATAGCCAACACCCATTAGGTTCAGATATTCCCCACGGTTTCGAATTTTGGATGTTTCCGGGAAAATTTCGAGTTTTATTGGCTGAACACCAGCACTTGTAAACGATTCCATCACGGAATCATCAGTAGCCGTGTCAGGGATTTGACCAATCCAGATTGAGCGTTTCAGGTCGAAATCCAAATCGACAACATTCTCACCTGTAGTCTCTGACTGTACTGGCTCTGTTTGATTTGCGGTTCCAACTTGATCTGTTCGCTCTTCACTGTTTTCAGTTTCAGCTTGCTCTTGCACTGGTTGGACAGAAACTTCTGGAATGGAAAAAATTAGTTGTGATGAAGACACGAATGGGTTTTGCGCAAGTTCAAGGTCTCGTTCTTGCTGTGTGCTAAACTCGACAAAAGCTGTGAGAACACCATTTTCTTCGTTGAACTTGTATCGTGTCGCCTGGTAGGAAAGTAATAAAAGTATATAATGAATGTTAAGATGTGAAAAATGGAGATTTATGCTCGAGGAAGAATGAATGCTCGGTTTCTCAAGGTGAGATGAAGATTTTCACACTTTTCCTTTAAACGCTTCTTGCAGCTCTGTTTGGATATCATCATCATCCGCTTTGATGTTATCAATTCGAATACACAAGTCTTCTCTCGGGGGTATTGTCTCCGATTTTTCCTTTAGTAATTCTGAGATTGCTACAATTGCTGTTTGTTGAGATTCAAGAGAACCCGTGACAGAAAGAACATTGTTTTCTATTGTAATACGTGCATCAGTTTGACTTTCAATTTTGTCAATTGATTCAATTACAACATTTAAGAGGGAATACGGAATCGGGAATGACATTGAGACAAAACCATACTCCGAAAACCAAAACTTCTCAAGAACGTAATTCGATGAGATATCGGAAACAGCTTGCCACCCTGAAAGCACAGCGTTGGGGAAAGGAATATTTGCACGTATATCTTTATTTACGATCATTTGGACCCACATTCATTCGTTTTCTTAATTCGTTCCATATCTTGATTATTCAATCTCCACTGCTCCTTTACTAGTACTCACGTCTCAAACGAGAGCTTCACCACGTCTTTCATCATTATATTCGAAACATTAAACCATCGAAGCTCACGAACACTGACAGCACAAACGAACTTCAAGGACTTCTTCGAACTCAGAGTAATTTTCACCTTCCCCAAGCACAACGTCGATTGGCCGAACAACAAAATAGCAAACGGCAACGATTCAGAGCTTCCACAACCGATGATGCCTCCGAATCATCATCATCCAAATTGAAGCATTCCTCGCTCAGATCTACTATATCGTCGCAAAACGAGGAGACTCAACCCCTACTTGCTCGTCAACAACAGACAAAGTTAATACCAATTTACGAAAATGAGGAAATTCCATTGAAACGCTCAGAGTCTGATAATCGGCACTTTGTCGATCGAAAAGGCAGAAAAGAACCGTCAACAGCTCTATACGGTGGACTTAGTGAACAGGATGCAAGGGCCTTACCTCTTTCAGAACTTTTCACAAAATGGTCCTCTCATTTCAGAGCGGAGCAGCAACGTGTCCTTCGCTTTATTGAAACCCAAATGTCACTCCAACGAACAGAATTCGACAAACTTCATAATAATGTCGAGACAACCCCAGTCACACAAGGAACAGCTCTCGACTTAAAAGAACAGTTCCTGGAACTCTCGACAGATATGAAGGAATTGGCAATATTTTATGATATTAACCTTCAAGGATTCTCCAAAATCATTCGGCACCTGTCCCAAGCCATTTCAGTGAAAGGAACCGATGGTGAAGTGAACAATCCGTTGGACGAGGAGATTTCTGATTTGGAGGCTGAACTTGATGACAATTTTGCTGAAATAGGCCGCCCTTCAGTTTTTGTGGATACTCTTCAAAAATATTATGTCGAAACATTTTCAGTCGGGAAGTTCTGTGGAGATGGAGACCCAAACCATAAAACGGACATTGAGCTCCTCAGCGATGAAGACTTTGGTGAATACCAACTTGAACTGCTGGAAGAGATTGAAGATTCTACATATGCGCAGATTGCTTGGCGAAAGAACTCGATTGCTGCTCAAATCGTTTCACTCCAACGCAGCGCCCAAATAGGAGCCCCAGAACTAACAGGCCTCGACGAGGTGGGATACCATCTGGAGAAAGAAGAGGCCACTCCTGGCACATCGTCTGCCCTTGCCGGAATTACTCCCCCGCCTCGTGTGAAGTTCTACCACAAAGTCCGCTACCCCGTCGTGGCTGTCGCTCTGATGGTCCTGGCCATAATCAGCCTCGTCCCGTGGCCGGCTGAAAATGCTCGATTGATCCGGTGTCTTGGCCTTATTCTCTACGCTGTCATTCTCTGGGTGACTGACGCAATTCCTTTCCATGTCACAGGTTTGAGCATCATGCTGTTCGGTTCGCTCCTGAAACTGGACACAACGACATACGGTGTTTGGGCCAAGCGAATCATGAAATCGTCCATGCGAGCTCCGTTCTACGCTCTGATCGGCGAGTGTACGATCGGCCTCGCTCTTCAGAATGCAAGACTGGATGAGTTGATGCTGAAGTGGGTTCTTTCCAAAAAGTGGGGAAGGAAGCCGCGGGTGTTCGTTGTCTGTATTGTGGTCATTGAGACGATCCTGACTGTCTTCGTTGGAAATATTGCCTCGACAAACGTTGTGGTTGGGATGGTGCTGCCTGTCCTTCGAGAGGTTTGTCCATTTGAAGTGTTCTTTCATCGTCTTCTCGTCTTCGCAGATCAACGATGACACCTTTGCAAGGGTCCTTCTTCTCTGCATCGCCATCACTGGAAACGTGGCTGGCATGGCAAGTCCGTTGGCATCCCCAGCCAGTCTTGTCTCGTACGACATCATCCATCACACTGACCCCACTCGCTCCACAGCATTTGGAACCTGGTTTGGAACTTTCATTTTCAATCTTCGGCAGGACTCTCTCCCTCCTCCCTGTTGTCGTCGTTCTCGTCGGAATTGTCACCACCGTCCTTCTTTTCATTCGCAAACCAAAACTTGAGTCCGTCCCTCACCTCACCTTCTCTCCAGCCTTCCACACCACCAAACAAGTCTACATGTCAGTCATCTTGCTTCTCCTCTCCGTCACGTGGTTCCTCTCCCCTCACGTTCCTGTCTTGGGAAGCTACGGAACAGTCGGCATGGTCGCCATCTTCCTTTGCTTTGGATTCAACTGTGTGCAGAAGACAGATCTCGGCCGTCTTCCTTGGCCTGTCCTTCTTCTCATGATGGGTGGGTGTTGCTTGTACGAGTGCATGGATGCGTCTGGCCTCCTCTCGGCACTTCGATCGAGTGTGGGTGTGGCGATGGGCTCCTGGTACTCTTGGCCTGCCGTGCTCTTGCCTGTGGTGGTTGTTTTGTGTGTTGCTGGCGTCCTCAACCACACTGTTGTAACCATCCTCATCATCCCCATTGTTTCACATATCACTATTCAACGAGGATCAGGGTGGGAGGCAATTGTGTGTTTCTTCTGTTCGTCTTGTATGCTTTTTGTCTCGTTTAGGTGATTGCCTGTGCTGCGATGATCTCCTCCACGATGTTACTCACGTCCACGTCGTTCCCATCTCTCCTCGCCCTCTCTGTTGAAGACACTCAAAAACGCCACTATCTCAAACGGATGGATCTCTTCAGAACAGGTGCAGTCACCACTGCCCTCAGCCTTCTTCTCATCCTTTCTGTTTTCTATTTCTTAGCGAAAGCATGGAAGATATGAGCGTTCAGTACCCCTTTTTTCAGTCATGCAACATGCTGTAAATACCGAATTTGACTTTTTTGAATTTAATTTGCTGAATTATTTAAAAGCGTTGTTGGTGGAGTTGGAGAAATCGCGCATTTCGTCACTTCGATGATTTGTGTGCAAATTGTTTAAAAAAACAAAAAAAAAACTTAAGAGAATGTGGTGAAATGATGTCCAAATCATGAAAAAGGTTGAGAACCTTTTTTGGAGCACAATTGACAGCAATCTGAGAGAAATGTTGTCATGAATCTCAAATGGACGTTTCAGCCAGACTAAGAAGTAATCACTATTTTCTCTTCAATTTTACTGTTTTTTGCTTCTATCAATTTCAAAACCATAAATTTCGTTTTCCTAAGAGATTGATTTCTGGCTGGCCTCTGGTTCTAAAACCTTTGATTCATCTTCAGTTTTCATTTAATCTCTTCATTCCTGAGAACAATTGCAGCATTGTACCAGTGGAAGCTGCATTTTTTGCCTAGCTTGACGGGATTATCGACCGATCCGGGAGGGGCTAAGTTTGTCGTTTTCTTATTGTGGTCGAGATCAACTTTTGGTCGTGTCAAGGCGATGTCACTACCACAAAGTTCGGCTCCAAAAGCTGTTATCAATCGAATTCAATTCTCTTTAATGAGTCCTCAGGAAATTGTATGTCGATTCAAGCATCTTTGACGAGTTCGCCATCCTTTCAGCGGTCTCTATCTGTTTGTGAAGTTACAACTGAAGAACTCACAGATTCTGGAATGCCGAAGGAGGGAGGACTTCTTGACCCACGCATGGGTCCGATTGAAAGAGGCAACCGATGCACAACCTGTCATGGCTCATACGATGATTGCCCTGGTCACTTTGGCCACATCGAACTTGCTGAACCATTGTACCATCCGGGGTACATGCAGACTATTTTATCCGTTCTGAATTGCGTTTGTCATGCCTGCTCGCGTCTTCTCCTCCCAAAAGTTTGTCGTTCAAATTCAAACAATTCTGGTTCTTTATCATTGCTTTTTGCAATAGGATGAACCAAAGTATGCTCGATTGTTCCAAATACGGAATTCACGGGCTCGACTTGGTGCTATTCGCCACGAATGCACAAATCGACAATGTGGCCGAACAACAAGTGCCCCTGCTGACCAGCAACAACCCTCTGGACTTGGTGGTGTGTTGGACGTCCCAAGACATTTTGGACCTAAATTTGAAGGTTGTGGAAGCTCTCAACCAAAGTTCAGAGTGCTCGGATTAGATTTCGAAATTGAGTGGAATGAGAAGGAGGACGCGGAAGACACCAAATCCACGATTCACAGAGAAGAAAAAAAGCGGAAGCTTAAAAGACAAGAAGTGTATGATATTCTCCGCAGAATCACGGACGAGGACTCTCGAATCCTCGGATTTGATCCGCTTTTTTCTCGACCGGAATGGATGCTCGTCACAGTTCTCCCCGTCCCACCTCCCCCTGTGCGTCCATCTGTTATGATGGATTCGTCAACGCATGCAGAAGATGATCTTACACATAAACTGAATGATATTATCAAAGCCAACAAAAAGGTGCGAGAAGGTCTTGAAAAGGGTGTTCAATACGTTGCACTCTCGTCCATTGTTGAATTACTTCAATATCATTACTCAACATACATCGACAACTCTATCCCTGGATTTCAGCAGTCAATTCAAACGACTGGAAAACCCATCAAAAGTATCACTCAACGGTTGAAGGGAAAGGAAGGCCGTATTCGAGGAAACTTGATGGGTAAGCGTGTTGATTTTTCCGGTCGAACTGTCATCACTCCCGATCCCAATCTCTCCTGTGATCAAGTTGGTGTCCCAAGATCGATCGCAAACACTCTCACTTTCCCGGAAGTTGTCACTCATCTCAACATTCAAAAGATGTATGAATATGTCCGAAGAGGTCCCAATGAGCATCCAGGTGCTCGATATATTATTGATACCAGTGGGCAGAGGTTTGATCTTACAGCATGTGCCAATCCTGCCCAGCAGCATCTCGAAGTCGGATACATTGTCGAACGGCATATGATTGATGGTGACTATGTGATATTTAATCGGCAGCCTTCTCTACACAAGATGTCCATGATGGGACATCGAGTGAAAATTCTTCCTTATTCTTCTTTTAGACTTAACTTAAGTTGTACTACACCCTACAATGCCGATTTTGATGGTGATGAAATGAACTTGCATCTTCCACAATCGCAAGAAGCCCGTGCAGAAGTGAGAGAAATCATGATGGTCCCGAAACAGATTATCTCCCCTCAGAAGAACGGTCCTGTCATTGGTATTGTGCAAGACACTCTCCTCGCATCAATGTTCTTCACTCGTCGAGATTGCTTCCTCGAAAGGGATCTGATGATGAACTGTCTGATGTGGTTGACGGACTGGAACGGAATAGTCCCACGCCCTGCCATCCTGAAGCCTCGTCCACTCTGGACAGGGAAGCAGATCTTTTCGTTGATGATTCCAACCATCTCGATCACCAAGAAGACATCCATGTTTGATGACGATGAAAAAGAGCTGGTGATGACTCCCAATGACAGCATGTTCATTATCAACAAGGGACAGCACTTCAGTGGCCAGACGTGCAAAAAAACGCTGGGTCGGGATCAACAGTCTCTCATCCACATCATTTGGAAGGATTTCGGTCCTGAAGCAGCCAAGTATTTCATCAATCAGATCCAGCGAGTGGTGAACTACTGGCTCATCCATACAGGCTTCACTGTTGGTATCTCTGACACCATCGCAACGGATAGCACAGTACATGAAGTGGGACAAATTCTTCAGGAGGCACAGAGGGAAGTTGAGGGTATTGTGCAGAAACTGCAGGAGAAGAACCTCGACCGAGAACCAGGAAAGTCAATCATCGAATCGTTCGAGGCAAGGGTCAACACGACACTGAATAATGCCACAAACAAAGCAGGAAGTGTTGTGATGAAATTAATGACGACAAAAAACAACATCTACAGTATGGTTGTCTCCGGAAGCAAGGGAGGCAAAACAAATATTTCGCAGATTCTTGGCTGTGTGGGGCAGCAGAACGTTGAAGGGAAGCGAATCCGCTATGGTTTCAAACGAAGGACATTGCCATATTTCACAAAGGACAACCTTGGTCTCGAGAGCAAGGGATTTGTACAAAACTCGTTCCTTCGAGGACTCACCCCAACAGAGTTCTTCTTCCATGCGATGGGAGGACGTGAAGGTATCATTGATACAGCCTGCAAGACGAGTGACACAGGTTACATCCAACGTCAGCTTGTCAAGGCGATGGAAGACCTGAACGTGAAGTACGACACCACGATCAGAAACTCAGCAGGATCAATCATCCAATTCTGCTACGGTGAGGATGGGATGGCTGGCGAACAGATGGAAAGTCAGACATTCCCGACGATGATAATCAGCGACGATGAGATGCTTGAAGATTATTATTTTAACCTTGCCGAGCTGTTCAACATGAACAACTCTGATATGGATGAAAAGATCGCTGGAAAAGAGGAAGAATTTGGGCTGGATGTCGAACTGGATGCTGCTGCTCTCTTTGATGATGGAATGATGAAGGAACCTGAGAGCGCTGTCATCTCCCAACAATCTCGAAAGGCGCTTCCACAACGTGTCCTTCCAACAGGAGTTCGAACACTTGCCACATTCCTCACAGCCGAAGCTCTGGACTCTCTGAAGCATGATCCAAACAGTCAAACTATTCTGAACCAAGAATTCCAGACACTTCAGGCAGATCGTGAACTTTTACGAAACGAGATTTTCAAGAATGGCAACGACTCTGTGGCAATGCCTGTCAATGTGAACAGAATTATCACAAACGCCAAATACAAGTTTGATGTGTCGAGATATCGCCCAACTTCGCTCCTCCCAACGGAAGTCGTCCGGAAAGTGTCGAATCTGATTAGCAGCCTCGTTATCATTCCCGGAAAGGACAAGCTCAGCAGGCAAGCGCAGGAGAATGCCTTGACACTCTTCAGCATTCTTCTTCGATCGCTGTTGGCCTCGCGAATCGTCACAGAGAAGCACCATTTGACGAGAGAAGCCTTTGATTGGGCTTTGGAGGAAATCAAAAACAAGTTTGAACAAGCGCGAATCCAACCTGGTGAATCGATTGGGGTGATCGCAGCGCAGAGTATGAGTGAGCCAGCCACGCAGATGACTCTGAACACTTTCCATTATGCTGGAGTCTCAGCAAAGAACGTCACGCTTGGAGTTCCTCGTCTGAAGGAATTGATCCACTTGGCAAAGAATCCAAAGACACCATCTCTCACAATCTACCTCAAGGAGGAACATAGAAAGAATGAAAAGGGCGCAAAGAGCATCCAATCGATCCTGGAGTACACCACCCTCCGTCGAATTGTGGATCGAACTGAAATTTGGTATGATCCCAACGACGCTGACAGTGTGATTGAAGAAGATCGGAGCTTTTTGGAGGATCACGTCGGCCTGTCAGTTGATGAAATGCAGCGAGAAAAGTCTCCTTGGATTCTCCGAATTGTGCTGAACAAACAAATGATGGCCGACAAGCACTTGCGTGTGCCTGGTGTTTCAAAAAAGATTATGGATGTCTATGGAAACGATCTCGAATCCATCCCTTCAAATGACAATGCCGACGATATCGTCATCCGTCTCCGTCCGTATCTGACTGAAGAGGAGATCAGCGCAGGTGAAGAAAAGATGGCTTCTTCTGACCAGACTGACTTCCTCCGAAGCCTCGAGCAATCTCTCCTCGACAACATTGCCCTTATCGGCATTCCAGGAATCTCGAGGGTCTTCCTGCGAGAAATTGAGACCATTTTCAAGCAAAAGGATGGGTCAATGAAGAAGGAAAAAGAGTGGACCCTCGAAACAGAAGGAGTGAATCTCCAGGAGATTCTCCGTTATCCAGAAATTGACTTTGCGCGAACAGTCAGCAATACCCTCACCGAGATTCAGAAGGTACTTGGGATTGAAGCAGTGCGCAACATGCTTCTGAAAGAGCTTCGATATGTACTCGGCTTTGATGGGACGTACGTGAACTATCGTCATTATGCCATCCTCATCGATCTGATGACATCACAAGGAGAGCCGATGTCCATTTCCAGACAGGGAATCAACAAACAGAACACTGGCCCGTTGATGAGAGCCACGTTCGAAGAAAGCACCAAAATTCTGCTGGAGGCTGCAGCGTTCTCGGAAATGGACAACATGCAAGGAGTATCGCAAGCAGTCATTGTTGGACAAGTCCCACCGTGTGGAACGGGTGTTGTTGATGTCACTCTTGACTTCAACAAAATCGCTAAGGCGAATTATGTGCCGGACATTGTCCAAGCAATGACAATGCAGAATATCGATGCAAGCACTCAAATGCGGGCTGCTCTGTCTGAAGACGGAGGGGCAGATTTCCTCTCAGCGACCTCGCCGTACTCTCCAGACATGATGGGGTCTTACAACGCACCGTATTCTTTCTCGCCTGTCCGCACCGAAGCTGCGTCTCTCCCTCCAGTCGGGGCAGTCTACGATCCTCTCTCGTACAACAAGGGTACTCATCTGTATTCATCTCCGTTGGGCCCAGGTATCGCCTCAAGCTCGCCAGCTTACTCGCCATCGTCGCCCACGTATTCCCCGACGTCGCCAGCGTACTCACCCTCTTCACCAGCATACTCGCCGACGTCTCCTGCTTACTCCCCAACGTCGCCTGCCTACTCTCCAACCTCGCCTGCCTACTCACCAACGTCTCCTGCCTATTCTCCTACCAGTCCCGCTTACTCCCCCACGTCGCCAGCATACTCGCCAACCTCACCCGCCTATTCTCCCACTTCTCCTGCTTATTCCCCAACGTCACCAGCTTATTCTCCGACTTCACCAGCCTACTCACCAACATCACCTGCCTACTCCCCCACCTCGCCTGCGTATTCACCAACAAGTCCTGCTTACTCGCCAACTTCACCAGCTTATTCACCAACATCGCCAGCATATTCTCCCACAAGTCCTGCGTATTCACCAACAAGCCCAGCCTATTCACCAACTCGTTAAGAATGATTAAATAGCCTGATCATCGTGAAATTTCATTTTTGTGAAGATAACTCAATTCAATCTCGATCAAGAATGCATTATTTTTAATGAATGCCAGTACGTTCAATATCCAGGGTGGTCTCGCTGGATTGAGAGAGGATATTCTGATGCGTATTCTAGAGAAACTTCCTACGTTTCATGAAGTCCAAATGGTTTTTTTTGATGTCCATCT
Source organism: Blattamonas nauphoetae (assembly GCA_033064195.1). Classification (NCBI taxonomy): domain Eukaryota; phylum Preaxostyla; order Oxymonadida; genus Blattamonas; species Blattamonas nauphoetae. Next base: position 104,468 of record JARBJD010000002.1, read on the forward strand.
ATCATCATCGTCAGTTTATTTCACTAAACCAATCAACTTATCGTCTGACCGATCACCCACACTTTTCAGATGCTATTTTTGATTGTTTGATTTTCATTTCTCTTCATTAATGCTTCATAGTGACACGGAGTACCTTCGGGAAAAAGATTGTCATGATGAACGACCTTCCTGGCAAACTCGAAAAATTTACGTACATGACAGAAGCAGAGTTTGAGAAACTTGATCCGCCACGTTATATTCTTGACACTATGAAACATTACCGAGTCGCTACCTTCTGTGAAGATGATGAAGCCATGACAGAAGAAGATCGAAAGATTAAAGAACACAATGATCGACAATACGACCAAGTCGCAATTCCTGCACAAGCTTTTTTTGATAAGGATCGTGGGCACTCACTCCAATGGTATTATCTTCTCCGAAGACAAAATGGACAACTGGAGCACCGTACTGACTCACAATCGAGTTCTGTAGTACACTTTATGCGTCACATTTCTGATGAGAAATTTGATTTGATTGCTGCTGGCGGAGCAATGGCCATAGCTGTTACAAAGGAACAACTTGGTTTCTCCCTTCTTTTTTTAGTCGTCCAGTATACACATACCGCATGACTACGGGTGGAGACTATAATGCGGAGATTGGATGGCGTGTATTCACACAAATTCAGCATAATGAAGATACAGGACTCATCGTTACCTCTCTCGGACTCACCAAGGTAACTCAGATCGAATTTGAAGGTCTTCGAGCATTCATCATCTGTGAAAATGGTGCAGTTTTTTCTGTGGGTCTTACCAACATTTTTGCTGAGTATGGTTCCTTCTCATCATTCCAGGTCCTCGAACTCACAGACAGTTCTAAATTCAAACCCAAATTTCTAATGCAATACAGCGGTTACCAACCTTCAGATGATGACATCAAATATGGCCTCTTTGGGGACTTGAAACCAGTAAAATATTTCAAAGGATCATATGCTTTTCAATGCGAAGGCGGAAAAATCGTTCAACGTCTTGTCGATCAGCCAAATCCGTTCCAAAAGAAGTCTTCATGGGTTTATTTGGATAAAAACAAGTTTTTTGGTGGAGAGGATGTTCTGTATGTCACCACACAATCAACTGGAACGTTGTACTGCTTGAAGAACGGGAAAATGCTCTTGACAAGTGCAGAAGATCGAATAAGTGAAGCAGAAGACGCTCTGCTCCATCCATATTCTATCCGATACCCGAATGGACAAGTAGTTCTTGATGATGGATCGATATTCGACCCGCCACCACAAGACACGCTCTCGGTCCCGATATCATTCTCCATGGATACTGTTTCGATGATTATCCTCCAAGAGAATACTGAACGAGTACTAATCATCTTCCATACGGGTCTTGCTGTTTCGTATGGTCTCCGAAAAACACCACCTTATCGACACAAATCAGGAAACGAGGAACAGGAGACTGGAGGCTTCAAACACGTTATTCCTATGAATGCTTGGATGAGATGGATGGCAGGGTCAGAGACATATTTGAATTCTTCGGGCGAGAAAGTGACCAACATATTTTTCTACAAACATGCAGGAAAGTCATCTGTTCAGTACTACTTCGTCTTCAACTAGGTCTTTCGTTGAATAGCTTACTCTTTTTTTGGATCTAGGAACAAACCTTATTGAGAAAGTCTTTACAAGCAATTTACATTCAAACAGAGAGATTTTGATAAATAGTCCATGAGTAATGAAAATAACTAGTGTGTTGGACTTAACTTGTGTTTGTGTCCGACACGAGTCCGACCATGGGTGAGGATGGAAAGATGGAGACGGAAATCGGGACAAGTATTGCATCACTCGATGGGTGAAACAGAGTTCGTGGCTGCGATGATGGCGGCACCAATTCCGCTTCCATCTTCCGTGTCCACAACAACAATCTTCGGAACCTTTCCGTTCAACCACTCCAGTGATCCCATGCACTCCTCAATTGACTGTGTGACATTTGTCCGGAAGAGAGTGTTGTATCGGAACAATGAACCGTCGATTGCGATGGTGATGGAAGGAGGAGGAGACGATGCTGTGGTGAGGATGTGCGAGCACACGCCGCTGATGGCGATGCCTGCATACTTTCCCGAACGAACTGTGATTTCGTGGAAGAGTTTTTGTACGAGTTTGATGTCGTCGGTCTTGAGGATCGCGGTTGGGTCGCCTGCCATTTCTGCGATCTTCTTCTTCGACTCGGCGAGTTCGGTAGATGCATCGCGTTCGATTTCATCAACGACCTCGGCAGTCAGCATGTGATGCTGATCCCAATATCCCCAATTTCCTTTTCCTTTATGTTCAGAGAAGATGCCATCGATTTCAATGGCCTTTCGGACTGCACAACGAGCGAGCATGGCGATATATCGGCCTGAAATTTTCTTCTCGAGAGGCTGCTGCCCGAGATGCTTTGTTTTTTCAAAAACAATATCATCAATCTCGTTATTTGGGAAGCCATCAAAAGCGCCAAATTCAATGTTGATGATGCAGTGTCGAGAGAGCTTGGAACGTGTGTCAGGGCTGAGTTTTGTGATATTCTTGGTTTCCTCACGATATGCTGCGTTTGAACCGGTTCCCAAGATCACACCTATCATTGTGTTCCGATCTGAAATCGCTTTTGTGCATAATGTTCCAACAGTATCGTTGCAGATGGCGACTATTTTGATGAAGTCTAAGCCGTGATTGTTGAGACTATTTTGGAGTAATTCTCCAACATCAGCACCAATAACATCAGGAATATCAATCTCTTTCGTCCATCGTTGGAGTATAGAGGTTGAGAGAGAATTTTGTGTTGACGGATATGAAAAAGTGAATCCACATGCCAAAAAGGGGTGAAATTGTTCTTTGGTAATGCCATTGGTATCAACAAACGTTTTAACCATTGCTGCCATGGATGAAAACAGAGTAGAGCCGTGATTCACAGTGATGTCTAATTTTGACGAATGTTGTGAAATGATGATTGGGTTGTTGTTTTGAATATCTAACAATAATACTCGGATATTCGTTCCTCCAAAATCGATTGCCAAGAGTTTCTGAGTGATGTTTGTTGTTGGCACATCTGTAAACGATGGTGACATTAGAAGAGTGCTTGGTTCACCTGTAAGACCTTTTTTCATATCAATCATCATTCGTTGAACAACTGATTGCATCCTATTCACAGAGCAATCCCAAGAATTGATTAATTTGTCCATCTTTGTTTGAATGAATGTCCCATTACCAGATCTGGATAATGAAAATGAAGGATGTTTGATGATGAAACCCATCGTATAGGATGAATAAAGTGTTCTGCAATAATAGATTGGAAAAATGCACGAAAATCTTCGGAATTCGAGCCACTGATTCACTTTGCTTCACTCTTCTCTTTCGACTGTTCCGCTTCTTCTCTCTGCTGGTCGGACAGGAGGAAGTGGTGGGATATCGTTTGGGAGCTGGACGGGATTGAGTTGGTTTCTCATTTCTTCTCTTTGCATGAAGCGATTCCTGTCTTTTTTTGCGAGTGCTGTCTCAATATGAGTGAATGTGAACAAAAACGAAGAAATGATGCCTAAGCAGGCGACTACAAGCAGGAGAGTTGGGTAAAGATGAGGAAAGAGGTAGGAGTGTATCTGACAGAGGATGAGAAGAACAGTAACGCGGAGTTGGAACGAATGGAAGGACTCCTTATAGAGGAACTCGCCGTGTGCAGCATATGTGAACAAGAAGAGGATGATCAGAACAGAATAGTTCTGAAGAGGAGTGAACTTGTGATCAAAGAACGATGGGACTGAGATGAGGTCCGACGATGATGAGATGTGGGGGTACGCTTTGAGTGAGGAAAATGTGAATGGAAGGGGGATCTTGACACTCCGTGAGAAGTCACAAAAGATCCATAAGATGGCAGGGATGGCCAATAATATCTCGACAGTATCGAGAAAGACAGAGGAGAACAGAGAGAAAAAATCTTGATTGGATGGGGTAATCTCAACAAGAACATTACGTGTATCAATGCGATCGAGGACTCTGACAAGGATGAATGCAACCGACATAATGATAACCACAGTCAGTGAAGAGACGGCAACTGTTTGAAATAGATGAACGATCTTTGTCAAAGTGTGGTTAATATTGGCAGAACTCGGAATATATGTTGCAGAAGGTGTTTGAAGAATTCCATGTTGATTTGAAAGCTTGAAAATTGCATGAACGATGGTGGATGTTGATGGAAGGAAGACGCCCGTTTGAAGGACAGGAATACGGGTGACAGTATAAGAAATACCATGATCAAATCCAAGATGATGAACTTTGTAAACTGACACATGATTTTTTTCTGATTTCGAATGAATTAGAGTAACATTGTTTGAGTTTGAGAGAGCTCTGACAGCTCCTCTTAATTCGAAAAGACTCGGGGCATAAATCATCTGGGATGTGACAATTGTGGAATTGTTGGATAGATTTCCAAGTGGATTCAGAATGATTCTTTTCTAGACGTAATGATGAGAAAGAAAGAAAACATGTTGTCGGTGGGATTTTGTGGAATCGTTCTGAATAAATTCGAGAAGAACTACAGTACTAAGGTCAATAGGTTCCTCAACTCCAATGACGTTCGACAAGTATTCATCCGGTTTGCAGAAGAAGGATGAGTTGGAGAGGAAGAAGAAAGTTGCGAGGAGAGATAGATATATAATGTTGAAGATATTGCTGACGAGTAAAATGCGAGTTGAGAATGGTTGGCTTGTATGAGAGGTGTGTGAGTGTGCGATATCCAAATTGTTCATCAGATAATCATTATGGACTGGATCACCTCCAACATCTTCGAATGGTGTGTCGATTTCATCACATGTTCTATTTCTCAAGAACTCTCACTTAACAGTTGAGGACTGTCTCAATACATTGCGCGAGACTCAGATTCTGCACCAACACACAGTTGAAATCCAAAAAGCCAATGATATGCGACGAGATATGATTGCATATGAATCATATTGCGTTACCGAGTTGGAAAAAGCAGCACAACAGTATTATTCCAGCTGTGACCGTGAATTTCTGAGACAAAAAATCGGAACGATCGTGGGCAACTCAACCACGAATTCAAATGAAATAACAGAACTACAAGGAAAATTGGCCAACCTTCAGGCTCTTGAACAGACTCAGCAGCCAGTTCCTCCTCAAGAACTCCGTGAATGTGAAGAAAAAGTGACGAACTCAAAGTCCAGACTCGATGGCCTTATCAATGCGACACAAAGTATTCTTTTGTTAACTGAACAGCTCGATCATCATATTATTCAAACGGATATCGACAATCAAAATAGCATCTCGTGTCAGACGATTTTAATGTCGAATACAAAAGAACAAGTATTTGCCACTCCAACACTCATACAAGTGGACTCATACCGTGATAATCCGATCGCGCCTCTCGATCTTCCGGTTTCTTTTTCTCCTGCGCGTGAGCTGAATCCCTCCGTCGCTCCTCCATTCTTTGAGTACGGTGTCACCATTCCGTACTTCACGCAGTCCCACAGGGCAACTGACCAACCATACGTTGACTCCTGCCTCTTTGAAACACAACCGTTTCCGTTTAAATGGAGACTCAGAATTTGGCCGTCGGGTGTTCCTACTGGACGGTTCACATCTGATTCAATTGCTGTAGGGATTCGGCTTGAGGAATCGTGGGACCCTCAAACATTACAATATGCACAAACCATTTTCCCTGTTTGTGGACCAAAGGATAAGCCGGATGAGACCACACATCCACTCTACTTCGACGTGATGGTCCGAATCCTCTCAGAACTCCCGTCAGACTCGAGACTGGAACAAAAAGTCCACCAAATACAATACTTTAAATCGAACAAATTTTCTGCTGAGCAGCCCCAATGCGGAACACTAGAATTCATGAAGAATGATGTCCTTCGTGGTGGACGATTTCTCTGGAAGAGCCAAGCAGATGCCCATTTTGTCTTTGGCTGGCGATTTCCATCATACAAGAGAATGGCGGAGGCGTATCATTTATGTCATATCCAACCACGTCTTGATACATCGTATGACAACTACGGCCATTGATGTATGTCTGAACAATCGTGCCCTTTTCACACAACTCGCCTCACATTTTCTCTCATCTTGCACATGTTTTTTGGAGAAAAATGCTCGAAATGTGTCAATAGATGTATCGTGTTGAGAGCAATTGATGGTTTGAGATGGATAAATTAAAGAATCGAATGAAATAGACGAATGGAAAAAATGAGGGAAAATAAGAATTATTGAAGTTCTTTGGTTCTCATTTCCTCAACCCACTGTTTTAATTTGTCATTGATCATGGATTTATTCGCTAGAATAATGTCCATCATCTTCTTGCTGGTGGAGTTTGAGTTGTCAGCCTTCACTTTGACTAAGATGTACGAAAATGCGAAGATAAGTGAAAAAGAAGCAAGCCTTCAAAGTTCATATCATCAACATCTTCGCAGACATATGGCATTTCGATTTTTCCAGTTTCCTTCTTCGCTGAATCACCCTCTCCGATTTGACCACTCCATTTTGACGTGATCTTCAATTCATAAGAAATAATTCTCTTTCCCTTTCGAATGTTGATGACTGCATCACCTTCAATCGAGTCCACTTCGGGGATCGTGAGTGTTCCACCTTCCAGAGGGAACGCTATTTCTCGAAACAATTCGGGGATTCTAGTCTTAGACCATAATGTCTGCGGACGTTCTGAGTCAAGAAAATGGAAGAGACATGAGATTGGATGCAATTGTAACGACAAAAAAGCGGAGGATCATGAAAAAGAAGCAGAACGAGTGGAAGGGATGAGAATCGTTGCCCGTTTTTGCAAAGGCGGAACAAACAACTCAATACACGCAAAGAAGAGGGATCATACCTTCCCAATGCCACTGATTTGGATTCCACACTGACATTACTTTCGAGAGAGATGGATCACACTGACCCCATTACAATTTCTTTCACGATGATCGACACTCTGAGATGAAAAATCCCTTCCTCTCAACTCAAAAGGGAGAGTGTGGGTGTGTGAATGTGTTTTTGGCAAGAAGTCTGATATGTTTGAAGAGCGCATAACATGTTGAGTTGTTTGTTTAGTCTTCAGATTGTGTTGACTCCTGCCGCTTTGTCTTCTGTGGTAAATCCGAGAATGGTATATCTGATTCCTTTGAGGCGGTGAAAGGCGCATCATCCTTTTTCTTTGGAATGTGGCTCTTTGCGATGAGTGCAAGCTCTCTTTCGCGGGCTTTCAGACGGGGGATCTTTTGGGGGTTGAGAGGAGGAGCAGGCTGTGCGAGGGCTTTCTCGAGTTTGGACGGATATACTCGCTCTGTTGATTCGAGCCAGGGGAGAAACCATTCAGGGAGGGAGTGAGCAATGTGGGGGTGGATGGAGGAGGTAACAAAAGATTCAATCTTCGGATGAGGAAAGCAAAGAAATGACGATGAAAAGTGAGTGGTGCCAGACCTCAGGTTGATTGAAGATGAGTTGCGGGTGAGCGCTATCGCCAGCGAACTTTTTGTTGTATTGGTCGAAATGGCACTGCAGGAAGTGACGAAAACAATCAGCAAACACGATCCAAAAAGAGACCCACCGACGGGGCGAGGGGAACAGGGACAGCTCGCTCGCTGAAAGTCAGGTCGATGAAGTCAGACGGGACTGTGCCCCGAATGACACAAATGATGGCGCCAATCTGGATGGAGAGAATGAAGCTTGGAATGGCAGACCATCTTTCGGATCTGGTGGTAGATGAAGCTCTGGCCGTCGAGTGTCACTTCCACCATCTCCAGGCCGTCGATTGTGAAGGCCTTCGAACACTTTATCTTTCGAATGACTCGGTTGCAGTGGTTCCAGCTCTCCTGTGCCTTGGCTGTTGTGTAGTTGTGGTAGTTTCGAGTTCCAACGAATCGTTTGGCCACTTCATTCACTTTGTCCGAGAGTTCGTCGGACCATTCAAATTGTGAGGATTGTTTGCGTGTGGTCTGAAGGTATTCAATCGATTGTTCATGGGTCAAATAAGGCTTTGGATAGTTCTTTTGTGGGAAATACTCGGACATGTTTCCAGGATCAGTCGCTTGAGCAGGAGGCTGCTCGATTGGAGTTTTTTCTTTTCTTCGTTTCTTCGGTTTATCGTCGTCAGAATCATCACCACCTTCACCGTCAGACTCAACATCATCAATTAGAGGCATATTTTCGTCTTTAGCCCATGGATACATTTCTGAAACATCGGCAAAAGATGATGGATCAAAAACGAAAGTTGGGATGAGGTATCGATATGTTCTCCCAGAACACCAACTCTTTGGATTGAAGTGCTCAGTAGTCCTAAGCATAGCTGGGTAAGAGAAGATTGGATATCGAGGTTAACAGCACAAAAGATGAAGAATACCGAAAACGCGGATAGAGGGGGGAAGAGCGGCATTGATCCTCTGAACCAATGTGTCTGGTTCACTAAGAAGCATCTATTAATTGGTGAGATCATCATAATGCTGAAATAAGTCGTGCATACCTTAAGTGAGACGATTTGGGCTGTTGCATGAACTCCCTTATCCGTTCGTGCACAACGCCCCCAACCGACTTTTGTGAATGAACCTGCATTCACTGGGCTAATACCACCAGCAGTAACAATGGCTGCTTCGAGTTCACTTTCTACAGTTCTTGCTCCTGGATTTCTATAAATCGATGAAAAAGAGCATCAATAAAGAACAATGAATACACTTGCAATCCAGAGAATTCACTCCCCAAATAACCAAAGCATAGACAAACACGACGTTTCGGAACTAGTGAAAAAAGGATTTGTGATCAAATAGCGAAGTAGTGATACTTGAAATCTTCTCCGTTGTTTCATTCGCTGAATTAGGCTTTGGAATTGATTCTGGATTGGTCGTATCTGAGATATCCATTCGCTCTTGAGGGTTGTGAGCTGGATGATAAACTGTGTGGGAGGATCGACCGTAACACATTTTCGCACTCTCACTCTCCTCCACCGATGAACTTTCTTCTATCCTTCTTTCTTAATATCTCTGCTGCTTTGTTCTGCCTGTCAATATTTTCGTATCTCATCCCACAGCTTGTGGTTTGGTTTCTTCCGGAACGCAACTTGAAACATCGTTATGGACAATCGTGGTGTGTAGTTACTGGTGGATCTTCTGGAATCGGGCAGCAATTTGCGGTCAAGGCGACTAAACAAGTGTGTTCATCACACTCTGATTCTCCATCACCATCCGTCACTTAATCAATTTTCCTTTTCTTTAACATGCAGGGAATGAACTGTGTTATTATTGGAAGAAATGAATCTCATCTCAATGAAACGAAAGACCTTCTCTCTCAATTGTATTGGCTTCTCGCCTTTTTTTCGTCATTCTGGAGAATTTTCTCAATATTGATTGCCATTCATCATTGATTGTTGTCTCCAACTATCTTCTACACATAAAGGAATCCTCAAACTCAGCAACTTTACATCACAGCGGATTTTTCAAAGGATCCGGATGTTGTCACGCGTCATATTCTTCAACAAGTCGAGGAATTGGACATTAGCGTCCTTTTCCTAAATGCAGGATACGGTTCTTTCGAAGTGTGTCCTTATCTCACTGGATTCACCACGTCTCACTTCTCTCTTTCTTCTCCGACTTCGAAGAAGGCAACTGGTCCATCAAGCACGTTGGTTGACATGTTAAACACAAACACTGTCACCAATCTCGCCCTCTTCAATTCTCTCTCTCCTCGCATCCTTCGTCGTTCACTATCCCAAACATCTTCATCCAAAGAACAGTCTATTTTGTTCATTTCATCCTCTGTCTTCTTGTTCTCAGTCGCGGCGCTGTCTTTCTGACGTCTTCGGTTGTCGATCTCGTCGCTGTTCCATATGCTGCGAACTATTGCTCCACCAAATCGTCACTTGCCGCGTTTGGGGAGAGTCTGGCGTTTGAGTGTCAGCGTGTGTTACTTTTCTTGGATATCTTTCAGAGGTTGGAGTTGACGTTGTTGTTCTCCGTCCAGGGCCAGTCAACACTCGTTTCTATGATCGGATCTCAGGTATCTCGATCCTCCAAGCGATCCGTTTGCCCTTTTTCGTCCCGATTTCCTCAGAGCTCGTCGGTTCCTCTCCTCAGTCGGTTGTCCGAAAGTTGTTCAAATCTGTTGGAAGACTGGTTGCTTGTGATGTCGGTCTTTCAACCATCCTTGTCCGACTTTTCACAAAAGTTGTTGACTATAATGCCTACGCGACATTTGTAGCTCCCATATTTAACCTTTTCCCAGAATTCCAGCATCTGGGGCAAGAGTCGGAGACACGTTGATAAAGATTGATCCCTCATCTCAACATTCCTCTCTCTTTCTGTTGTTCGGTATTTTTGTCATCCAACACTTTCATTTCAATTGAATTGTTTCCATAGCACTTATCGAGAAGGAACGAAACGAGACTTCTGTGAAATGAAGATATACGCTATTAATATGAATGAGCTCAACTCAAAAACGATGAAATTGTCTTCGTTGCTGAGAATACGATGGATTGGTAGGGACATCGAAGCTGAAGTTGAGCATTTTTGTGTGACAGAGAAAACCCTGGTGGGCATTGTTGCCGCTTGTGACAATAGAATCCAAAATGTGACAGACCAGACAGAGAGTCTGTTTTCATATCGATAGGAGTCTTTGGAGAGTCGTTCTAAGGAGAGAAGTTGGAGAAATGACATACCGTTCATACTCTTCACTGTAGGCAAATTTCGCTGGTTGGATTCTCTTCTTGGGGATCTTAAACAATGGATAATTGAAAAAAGGAGACATTTCGTAGCCATGCATGGAGAGGGGTCTCTTTCAGACCCTCAACTGCTTTTTCGGCTCCAACCTGATTAACCATTTCTACCCAAGCTGATATTCCATCATCATTGAAGACAATACTCTCAACTCGTCCAAATTGGAGGAGGCGATCAATGAGGGTGTTCTTGTCCCGGTAAACAGGTTGAAGGTGTCTTGGCCATTGAATTCCAATAATTGCTCCTTCAAATGACATGTTTCGAGAAGAAGAAGTCCTGAATAGAGAAAGAAGAGAGGTGACAGTATAATTATGCAAACATCTTCTCTCCTTTTCCAACGGAGGGAGCTGAGATTCCGAGTGATTCTCGAATTCTCTGTGTGTGTTCATCATCATCGCCACCTTCTTGGGCTTGCCGCAATAGTTCGAGATACTATATATATACGAGTGAGAAAGCAAATTGAGAGACCTCCTTTCTTTTCTGTTCTTTCTCAAGTTTTGCATTGCGATGTTCATTCTCTTCTCTGTGTCGTTGATCCAAAAACTAGAAAGGGGAGTGAAAATCTTGGAATTTGGGCATACCTTCTGTTTTAGAGCGATACGCGTTGAGTCCATCTCTCTCTCTCTTTCTCTCCATTCCTTCGTCGCTGAATAAGATTGATCGTATATCATTCGCTTCTCTGGATTTGACAGTACTTCATAAGCAGCCTGAATAGAGAGAAAAATGTCTTGTGCATTGGGATTTTTGTCTGGGTGATATATTTTTGCGCTGAGAAGAGAATCGCTAACTAAGAAGAATTGCACACAGATTCCGATAATTTTTTGTTATATCAGATGGTGTGGCTGAGAGTGTCACTCCTAAAATCTCATAGTAATCTGGTTCCTCTGACATTTCTCGATCAGCCCTCTTCTGATTGATGACTGACCAGGTTCCCAAAAGAAAGATAGAAACAAACAAAGAAGAAATGAAATGTCAAGTCATTGATGAAGATGATGAAAAAACGATATCTGTGTTTCACATTTTGAAGGCTTTACCTCTTTCTCGACGATTCCGTAGACCTGTCCATTAATGGGCAGGATGTACGGATCCAGAAGTGTGCGTGAAGAAAGCAGAGAAAGCGAAAGAGAGTCTCCTCGGTCATCGATGGTGTGGATCCCCGAATAAAACCGAAGCTGATGAGAAGAATCACGGATCACAATCCCACACGAATAAGAATCGAGAAGGTCGTTCATCCCAAGATCTGACTCAATGAAAGACAGCTCTGTGCAAGTTGGTGGTTTGACAAGACTTGACTTCAGCTTCCCGCTTTGTCTTTCTGACCGCCGCTTGCTTCCAAACGTGCCGAGACGGCCATGAGTGGATGTGGAGAGGGAGGACAGAGTGAGTGGCTGAATGGTGGAAACGGCAGGTGTGAGGGAGAGCAGGAAGAGACGAGAGGATTGATCCACCGCTCCGACCAAGATGGAATGGTGGTGGGAGAGGATGGTGACGTTGGAGATGGGGAAGGGCTGGAGACGCGGAGTGACGTGATGGGAAGGAATGAATGAGACAGGGTCGCCAAAAGAAGACACCAGCACAACTGAGCCATCTTCGGTGCTGAAGCAACCATATGCAGACTGAGGCCGTGTTCGAGACGAGTTTGAGGGAACGTTGACGAAAGGTGCTTTTGCTGAGCACGAGAGGATTCGGCTGGGAAGAGGCCACGTCTGCTGTGGAGTCCGAATTGGGAGGGTTTTGACAGATCGAGTGTTTGTGGAAGACGACACACGAGTCGGGAGGAGTGTGCGGGAGATGTCGCGACTGTGCTTCCAGGTGGACACGAGCGAGTATGGGTGGAGCTTCTCGTCGCCGTCCTTTGCTGAGCAGAGCAGAAGGTAGAGAGGTGGGGAGCGATCGTGAGAGAGTGTGATGAGAGAATGGGTGTCCGTGATTGTGACCGGTGTCCCTGATGGAGTGATGGAGGGTGGGGATGAATCGTGCGGTTCGATGGAAGCGATGGTTGATCGAGGAAGAGGTGATGGGTTGGATGTTACGATGTTATCGATAGCCTCTGGAAGAGGCAACTGGAGAGAATAAGAGAGGAAATGAGAGAACACACTTCAAAGATGGAAAGGGTCTGATCGTGGACAACGGGAAGAATCATTCGAAGAGGATGAGAAGAAAAGACTGAAGGCGATGAAGAGATATCTGGTTGGATGAGTGACTTGGAATCCGATTCTATTCGGAACAGTCGCTGTGGCTCCATATTGGTATAGCCTGGAAGTTCAACAATTGGAATGGCGATCACTTCCATGATCTGTTGCTTTTGAGGTTGGGCCTCTTGTTCTGTTGCCGGTTCAAGAGGTGGTTGTGATGGCTGCTCGTCAGGAACATTTGAAAGTTGACCAGTTGCTGCAACAAAAATCAGGCTTCCATAATGTGTAAATGCTGAAAGATGGACAATTTTGTATTGGTTGGGAAAGAGGTCAATTGTGAACCATAATTGTTGTAGTTTCAGGTGTGAGAGAAGTAAACGGCCATTATCCGTTCCAAGTATAGAAAATGTGCCGTCTTGAGTGAGTGTAGCAGAGGATATTGTCAGGTTTGGGAGTCCAATTGTATAGAATGGGAGAGGAGGCTGTTTGATATCTTCCTCACGAATTAACTCAGTGTTAAATGAGTAATTTTTGATTTGTTTCCAGGTTTCATCCACAATTGATGCTGTTCAGTTGAAGATAATGAAGAAAAAATGATCGAAATTCAAACTAACGATTTTATCTATCATTGAGAAAGGAAATGGTAGTTTTACGAGGTGACTATCAGGATCAACAAAGAGATTTACATCAGGATTGTTTTTTGTTGTCATAGTCTCGATTTTGTTGTGTTCCAGTTGAGACTGGAAATTTATGCGGGACGATCTTGTAGTGAGTTCATGATCCATTCCTTTAGATGAGTCAATCCGTGTACATCCACATCAATGGGATCGAGATGTCAGTCAAAGGACAATATCTAAGTTTGAGGAAAAGATCCACCCACAATGAATCTCTTGTTCATTCTCATCTTCCTTCCTGCACTGCTAGGAAGCAATTGGGCCGTCTTAGTTGCAGGATCATCATCTATTCGAAATTACCGGTTTTTTTCTCTTCCTTATTCTTCTCTCAACCAGCCATCAAAGTGATGTCTTCCATGCGTATCAGCTTTTGACCAAGAAAGGGTTCCAAAAGGAACGTATAATACTAATGGCGGTTTTTTCTTCTTTTATCGTATTATCCTGTGATATCTCATCATATGATCAGTATAACGATGTTATCGATGATGAAAAAAATCCGTTCCCTGGAAAAATGTTCAACTCAGAAAATGAAGTGAATGTCTATCCAGTGTGCTTTTGCCAAACTTTTCATTCATTTTCCAAGGGAAAGGAGGCAATTTCATACACTGGAACGAATGTTACCAAAGAACGTTTTCTAGCTGTCCTGTCTGGTAACAAAGAAAAGGCTGGTGGCCCTGTTGTCGAAAGCAAAGAAAATGATGATATTTTTGTCTTCTATAGCGATCATGGGTCACCTGGTGTTCTCCTTTTCCCTGCTGTATGCTCTCTTCTTTTTTCACCATCTCACAGTCGGCCTCTCTGCACGGTGATGAACTTGTGAATACCCTCATCGAGATGCACACACAAAAGAAGTACCGGCAGATGGTTATTTATGTCGAAGCATGCTATTCAGGGTCTATGTTCCATGAGTTGCTTCCAAAGAACATCAGCGTTTTTGCTCTGACTGCTGCAAATGAGAAGGAAAACAGTTGGGCCCAATACTGTTATGATGATGGTCCCTTTGCAAAAATGTGTTTGGGAGATGAAATGGCTTGTCATTGGATGGAACACTCAGAAAAAGTGAACCTTCAACTCACCACCGTTAAAACCCAAGCTGAAACTGTCAAAAAGCTCGTAGAATTGAGTCATGTTCAACAGTTTGGTGATAAGGCAGTGGCAGATAATGTTCTCGCTGTATTTCAGCAAGGCGATGCAGGCATCTTTCCAGAAGCACTCATACACTTCTACACCTCTCCATCAAGTGTCACTCAGCAAGCACGTGTTAACCAACATCGTGCACAATCGAAATATGGTACAGGAGGAATCATCTCTCTTTCTTCAACACTCTCGGAGTTCGATCCAAAGATTCAAGATATCCTGAAAGGAATCAAATTTTTTGGTTTGTCTTTGTTACACTACCACTCATTCCCTTGTCCCAACTCAGAATCTGCACCTCACACAGTGTCACATCTTCGATTCTTGAATCATCGAGCTCAAAGATCAAACGAGCCAGCTGTCCAGGCAGAGCTTCAAACTGAAATTGAACACATCGTCTCTGCTGATCACACAGTACACAAACTTCTCAATTATCTTTCTTCCAATACTCATCGGTCATTCTTCACTCATATTCTCCCAAACTCGATCAACTTCGACAGAACTGTTAATCAACTCCTTATCAAGTCTGAACGAGCTACTGACCCCAATCTGTATCGACGTGTGCTGAATATCTATCATCAGCATTGTGGATTTCCGTCTGAATATGAAACAATACCTATTCATAAGATTCTTGCGAATGCATGTAATCAAGGATTGTTCTCAACTGAGAAAGCGATTCAGGATTTTAACATTTTCCTCGAGAACAACCTCGAATCTGCATCCCATTTTTGACTCTTTTTGTCGAGTAGCTCTTCTTTCAAGACAAAAAACTCTCTTCATTCTCTGAACACTTCAAATCATCCTAATTTTATCTCAGAACATATTATTTTGATCATTTATCTGTTGATATCGCGTGAATAAAAACAAACAGAGAGGATGAGGTTCGAAATCAGGAGAAGAGGGAGGATGTGTTTAAAAATCAGGAGGAGGAGGAGGGGGCAGATCGTCGAAGTCGTCGGGAGGAGGTAAAATATCATCGTCGGCAGGGGGTGGTGGATAGTCGTCGTCATCGTCTGGTGGAGGAAGGATTTCGTCGTCGTCATCGATCGGAGGAGGTGGTGGGTAGGAATCGTCGTCGAATGGTGGGGCTTGGAGTGACTGAGGAGACGGCGGGAACGAAGGAGGAGGAAGAATGTCGTCACCAGAGGGAGAGTCTGGGCTGGGCGCACTCTCGGCTCCTTGTCCTCCAAAGAGCTTGCCTTGGAGAGCCAGGATCGATGACTTGGGCTGTGGATGTGGGACTTCGACGGGCTCGTGTGTCTCTGCTGTTGTTTTAGCGAATAATTTGGCTTGCAAGTCTCGAATGCTTCCACCTCCACCAATCTTCGGCCCGATGGGCGGTTTGGAGGCAGAGGGAAGCATTTTGCTCTGCTGCTGTTGAGCAGCGATACGTGCCTGCATGGCCTTCACACCTGTCAGCGGTGGCTCCTCTTTCTTTGGTTGTGGGGCCTCCTTCTTCGGCTCCGGAGGAGGAAGTTTGGCAGGAGTGGGTTTGTCCTCCGCCGGTGGTGTGCTGAGAACCTCCTTTTTCGTCTCGTGTGTGCCTGTGCCTGCTCCTGATGGGCGAACGGTGGATTGCTGGGATGCTCCGAACAGACGTGCTTGGAGGGCCTTCACACCCGACACTGGTCCTTCGCTCTTCGCAGGCGGGGGAGGGTCTCTTGCAGGCGGGGGAGGATCCCTCGATGGAGATTGAGGAGCTGAAGTGGGTGGGGCGTCTTTTGGAAGTTCGGGTAGTGTGGGGTGTTCTTGTGTTTCTTCTGTCACTGGATCACTTGGCGGTGGAAGGTCAAGTGGCGGCGTTGGCAGAACCGCATCGGCAGGAGGTGGTGGGAGATCAGCGTCTGTGTGTGTATTGTCTTTCGGTGGAGGTGGGAGGTCTGGAACTGTGTGTTCATTTTCCTTCGGGGGAGGTTGAAGAGATGCTTTGGATGGTGACGATTCGTCGTCATGTTGAGATTGATTTGAATTCGTGCTGACAAGAGGATTTTTGAGTACAACAGAAGGTCGTAATTTCCCTGGAAAAGAAGCTAAAGGTCTACTAGCTGAATCCCTTTGTGTGACAGATGGCTTTCGAACGCGATTGGGGAGTTTCTTTTCCTGCATTGTGTCTGGAACAAAAGATGGTTCGTCAACGTCAAGTTCACTGGAAGAAGTGAACATTGGCTCAGACTTTTTAATTACCATCGACATTGGCCGTTTTGGCATCCCCATACCTGGAATATTCAGAGATTTTGCTTTTGCTGCGATTGAGAGTCCACCGAATGCTTTAACTGGTTCTGATACAGGTGGTTCTTCTGAAACCTCTTTTTTCTGTTCATTTAGTGGGAGTTCTTTTGATTTAGTTGGTGAAGAATGATATTCAGCAAGATTGACTACCACTTCGGCGAGGATTAGACTGTGTAATCGTTCGTTACTACAGAAAGAAAAAAACAGGATAAAAAGAATGTAAAGATATACAATATCTGATCGAGTGAATCTTTGGACTTTTCTATCCAACCAGAGAGATATGTTCGTTCTGCTTCATTCTTGATGCTTTCTTTCTTTGATTGGAAGAATTTTGTGATCCCAGTCTTGCGACAGTCCAAAATAGAATGTTCGCCCTCATGGAAAAGGTGCAGAAAAGCTTTAGCAAAGGATGATAAGGACTGGAGAGAGATGAAAATAATGTGAATTTGTTTGGTGAAGAATAAGAGCATACAGGAGATTGTTGAGCCATTAATATGAGTAATTACGCAAAAATAAATGTGGAGAGTGCTTTAGAATGAACGCTTGGGAGATAAATAGCTCGGTTGACTCGAGAAAAAGCCAGCAATGGGTGGTCAAGAAAGCGATTGTTCCAGGTTTTAACCTCTTTCAGCACAGAATGTTCATGTTCTTCTACAAGAGATGCCCGATTTGTCCATTGAAACAGCTTTTTGAGAATACTTCTTTCTCTGTACTGAGAATGTCGGTCCGATCGACAGTTCGAACGATGAATTTGGCACTCGACGATGTTATCCATCAATCTCGTGGTCCTAACCGCCGTAACCAAAGACCTGGTTCAGCTCCTCGTCAGGGTCCTCGCCAACAGCCCTTCCAAGGTGGTCGCGGAGGTGGAAGAATGAATGGTGTTCGACCTGGACAAACAATTGTCATGAACGATTCTCGTGGTCGTCCAGCTCAGTTTGCACTGGTTCAGGTTGGGGGTGGGGGAGGAGGTCGTCGTGGAGTTCCAATGCAACCACAATATCAGCAACGCCAAATGCGAGTTGTCCCACAAAGACAACCTCGATTCGAACCTGTCTCAGCGAGAGTGTGTTCACATATTTGATCTCACATGTTCTGCTCTTCTGCTCCTGTGGATGCACTATTTGGTGATTTATCTCATCTCGCATCAACACGACGCTCATTTTCCACATTCTTCAGCCTGCTCCTCGCCGCGGCGGAAATCAACGGGGGCGCCCCATTCGTCAGGCACCTGAGCGTCAACGTGGGCCAGCTGGGACAAAAGTTCTCATCTCTAACCTCCACTTCGACGTCGACGAAGCCACACTGAGAGTTTGCACACATCCTTTTCTCCGTCGCTTGTTGTCCATTTGTTGCGGATGTCTCCATTCTTTCCACTAATTGCCACCCCTTCAATCGTCTCATCGCCCATTGATTCTTTCACCGCACACTTTTCTTGTGCAGGAGAAATTCGCGACTTACGGTCAGATTGTGTCGATTGATATCAAATTTGACTCGAATGGACGCTCAACTGGTGACGCAGAAGTTGTTTTTTCCAAGCGCAGTGATGCAGAGAACATTGTCAGTCTTTTTTCAGGTTTGTTTCAAGAATCCTTATTCATCAAATATCTCTCTCATTCGAAGGTATCAAGATCAATGATCAAGCGATTTTCGTGTCATTAGCCTCAACTGGCAAAGGTCGCAATTCTAAAGTTACAAAAACCGCAGAACGTTTGATAAATCACTTTCCTCCTTATTCATTTAGAACTCGACCTCGAACTGCAAAATTATCGTTCTCAATGATCTCTGAGACATTGTTCTGGCAACAGAGATGTATTCTTCATTTCATTCAGGACTTTATTCCATCATCTTTTAAACAGAAAGCACCAAAAAATACTATGTCTTTTTGAAGAAAGCGAACAGAGTTGGTTGGTTCTTTTCTGTTTTTTTCGGACGCGGCGCGGATTGTTGCGGGGTTTTCTTTGAGAGTAATGATTGAGATTTTGGAGGTATAGAACTAGGAGGAGATTCTTCTGTGAGTTGGCTTGATGCAGTTTGGCTATTTAATTGGCTAGTTTTTCCACCTAATAACTTTGAATTTTCATCATCTGAATCATCTTCGTCATCTGAAAGAACCATTTTCTTGCTGGGAGATGTAGGAGTGTCTCGTTTCTGCCCGATGATCTTTGGGAGCTTTGTTTGTGGATTTTGAGTTGGTGCATGTCCCACACTGGGGTGTTCGGCCTGATTAGATGAGGGTTTGACTATTGGTTTGCTGGGAGTCGAAGTGGGGGTGAAAGTCTTCTGTTCCTTGTTCGACATGGTTCGTTGTGGAGACATCGGTGGGGAAGCGAAAGACCGGTGTTGGGAAGTCGATAATTGTGAGTGTTTGGAAAAAGATGACGAATTTAGGTGAGATCCGGGCGGTGTTCTGATCGTTTCGACTTCAGAATCTGGAGGGAGATATTGGTTGAACCCTTTGATGACATAATCTTCAATCTGGAGATTTTCGCTTATGGAAGATGATAAAACCAAAAGGACGAACAGTGGTACCCATGACGATGGTTGTTCTCGCATAGCAGACCAAACATTTGTTTCATCTTTCAACATGACTGTGGGGTTTTCTGCAACATCATTGGACTGAGAAGATGTAGACAATTGTTTGGGAGCAAGGCTATAGACATATGTACTCACAATATTGGCTTTATCCAGAGAGTGAAATGCTTCTGAGAAAGTGAAGATGATGCATGTGTAAAAACGAAAAAGAGGCGAAAATATCAAGGCAAAAAAGACCAACCTTCATCAAGCAACAACACAGATGTTGATTTGTTGGATTTCACAACTACATAATGGATTGCTTGAAGATTCTCCTTGTTTTGATCATAGAACGCTTGTAGTTGCCTGTTTTAACAATTTAAAATAAAAGTGGGAGAAATGAACAGAAAAGCAGATGATTAGAAATACTGTCGAGCCTCTTGAACGGTTATCGAAAAGATTGAACGGAGATTGTTGACATTTAGAACTCTTCCATCATCAAGAAGAGCACTGGATAGAAAGGCGGTATAATCCATGTTCTTGGAATTGATGCTTCAGTTGGTTTTGGTGAAACGTTTGAATTTGGCTTGAATGGATCAATCCATCATCACGTTCATTGGAGCAAAAGTCAGACTTTGAGAAACCATTTGACCTGTTTTTGGAGATCACACAAACTTGTGGAGTTGGAGAAATACAACTAAAATAAAGATTCGAAGACTGAAATGAGAGAAAAATAAGAAGCCTCACAACAGGCCAAACATCCCTTCTTCTTCCAAAAGATGATCAATCGCAACTGAAGGATCCATCTCCGAATTCTCAACCTTTGTAAGCTTCTTAATCCCTCTGCTGATTGTGGCTTTCCGGTATCGCTCATCTTCCTCCTTTCGCCTTCGCTCTTCCTCAGCCCTCTTGTCAGCCACGGATTTCTTCTTCATCGCATTCACTTCGTTCAACTGCTTCCGCTGAGCTGCCTGCACGCGCTGACGTCGAATCCGGGCTTCATTCGACAACACATCTTCATCTTGAACTTTTTTAGCTGACGATGAGAGAAGAAAGAACATAAAAAAGGAAAAATGAGACGGTTTCGGAGATGAGACAACAATAACTCGACATGAAAAGACGAGAAATGAACGAATAACAAACCATTCAGCTTGGCGACTCGGATGTCAGCACTCCGCTGAGCACCCTGCGCATTCTGAGCATAGCGTCGCTCTTCGCGGGCGGCACCGTCGTCGGCGAGGAGTCTGTTGCGCTGTCGGATGGCTTCGGCTTCTTCTCTCATCTTCGCAAGTTCCTGCATCTTCTCTGAGAGGGATTGGGAGGAGAGGATGAAGGGATGGGTGAGGAAGGAAGAAAGTGGGAAGGAAGGATGTGAGGAAAGAGAGGAGTTGTGTAAGAGAAAGACAATTGAAATGAATGATTGTGGATGAAAACGGTGCAATTCAAGAAAAAGCAAGAAATCAGACTGTTCTGTTGTGTCGATATTTTGCTGTGCATTTCACGAGCTGCTGAATTATACTTCGCCTGCGCTTGTTTCTCAGCCTCAGCTGCAGCCTTTGCTTTCAACTCTCGTCTGAGAAATGAACGACATCAAAAGAAGATGAGGAGGAAGAAAAGTTCTATTGAACCATAAAAAAGATCAGAAAAGACAAAATGTGGGTGTGACGACGATGCATACGTTCTTTGTTCTTCCTGCTCCTTCCTCTCTCTCATCCTCGTTACAAAATCAATTCTGGCCTTCAGTTCGTCCTCCTTCTCCACCTTCTCCCCGACAATCTCCCTCCTCTTCTTCTCCCTCTCTGCCTCTCTCTTCTCTGTCTCCATCCGCAGCCTCTCTTTCAGCTCAGCCAAGCTCATCTCATCCAACAATCCATGCCCAGCGACTTTCGAAGAATCAAACACTTTCACCTGTCCTTCAGTTTGAGGGACAAGTTCGAGAGCACGGATCTGTTTGATGAGTTCTCGTCGTTCTTCCATCTCTTTCTGTCGCTGTTGAGCTGCTTCCTCAAGCAACCTCGATTGGTCGCTCGCAATTTGGGCAGCGATTGCTCTCTTCTTCTCCTTGATCCCACTTTGCGCCTGCTGGACGGCGATTTTGGTGTTGATTGCTTGATCTTCTGCCTTCTCCTTCTTCTCGTCGAGTTCTCGTTGGTCGGCTCTGCGTTTCTGATCGAGAGCAAGACTGGCTTCAGCTTGGAGTTGGGCTGCTGTAAGTTGGTTCTCAGCTTCTTTGAGAAGTCGAGCTTGCAGTGCACTCTGCTCGATTCGTTTCATTTCCTCCTTCCTCTCTTCTCGTTTGAGTCTTTCTTCTTCCTTCATTCTCAACTCCTCTCCTCTCTTCCATTCTTCATATTCCCTCGTATCTCTCAATCCTTGTTCGAATTCCTTTATTTTCTGTTCTTCTTCCTGCTGTTGCTTTCGAAACAGCGCCTCTTCTCGAAGGAGAGCTGCTTGAGTCAGTCGAACTGGAGGGGCATTTGCGAATGTTGGGGCGGGACGAGCGACGTGTTCGGGTTGGAGCGATTGATACTCTCTTTCGGCAGCTTCTGCCAAAATCTGAGAAGGGGAGATGAGGAAGAGTATGGGTGATGATAAAAATGAGAAAAAAATAGAAAAATCTCTGGGAATTAAGCATACACGTTCTTTGTTTGTGGGTCTCCTCTCGCTCTTCAAATTGAATGGTTTTTGCTCGATAGTTCGCGATGTTTTCTCCATTTTCTCCTCGGGTGCCTGATAATGTGATTCTGGGATAGGGTTTGCTTTGAATTCAGTTTTTATCATCTTGGGGACTTCGACTTTCTTCACCTTTGGTTTGGTGATGTTGAAAGGCTTAATTTGTGTTGTTCTTGTCATTCTACTTGTTGTATCAGCAACCTTGGCCACTGACGCTGTCCCATTAATTCGTTTTGCGAGAGAATCTAGGAGAACTTGGGCTTGTTCTCTGTACTTCTCCAAAGACTGGTCAATTCCATCAATAAAACTCTCCTCATAGTTCTTGATCCATTGAGGCCGAAAAACGGAATCAAAGTTGTCACGAGAAAATAAGTAGTTGATGAGAGGCTCGATTTTGTGTGGTTTTTGAGAAACAACGAAAGAACGATATGTGGGGAAAGCAAGACTATCAAGGGCGATGAGTGTGAAGTATGAGAAGACGGTGAAGAGTGATCGATCGGATTGGAGAGAGGAGGATGAGTGGTGGAGGAATGAAGTGACGACAGGCTGAATATTGATAGATAGAAGAG
This sequence comes from Blattamonas nauphoetae, assembly GCA_033064195.1. NCBI lineage: Eukaryota > Preaxostyla > Oxymonadida > Blattamonas > Blattamonas nauphoetae. Next base: position 127,112 of record JARBJD010000002.1, read on the forward strand.
AAAATGTCAAGAAAAGTGATATAAAAGAGAACAAATAGAAAACAATCATCATTTAATCTGGATAGTCCATCGATTTGACGTTGGAGAGACCAAACAAATGGTTTGAATGTGAACAATCAATGGTAATGATAAGATTGGATGATTTGATAAAAAATTTGGGCAATAACACACATCTAATAGGCGTTTGTATCTTGTACAACCATTGACGATCTCGGTGACGAAGTTTTCCTCTTCAGGATCTTCAACTGGATGTTCGTCAAGATACATTTCGACAAATGCTTCAATTGAATCGACAGCAGGATCAAAATTACGGTAGAGCTCCGTTATATATTGCACGAGCTCACCGTACTTCATTCTGAGAAAGGGGGTTTGAAAACCCATTATGAAAATGATCCAACTGCACAATTGTCATGACAGACAAAATCTGAGTCAATAGTTTTTTTCTATGAAAAATAACTATTTTACATGAGTTTGAGGAGAAATACTCCTCCAACATCGTTATTAATCCAAGGAACCGTGTCAGACTCTGATTCAACACGTCTTCCACCACCGCCGCTTCCAATGGTAGACACCCCACTATCTGTTTCGACTTCAACGGTGTCATTCCCTCCTTAGAGATCACCAGGTTTGTCAGTTCAAACAACAGGAAACCATGGACGAGACGAGATCGGAGACACAGTGAAGAAAGAACGACGTGACTGGCAGATGAAGTGATAAGATTGTGGAGAACCTCATTCACCAAGATCTGCTTAGTGGTCTTTCCTGCTTCTCTGTTTTCATCGCCGCCAAGACAAAAACACATGCAAACATCTGCTTCTTCTGTCGCCTGTGAGGAGATGAGGATGGAGAAGTTGAATGATGAATGAGAGGGATGCTGTGTGTGATGATGCGGAAGGTCCTGATATATATGGGTTGATCGTGATGGTGTTTGGAGTGGTTTTTGTGAATGGTTGGAGGAGAAGAGGCTGCGAGGCGACAGGAGAGGCGGATGTGCTTCGAACAGGCTGGGGAAAATGGCGAGGCGGTGTGGAAGGGCGCTCTGTAGAGACTATCCATTGTGGAGGGCTGTCATTTGTGCGCTGCCTCCTCGTTCGGCGCATCCTTCCATTACCACCGGGAACGGGAGGGAGGATGCTGTTTGGATAATTTGATCGCGGGGCGTGCGAGCGAAGCTGCGATTGCGATGAGTAAAAGAGTGTCGAATGATCTGATGTGAGGGATATGAAAAGAATCAATCCAAACAGCAGGCTTTCTCGGTGGCGCTGTTGTGTGAGCGACTTGGTAGCTCGTTCCAATGATCTCAATTTCAGAATGGAGTGTGATCAATACATCTATTCCAAACCAATAAAGAGAAATAGGAAAATATGAGGGTAGAAACAATGGAGAGTTATACAGAGATCCTGAATCTTCCATATCTCATTTCGTTCGGTTCATATCAGATCTGGATCTGAACAAGTCATCGATTCCAGACTAATGAAGAGAAATAGATGGAGAAGCAGGTAAAATCCATGGAAGCACAAACTGATATCGTGAGATTTGTATCTATCAACTGAGTTTGTAATCATTGGCAGAGAAGTGAAGAGTGAAAGATGAGTCGCGAAGATCTTCACAAATTTTGCTTCAATGGAGACAAAAATGTGTCATCACCAGAAAATAGAAGTGTTGAATGGAGTATTGACTTCAAATCGCGGGATGAGAGGTCCTGATAAAAAAGAGTTGATGATGACAATACAGGGTGTCTCAGAAGTTGTCTGACTCAATGGGTTGATCGCAACATTTTTGTAAAAAAGTGATGAAACTCAACAAAATAAAGTGAAATGAAACGTACGTCAAGTCTAGATCTCTACAGAGTTTCCTTCTCTCTGAATGCAGGTGTTGCAACGGTGAACCACGTTACGACAAGCTTTCTTGATCTCATCCAGAGGAAGAGCTGCGATTGCATCTTGAATCAACTCCTTCAATTGTGCTACACTTCTCGGATCTGCAGGAAAGACTCGCTCGGCGATGGCACTCCAAAGCCAAAAGTCGCAAGGAGTGAGGTCTGGACTCCTTGCCGGCCACTGATGTGGGCCATTCTTATAGTGGTGTCACCAAACCGTCCGGCGTCACCAATCCGGCCTTTTTTCTGTGAGGGACTATTTTGGTCAAACTAAGAACAAAATAAAATTTTAGCATTATACTCCCACCCGATCCCGAGAAAACCTCAAAATACGTTTTACGGTACGAATGCACACATTTTTTTCAACTTTTTGCGGTCATTTCTCCACAACCAGCCATCCGTTTTAAATCAAATAAAAGGCATAATAGTCGGATAGATCTCGACAAAAGATGAACAAAAAATAAAAGGATTTTTTTCCTAAGAATATTTTGTCGAGAAAAATATGGGTTTTTTCCGATCTTCCCAAATACGCAGAATTTTTTCTCCAAATTTTTGCAAAAATGTTCGTTTCACCAAAAAAACGTTTGTGTGAAAAATTTCATCGAAATCGATTCACTGGTTGTTGAGATATTGTCAAAACGATGTTTTTCATCGGGCAAAAGGGGGTATTTTGAGGATTTCTCGGGATCGCGTGGGAGTATAATTCTTAAATTTCAGATTTTTCTTAGTTTGACCGATATTGATTTTTCCAGAAAAAAGGCCGGATTGGTGACATGGGACATATTGGTGACACAACTATTAGTTTGACCAAAACGGTTTGTTTCAACCCCAGGTTCCGGGTTGTTGACACGGACCGGGTTAATGACACTTCTAGTACGTAGAGCCACAAGGACCAATGATCTCGATTCCAAAAGGTTGAGTGAGATTGTTGGCGTGTTTTCTCGCTGGTTTTCCCCAAACACTTTTGGTGATTTCACACAAAGAATCTTAACTCGAACCCCATGATGGAACAAGATCTCAAACGTTATCTCTGGGAAAAAAATTGAGTCAAGCATGAGTCGGTACTTTTCGGCCGTCATCATCCCTTCGTAAAACACAGGCCCAATAATTCCTTGCGAAGAAACAGCGCACCATACGTTCACCCCAAGTTTCGAGTGGGGAACCTCAACATGGAAGTGAGGATTCTCCCGGGCGCGATAATACGAGTTATGAGTGTTTATGGTTTGATCGAGAGTGTATCTTGACTCATCCGAAAACCAAATTTTATCGAGAAAAGTTGCGTCCCGTTGACATTCAGCCGTTATCCACTCCGAAAACCTTCGTCGCTCCAAATAGTCTTGATCATATAACCAATGTGTGTGTTGTAATCGATAGGCATGCAATCCTAAATCTTGGACCATCCTATGAACCGAGGATCTGTGGATACAGAGATCACGTGAGGCTTTGCGTATGGACTGCGTTGGATGGTTACTAAAATGTCGATCAACGGCTCTACGGTTCTCTGGGGTCGATGTGGTAACGTTGCGACCAGATCGAGGAAGATCTGCAACCGTTCCAGTCGCTTCGAAGCGACTGATGATATTTTTGATGGTTTGAGAACACGGTGGATCGGGTCGATTCCAGCGCCTAATCACTGCAAAAGCGCTCCGAAAACGATAGTAGTCTTGCACAATCCGGATCCTGTCTTTGGTTGAGCGTCTCATTTAGTTGCGGAGTTCGTAAGCTGTAGTCATGTCTGTAGTGTTTTACAAGCGACGGGGGATGTTCCTAAAATCATCATCACAATCATTCAGGAAAAAGAAATACATCAATGAACCGTATTTGAGATTGACGAGAAATGCTGATCTAACCCATAGAGTTATAGTTGTGTCACCAATATGTCCCATGTCACCAATCCGGCCTTTTTTCTGGAAAAATCAATATCGGTCAAACTAAGAAAAATCTGAAATTTAAGAATTATACTCCCACGCGATCCCGAGAAATCCTCAAAATACCCCCTTTTGCCCGATGAAAAACATCGTTTTGACAATATCTCAACAACCAGTGAATCGATTTCGATGAAATTTTTCACACAAACGTTTTTTTGGTGAAACGAACATTTTTGCAAAAATTTGGAGAAAAAATTCTGCGTATTTGGGAAGATCGGAAAAAACCCATATTTTTCTCGACAAAATATTCTTAGGAAAAAAATCCTTTTATTTTTTGTTCATCTTTTGTCGAGATCTATCCGACTATTATGCCTTTTATTTGATTTAAAACGGATGGCTGGTTGTGGAGAAATGACCGCAAAAAGTTGAAAAAAATGTGTGCATTCGTAACGTAAAACGTATTTTGAGGTTTTCTCGGGATCGGGTGGGAGTATAATGCTAAAATTTTATTTTGTTCTTAGTTTGACCAAAATAGTCCCTCACAGAAAAAAGGCCGGATTGGTGACGCCGGACGGTTTGGTGACACCACTATTAGACAACTTCTGAGACACCCTGTATGACATGGGTGCGAGGATCAGATCTGAAGATCTGACCGGGCAAGTCCGATTCGTCCTGTTCTGAGATGAGTAAAGAAGTTGGATGAACTAATTGAGAGAAAGTTACAGTGTGAATATAAGGTGCTTGTCTTTTTTGTTCCGATTTGTCGGCTCTTGGGCCGATCGTCCTGTGAACTCCTACTTAGGAGGGTATTGGACAAAGCCCCTCCCGCTCGTGATTCACCATCAAAACGATTTTCACACAATTTTACGCATTTTTTAACATCACTAGACTTGTATGAATGAAATTCGAAACAACAACTTCCTCCATATAGTCGGAAAAAGGCCATGAAAAACAGTTCATTTTGGAATGGTCTTTTCATACATTCGCTGGCATTTTACAGAACAGAATGGAGATAAGGAGTGTTTGACAAGCAGAGAGAAATTGAGTCAGTGACTCACCCCATTAGTAAAATTCATGATGAATACGCTATCGTGGAGAGGAGGGAACAGAAGAGGGCGAGTGTGAATGATTGCTTTTGAGGCATGAGAAGCACTGATTCCCAATGCTAACTGCAGTTGATTAATTTTCACTATTAAACGCAGCCATTCAAGGTTGACGACTACTTCATCTTTGAGAGTGAATATTGTTTCTGGTTCTCGATGATTGAATTCCGGACGGTTGATAGTTGTCACAAAAGCGAAAAATCCAACTACCCACTGAGAAAACAGCAAAATACATGATTTTTTCCAAACGAAAAAGTAGATCGAGCAAAATCTCAACAACCTGTGAATCAATTGGAATGAAATTTTTGCCAGAATCTGATCTTATTTCACGAGTATGACGTTGAAAGGTGTCTCCAACGAATCATTGCGAATGGACAATGACAGTCTCTGCTGTTTAATGAGACGAGATTCGAAGATGTGCATTCAAACTTGTTTTAGGAAATCAATTTTTACTTTTCTTAGTTTGACCAATGTTTATTTTTCAAGCCCCATTACTCGGATACATGAAAATGTTCGGATTAATCACATTTCTGTGAACCAATTTTGATGAATTGTTTGGAGAATCGTTTTTTATGGCGAAATGAATTTTTGGAAAAAAATGTCGAAAAAAAAGTGGGTTTCTGCGACGATGTGAAAAAACGCTATTTTTCCTATAGGGCGAAATGAGGCATTCTCAAATTTTTGTCCTCAAATAAATCTAAAATTTTATTTTTTCTTAGTTAGACCAATTGTGATTTATCCTTGACAGATAGTGAAGTATTGACATGTCGTGCTTTATTGACACTACTATAATCACATTTCTACGAAGTGGGTCAGAATTTGTGACATCATTCAAAAGTCCGAAGACCAACGTTCAAATCTATTCTCCTCTCATGGTTGAGAAATTAATCAACCTTTCTCTGGACTTTGTAGATGACATGATTGAAGAATCTTTTCGAGATCTTTGATCAAGCCGCGACAAAAGTGGTTAATTGCTTTTTTTGTTTGTGAGTGTCGAACTTTTGAATGATGTCAAAAATTCTGACCCAAGTGGAAAGGCTTTCTCACTTCTCGCAACTTGTATTCTTTTCCTTATTTCTCTTCAACCCATTTTCCTGTTCAATTAACAATTTCTCGTGCTGAGGCCCGATCTCTAGATGACCTTTGTTGTCTCTTTTTTTTTCTTTTGAGAAATTTGTCGTGGAATTTGGATTTGTTTTATCTTGAATTGGAACCACCTCACTCATTGTGCTTTGTTCGTTACGGCTTTTTCTCCGAGTTCGCGTTTCGTCACAATCAAACACAGGTTTCACAGTCACCACTGATCACAAAGATCACATTTCATGTGAACTTTTTCAAAAAATTCGCTTGAGGAAGATGATAAAAACGACGAAAAAACCGTGAGAAACAATCATCTATCAAATAAATCAGTGGAGTTCGAGTTCACCACAATTTTTGAACGTGAAATTCGGAATGAAGAGAGAAAAATGGACTTCCCTAGTTCAAGACTGACAGTTAATTTCCGTTTTCAACCATTTTCACGGTATTAACGATTCACTGGAAACAGAATAGAAGGAGATGAATCAATCAAAAAATGTAAATTATGGGGCTTTACTTGATGTTCCACTGTGGATTCAAGGTTCAATTCCCTTTTTGAGTATTTCTTGTTTTTCACTTTGTTGTGAAATGTTTCATTTCATCGGTAAATACTGAAAGTTGAAATGAAAATTCAATTAGGAGAAGTTTGCATGAGTTTGACATGATCCTGCCCATGTTGATTTTATCCATGGTAACTTTGTCCCATGGAGAGAAGATAACCCAAAGAAAATGTGAATTTCTCACTCATAGTTTCATTCTTTCTCTCTTTATCTCTCGAGTATCTCTTAATATCGACTCAGGATTCTATTTCTCATGTTCAAGATCGTGCACCCAGATCTTGGTGGAGATAGTGCCGATGACATCTCGTGGTTCCCTCTCTTCCTCCCCGAAGAATTCGTAATTCCAAAGCCAGCCAGTGCACTCTCCATCCCTCGAATAGCGAGAACATTCAGTCCATCCACAGTTACCTCCTTTCCACGTGAAAATTCCACGCGTACAACTGATCGATCACAATCATTCACGCTAGCAAAGCCCCAACCGTCATCGTCCACTCTGATGGGTCGTCTTGCCACAGCTCGATCGAATGTGATGAAAGAAGCGGTGCAAACAAGAAGTGAAGATGAGAAACAGGCCAGAAAGGAACATTTGTGCGGAGAATGAAACAAAATGGATTGTTCAGCCAAACAATCATCCAAAATCGTGGACGGCATGCAGCTGAGAATGACATGCAAATGACATCTATCGCAGCAATCGTGGAAATGGAGGCCAGCGGGTGGGTCGTCGTAGCGGGGAGTGACCATCTACTTACGTTTTTCAATCTCAACACATTCACAGAAACGGGTTGGATTATTGGATAGGATTTTGCTGTCAGCTGTGGAACGAGCATTCGAACGCAAAATTCGCCTGTCAAACGAGAGCTCCTGGTTTTCGGAACTGGAGAAGGATATATTGTTGTATTCGCGATAAACAACAATGTTCTTCATTCGCAACTCGATCACTCGACATCCACAGGTGTAGTGAACTATAAAACCGCTCTGGGCATTCGAGCCGATGCGTGTTGATCTCAACGGACTGACCACAACGATCTCGCAAGTTCACTATCAGTCGGAATGGAAAGAGACGAAGCGGCAAAGGCGTGAATGACTGTACAGAGGGAGATTGGCGATCAGAGACAGATGAAGACGAAGAACACAAGAAAGGTGACAAGTCACAGCAGGTGAGGAGGAATCGACCACTGCCAATTCTGGCTTGCTGAAGAAGATGAGCGCGTTCGACCACATTTTGAGGTTCAACATCACTGTGCTCTCGTGAAAGTGAAAAAGGAAGGTTAAGAGAACAGGAAAGGTGAATCCGGACAAGTCGTTGCGGGAAAAGAATGCGCAGGACGAGTCGAACAGTCCGTGTTCGTCTCCTCTTGTAGGATGGAAGACCTGACAAATGGAGGTGGATGAGGATGTGGAGATAGGAGGGGTATTGGTTGTGGGAGTGAAGAAGGTTCGAGTGTGGTGAGGAGAGATCAGACGAGGGCGAGTGTTGGTGGAGTAGACAGAGAGTTGGGAGTCGATGAATGCGACGCTTGTGTGGAAGAGGGAGGAATGGAGGAGAGAAAATGCATCATGATCTGTGGAGCAGGAGATGAGAGTGTGAAGAGAGTGGTGGTTGGAAGTGTGGGAGCGACTTGAGTGGGGATGGGACTGGTTGGGAATTGAGGAAGGAGGAGTGGTATTAGTGAGGACGAAACAGCGTTGAGCAGTTGATGCGTGATAGGCTCGCAGTCCAATTGTACACCCCACAGAATGACCCCCCGTCAGCCCAATCTCGTTCAGAGCGCACGCCTCTCTCCCAGTCCTCTCGCCCTCTTGCCCTCCCGCAAAGCCATTTCACACCACTCCATCTCCACTCACGCCAACGCCTTCCCTCCTCCGGTTGTTCAACCACCCAACACCAACAGCCCCTCGCCTCTCTCAATCCTCCGAAGCTAAGCCGGCGCCAGTTGTGAGGCCACCCAACATTGTTGTCATCCAATTCGGGCAGCATCTTCAAGCACACATCGACCACCTCAAGAGGCAGATCCTGATGGCTCAGGTTGAGTACAAGAACGTCCACAGGTCCCTCCGGAAAACAGCATCCATCGCAAACATGTCACAAAACCGATCGTACGCGAACACCTCAGTCACACACATCGTCACCTGGACAGACAATCAGCGACGAATCGTTCGATCCTCGGTTTGTGGAGCTCCAGTCGGGGTCGCCGCAACCGACGGAAGACGATGAGAGCTCGTCCGACGATGGGGATGTCAACGAACACCTCATCTTCCGGCGAAGGACGGTCTCGATTGAAGACTTTGATGTGAAGAAGAAGATCAGTCGCGGGGCCTTCGGAAGGGTGTATCTCGTCAAGAAGAAGACAACAGGGGATCTCTACGCTTCAAGATCGCCTCCGGAAATGCAGGAAACGACGCACACGAGATTCCTTGAAAGATCCACAGAATCTATTCTACAGTCGTGTGACAATGTTGATATGTTCTGAGGAAAGTGCCGTAACACGACACGAGTGTGATCGATGACTCACTTGCGCGGGGGAAGTAGGGATTGTTCTGGTTGTGGTTGGGAGCAAAGGGCCTCTGGAAAGTGTTGATTTGCGATTGAGAGAATGACGTTTCGTTGCGGATGTATTCGAGGATGGTCGCGGCTGTTGATCCAATTCCATCATTCCCGCTTTTTGGAGAGGAAAATTGTTTTTGGGTTTGTGAGCTTGGAGAGGTTTGTGACGGTGGGACGAGAGTGGATGAATGGACGCCAAATGGCGGGTATTGCTGTTGTGGGTGGACAAACAAGGGCTGGGTGAGATCAATTGGATGGTTTGCTCGAGCATTTTGAGGTGAAATCTGAATCTTTGCCTGTTTCGGACGGCATGTTGGTGCTTTTGAGAATAGAGCTCCAGTCGGCGGATGAAGTGGCACGGGAGGTGTACTTGTTGCGGGTGTCTCTGATGATGAGCCTGACATTTTCCAGCGAGGAACAAAGGCTTTACTCTTTGAATTCAGCTTTGGAACAGACATTTGGTTCTGATTCTGTTCTTCTTCAGGAAATCCATTTGTTGGTGGTGATAAAATTGAAGAAAGTGAAGGAAACTGTTCTGAAGTCTGAGGATGTTCTGTTTTCGTTGTCAGATTCATCGAATTAGGACGGGGGATTGGCTGTGATGGTTGAGGAGCTGATGTGCCTGTAGTCGTTGAACTAATCCCTGAATACTGTAAAAAATACTGTCTAGGAGTCTGAGCACCTGGGGTGGGTGATTGTGAAATGTTTGAAAATGTGTCTTGAGTTCGCGGAGGTGAAACAAACAGAACAGTTTGTGGAGTGGCAGCAGGTGATGCTCCCGTCAGATCAGGAACAGGATTTCCAAAGTGCTGCGACATGAAGGTGGAAATATTGACGAGCGAATATCCCCTGTGAGCAGCGAAAGATGGTGATGGGGTGTAACCAGACGAGAAAAAGTTGGTATTGGGGCTTCCCATGGTAGTTTCTGGTGGAGATAGTGATATGTACTGAGGGGCAGCGACTGATGTGGCGAGCGTTGAAGATCCACTCGGATTGGCTGAGGTTGAGACATTTACTTGAATTTTTTGTTCGACCAAGGAAGACGATGTGTGTTCTTGTCCTGAGTGATCAATGGGACGTATTGGTGAAACAACTTGATTGTTTGAGTTGTTTGGTTGGATTTCATTGAATGCCGATGAGTTGCTGATTGATCAAAAGGTGGCGAATTGATAGGTCGGGAAAATATGCTTGAAGCGCCGTCTTCGCTGTCTATCCCCTGATTTACAAACAGATATATTTTCCACGATTTCATTTTCGGAACATATCATCGAACGAATTGATGAGGCCCTTTGTTTTCATTCCAAAATCTCGTGAATGTCTGGATTAATTGGTGCAGCAATCCTGACACGTGACGGACGAAGTTTGTCATTTTAAGTGCGATATTGATTTCCTTATCGGTGCTCTTCAGCGATCCTCAAACATTCTTTTAACGATAACGATAAGCGATTTGACGGCCTTATCTCTTTCTTTACCCAAGAAATGCAAAAATCAACATTTTCAGAGACTCTTTTGCTCACATATGGTAGTGTTCATTTCATCCATAAGGTCATCGACTCCACCGTTCTTTTCCTCGCCTCATCCACATCAAGCAATGTTCTCGCAGATTCTGATGTCCTACAAACTCTATCTCAACTTGTTTCATCATGTGTATGGTTCTGTATTATCGACCCTCATCTTCTCATTGTCCTCCACTATTCCAACTCACTCAGATTGGGTCAATCGCAGATGAAACTTCCATCACTGACAAATCATTTGAAATTCTCTTTGCTTGGAATGAGGCTGTCGCATGCGGAATGTCCAACTTCTTGACTCTCGAAGAAATTGACTCATTCACAAAAATGCATTCACACGAAGAGGAACTTGAAGAAAAGAAAAGAAGAGTCTCTTATATTGTACTTCTGATTCCTCTTAGTTGAAAGAAAAGCAAGCTGCAGATATCAACTCTCGCAAGATCCGAGAATTGGAAGAACTCAATCGTGGTCCACGTGCATCCAACCCTATTGTCGGCGGGCTTACAACTGTTCTCGGTAGAATCACTGGTGACCGTAGCCAGGAAAAATCTCGTGGTCATATTGGACAAATGGGAACAATCCAGTTTGCTGTTCCAGTCTATCTTGTCATCGTGTTTTTTCTATTCAGACAACGAGATGATGCCACTGCTGTTGGTGATAGCTACGCCCGAGAACGTGATCGAATTGGTGACTCAGGTGCTGACGATCCTTACGGTGGTTTTTCATCTGCCGATCATCACAACAATCTCACACCACAAACACAAGCGCCAATCGAAGCAGAAATCAAACCAATTGAGCAAGAGCAGAAGTATGATGATACCAAACCCCTCCTTGAACATGATTTCCAAACGTCGACTCAAAAGCCGCAGCAAGGAAGAAAACGCATGCAATTGAAGTCTCGGACCAAGGCTGTGAATAATAATGATGATGATGATGAGTGATGTTTATTGGACTCTTGATTTCATTTCACTTTTAGTTGTTCTCTTCCTTGTTATCCTGAAATTAATTAACTCAATTTGTTGTCTTCAAAGAATCATGATCATGAAAAAGATGTTCGAAATGGGATGGAAAATTATGAGTTGTTTGCGAATAAAAATGCAGATACATAGCAGGAGGCCGGTTTCAGAGGATGTAAACGGGAAAAAAACGAGAGACAAGATGAACGTCAAGAATTGATTGAATATTCCAACTGAAGGTTTGAAAAGGGGAGAAGAAAGGAAAGGATGGTAAGAGAAAGTGAGCAAATCGATTAAAACGAGAATACAAGCGAAGTACATTGACAGAGAGGATCTTGTCCATCAAAATTCTACATAAGAGGAGGATCCTCCCGCAAGGTTCAAAAAACTGTTAAAACAGAGGTGAACGAAAGAATGAAGGTGGAAAAACGAACAAAAACACATACCAAGTCATGGAGAGGAGGCGAAGATTTTGATGGCGAAAATTGGTGTGACTTTGAGCCAAAAACATCTGAAAGCACACAATCACCAGTTTCGCTCCATATTGAGTCCTGTAAGAAGTGAGAGAAATTGTGATCTCAGTGAACAGTGACGATCACACCCACGATCCGTTTTTAGAAACAGTTCATTCATGAAGGACATTCTCATTCGATCTTTCGTTCTCTTTTAAAGGATTGTACTGATATCACCTTCTCCTTTCTTTCTTTATCATTGTTCGTCTTCTCTCCATTTCCGATATTCATTCACCCTCCTCGAAAAAGGCATCCATTGCCTGCAAAACATCACCAGATAAGAAAACAATGTTTGTCATTAACAAGAAACTGAACCAGTTGATCGAATTGTGGATCGTTGTTGCGAACTGAATGGACTCATCTCGTCTCAAGCTCCAACACTCAATGAATCTGCCCCCGCACACCATATCTGCATCCGTCCTCTTGCCACTCACACGTGTTGGAACAAGTCGCAGAAGTGATACTGGTGACAAGACTACCTTTTAGGACAACTACGATTCCGCAAACGAAAGTCTGGATTTTGAACTCAGCGTTAGAAATGGCCGCAGTGAGGAGGACTATATGGAAGAAGAAAAACAAAACAAGCCATCGGTCGACTTTGAGCGGATTCTGCGAGATATTCACGCGGGCACAACATCGAATCAATGTGAAGGCCTTGAAAGTGGAATTAAACAGATCAATACCCACCAGCACGACGGGTCGATCCCTCCCACATATCGCCGGGTTGTGGTACTTATTCACAACGGCAGTGTGAACGAAGGCATTCGCGACACAAACATGATCGGCGCGGTTATCAAACGTTGTAGCCAATCAGACCAAATTCATCTTCCTCACAACTCACAACAAAGTGTTTCTCCACTTTGTACCTCGTTTCAGCCGCCAAGCAACGATCCATATTCAATATCTGTCCCATTTGTTGAGATGAGCGTCGAGTTCACGCGGCAGCTCGAAAACGGAAGAAAGCAAAGGAGGAAGCTCGGATTCGCGAAGCAGAGCGAAGAATGGAAGAAGTAGCATGGAATTACAGCCTGTGCGGACGGAAAGGTGAGAGGCTGGTGGCGTGATGGATTTGGAGCATCGTGTTGGGAGAGGTCAGTTGCGGGTGTCGGGGACAGTGTATGAGATAAGAAAGGGGTATGGTTCTCAGGCATGGCTTTATCCCGCGGTTATTCACAGTCATAAGGACAAACAGCGCCTAATCGGGTGGCTGGGGTGTGATCAGCATGAACAAGAAAGTTGAGAGTGCCATCAGGACTAATGAACAAGCTGCTGAATAGTAAAGCTCCTCGCTACTTCCCGCGCTGAAGCTAAGAAGGCCAGAGAGGATGTCACAAATAGGCTGTTAAAGCTGAAGCCTTTTTACCACCCTTCTCCAGATGGTTGAGTAGCAGTCGTCTTCTTTTTTTGAATAAATACAGGGATGGTTCAGCGATCTTCTCGACAGACCCATTGTGAAAGAGTTGAGCCAGAAAGGAAATGATATCAGAGAATGTGTTATCAGTCAGTACATGCCTATTGTTGATACCCATCTCTTATGGCCTTAAACAACAGCATTTCCTTTCCTTCATCTACTTCTTCATCAACTCCACTTTTGGCTCTCTTGTATGAATTCCGTCATTATCATCGTTGTCATGATAGTATATGTATCTTTCTTTGGCTGCCTTTCTGGTTTCACTCGAATTTGTGGTCATTCGACTTTTCTATGGCAGGATGTCAGATCATGAAAATGGGGTTTGCTCTTGTCGTACAAAACCTCAATTTATCTCTTCTTATCGTCCTTTTTTCCTCTTTCTCTTACAGCTATGTTTAAATGCGGGAATCGACGCAATTTTCAATTTCACTTTCTACCTCCAAATGTTCGGATCCAGATTCTCCGTTCATTCCATATTCCCTCTTCTTATCGTCGTGTTTTCGACAATATCAAGTGCAATGGGCAAACATCGGATCTCTTTCTATTCGGCACAGGCTCACATGTCCTTCTTCTTTCACTTCAGACTCATCACAGCTCTCTTCACCACAACTCTCGCTGTCTATCTTCAATTTCGATATTATCTCATCACTTTCCTCTCAACTTCGGTCAGCAGATCATTCGCCCTTGCTGATTTGACACAATTACTCAGCATAATCAGCATTTTCAATTCTTACATCGTCGCTTTCCTGGAACATCACGACATGCCGAAACTCAGAAAACCATTGGCTATAATCATCAAGTTCTATGATACCCTAAGTCCTCTTGTTCCTAGTCTAATCTCTCTTGTATATGGCATCAGCTTCCAACAAATCAATGTCGTCATCTTCGGAATCCTTCGTTTTCCCATGATATTCCGAAGAATTGAAGACGGAATCAAAGATCTACATCGAATGATTCGATATCGACTTCCTTCCGCAACTCAACAAGATATCGAACGATCTGGTGGCGTCTGTGTGATCTGTCGAGAAGAAATGACAGCAGGAAAGAAAGGAAAATGTGGGCACGTCTTCCATGCTGATTGTATTGATCAATGGATGATTCGTCAACCATTTTGCCCTATTTGCAAGCGTGGTTTGTTTGATGAGAGCGGGGATGAACATGAACAAATTGGTTAGCCCAACGACCATGAAGCACCAGAACCTCCAAATTAAATGTGGTCTGATATCTGCTCCGTGGTAAGAAGTCTCTCCTATTGTTATTCCTCTGGGGTTCTTTGTACACAATCAGATTCAGACTTTTTTCTTCACATCAAATTCTGAATAAAATCAAAACATCTGGGTGAAGTGTTCGGAATGAAGAGACAAAATCAGACGAAAATTAATGAATAGAATCATCAGAAAGCTCAAGCGTATCATCGATTCTCTCTCCTCTCCGGCCAGAGACGTTTGGTCGTTTTCGCGACCGAAAAGAACTTGTTGAACTCAATTCATCTCCAAAAGCATGCAACAGGACATCATTCTTCGATTTCAGAGTTGATTCATAAGATGAAGACTGCTGCGATTCATCTTCGAGTGGATCATCAATCTTCTGTCCAAAAGTGAGCGCTACAGGCAATCTGAAACTTTGGACTGGTTCAGAGGCTTTTGGACTGGCCTGCGGGTGATTGGAGCGAGAAGGTTGAGATTGTGGAGGGTGTGTCGAGACTGGTGTGGGTTTGGGATGTGCCTTTGGTTTTGGGTGTGCGAGCATAGCTTGTGTGCGAGAGCTGGATGGGATTCTGATCTCTCCATCGCTCAATTCGGATGTAAAGTCAGTTGTGTCACGATCGGCTGTAGCGTCAAACACGTCTGAGCCTGATGGGTCCATCAAGTCCTGTTGAGGAATAAACTGAAGGAGAGGACGATGTAGATCACTTTGTGCTGGAAAAGTTGGCGTGTGAGATGGAGTTGAAAACTGCGGTGGCTGAAATTGAGAGGTGGAAGGGAGTGCGTTGTTTGTTCCTGGGAAGGGAAGAGTTGATGGGTGAGTTGGCTGGGAGTTTTGAGGTTGTGGCAGAGCAGGGAAAGCCAACAGAGGAGCTGTGTCAGAAGTCATCATCGCTGGGTTTTGGGATTGTGATTGACGAGATGAAGGGGCATCAGCTGTTGGAAACGCCGTTCGTTTGTTCCTGTGACGATGGTTGCGCGACGGTTTGGTGGGAGTCGGAGAAGAAAATGACTGCAAATATGAAGTGGTTGAGTCGAGAGCACTTGTATCGCTGGACGAATATGTCGAAGAATACGAAGGCGTCAATGTTGATGTTGCTTCAAGTTCACCTGAGCGACTCCCCCGAGTTGTAGTGAACTCGGGCTGTTGGATTCCCGGCTTGAATTGGGCGGTGAAGTTGAACCCTTGCGTCTCCGCTGGTGTGACGAAAGTGGACTGAAATTGGCGGTGTGTTTCGGAAGGAGTGTATGACGAGGTGAAGGATGACGACGAATCCGTTCGTGTCATTGTTGAGCGTGACGTCTCCAATGTGGAAGAGTAAGCAGGATATTTCGTCGCTGATGATTCGTCGACTTGGAAGGAAAGTGAAGGGGATGATTTTGAGGGAGAGAACAGCATAGAGGATGGGACAGGGCTCGAGGGGGAGAGGATCTTGTCTAAGTATGCATGATGCTGACTGAACTGTTCAATGTCATCGATTGTGGGAGATGTTAGAACACTGTAGGACTGAACATATGATGATTCTGTACTCTCGTCGGAACGGCGGTCTTGGTGTGGACGTGGATTGAACGCCGGAATCTCTGCCAATGTAAGCGAGAGAGGCCGACTGAAATCTTTTCTTCGGGGAGGCTTCTCGTCTCGTTGATTTTGGTTGTCTTGCCTCCATCTGTCCTCATCCCGACGCCGTCTTTCATCGTCGTCTCTTCTTCTCCGCTCCTCATCTTCTCTTCTTCTACGCTCATCCTCTTCTCTTCTTTTTCGTTCTTCATCCTCCCGTTTTCTTTCATCTTCTCTTCGCTGATCTTCACGTCTCTGTTCTTCTCTCCTTTGTTCCTCTTCTTGCCTCCTCTTCTCCTCTTCTCGTTGACGAGCTGATTCTTCTGCTAGCCTCTGCACTTCCCTTCTCAACCGCTCGGTGTCCTCGTTGTTTCGGCGTTCCCCATCGTCAGGGTTGTTTTGGCAGTTTCGGAGTATTTGTTCCCTCGTCTGTTTGTGCATCTCCACCAGTCGAGGGAGGATGGTGTCTTCGACTGGCATTACTCGGGCAGCATGCGAGAAGAGAGGTGCTTGAAATCTGTTCCCATCATCGAATGGGAGAACAGCGACTGGTTGTGGTTGGATCGAAGGAAGTGGAAGTTCAGAGACAGGCTCAGAAGCAGGAATTCCAGATGGACGAGAGACGACCACTGCTGATGGGAACGAAATTGGATCCAGAGACTGTGCGGTGATGGTGCTCTTGAGTGAGTCAACCTCATCCTCTCTTTTCCGCTGCTTCGTCGGAGATTTCTGTCCAAATTTTGTTGTGACTCCCGTCCCATGTTTTCGTTCCAACTCGGCCTGTTTCCGTTTGAATTGTCTCAATTTGAGCTGATGCTGAAAGTCAGCCTCCTCGTCACTTCCTGTGTCGTCTTCATCGTCTTCACTCAACCGTGTTGGCTGTTCTTTCTTCCGTTTCTTGGCTTCCTCTTCTTCTTCGAGTCTTCTTCGCCTTTGCCGTTCTTCCTCTTCAAGACGCCTCTGATTCTGCTCCTGTTTTCGGATCAGCTCGGCGAGTCGGCGCTCTTCTGCCGCGACTCGCTCCATTTCTTCCTCCAACTTCCGTTTCTGCTCTCTTTCTTCATCTTCGAGACGCCATCGTCGCTTTTGTTCCTCATTTCGTCTTCGAGCTGCTTCTTCTCGCTGTTCTTCCAGTTCTCTCTCCCATCTCCTCTGTTCTTCTTCGAACTTCCTTTCTTGTTCCATTCGTTTCTTTCGTTGGGCGTCTCTCTGTTTAGCCTCCATCTGTCGAATGAGTTCATCAGTCTCCGAGTCTTCATCATCCTCCGATTGCTTCCTTTTCTCTGCCTTCCTCTTTCGAGATTCCTCTTCTTCGATTTTCCTCTGTCGACGCCGTTCATCATCCTCAAGACGCCATTGTCGCTCCTGTTCCTCTCTCTGCTTTCGAATTGCTTCCTGTAGTTCCTCTTCTCGAGCCTTCTCTCGCTTTCTTTGTTCTTCTTCTCGAGCCCTCTCTCGCTTTCGTTGTTCCTCCTCTTCCAGCTTCTTTTCTTCTTTCAATTTGTTCTGCTGTTGGATTTCTTTTCGAGTGGCCATCAATTGACGATACATTTCCTGGTATTTCTTGTGCAATTCGTCTTCCTTTTCTTTTTGTTCAAGAGTGAGTTGCTCCATTTCTCGTCTCTTGTTCCTTCGAAACTCTTCAAGTTCCTTCTCCTCCTCCTCCTTTTTGATTTCCTGGAGTTCGCGTCTGTGACGTGCTTCTTTCTCCTCCGCTAAACGACGATGAAATGCCTCTTCCTCTTCACGATTCTTCCGTCCAATCTCATCAAAGAAATCTCTGTTGATCTTGTCTCTCTTGTTCCTCCGTTCTTCCTCTTCTTCGTTCCAGCGTGTTCGCTCCCGAGCTGAATCGGAGTTGAGTCGTTCGTTCTTCTCTCGACGATCGTCCTCGTCTTTTCTCCTCCTCCGCTCATCTTCATCTTGTTTCCTCTTCATATCATCATCTCGCTTCCTCTTCCTTTCATCTTCTTCATCCCATCTCCGTCTCCTTTCTTCATCTTCCTTCCGTCTGATCTCTTCATCCCTCTTTCGATCATCTTCGAGTCGCTGAATTCTTTCATCCTCTTCTCTCCGTCTTGCTGCTTCTTCTTTCATTCTCTGGTCATCACGACTTGGATGCGGAGAATCTGCTTGAGATTGGAAAGGAGAAACGAATGGTGGAAGATTGTCTTGAGATTTATGAGTTGATTTCTCTTCACTTTCAGATGATGGATGACGGCTTTTTGATCTGCGATGACTTTTTGATCTGTGACGACTTTTTGATCTGTGCCGACTTTTTGAGTGGTGCGAGTGAGAGTGCCTCGACCTTGACTGAGAACGGGAAGAATGACGACTTTTGGTTCGATGTGGTTCACGTTTGCGAGCTTCCTGATACTGGTTGGGAACTGTTGCCTTGCTCACAACACATGGTTTAACCGATATTGAAGCGTGATTAATAGAGAGAGGTGCGCTTGAGTGCATGGTTTGTTGAACAGGAATTCCAGGTGTTGGAAACGACTTAAACGGCCCGTTTAGTTGTTCATTAAGATCGTTCCAGTGTTTTCGTTCGTTTTGAGGCATATTCAATGGTTGAGGTACGATCTCGCTACTTATTTCGTACTCTACACGAGGTGGTTGAGTTCCGGCGACACCCAAAGGCGGAATGTTTGGAAAAAAACTTTGATGAGGAAGAGGATAATTTATTGGAGCTTGTGCAACCGGTTGGGGGATGAAAACAGGGGAAGGATCCTGAATTGGGACATTATTGGTGTTTTGATGTTGGATCGGTGACTTCGCTGGCTGTGCGCCTGATGAATCAAAAGTTTGATAGAAAAAGATTAAACTTGTCTTCTTGGTTGAATTTTTTGGTTTGGAACCTTGATAAGTAGGGATTCTGGATTGTTTCGACTGCGATTTCTTTGTCGACTGTTTTGTCTGTGAGTCCTTTGCTCTCTGTATTTCTTGTTGAGCAAGAAAAGCCTGACGTTGAGTATATTGACTTGCTAACTCAGCTACATCCAATTTTGCTTGGAAGCTGGTCGGCAACTCAAATATAGGATCAATCATTGTGGTCTGATCGAATCCTGATTCCATTTCTGTTCCTAAACTGTTTCAAGACAATTGTTTCACACGGGAAGAAGAATGAAAATGAAGAAATAAGGAAAACGGTCAAACGAAATCAACTCTAAAGAGATATGCTTCAAAAAAGAGAGTGACGTGAACAAACAGGAAACACAAAATCGGAAGAAGACACGCTATTCAGCATATTTTTCAATTGAATTAAGTAGTTTTGAATAGAGAAGCTCTTGTCCAACATGTGCGAGGTAATGAACGCGTCGGATGATGTTTGTTTGGTGCGCGAAGTAGTGAGTGATTCTGAAGAAAGAAAGCGAAGAAAGAAAACGGGGAAGGAGACATACTTTCCACCGACAATGACAGCTTTGGTCTCCTGCACTTTGAAGTTTGCTGTCTTGAAGAGTTTTGCGACGTCTTGTGCGAGTCTGAGGTTAAGAGAACAATACACAAGACTCGTGTCGATGGCAAGAAAACTGAGTGCAATGCAATTCTGGTGTGCCTGAGAGAAAGGAAGGAATAAGACGGATGGAAAGGGAAGAAAGACAGACAGTCTGATTGGGGACGTCTTGGAGGCGTTTGACCTCAAAATTGAGTGCATCCATTGTATCGTCGAAGAGAGAGGCCAGATCTTCTTTATATTCTTTGTCGCAACTCTTTGTGACATCGTTACAGGTAATGCCTTTGATTTGCATGGCGTATGTGTCTTGGAAGAGACCTTTCAGACAGCCGAGGAGCCGACACAGCAGAATGCCTTTTGTTTGGGAATCCTTCCTCCACTGCCGATCAACAATGATTCGACGAGCCGATCGGATCAACGAAAAGGCTCCATGCGGTTGAGGGGCTGAAAAGGAGAATAAAGAGTGAGATGAAGGATGATGCAGTTCACAAGGAGTGAAGTATACTTGGAAAGACAATATAAAAGCCAAGCATTGTTGTGAGGACAGCAACAATTTGGTCTTCTTCCTCGTCTTGTTCAAATTTAGATTCTAACGAGTACATATTAGAAAAAGGAGAATAGACTTGACTTGCTTGAGAGAGTGAGGAGGATGGAATTGAGCATTCTGAAGAAATGCTCCGCCTGGTCACTCAAACGAACAACAGTGGCGACTTGTGCAGTGTTGAGAGTCACAAGTGCCTTCTCGATAGTATCGGGAAGTGAAGAGAGGGTGGCGTCAGCAAAAGCAATTGCTGCGCGGACAGAGTTTGGTAGCGGAAGAAATTGCGGAAAAGAATGGGTCCAGAGTGGCCTGTACGTCTGAGAATCAGAAAATGTCAGAAATGAGAAGATGATGAAAGCACAATGATGAGGTCAAACAGTCATCGCTAACCGAGTTGCATGATAAACAAGGTTGTGTCGCATCTTGAAGAAGTGTGGGAAGGTTGCTCTGAACTCTGAGAGGAGAGAGAGGTGTTGTTCGGGTGTGCTTGTCATGTCCAATTTGTTCAAAAAGTTCGTGATAGTGGAGTCGCACTCTCTCATCCGCTCTTCACTGGTATCCACTCTGGCCAAAAATTAGAAAGAACACGAACAAACTTCATTAATCCCCCAAATGCCAATTTAGCGATCTGAAATCCAAATCGGGCAGTGACGAGTCGTGTGATGACAGGAGCGAGTGGTCCTCCAACCTGTTTCAGGATTCGCTCGCCGTAGTGTGCTGCAGCAGACTGCGGAAGGAGCCAGAACAAATAATGAAAGTCGGCAAGGGTGATGAGGAGAGGAAGAGCAGTGTGAAGCTTATCATCCACCTTTGTTGTGATGCACAGTTCAATGATCTCTCCGAGGAGGAGAGTGTACGAAGTCTTCCCGGATTCTGTCTGTCCGGAATTGAGGTTGACGTGGAGTGTCGAGTTGTAGATTGTCTCATCAATTTGGAATGAGGGAGGGGTGACGAATGACTTCTCCTTCGATGTTTCGCTTGTCCCGTTGTCCGTTCCAGATTGATTTGTTGTCATGACTGTAGGACGAGAGATTTGAGAATATGTCCCACTGAGATATGATTGAGACACAAAAGATTGTGATGGAAAAGTTGAATAAGAGTTCATTGCATTGCTGGCTTTCTCATCCGAGTATCCTGTCATGCCTGTCATTCCTGACATGTACCCGGTTACGATTGACTCCGTCTCCAATTGACCGTACTGTTGGTTGAACATTTTCAAGTTCTTATCTCCTCCATCCAAACCAAAAGCAAACTCGAGTGCATCCGATGATAGTGGATCATGATACACCTCCCCAGAAATCAGTCCCGTTCGCCTCTTCTTCTTCTTTCTTCGCGTTCGACGTGGTGGAGGAGGAAGGGGCGTTGGAGGCTCGTCAGCAAAAGCGTTTGTGATGGAAGCTCCCCCCAACATCATTTTTCCTTTGAGAGTGCTGCGTCGAGTGACTGTCGAGGAAACAGAAGACCGCCTTCTCGACATTTGATACAGTTTGTCGTCTTCAGTTTCCGGCACCATCGACCCATCATCGACAACCGACAAATCAGCGATGGTGTCTTCCTGTTGTTCTGCATTATCCCACTCCGACCGCGTAAACTGTGTGGCAGCTGTTTCCACTCGCGACATGCCTGCTCGATCGTTCATCGTCACGTGGGATTCAGCCCTCATGAGAGCATTGATATTCGCTCCTTCGATTGTTGGAGCCTGCTTCGGATTCAGAATGTCAATTGCGCGGGCTAGCTGAAGTGAGTAGAGGAAAGAAAGGACGAAGGAAAGAGGATGTGGAGGCATCCATTCTCTTTTGGAGACAAAAGGACTTTTCCGGAGGCTTCGGCGAGACATGATGACAGATGCAGCATTGATGGTGGAGTTGACGAGGTCCAGCTTTGTTTCGAGAGTTGACTCAATGAGCTGTTGCTGTTGTGTGGAATACACGATCTCGTTTGAGGCAAGAATATGTTGGGCTTGGTCAGTAAACAGGAGAGTGAGTGATGAGGCCTAAGATGAGGGATGGGATAGTTGAAGGTGAGTAAGAAAATGATGTCACACGTCAAGAAACTTCAAAGCAAAGGGAAGAAAGGCTTTATAAAGAACAAGATAGTCTTTGAGGTCTGTTATTTGAGAAAGAATGGACAGGAAGGACACGAAAAGGAGGAGTCTTCGCTGGTCATCTTCAATTGTGCAATTTGTAATATGAAAGCAAAATTCATTCAGAAGGAGTAAGAAGGACGATGAATGGATGGATGAGTCAGCCTGGAGCGATGCCAGAGTGGCAGGAGGAAGATCACTCAAATAATTGCTTTGTGGCTCTTCTTCATGATCTGACTCGATCATCGTCTCCGCGACAGACTCTTCGATGACTTGTGTGTCGGTGTCTCCAGCTGGGAGTTCCACTTGCTTCTTCTTTTTCTTCTTTTTTGGTTTGAGTGTTTTGTGTTGGTGGAGATTTACTACAAACCTCAAAATGTTAATAATTTCAGGGGCATGAAAAGCAATCAGTTGTGTTGGGATGAGCTCAAAAAAGTGGAAGAGAAGGAAGTATTGGTAGTGTGACCATTCATAGCAGAACAGAATTTGTGGAACAACGAGATTCTGGAAGAAGATATAAAAAAGAAATGCAAACTGATGTGATATTCGGTGCGTAGAGTACAGAGTATAAGTGGATTTGAATACATGGAGAAAATGCACGATAAAACAGTGAGACATCAATTTCATCCTGTTTGAGTTGTTCGAGTATCTACAGACGAAAAAACTTGAATCACAATTGAAAAAGGAAACAGAACTGTTTGGTCTCGCATTTTGCGAAGAATAAAAGCAAAGTCCTTCAGGTTGTCTAAATACACGTGAGGATCTTTAATTTTCATTCGATTAATGACGATTTCATCTTCAATGTAGTCTTCTGGAGAATAATCTGGTTCATTCATGTCAACAAAAGGTCTGTAGAGGCTGAAATCACCAAGTTGAATCCCAACGAGAAGAATGAAGGAGCGGCAGTATGAACTGACAATCGGATGACTAATACCACTGCATTGCTGAAGAAGACGACGAAATGTCTTGAGGCAGAATGATGAATCTTCTTCGAGATCAACAACCGTGGATATATTACTTGATGTGTCGGAGTCTGATGATGAAGACTCATCATCTAAAGGCATTGGAATAAATTCGTCCTCATCTTCATTTTCTTTGGATCGTTGTTGTGAGATGAACGTTAGAGCAGGGAGGAGACATCCTTCGAGTAATCTAAACATTTGGTTGTGTGGATGAATGAGACAAACGTTCTGGTTACAACATCACTCAGTGACGAAACTTGAAGATACCAGAAGTCCATATATGTGTAGACATTCTCATGTTGAGAGAAGAGACCTTGAGTTTCTAGAAGGAGTGACAAAAAGAGTGAGTCGACCTATTTCGAGTTCTTCTTCAAGAACATAGAACCGAACACGTTCAAAGATCATGGCACGAAAGTATTGGAGCGAATTGCAAAGCATGGAAAAGTATCTTGGGAAAAATGATGGATTTGTGACGTCGATTAGAATGCGGCAGAGCTGGGGAGATGAAAGAAAAGAGGTTAAAACCTGCATCAAAATCTTAAGAACACGGATACGTTGATCCTTATTCCAAGCATCAATCAATTCTTCATTCCGCTTTTGGGCGAGGAGAAGGAGATCTTCGAGAGTGACATCGTACATCTCTTCCAGATCGGGATTTGTGGAATTCGTGATTTTCTCAAGGTATATGCCGAAATGTTCAGGTGAGAGCTCTGATCAGTGAAGAGTAAGAGAAGAAATTGAATGACATACGTCTCTCACTGAATTGGCTTAGGTGGCGGGTTGTTAGAAAGAACTGAAAAAAGATATTCAAGAGAGGAAAAAACACACGTCTGGACCAACTTGTGGAGGAGGAATTTTTGGGATCGCAACTTGCTTATCTTCAACGTGAGCTTCGAGAGGATCATCGAAAGTTTCTTTGAGGGATTGAGCAGTAAATATTGAACTATGAATATCGTATTCATCTAAAACTGATGGATCAAGACGGTGATGAAGATTATGTTCTTCAGGACTAGCCAGCGGATGAGAATTTCCACACGGATGTGTTTCGACGTGGACAGGCGAGGTTAATCGTTCACAATCTTGATGGATAATCCTAATGCGTAGAAATCCAGATAAAAAGATGTTCTGAGTGAAAAATACAACAAACCATCCCATCACAGATTCCTGCCGATCGGCCCGAACTGATAGTGTTTTTGACATGGTCATCAACAGGTGCTTCTCTGCACACGAAACCCAACATAATCATCTTCATAAAAGTTTAACGAACCAAGACTGCAAGAGAAAAGGAAGTGAATAAAAGATTCAACCGTCTGACGATGATTTTTCGCTGTTTTCAGTCTCCGAGGAAGAAGATTCTTCTTTTTCTACAATCACTTTCGGTTTTTCGAGAAGAATTGTTGGAGTCTGAGCCTGAGAAGGATGTGGAGTGTCAGACTCACCTGTGATTTCGGTGATGAGTGTGGACGAGTACGGAGAAGAGATGGAAGTGTTGGATGGGAGTGATTGAACTGGGTCGAGAGAGACACGAAGAGAATAAACTGTTCCATTGCCGACCAAGTAGACTGGCTGCTCGAAAGAGGAGTTAGCAATGAATGGAGAGACGCTGAGGAGCGGCCCTCCCTCGTTGATTGAGAGTGGCTGTGTGATTGAAATGGGGTACATCATCTGCACAGATCGGACACTCCCGTCGATGTTCAGCCCGCCCACTCTCGAGAAGTGTGGGAGAAGGAACACCTCCACAATCCCTCGCTGGGGAGACACAATCACAAGGAAGAGGAGGAGTCGAGACGAGTTCGTTGCACTGTCCGTCACTTTCTGTCGAAGCCATGCGATCGATGCGTTTCGGCGTCCCTTGAAGAGATGCAGCATCTGCCCAGTCTCCGATTCCACCACAGACACTCTTCCGAGTGAGTCAGTAGCAGCAAGAAACCGTCCACAAGGTGAAAGATGAAGAGAAGAGCATGTGCGTTCGGAATCAACAAGCTGATGAAGTTGGTGAGAGGCAGAGACGGTTAAAAGAGGAGGGACGAAGAGTTTCTCGTCTTCGGGCTTATTCTTCCGAAATCCGAGAAGATTCAGCAAGCCCATCGCGGCTCCGGATAGCAAATCTAATGTTAGTGAAGGTTTTTCAGTGATAGCATTGAATTGAGCTAAAAAAGGATCTTTTCCACCGCTTACAAGACGAAAGATGAGATACTCTGATTCTGGCTTGAGATTTGGGGTAAAAAAACCGCTACTGCTTGGATGTGATGACGAAGTTCCAGTAAGAAGCAGAGTATCATGAATCGACGCATAGTTTGTGTTCTTGAAGATGTGATGAATGAGACGATTTGACGGAGGATAACTGCTTTGTGAATGTGGGGACAAAATTGGATTTCCAGAGTCATTCTGATGAGGATTGACACCGAGAAGACTTTTCCTATTGTAGTGGATAAGATCAGGTGATGGAGAGACTTTGGAATTCAAGAGCGAAATCAGTGATATTGAGGATATCACAGCGACAACGTTTGAAGAATATGTAATAACAATCGATGAGGGACTGACAGAAGGTGGCGTACTGTGAACGGTC
Source organism: Blattamonas nauphoetae (assembly GCA_033064195.1). NCBI lineage: Eukaryota > Preaxostyla > Oxymonadida > Blattamonas > Blattamonas nauphoetae. The sequence continues at coordinate 152,906 of JARBJD010000002.1, forward strand.
GTCACAGGGCCATGGTGAAGGTTGACATGAAGAAGAATATCTTTTGTTGGAAGATGAAAGAAAAATATTTCCCCATCTGAAAGACAAATCATTAGAACAGAGTAAAACTCAGGAGAAAACGAAGTTTCACGGCTCTTTGATTGCTGAATAGTCGGTGGGAGGGTGGGAATGTCAAAGATTGCCATTGTGGTGATAATTTCCTCTTGGAGGAACGAGTCCGGAAAGGGGAGGAGAGTTTCACATTTGTTGGCGAGAATATCGTGGAAGAGAATCTGTTTTCCATTAATGTCCATACTGGCAGCATAACATCCATTGACTGAGAAGGCGACTATATGCGGGGATGCTTCTTTTTCAGCGAAAGGAAAGTGACTGTAGGGTGTGGATGTTAGCACTGCATACATAGGAAGACAAGTTAATCAGCGGGGATATTGGTACGATCAGAAAAAATGATTGCAGGATGATCACCATGTCGACACAGAATCCATCCCCAGATGAAATTCCTCGAATCATAGAGAAGAATTTTACGAAAGAAAATGATAACTTCTTTGACAATGTGATGAGCATTTATTCTATTTCAAAAAGCAGTCTGTGTTTCACACCAATCATCTCTTCGCATATTCCATTAATATGTCACAGAATCACATTGTTCTCAGATAGTGGCTGGAAATTGCTTCAAAACTTTAGTAAATTGTCTGACTTTTCGAAAGCCAGAGTCAGTCCAATCAGTCTTGTCGATATTGATTAATATAGCACAAACATGTCTGTAGTCTGTGCATTCTCAACGTTTTTGATGTTTTTTACACAGTGGCTGGTCAGGTCCCGTTTCAAACAACCCCAATCATTTCTTATCTAACGGACATTCTCCAGCGATCGTGTATCTTGTTATCTTTCCCTCATCAAATCAAACAGCTTTTTCTCACATTTGGCCATATGCAAAAAAATTGGTTGTAATCATTCTTGGCTTGATATCTTTTCGTGGACGACTCAAAAAGGACGATGCTCTTTTCACGCTTCTCCTCCCTCTCCCTGCTGAGCCAACTCGACTTGACGTTGAGCTCTTCCAAGCCCTTCGAAATCTTGACTGTTTCACTGAACTTGGAATTAGTTCTGAAATTCGGTCGAAATATCGCCAACTCAAACCAAGCCAAATGAAATATCTTCCGAATGAGCCCTTTGGAGAAGATGAAGATCTTCTTCCACGTTCATTCAGAAAGACTTTGAAGGCTCTGAAGAAATCTCGAGACCCACCACCAAGCGATAATGATGAATCGCCAGATGAAACTTCATCTGAGCAGAGCGGGACAGGGTCAAGTATAGGTTCCGAGTCATTTGATGACCGAGATGGAATTCTCAATATCTTCCGCCGGGTTGCCACAACTGTGTTGGATTTAGCAAAGAAAAGTGATGCCCAATCACAAACACATTCAGAATCTCTTGTTTTTGCTGAGAAGATGATCAGCAAGATGGAAGGGACGAAAGACAGAAACTCACCGTTTGTCATGACCTCCCATGCTGTCATGTCGATGAGCAAAGAGCAACGACAACTTATGCGGCATGTCTGCGGATCCGATCCAGAAGGAGTGATTCGACACAAGGAGAAAGAAGTGGAAAAACCTGAACAATCATCCTTCCTCTCATTCATCCCAACAGCACTCTCCATCCTGAGCTCTATTTCTGTCCTCAAGGATACCACCAAACCGACTCCAATTCCTGTAGAACCATCACACAATGACAGTGACGACGAAGCCAAAGAGATACTCATCCAGAAACTCCGTGACCAACAACGAATTATCGTTCGCCAATCTCAAGAAATAAATGCGTTGAAAACTGAACTGCGGACTAGTCGGACAATCGAACCTGTTGTCCAGATAACGCAGCCAGACAATCTTGATGAAGGTGAGAAGAGAAAGCTCGAACGAGAACTTCGCCTTCTTCGTGAAGAGAACACTCGAATGAAACAACATCTCGATTCAAACGATGAACACATTCTGGAACAGGAGAAGAAACGAAATCAATTGGAAAGGGAATACAGAGAATTGAGACGTGAGAATGAAAGACTCAGGGAACTATCTGAGAAACACACTCGAAAATCGCCGGAGAGACGAAATCGACACAGAACTCGACGTGGTCATACTCGTTCTCTTTCACGCTCGTCAACTTCATCACTTTCTTCAATCAATGGTTCTCCCCCTCGCCACAGTCGAACCGGACGATCGAAACATGGATACACATCAAGGACAGGAAGAGACAGAGACAAAGAGCACATTCGCCACACACGCCAGTCACGTTCTCCATCATCATCAGCACGATCAAATCCTCATGTTCACCATTCAACCCAACGAAAAAACTAGGTTTGGGGGAAAGAGATACATACGAGTTGTTCCTGTCACGCCCAGGAGTTGGCTTTGCCGAAGGAACACGATCATATCGATCAACACGACAATCAACGCGCACGCAGATTAAACATTCTTCAACTGATCTCTCCTTGATCAAGCCACCAGGTCAACATGCTGCGCATTCTCGAGACAAACAAAGATTTAGTCAACCTTCAGGGTTCAACCAGACACTGGCTGATTTTGGCATTCGTGGGACACCACTTATTGTCAAGAGTGTTTTTCAGCTCCAGCAACAGGAACATCTCTCAATGATTGAACTGCTCACCAAGCGACGCTTTCTCGTTGTTCAATCTTCTCTTTCCCCGACCAAAAAGAAACCTCATCTTGATTCATATCAATCGTTTATTCATTCATTTCAAAAAATCGCAAAATCATTCCCAGGAAGGTGTCGGCCATCCTCACCACTGCACATACCACATCTCACTCCTCCTCCTTCCTATCACATCCTTCTTTCCACATCAGTATTCTCAAAAGAAGGAAAAGTGAAACGCGAAGAACATTCGTCTTTCCTAAAGACTGACAGTCCTCTCCATCATTCACTTGTGATTGAACCAGTTTTCACATCACTCTCCCAAAATGCTTGCTCGATCATTGGCGGCCTCTCCACTTTCATCCTTCTTCTTGTTCCTTCATCCGTCTCCTCTATTTCTCGTCTTTCACAAAAAACTCCTTCAAACGACCAGTTCAAAGTGTTTTTGTCGAGATCATCTGAACTCCAGAGGTCTAACCTTCTGTCAGTCATGGTCCGTTTTTTTCATTCGCTTTCCGATTCAATTCTGCGTTCATCGACCGAAATCTTTGTTGAACCTGGGTCATGTCTCGCTGCACATCTTTCCGCGCAAGTCATTGCGGGCCTCTGTTCAGTCTATCTTGTGTACCCCGATCAGGAAACTTCAATCGAACGGAACTATTCGAAAAGATCTCAACGGACTGATATCCCATCTGATATTCCGACTCCATCTATTCATCCTCAATTCTCAAATCTGTCTGAACTTCTGTCAAAGCGAACTTTCGTTCAGTGTTGCTTTACTCTTCTGGCACTATCACTCCCCTTTCCTCTCCCTGGTTTTCCACTCTCGGTGTGGCTTCCATCTGAACAGGAGTTGTTGGATGGAAGAAAGTCCATCACATCTAAGGAGAGAAGAGGAATGGTTATCGGGTCAAATGAACAGAATGACTTCTGCTTGAACTGTCGATCTGTTTTGGACATCTTTTCAGCTCTCGATGATGAACTCAATTGGCTTCCACTATTGCTTTCTCTGTCTCAAATTGCATCACTTGGAGTCATTGCTCAATCACACACTCAGACACAAACACACGCATTCGCAGACAGAAACGAAACGAAACTGATCATCTCGTTGATAGAAAGCGCTCTGTATCCATATCGCTCACTTCTGGATTCAGTCCCGTCCAATGAACATCAAGACTCGTTTCAATTCCATTCGACCTTCTTCCCTCTCAACAGTATTGCCATCCACCTTTCCATGCCAATCCTCCACATGCAGATACTCTCATCATCGAACAGAACATTTAATCGGCACATCCTTCAACTGATCTCAGATTCACTTCGATTTTATGATGATGTCTCGACAGTAATCCATTCATTTTCCATTCTCTCTCTCATTTCTAATGATCCATTTGGTGACGATTCATCGGAAGAAGAAATCATCGATTGTATCAGACTCCTCCCAACAATAGCATCTCGTATCGTCCACATTCTTTCACGGTCGCCACTCCTTTCACAGTTATCGAAAACTGATGATAAGTCACCGCCTCTTAAGACTAGTCAGGATAAATACAGTTCATATCAGAATGATGTGGATTCCGACGTTCCACGGTCGCTCAATTCGCACCACCGTCCAAAACAGAACGATGAAGCAGTCTCCAAACCAATTACTGTATTTGCGGCGTCAACTCTCTTTTTCCCTCCCCCATCCCTCGCAGATTCGCTCCACATCCTTTCATCAGGTCTGTCAGCTTTGAGTGCAATCGTTTCAGTTTCACAAAATCTTCAACAACGAAATTCCGATGCAACAACTCTCACATCAATTGTTCCATCGGATGTCATGACAATCTATGCCCAATCAATTCTTGTGACACTCCCGCTTCTCTTCCCAAAACCGCTTTCTCGTCAGAACTCATCTCCCACAAATGAGCCCGATGCCTTCCACCCTTCTCTCCTCTTCTTTCCAGCGTCTCCATTGGATCACTCTGTTCGCGAACAGGCTGGTCATTGCATTGAGTCTGCTCTTGACAGCATCTTTGTCATTCTCCAGAACGTTGAGATTGGATATATCTCATCCAAAATTCATCTTGTTCCATCGTTACTCCAATCATTTCTCTCTCTGCCAGAATCGTCACCGTTGAGAACCACCCTTTTAGCTCTGTTGTGTACCGTCACGACTCCGCCCTTTGATCGAGTTTCCACAACGACCATCTCAGAGTCCTCGTTCCACTTTGGTCTGGACTCTCTCCATGTTTGGGAACAGAGTTGTCTCGACCTTTTCAATGAGAGATCAATTTCAACACTTATATCAGTTTCACGATCCTCTACCTTCATCGAGCTTGGCCTAATCCTCACCGTCCTTCGGAATGTTATCATTTTTCGCACCGTTTTACATGCTGAGCTGGTCGACTTCACACAGCCAAATTATGTCGGGAGTCGCACCCAAAAAGAATCACACAAATCCGAAGATGATCCAGGACATGATTCTCTCGCAATCTTTTTCCCACATCGCAACACGGCACATCTTCCTTATCCATTGAGTGAAATCCATCAACTCATCTCAGAAGGCATGCTTGAGGATGTGATCGGAAAGAAACGCCACATTCTGATACACACACTCCACTCGATTTTGACTCACACATCTATTCACTGGAACGAGACACTGGACTCAATCAACCTCCCATTCGAGCAACTGTCCCATCTTCATCCAGCTTTCTTCACTCCATTTAATCCGGATCGTCATCCTGTCACCACTACCAGCATTCCTCAGCCAGTTACCTTTCTGACACATGTCCATTCTGTTACGTGTGAATGCCTATCTCTCCTTATCAATCCGTCCTCTGTTCTTTCGAATGGGTTTGTCCCACCACTCCTCTCACCCATCTTCCGAGACGACAGAAGCGTTGACGAATGCATGAAAATGATTGTCTTCAGATCATCAGCGACAATTCTGAACCAAGCCATTGGTGGAGCAAGTTTGGATTGTTACAACCATCTCTTCCTCACAAGCTACACATCATTGGAGAGTCTTTCATTAGCCGAAGTTATCTCGTCGATAAATGATCCACAGGCTTCACAAGTGTCGTTCATCACTCAGACGCGCGACGAAAGACACTCTGAGCAATCATTCCCAATCATCTTCGCAGATTCGGCCCAATCAACACGCATCCCACACCCATCATTCCTCTCTCTTCCATTCTTCTCACCAGCATCATTCTCGGATACTTCACTGCTTCGTTTTGAGTCCCAAGCATTCACAACTCACCCAGCAACGTTTCTTCCTCAGCGGGGATATTACCCATCGAAGACTCCATCGTCTGTGCGGAACCATCGAAGTTTTTCAATCATCGTCACTAATCCACTGCTACTGGACCTGTCCATTCCAGAAGCAGAGGACATTTCTGCAATGGAATCTCATTATATTTCTTCTCATCAGACAGAACTCAGTCTCTACCAAATTGTTTCCAATCTCATAACGACCATGAACCATCAATTGGTAACTCTGTTCAGTCTACAAAATCCTTCTTCAACAAACCCGATGGACGAACAGGCATCATCTTCAGTGGACACTGTTGCAGATTCTCTCCGCCAACTCTTTTTGTTTTGCTCCTCGCTGATCCAATTGTCTTACACCACTCAAGATATTCCTCCTGATGGTTTAAAAACTCGAAAACAGTTGAACTTAGATCCGAATACCTCCCCATTCATCGTCTTCCTGGATGTTTTAACGAGCCAAGACTCCTCCTTCCAGCCATTTCGACTTGATCATATTTCGGTGACAATATTGTCCATCGTCTCTGCGATCCTTCATGCTGCATCAATGCTCTTTCAAACCCATCAACTCTTCTCACTCTCAGCTTTCTCATTTGTCGCTCTCCTTCTTTTCCCTTACCATGATGACGATTCAATGAAGCGTGTATCAGTTCGAACGCACTATGTCACACACTCATCTTCACAAATTAAGTTTGCGCTAACCATCTTGAAAGATCGACAACTCATCGACACACTTTCGAACATGTGTTCATCAGACCAACTCGAATGGATTTCGTCGTATATCAAACATCAGACTCCGGCGCACATTCCGTTCTACAACCCATTCACACAATATGTGTCCACCATCCACCTTCATCATAATCAGGACCATTTTCAGCGACAGGAACAAACGCAACTGCTCCTGGATACTCGACATACTTCCAGAGCCCTTCTCTCACTTCTCGTGATTGCTCATATTCAAGCGAATTTGATCCATCTCACTGCTCCAATCATCCAGCATTCCCTTCTCACTGTGGTGAACCCATCCATACCAATTGACAACGTCTTTCCACCGAAGCGAGGGGCCTACTTCCTCGATCAGGATTCCTTCTTCAGAACACTGAGTAGTCTTCAATTGTTAACAAAGACTTCCCTGGCCATCAGCCTTTTTGATCCATTCAAATGGGTATCCAGTTCTGGTCAGGAGCATACAGATGCAACCCACGCCTTTCCTTGCACATGTGCCCCTAAAGTTGTGAATCATCATCCACTTCTCCCATGTTCATCGATTCATACTCACCTCGATCAACTTCTTCAGGAACAGGGCTTCGAGACAAGACCAACAAAACAAACTCTCCCCGTAACTCAAAGAACTGCAAAATACACCAATTTTTCGTCAAATGCTGTTCCGTTCACACTTTTAACAGTTGCAACGGGATCATCTTCTGTGATATGTCCATCGTTCGTCCTCACATGTATTCACACTGTCGCGGCGGGATCTTTCGTTCATCTAGCAGCGACCCCTCATCTGTTAATCTCCTTTTTCTACCTCGACCCGCACACTTTCGTCCAGAAATGCCGTCTCCATTCATCAATTCTTCTGAAACAGAAACAGAAAGATGTTGATGATCTGATTGAATTGACACATCGAATTTCCAATGATTATTCTTTCACACCCTCTCCGAGAACAATTTATCATTATCAACGACATCCACTCACTTTTATCTCTCCCGACAAGTCAATTGACGCGACACAATATCACGGTCACACAGACCGGGAAAAGGCGATCACTCGATCACGACTTCTCTATCGAGAACGACGCTACACAATGACAGATCGGTTTGACTCGGAAGTCATTGAATGCTGGATGAAAATGGAGGAGTATCCATCATTCTTTCCTCGTGAACACGATCCTGCTCTGAATGCAATCCAACCCATCATCATTCAAGATTTTAAATTACCCGAGCACATCACCTCAGACCACCCAGCTGCTCAAGACGCAGACCTCTTGTTCACAGTTGTTGAACTTCTCTCGACACCAGCCATTCTAATTCCATCAGTTTTATCATCGATTCTGGCGTTTATCGAGACTTTATCAACTTGCGATGCATCATTGTTGGACTATCTCTCATCGCAAACTCCATTCATCAAACATTTCCTGATTCCGATCTTCCATTTTGTCGCCATCAATGGTCACTTCGAGTCGCTCCAGAGTATTGCTGATTTCACTCTCCATGCTTTCTGCAATTCGTCTGCATTTCGTGCTCTTGATCTCAAACATGGCTCTCAGGCCACAAAGCTAGATCAAAAACGACAGTCGTTTGTAGAATTTGTCTATGGAATGCCGATGGATACCAAGTCAGGGAATAAAGATGACAAAAAAGGAGATATTTTCTCAAACAAAAACCGTCTTTTGATGCTCGTTATTTTGGACAGCCTGAGGCGTGTCAGAAATGCTGGAAGTGTCACTGAAGCCTTAAGACACACTCTCAAACGAAGAGAAGCCAAAATACAAAACAAAACTGACTCTAAAGGAGATCACATGGGGCAACCTGAAAAGAAAACCAATATTGATGAGATAAAACTCACCTGGAATAATCGTTTGGTTGATCCAACAGCAAGCTTCGATCAAATACCTTACACCGAACTCAATTTGCCAACATCACCAGCAGATCTTGCAGGGATCTCTGGCTCAATCCAATCCGACTCTGGATCAACCTTTCAACTGAAACCACCTACGAGTTTCCCATCATCACTCAGCAAGATCAGAGATTGGGAATTTGATCTATTTTCTTTTATCACGGAAAGAGATCGACGTGTTCGCTCCTCACCTCCAACAGCACAAGCTCCGACGATCCCATTCACCTCAATTGTGGACGTTGAACATACCCTTGTGTCTCTCCTGTCTCTCTTGTCAACTGCCTCGCAGGTCCCGGCATCACAAGCAACTCTCGACATTGTCTCGACAGGATTGAATTCGATTTGTGACACACTGGAGTTTATTCCATCCCTCCTCTTCTCTCTCCACCACCAATCAAAAGAGGATAAAGAACCACTTGCACGGATGAAGAATCAAGATCCACCACAATTTGAACCAAAGTTGGCCGTCTTTACGAATCCTCCGCAGCAACACTATGCTAATCGTCCACCTCCTCACATTCTCTTCCCATCGAAATCTGCCCAGACACGAATTGAAAAAGCTCTGACCCGAGCATCGAAAGTGATCGGGGATCCATACGACTCTTTCTTTCTGAATGAAGCTGGCAACATTGAGGAGGATGTCAAATCATTTCGGCTTCTTCGAAAACTTGAAGCCACGGGTCTGGAATATATTAAGACACTGCGCTTCTTTGTCCTTGATCTCCACACGAATTATTCCAAGGACGGAGATATCACTTCAGTGTTCAATGTGACTGATCGCGGAAGGATCATTCCAAACCAATCGCTTGAAGCTGCACTGATGGCAATGGCGAGATGGATTCGTGCAGAAAGTGAAAGAACTCATGCCCTGAGGTGGATCCAACCAGCATTCACCAAACAACTCGTTTACTTCCTCGAGAAGAAATACAAAGACATCTGGACACGTTCGTCAGTGACAACGGTTGAATCAAAACAGTCGTCGGAATTCAGACGCAAAATCGTCAGACTTCGTCCTGTTCTTATTGAACTCTTTGAAAAGACGTTACACCCGTCAATCCTCATCTCGAACAGCGAGGAATGTGCTCTTTGTGTCTGCCATGGTCTCTCAACGTTTCCGGCAACCCATTCGATGTTTGTGTCTTCTGACCTAGTTCGGGTTGTCTCGTTGATGTTGAGAGATTCAGGCCGAATTGTTGTTCGATCAAGAACCGATTCAACGCTTTCAAGTTTTCCGGCAATTATCCAATCAACTCTGCATGCACTCAATCATGCAGGCTCAACCATCCATTTTCTTCTTCAGGGATCTTCCACGATGACAATATCGCAGAGACTTACAGGTTCAGGGTCTCACTTTCCTGTGACGGCTGAAACAAGCGACCTGATCTCACAAATTCGGCGAGACGTCATCAATAGTTCTCCAATCATCATTCATTCACTCGCAATTTATGGAGCGATTGTTCTCTCGTGTCCTTCAGACTTCTTCTTGGATTCTGAAGCCTATCGTGACCGTCCGAGGTCAGAATTCCCTGTTAGTCCCATTCTTCACACTGTTTGTATGCTTTCATCATCAATCCCTGCTCGGGAAACTCCGACGGGATTCGCTCTGTCATTCGTTGAAATTCTTCGTCAGTGGATGGTCGACGAGGACGACTTTAATGAAAGAGGATTGCCCCATCTTCAACCACTTCAGGCACAAGCTCAACATCTGATGTATTCACCGCTCTTAAGCAGCCTCCTGGACGCTTCTCATTCTCTCTGCTGTCGATATGAAGATAATAAGGGGACCAAACAGTCCAAAATCCAAACCACGAGCGATCAAGTTCTCCTCTCCCTAACACCTCTCAAAACATTCCTCAAACTCATTGCATCACACTCGTATCCATTCTTGGAACAAAGTTGCTCACAAGAAGCACAACGCCTACTCGACCAAGCGAATATCATCAACGAGAAGACTCTCAAGCACCTCAAACGTCGCCAATGACAACAAGTGGAGTAGAATTGTTTATGTTTTTGATTTCAAGAGTGATGTATCAACATCTGTAGTTGACTCAACCATTTATTGGATACAAAAAGTGAAATGAGAATGAAGATGAATGAAGACAATCAATCTACCACCGAACAGACGGAATCTTCCGTTTTAGCGGAGGAATCGACGAAACATTTTGAAAGGTCGAGACGTTCAGAGTATCCCCATTTGATAACATCGACACGCCAACTTTCACCCCTGCTGGAATATCGATGATCCGAAAGGCCTCTTTTCCCTTGACATACAATCGACAAATAAAAGGCTGTTCCGTGAGGAGAAATTCCATCGTGACTTCATCGCCGGGAGAGCGGGCATGCTCCAGTTGTCGCTGAAGTCGAACTTGACGGACCTCATGGTACTTGTAGAGCCAGCCACTGAGTGGAATGAGAAAAAAAACAGCACACAACGAAGGTGAGAATGAAAATGAGTCTGGGAACATGAAAAAAGAGCAAAAACAGACTTTGGACACCACCAAGGATCTCACCGGACATCAGAGATGGTTGGTTGGCATCGATGAAACCAATACAACACCAATTTTTGAGAGTGACAGTTGAAAACGTCCTGAACCACTCAAAAATGAGAAATTATACAAACACTCTCCATTTTCCCTTAGTGAAAGATGATGAGATAGAAGAGGAGACAAACAAAGTGCAACGGTGGGTCAAGCAGGACGGTTTGGAATGATGACGATGATTCTTTCGATATTTTCGTATTGTCCAATTTGAATTTATCCAGTTCTGTTCCGATGAATGAAATTTTGATGTTTGTATCGAGTGGAAAGTTGTACTTGCGAGAGATGAGTAATTGGGAGGCTTTCAGCGTTCGTTGCATTTCTTCAGCCTTCTCTTGAGCTTTCTGTCGTCGCTCAAGAACTTCTTTTTGAAGTCGAGCTTCTTCAGCCTTTCTTCTTCTTTCAGTTTCTTCCCGCAGGTTGCGCAATTCTTCTTCTTTCTTTTTTCGCTCAATTTCTTCCTTTCTTCTCTCTTCTTCTTCCCTTCGTTTTCTTTCTTCTTCTTTGAGTCGTTTATGTTCTTCTCTCTTTCTTCTCTTTTCTTCCTCTTCCTGAATTCTCTTCTCTTCGTGGTGTTGGATTTCCTCTTGTATATGGAGTTCATCCTCACGCTTCTGGTCCAATTCCGTCAATTCAATCGTTTTTTCACTTGGAGTTGAGTGTGTTTCAGGAATAACCGGTTCATCGGCAGGGGGTGTATGAGGCGATGGTTCAGGAGTGTGTTCCGTGGGAATATCAATCTGTTTCACTTCTTGGGGACCAGGTGACACTAATGGAGTATATTCAATTGAAGATGGTGGTAATGATGAAATATGATATTGATCTTCCCCAGTTTCAGTTGCAATTTGTGAATTCTCTCCCTCCTCACCTTCAAATCCAGTAGTAGGAGCCTCAATGGAGATCTTTGGAGAGATATTCGATTTTTGGCCCCTGGATCGCTTAGTTTTTGAACGAACTGGTGTAGATGAGATAGAGTGAACGAGTTCTGTTAGAGTGGCGATTTGTTTCTGAAGGTCGGCGATTATGCGATCTTGGTCATCAAGTCTTTGATTCTGAATCGCAATTAAATGATGTTGTTCCTCAAGTTGATGATATATATCCTCTGTAACATGATCTACGTTCGGATTCGGAGATTTTGCGATTTCCTTTAGAATAAGAATAAATATTGTCAAATAACATGTGGAAAAAGACATACTTCTCCGGAAGTTCCGAAATTACTCATTTACGAACTTCAAAACAGCTATTCTACAAGGGTCATCCTCTGGCCGTAATCTGGTTATATTTTGTTTTGGAGTGAGATTTGTGACATAACCAAGATAAATAATCGACCATTATTGCGGAAAGTGTGTGAAATGTTATGTATATCAGTACATGAACAAAATGCATGGCTACTGGTAGTTTGCTCGTTTGAGAGTCCAATCCGCGATCAATTGATCAAGGGACATGTCTTCTGGCTTGTCATTGGATCCACGAACACGAACATTGACACTTCCGTTCGCTGCTTCTTTCTTTCCGACAATCAGAATGTAGTTGTATTGTTGGAGAGTAGCATTTCGAATTTTGGCTCCAATTTTATCCGGTGAGAAGTCCTTGTCAACGTTAAACCCAAGTTCGAGGTTCAGTTTCCTGTACATCTGCTCAGGATAGTCACCAAGGTCATCTTGGTTTCCAGTGGTCACTATAATACCCTGTCGTGGAGAGAGCCAGAAGGGCCACTTTCGGTTGAAGTGTTCAGTGATGATGGCGAAGAAGCGTTCGAATGATCCGAAGATGGCACGATGGATCATCACTGGACGTCCAAAGAAGTTGGGGTCGTATGGAATGTCGACTGGGTCAAAGTTCTCGTTTGGATCTTGCTCTTTCTTCTCGGCTGGGGGTGCTTGTTCCTTTGGCTGCTGAGGAGCAGGAGCTGGCTTGGGTTCCTCAGATTCGTCTTTCTTCTCTTCTGAAGCAGTTGCACCTGCAACGGTCTTCTTTTGGTAGAGAAGGTTGAAGCGGCGAGGAAGTTGGAAGTCGAGTTGGATTGTGGCACATTGCATCTTTCTGTTGAGACAATCAATCAAAAAGACGTCAATCTTGGGCCCATAAAAAGCTCCACCACCTTCATCAATACCGAATGGTTTCCCACTGGCTTCGAGAGCCTCTTTCAGTTGCTGTGAAGATCGAACAAATTCAGGGTCTAAAAGAAGAAAAACCTTTTCAGCGTCATCCCACTGTTCAATTTCACCAAGGAATACATTTGGACGAGTAGAGAGAGAGAACGAATGTTCAAGCCCAAAAATCTTGTAGGTTTCTTCCATGAGTTGGATGCACTTGTTCAATTCATCTCGAATCTGAAATAAGAAAATAGATTGAAACAATTTAGTGAAAATAGCACATGTGAAAGAACAAAACATACATCTTCAGGTTTGCAGAAGATGTGAGCATCATCTTGTGTAAATTTGCGAACTCGAGTAAGACCATGCAAGGTTCCACTGAGTTCATTCCGATGGCAGCACCCGAACTCGGACATGCGCAGGGGCAGGTCTCGATATGATCTGTGCTGGTTTTTGTAGATGAGACAATGGCCAGGGCAGTTCATTGGTTTCAGTGCCATGATTTGTTTTTCATTCTCAAGAACGAACATATTTTCTTTGTACTTCCCCCAATGCCCTGATGTTTGCCATAGTCTTACATTGAACATCTGTGGGGACATGACTTCGATGTATTCGTATCGGCGCAATTTCTGGCGGATAAGGTCTTGAAGTTTCACATAAATCTGAGTACCATTGTGAAGGAAGAATGCTGAGCCAGGCGACATTTCGTTAAACATGACAAGATCCATTTCCTGGAAGAATGAAGAAGAATGGTGGAGACCCTTCCGATCTTTGTATGTTCACGATCTGCAGCAGTTTGGAGTTGTTCCCAGTTCTCAAGACCTTCCTTGGTTGGGAAGCAGACACCGTACACTCGCTGAACAGGAATATCAACATCATTGATGGTGAAAGTGGCTTTTGTGACTTTGGTAAGCTTGAAGAACTTGCAGAGTTGGGTATTTGCCACATGTGGACCACGACATAGATCTTCAAATCCAGGGAACTTGTAAGTAGTGGCAGTAGCTTCATCAGAAGCCAAGATTTTGTTCACGAGGTACTCCTTGAAATGATTGCCCTTGAACAGTTCGAGAAGTTGCAGCTTTGTATATTCTTTTCTCTCAAAAGGAAGTTTGTTCTCAATAATTTTGCTCATTCCTGCCTCAACTTTCTTGAGTGATTCAGGAGTGAGTTCAACAAGCCTGAAGATTTGTGAAAAAGTTCTCTGAATATGAAAGAAGGAAGACTTTCCATTCTTATCGAGGAACTCTCCTTCGTAGTAGAATCCATTTCCTTCGAGTGGTGGTCCTAAATGAATGCACATTATTACAGCGATGAAGAGAGATACCAACACAGAGTTTGGTCTGAGGGAAGGTCTTGCAGAGTGCTGCACCAAGTACATGAGCACAGGAATGACATAAAATGTGATCTGGAGATTGTTCAGCAGATTCTCCTTCTGCCAGGTGGTCGATTTCTGACATTTCTGGTCACAATTTTAATTAAGGTTAACAAGAAAATGAATAGAGTTCTCTTTCTTTCTTCTCGAGATGATTTGGTTGATTTCTTGATTACTAGTGTGATTTTGTTCATCTTTATTTGATTTTAACCAGAACTCTCCGGGGCTGTGACACCAGTCTCATTTCCTGTCTCATCTGAGATCTCTAATAAATACTACAGTGCAAGCTTGTCATATCATAGATCGACACTTGATTCAATGAAATCATTGATAGAGAAATTTCAAGTGTGTTTCATTTGCTGTGACCTGTCAACTGTATGAATCTCATCCTTTCTCATTGTTTGGAGATTCAAACAGAGTTTTCGTACATAAAAGAGAGTATCCCATGGATCAATGAATGTCTTCAGCCGGAATCAATAACAATTATCGTTGTTACAAAGGATGCTCTCTCCCCGACTCTTGAAGAGCAGGAATCTCAGTTACCATCGGACATATTGTCATTTTGTCGCGAAAATTTCTTAGAAAGTGTGCTTGTATCTCAATTGGAACAAACATCAACCAAAACCCCTCCAAATCCCGAGAAAAACCCAACCTCAATCATAGGTCTTTTTTTTCAAACATATCTTCCCAGATGAAAGAGTTGGTCTGGAAAGAATCAGCGAAATTCTTGATTGCACTGATTGGCCTGAGAAGCTTATGCATGGAAAATCGAAACCAAAGAATGCAGGTGGGGAGACAATCTCACAAAAACCTGTTCCTGGACCTCCTTCTGATGATGATATTGACGCGGAATTTGAAAGATTTTCTACAATGCCAATCGGAGATCTTTCCGCAGAAATTTCAAGAGTGTGAACATTCTTGTTTATTTTTTTCAGCAAATCAAAGGATTAAATCTCTCAGAACCGCTTTCAACCATTGATGGACTGATGCTTTCAATGAAGCAAATCCAAGATTTTACACAAACTCTCGAAGTATCGAATTTTCTTATCATATTTGTCTGATAGGGCGATGAACGAATCACATTTGCGATGAAAGTCGCAATTCTGATGGACAGAGTTGTTCACACTTCGGAGCAACTTGATGAGAGTTAATTTTACACCCTTGCCGATTTTATCAAAATTATTTTCACAATTAAGACAATCGTCAGAGTATAATCGATCAAACCATGGTGTCGTCGTCTTCAATGTCAGCTCCTCTAATGGTGACAGTATCGGGCGTCCGAGGCATTGCAAATGTCTCTCTGACGCCCGAACTTGTGAAAGTGTTCGTTGCCAGCTTCATCAAGTACCTCGTATCCACTTCGTCACTCAACATTTTCTTCTGATTTCCTCTTCTCTCAACAGGAATCAAAACACCCCACAGCTGACAAACTCATTGTTCTTGGACGTGATTCAAGAATCAGTGGGCTCGATTTTGAAAAACTCACAATCGCAACGATCACATCTCTTGGATGGGATGTCCAAGTCCTCGGGATCTGCCCCACTCCAACAGTCTCAATTTTTTGATTGACACTCTCTTCTTTCCCATCTCCACTTCCTTGTCTTGTCATATTACCTAAAACTCAGGTTCAATTCATGGTTCCCAAACTCAATGCCACTGGAGGACTCGTTATCACGAGTAGTCATAATCCAGCAGAGTGGAATGGTATTTTTTATATGTTTTCTTAAATTTCCTCTTAGGGTTAAAGTTTGTGGATATGGATGGCCTTTTTGTGACAGCAGAAAACTGTGAAACCATTTTCTCAATCTATCGCAGTCAAACTGCCGAATCATCATTCCCAATTCTCATAAAAGATCCAGAAAAGCATGGAACAGCAAGTAATGTATGTCTCTCTCAGAGATTTAGATTGACTCACCATCTACACATCACTCTTCTTCATCATCTGTCAGTATGATCAAGCTATGCAAGAGCACATTGATGCTGTAACATCACTAGAATACGTTCATGTTGATCAAATTAAGGCAGCTCACTTTAAAGTTGCTATTGACACCATCAATGGTTTTGACATTTTTTCAGTCATTTATTCAAATTTATCTTTGAACATCTGTCAATAGGTGCCGGATCACTCTATATTCCCGCTCTTCTCGAAGCTTTGGGAGTTGAAGTTGTTGGAGAGTTAAACACAGGCATCAATTTCTTCAGAAATAATTCTTCGATTTCTTTCTCCTCACAAACAGACCCAACTGGAATGTTCTCTCACATCCCAGAACCAGTTCCACAAAATCTTACTGATTTATGTCAACTTGTCAAAAGCATTGAATCAGATTTTGGAATTGCAGTCGATCCAGATGCAGACAGACTCGTTATTATCAACGAAAAGGGGGAGCCAATTGGAGAAGAATACACACTAGCCCTTTGTGTTGACTTTTTCCTCTCCGAAAAGACACGTAGGGGACCTGTCGTCAAGAATCTGTCAACTTCACGTGTCATCGATGGTATCCGTTCCCTTCTCTTTTCTCTGCGATTTTTTCAGACATATGCAGAAAGTACCACTGTGCATGTTATTCGTCAGCTGTCGGCGAAGCAAATGTCGCAGCGATGATGGAGCGAGTCAATGCAGTTATTGGGGGCGAAGGAAACGGTGGAATCATGCTCCCTGACGTCCATGTTGGCCGTGACTCTCTCGTATCCTTTATCTTCCTGTCATATCTCCCGTCTACATCCTGTTTCGTTTTAGGTCGGCCTTGCACTCATACTCGAACACTTTTCGAGGTTTAGGCAGAGTCGCTCCACTGACCCTGCCCCACCTGCACTGTCCGACCTTGTCGGCTCTCTCCCTCATTATGACATCATTAAGGACAAAATCAGTCTTTCTGAGCAAACCACTCCCGAACAGATCAAGATAGTGCTCCAACGTGTTGAGGAGGAATGGAAGAAGAAGATCGAAGAGGAAAGGGCCAAAGCAGACAATGAGGAACTCAAAGCATTGTATGGAGAATGACGAATTCAGCTGTTCTGAATCATTCGATGTTATCTTTACACTTTAATCGACCTCATTTCTCTCTCTTTTCCGTCTGCAGGTGGAATGTGAATGACGTGGATGGAATCCGCATTGATACGCCTGATTGGTGGGTCCATCTTCGGATGAGCAACACAGAACCGATTGTCCGTATCATTGCAGAAGCACCAACCCGAGTCAAAGCAAGAGAACAGTGCACATTCTTTGCGAGATACTTTTCCATCCCATCTGACTAACGTAGATGCGTTATCATTTCATGTTCTATTACTTTTTAGATGCATTACGTTCAATGCTTTCTCTTTCTTGTTCCAAATTGACGAGTGAGTGTTAATTCGAGAGAAAACGACTGCTTCTTCTTTTGAAAGATTGTTTTCATCGTGAAATGCGAAAATAAAAGGGTCGTAATACTTACGAAAAAAGAAATGATTATTTTGGTTTTTGGAAATCTTTGTTGTGTCCTTCACGGTTTCGTGCAAGCTCGATGCAGATGAACTGGATCCTTGTTACTGTGAGATGATGTGAATATTGACGAGAAATAGAGGATACCTATCATAGTATTCTCTTGGTCAGCATCTTTATGAGAATTTATTCGGAGAAGTGTTCCCATATCCCAATCATCAAAGGATTTCTCGAACTGTTTTGATTTGATGGAGAAAAGTCAAGTGAAATCGCAAATAAACCTCCATCAAGAATGGTCTCCACTTCTCTTTTCCTTCTTTTGACGTGAGCTCATTTTCATTGATGATTTCAACATTGAGGTCTGGGAAAGCTTCTCTGAATCTCTTGTAGATCTTGTCATCGATTCTGTGAAAGATACAAGAGTGAGGGACGACAAAACAACCAAAACAGAACGACATAATGGAATAGTCACGAAGAAGCATACGGGGACAAACGCAGCTTTGCTGGATCCATGGCTTTTAGCAGATTCATGTAAACTTCGGCGTACTTCACAGCTTTGATTGCCCACTGTTGTTCAATACGATGATCGTTTGCAATTTCCTGCTGATCCATCATTGCCTGTTCTGCAGGTGTTGGTTTATCCGCGTTCACGACATAATTCCTGACGATGCTCATCAAAAAATATGATGGTCTCCTCTGAGTGCGATGGATAATTGAGAAATCACGTGATTGATCGATTTGAAAAATATCAAATGAAGGATATTATCATGATAAAGTGAGAAATATCATTTTCTTGATTAAGGTTCATGAGAATCAATCTCTGCTTGTTGTTTGTCTCTCAAAGTCACTTTCGAAACGTATGTAGTATCATGTGCAAGTCGCTTTCCCCCAGTATTATCTTTTTTGGACATGTGATGTTGAGCTCTGTCCAGAGAAATGATACAGTCAGCAATTGTTGTCGTTGTTGGGAGATGGGAGACGCAGATCACTTGAGTGTTTGCAAACGAGTGTGTTAGAAGTCTAGCAAGTAGTGCTTGATTGTGCTCATCAAGATTTGAGTCTATTTCATCAAATAGAACCAGCGACTTTCCTTTTCGACGTTTTCTTTGAGTTGCCTCGTCATCATCGACACGATCCCCCTTTCCAGCCTTGTTCTCGTGTCCAAATTGAGCAAGGCACACAACAATGCACAATGAGAGGAGGGTTCGTTGACCACCACTCATTTCTTCCAACCCTCGTCTCCAGTCCGACACCTCGCCATTCTCCATTCGATCTCTGATTTGGATTTCGATGCCGCCATCCAAAGCGAAGTTTGCCGGATCTTTGGCTTTGGACGAAAAAAGAGCATCATCAAACTCTTCGTCTTGGGAATAATCCGATTTTGGGGAGAGAGGTGATGGGACATCGTCTGGCTGATGGTTGGAGAGATTTCCCTCAGAATTGCCGAAGTCCTCCTCAATTTCTGTTTCAATGCTCGACTCACCATCAAAATCTTCAGTCTCGGATGCACTTTTCTTCTTCTTCTGTTTGTTTCGTTGCTTCTTTGTCTGACGGACTGGCTTACCGTTTTCTGCATTTTTCCCTTTTTTCTTTTCGATCCAATGACCAATGATCAGTCGTACTTCTTTCGTGACAAACAATGAAGAGAACAGCGTTGATGTGCTGCGGTTGAGTCTCAAGAGCCCGATCCGATTGGCCCGAAGAACTAGTTGTTTGCTGTCCTTGATGTTCTCTTCCAACCGTTCAATGGCGGTTCGGACTTGGTCCAATCTTGATAGAAGAGTCATCACTTCATCTGAAGTACTGCGTTGTTGAGAGAGAACAGAAAGGAAAATGACAATGATGAATAGAAACAGACTTGGTTTCTTTCCGTTGTTCTTCTTCCAACCATCGTTTCACAGTTGCGAGCTCTTGTGCATCGCTATCTTGTTCTTGAACGTCATTGTTTGAGGCAGGAGATGAAAGATGATCAACTCCGTCAGACGAGTCCTCATCGCTCCATTCTGTTTTTCGTCGTCCTTTGCCACTTCGACGCCTGGATTTCTTTCCTTCAGCTGTATTCGGAACTTTTAACTCAGCCAGAAGGTCGTTCCGAGCTTTTCGTAATTCTTTTCCTCTTTTCTCTCCTTGCCTGATCTCAGCCTCGATTGAATCTGATCCAGTGTTTTCAATTCTCTGAAGCTCGGAATCCGTGATGAGGAGGCGCTGTCTCCTCTCCGCCCTCTGCTCATCAGCGACCATCTCCCGATTGATAGCTTCTGGTTGATCAGGTTCATTCCATTCATTTTCTTCGTTTCGTTCTTCCTGTTGGAGTGGAAAATCATGAATAACTTCGTTGCGTCGGCTTCGTTTTGCCAACATCTCCTTTCTTTTCCGGTGAGAACATCTAATTTGAAGTGATTGTTGTTGGGTGACCAATTTTGACTGGAGTTCAGCAAGAACGCGATTGTCTTCGAGTTCTTGCCTTTCCTTCTGCTTCTTTTCCTCACGTTTTGATTCGTGTTCTCGTTCTTCCTCAACGCCTCGGTGTTGGCTCAAGAGCGCCTTCAACTCTCCTTCCTTTTGTGTAAATCTGACCCGTTCATCATTCAATTTCTTCTGCATCTCTTGGAGTCTTCCTTTGTCTTCTCTTCGTCGAAGTTGTTCGGTCACTTTTTCAAATTCTTCTTTCAGCTTGTCCTGTTCTTCCTGCTCTTGCTCGATCCTCTCAGTTAATCCTTCCTCCTCTGCTTCAAGTGTTTGAATTGTTGTGCGGATACGTTGTTCGTCCTGTTCGATGTTGGCTTTTCTAATTTGGAGACCGCGCTTCGATTCTTCCAGAAAAGAAGAGACGGATGCTTTTTCAGATGAGAGGACTGAACAAATGAAGACAAAGATAACAAACGCTCGAGACGATGTTCAAGTGCCAACAGTTCGTGCTTGGCATCATCACCTCTCTTCTCTTCGGATTCAATCCCCCTTCGTTGTCTCCCACTTTCATCGAGTAGACTCTTCATTTTAGATTCAATGTCGAACAATCTCTGTTCAACGTCTTTCTCTTTTCGTCGCCAGCTTGTAATCTCTGACATGATCTGTTCTCGTTGCTGCACAACTTTCCTCCGCGTCTCACATTTCGTGACGAGGCCCCGAATCAGCTTGGAAAGAGGATCGAGGACCATTGTTCGGATTTGTGATAAATATCCTTCCCAACATTTCGCTGTGAAGGTGACAGTCCCTTCTCCAGTCGACTTGATGGTGAGGGCAAGTGATCGTGAAACACCCAAAAATGTGCTGAGTTGGGAGCCGTGTCGTGAGAGTGAGAGAGGAGTGAGATAGAGAACTGTCGAGGCTTGCTTGCGAAATCCTCCTGAGAGAAACCCGGCTGAATGAAGAGTGCCAGACGACGTAGCAATTTGTTTGATTCCTGATCCTCGTTCCGATCGGTCATCATCATTCGAGGAGGAAAATGGATCAAAGTGGGGAGAAAAAGAAGTTGTTTTGGAAAATTTGCTTGAATCAATGCTTTTCATGGCTTGGATGGCTCTCTGTTCGTCCCTTTCAAGGCGAGTACCTGCGAAAATCTTCCGAACAACAGGGACGAACGACTGTGCGACTGGTTGGATGAGTGAAAAAGGTGACACAAGTGTCGAGAAGATCGACGAGGTGGGTGTTTGTGGATCTGCTTTCATTTCGATATCAGTCAATGGCCAAAGCTTGACCTTCGATTTGAACGATGGATGGAAAAAGGATGAAGCAAACACCTGCATTGGTGAAGTGGATGAGTGTGGTCCTTGATGCTTGTCTCGACGCGTTTGTTTGATAGCCTGCATCAGAGTCTGTGCAGTCGAGGTGGAATCAACGACAACTGCCGTTGCTGACGAGGCGATGATGAGTGACAGTGGAAGGATGAAGTTATGAGCTTCGACGATGTCTTCATCACTCATTCCGAGTGGTGAAAACACCAAACAATCAGAAACCCTTCCGAAGATCCCTGTTGGAAGTTCATTGTTTCCATGTGAGTTTTTTGACACCGTTCGAGACTTCTCCCGAAGTTCCATGATTGAACGATCCACCCAACGCTGAACGTTCTCCACACAATCAGAAATAGCGTGAAGTGCTTCGGGTCGTTGCGATGACGAAAGGGACGACGACGAGTCACCCATGTCCATGTCGGATTTGATAAAGGAGGGCTTCTCGGCTGTGCTGCTTTTCAGAGAATCAGTGAAGAGAGAAGCGAAGGCTTTGAAAAAAGGTCCGATCGAATCATCTTTGAAGACACTTTGAAGAAACAGTTCGAGCAAGGAGATCAAGCGATCAGAGGTGTGTCGTTCCTCTTCTGAGATGATGGGCCCATGCTCGGACTGAGAGTTCAAACGGTCTTTCAGATTGATGAGCTGATTTTGGATTGTTTCTTGCTCCTCTTCGTCTCGGCGTTTCGTGACATTGAGTCTGATGATTGTGTCTTCAATCACTGCAAGTTTTGCTCGTCTTGATTTCACATCTCGCTCAATTTCTCGAAGTGAAGCTGAGAGTGAGGCTGACTGCGATGTGCAGTATGCAATGAGCTCCGATGCAGACGATGCAGAATGTTGGACTTCAAGCGTCTTCGTTTCTTCATCGATGGACTCCAACAATTGCTGCACACGGCTCAACTCGCGCCGAGAAGTCCCCAAATCCGAAGTGACTGTTTGGAGACTGGCCATCAGACCAGGAATGAGTGACTACGAAAAATGAATGGAAGGAGAAGAGGAGACTGGGTGGTCCAGTGTTTCGGTGAGAGATTTCAGTTTCTTTCGAAGATTGAGTTGAGAGACTTCAGCTGCTCGGAAGTCTTGCTCTGCTTCGTTTAGCTGCAACTGTTGGTTGAGAAGAGCATTCCTGAGAACTGTGATTTGTTCATCAGCGGCATTCTGATCAGCTTCCTTCTGTTCTATGAGGAGACGAAGCTGCTCAATTTCTTCACGAACAGTCTCCAACTTGTGCTATCACAAAAAATGAAGAGAGTCGAATCACAATCGATACTGTTTGCTGAGCTATTTCTTTTTCAGTTACTGCGACTTGCTTGTTCGTTCTCTGTTCTTCTACAATTGAAAGTCCCAATTGGAGTCGGAACACATTGTCTCGTTCCCTTGATTCCTGTTGAATTATCTCAAAAATTTGGCCTCGTTTTTTCTTCTTATCCTCCTCTTCACTAACTCTCTTTCTGAGCAATGATAACGAGGAATCTATCTTTTCATAAACTTCTTTTGATTCAGTAAGCTCTGTCATTGTTTTTCGGATACTTTCAAGAAGTCTTTTAGCTCCGTTGACTTGTTGAAGACCATCCGCGAGGGTTTTTCCATCGTCCAGCATTCGAGTGACAAAATTCTGGCGAATTATCCCAAAAGCTGTTGAAAAATGGACAAAACGAACGAATATACATCCTTCAGAATAATGAAATCCATTCAGAAGACCAAAGTCACGAATCTCTTTCGCACTGCTCCATTTTCCATTCAAACACCAACGAGCTCCCTATATCGAAGAAAATAATTCCAGAGCGTACCTTTTTGGTGATTTCGGTATAGATTATCGTGACGGTGTCTCCATCTTTGAGTTTCAGCTCGATATGTCCTTTTTCTGCAATTTGCATTCCTTGAGAGTGTAGGAGTTCCGAATAGCTATTAACTCGGAGTAAATGTGCATCACATGCAAAGCCACAACAGATTCCATCAAGTAAATTGCTTTTCCCTGTTCCATTTGGCCCGTTTACGATATTGAGCCCGAAAAGGAATGGAACGACAATTTTTGTTGAAAAACTTTTGAAATTTTCGAGTTCAATGGATTCAAGGAACATGCAGAGAGAAATAAAAAGGAGGTTTCGCTACAACACGTCATTGGTTTAAAATGCTTTTGTTCGTTTTGAAGACGAGAATCGGTACCGATACATGAGGATGAGACAATTAAGCATAATTGGGACACAATGTAATCATGAACAGTCGATTTGAGAAGATGATATGGAAGCGATCAGATCAAACCATTTTCGAAATGGACGCTCTTCCAATCGACATCGAACTCTTCCGAAAGAACCCAGAAGTTCTATACGAATCTCAACGTCGTCGTCACAAGCCAGTAGCAGATATCGACGAAGTGATTGAGCTCGATAAACAATGGAGAGAAGGTAAACATTTTTCATCTTTGATTGAACCCAACCACTCGATGATCTCTACTCTATCAGAACTCTTCAAGATGGAACAGATGCGAAAGGAAAAAAATGCAACCGACAAAGCAGTAGGCGAAAAAATGAAGGTTTGGAACGCATATCACTCATCCGTTTCTTCACTGCAGAAAAAAGAAGATGCCACCGAACTAAGAGAAAAATCAGTTTCTCTGAAGAATGCAATTGTTGGACAACAGGAAGCTGTTGATGCTAAAGTTGTAGCGATTGTCAAGAAAGTCAACACAATCGGAGCTATCGTTGCTGACTTTGTTCCACGTTTTGCCGACGAAAAAGACAATGCTGTCGTCCGCACCGGTGGAACTAAGCGAGAAGAACAAGGACTTCTTTCCCATATCGATCTCATTCGCATGATTGATGGGGCTGAATATCAACAAGGTTTTTCTCCTCATTTCTCTCATTATTTTTCAGCCCAAGTCGTTGCCGGAAGCCGCGCATATTTCCTGAAAGGAGATGCTGTCCTTCTCTGCATGGGCCTTCAGAACTTTGCACTGCAGTTCCTCGCCTCAAAAAGCTACTCGCCACTCCAGACACCATTCTTCATGAACCAGAGCATCATGGGTGAATGTGCTCAGCTTGAAGAGTATGACGAGACACTCTACAAGATGACAGGTGACGGAGAAGACAAGTACCTCATCGCAACTTCTGAACAGCCCATCTCCTGCTTCCACCGCGGCGAGTGGATGAACCCAAAGGAACTCCCCAAACGCTATGCTGGAACTTCGACCTGTTTCAGGAAGGAAGCCGGCTCCCATGGGCGAGATCAACTCGGAATCTTCAGAATCCACCAGTTCGAGAAGATTGAGCAGTTTTGTGTGACTGACCCCGAAAAATCATGGGAAATGATGGACGAAATGTGCAAAGTGAGCGAAGAGTTCTACCTCAAAGTATGCCTCTTACTTGTTCCAAATCTCATTCCCTCTCAATTCTCCTCTCTTCCAGCTTGGCTTCCACTTCAACGTTGTTGCCATCGTTGCTGGTGCGTTGAACAATGCTGCTGCAGCCAAGTATGACATCGAAGCCTGGTTCCCCGTCTGTCTTCCCTTTCAATCATCTTTCTCAGGGTTCAGGTGCTTTCCGCGAGCTTGTGTCCTGCTCCAACTGCGTTGACTACCAGTCCCGCCGTCTGCGTGTGAGGTATGGCCAACAAGCAGTCGCAGCGAACTCAGACGAAACCAAAAAGTACGTGCACATGCTCAATGCAACACTCTGCGCTGTCCAGCGCACATTCTGCTGTCTGCTGGAGACCTACCAGACTCCCGACGGTATTCGTGTTCCAGAGTGCTTGAGATGTTACGTTGGAGGAAGAGATTTAATCCCATACAAGTTTACAAAAGCACAAATTGACGAACTTGATGCAAAAGCTGCTAAAGCTCAAGGAAAGAAAGCAAAGTAAACTGAAAGACACTCAACCACTTTCTACAAATATCACTTCACTTTGAATATTTATATATAATTGAATTAGTAGGGTTATTTCCGAATGTCGACTTCCCCTTCCTCGTCCAGATGGGTTTGATCGAGTCCCGTCGTCCAACGGCCTCGAATTCTTCAAACTCTCATCTCTCTTTCCTTGATTCAAACAAATCATCATCAATATGAAAGCAGAATTTGTTGATAACAGATTTCTTGAATCACCACTCAATCCGAGCCTGTCTATCCAACGCGTTGATGTGTACAATACACATTACATTATTCAACATCAGGGAAACATTACTGCGTTAGCATCAAGTAACAATGGTGCTTGGGTTGCTACAGGAGCGAAGGTTTCCTCTCCTTGACATCTCTCTCATCTTCATCTTCTGTTAGGATAATTGTGTCAAATTATTATCAACTCCAAATCTTCGAAAACCCTCTGGATTCGTTTTCAGCAATCCACTTTCGTCTGCTATCAGTGCAGCCCCTGCCTCAGAGAATGCTGGTGGCGCACCAGGAAGTGGGGGATCGCTTCTCAAACCAATCATGAAAACTTTCTACAATCATGATAAACCCATCACAGCTCTTACATTCCATCCACTCCTCCCATTTCTGTTTTCTGCAGCTGAAGATAAATCTATCAAATTTTTTGATATGACCAAAACAAACCAACAGAATTGTTGTGTTGCTGAGATTAATGACTCAGCAATTGTTCGATCAATGGCCTTTAACCCATCTGGAGACTTTCTAGTAGGTAGGATTATCCTTTTGTTTTTCATCTCATCGTCTTCAGTGGGTGCCGAAGATCCAATCTTAAGGCTTTATGACATCAATACCAGAGTTGCACTGTGTGATCCTGTTCTCACAGATCACCATCATAATGCCATTCGGCTGGTCTGCATTCACTCTTTTTCATCATCACGCATCCTCAGGTTGATTTTGCATCTCACGGAAGAGTTTACGCATCAACATGCGAAGATGGAGATCTAAAGATTTGGGATACCACCATCAATCGACCTGTCATCCTCGCCGACAAACTTTTCAAGGGAAGAGCTGTTTGTCCATCTTTCTTCATCACTCTTCTCGCTAGCTGAGCACCATGACTTTTAGCAAGAACGGAAAATACATCCTCACTTGTCCACAGTCATACACGACAGACGCTTGTCTGTACGACCTTCGATACTTCAACGAACTCAAACCAGTCGTCACATATTCACACCTCCGCTCAAAATCAGACACGGCCCAAGTCGACAGGGGTTCTTATCCGATCCTCTCGTTTAGTTCAGACGAGTCGCACGTGTTTGGGTCGTTCTCAGTCAACAACACCGCTCCACCGTCGATCCATCTCTGGGACACTCGAACAGGCCGGTTTATCAGGACCATGGAGAGTGGGCACAAGGGTATAATCACTGCCCTCACCTCCACCAAAGATAATTGCAATGGAAATTGGAATACTATTATCACTGGAAGTACAGATAATAGAATTCGAGTCTGGTTCAACTAGAACGGACGTTTTTTCGAGCATTTCACAGAAAAAGTCTTGATTTATGAATAAATATCAGCCTTCACAATCAAAATGTCAATAAACAACAAGAATTTTACCCGGTGCGAATGTAGAAACGAAGAAATATCAAATGAGGAATGATGACAAAAGAAGACGATCGCATCACAGGTTCAATGAAAAAATGTCACGAATGTGCCTTTGGCTTGGACGAGAGATCGAGAGATTGATTGTAGATGGAAACATCTTCATCAAGAAATGGAGAATAGCGATGGAAGGTCTCTTCTTTAATCGATTCGAGTGATGCTGGATCCTGGACCAATGAAAAAGAAAGTAACAAACAGTTTCAGAGAAATCCTTAATCCGAGAGACATAATTTGGTAGATCATCTTCAAGTTCCTTCATAAATCGATCAATTACAGCGTTATTGAAGGAGTGTATTCTATTGATCATATCAGCCTAAATGAAGAACTAGATGCAAAAAAAAGCAAACTGAACACATGGCATTATCGTGTAAGGTAAAACATTTAATGCATAAATTGCTAGTATTCCGTCTAGTGCAGACCATTCCGATGCATTCTCTTCCTGCCAAACTTGGCGAGTGAACTTCTCCAAATTTGTATAAATCCGTCTGTGAGCTACCTGCCTTTTTGGTCTCTTGCAATCCAAAGACAACTCGAAGGACTTCCCTGTCATCTTGGAGGGTTTTGTGAAAATAGGATGATGTGACTTAGAGAAGGGCATACTCTTTGGAACTTCCACATCAACAGAAACAGCAAAGTTATACAGATTCAAAGCCAGATACCATACTCTCCCAGCTGCATAACTACTCGTCATGAGCTCAGGAAAATCAAATGGCGATGATTCGAAGAGTGGGAATCCTTTTGAGTCTTCATAAATGATAACTTTCAGCGGTCGTGGGGCAAAATCTCGCATATCAGTCCCACTAACAGTTGAGAAGTGGAACATTGGATGGAGTGCTTTTATGACTTGATCGAATCACACATATCCATTTTTTGACTGATGAGTCAGATAATCCATTCAAATCAACGATACTTGTCATTTCAATTGTATTACCATGTTTTCCTAACCCATTTAGCTTTTCTCCGAATGGGAATTTGTCGATTGATGAGGCCATGGCGACAGGGCTATTAACCAAACAAATCTCTACCTTTCATGGTGAATCGGGACGAAGTATCTATTTTTTGATGTTTAAGCCCTTTTTGGATCATTACCTTCATAAACGGCAACTGCAGATTCAGTAATTTGGCAATTTCTCTCCTTCGATCAACTCACAAATGTCGCCGTTGTACAGGTCTCAAAGAAGTTTGTTCTGGTTCAATACTTAATTTTCTTTTGTTCAACCAACTGCTCTTGACCTGATCTTGCTTAACCAACAGAAGTACAGACAGCTTCATTGCTGCAGTGAGCTTTATTCCACTGAGTCTTGATGTTTCAGAGACGAAACAATACATCCTTTGTCGGTTGTTAGATAACAAGCCATTCCTTGCCCAATTGTCAAAGAATCCTCTCCCTCAATACTCGATTCCAACCCTTCCAGAATAAGAAGATTTCACGAATCTCGTTCCAATGTCCATCAATGTTCTGAATTTTATCGGTAGATTCAATGTATCATTCCCTCACAATGAAATTCGTGGACGTGATGACATTTCTCTATGTCTCCATGTTCTCTCGACTGCACCTCTGTACATTCCCTTTAAATACCAGACTTTTACATGTTTTATCTTTTTTAACTTGTGAATATCTTCTTCACACTGGCATGAATACAACACAACTTCAATAGAACACTTTCTTTTTGTCTCCGAATCCAAACGATACATAAACACAAAATGTGACTCCATTCGTTCACAATAGGAACAGAATCTCGTGATTCAACGACGACATCCTCTAGATGAGAGAGAAAGACTCATTGAAGACTGAACTTGATAGAGTACTAAATAGGATTGAAATGAAGAGAGCTGGAATGAAAATCCCAAGCAATTATGATTTTGAGGTGATTCAACGTTAATGAATATTGTTTAAAACTTGGAAGTATATGGATGCGTTTTATGCTTGTCGTGCTTGAAAGACCGCGTTGTGGAATCTGGAATCTTCACCCCACCGTAGAGGGCACGTGGACAAATCGTTGATGATTCAAAATCTTCAGTTGCAGCTTCACAGTCTCGTCCAAATGAATGACCCCAATAGTGATTTTGCATGCGGGGTACAAACCCTTGATAACCTAGAAATCAGACAAAGAGATAGAGAAAACGTTTTTGGTGAAGTAGGAAAGTTAAAGTCAATGAATTGTACAAACCAGGGATCTTGTGTGTACATTTGATATTTTGCGGAGTATCAGGAATCTGAGGGATATCTGTCTTTCCACGGACAAAAGCTCTTGTTTTGGTCCGCTCCAATGCTTGAGACTCTTCGAATTGGTTCATACATTGACTTGTTGCTTCACCATATCGCATCCCAATGACTTCGCTCTTTCCTGGGACAAACCCAACATATCCAGGGATTTTATGTTGTGCAGGGATACCCAAAGCTTCATTAATTGATTGTTTTTGCATTGAACTGACTAACAAAATTGAACGGTTCTGCGATGTAATTCAAAATGGGGCGATCACGAAAACAAAGATGAGAAAAAGAAGAACAGTAAATTCAAAACAATCATTTTGAAACACCCAATTTGAGTTTTTCTGAGCACATATGGGCGTGTCGCGAGATGGTAGGATTCTTATCCTGGAAAGATTTTCCGATGGAGTCGGTGATAGAATCCAAGAACCGATATGCCTGCTGCATCTGTGTAAGAGACGATGCAGACACAACAGAGGTCGTTGATGGTGATGCTGTGTTCGAAGAAACGATTCCCTCGACAAGGAAAAGAAAAGCAGAGGCAAAGTCAGGATGATCGAGTCGATGCTCTTTTTGGATGATTGAGATCAGAGTCCGGATGTGGTCAGGCGTGGTGAGATCTCGAGCAAAGGAGGGTGTGAACGAGCATGATGCAAGAAGAGACAAAGCAATGGC
This sequence comes from Blattamonas nauphoetae, assembly GCA_033064195.1. Classification (NCBI taxonomy): domain Eukaryota; phylum Preaxostyla; order Oxymonadida; genus Blattamonas; species Blattamonas nauphoetae. The sequence goes on from JARBJD010000002.1 coordinate 182,983, forward strand.
CACAAGATCGGCGTCAAACGAGCAGGAATGCATGATCTTGAAGAGAAGGTCGATGGTGTCCGTGTCTTTGGCCAACCACGTGAGAGAGCGGACTTCTGGAGTGTGGTGGAGGAACGACACAGCGCGGACGAGCGAAACAACTCGGAAAATGATTTTGTAGAGAAGTTGTCGATCAAGTGTGGCGTTGTGGAGGGCGTGGATGGGATGGTAGAGCATGGTGAAGACAGGAGCAAGTGACGAGATGGACGATAAACTTGGGAACAGAATGGAGAGTAGGCTGTCGTTGAGCGACATGACAATGAAGGCTGATATCGTCTGTTTGAGAAGATTTGCCGATGGAGTCGGAGAGAGAGTGCTCAGAAGGATCGAAGACACCTGATTGCCACCCATATTCAGAAAATGCGCAGTGTCAGTTGGGTTGTGGTAGCAACAGGCCGTGAATAAGGAAAATAGGATGGTCAATATTGAATCGGGAACTGACGAAACATATGGCACGAGTTGCTGTGATGGTTTTCCACCCTTTTTGAATCCTGACGAGAGTGTTGGGAATGGTGGAGGACGTGGCGGTGCTGATTCGATCGAAGCGAGGAGGGCTGTTTGGCTCGGAGGAGGAGCAGGAACAGCGGGGGGAATAACAATTCTGGATGTTGTCGGCTCCGGTGGTTTTCGTGTCGGTTGGTGCGTCTCTCTGTATTCATCTCGCCGTTGTTGGAGCAGAGTGAGAAGAACAGCGACTCCGTTTCCTGTAAGAAACGCTGAGAGAACATCGTACTCTCCTTTCTGTCCACGTCTCCAACGTTCTGAGTCATTCTGTGACCCAAACATGACGACAACTGTTTCGAGGCAGCTCACAGACAGTGATGAACATTTGGAGACATTAATTTCTGAGAGATGGATGAGTTTCTGGATCCCTCCGTTTTGGATGAAAGAATCACGAAAGACGTCGAATGGAGACAATGATTGAATCAAGTGATGGAGGAGAACAACGACAGGCTGTGGAGTGAGTTTGTCAAGAGAGTCTGTAATGATTCGGATGTGAGAGGTGAACGGAGAAATGAGAGGCGAGAAAAGAGGGTGAGAATTTGTGGAGATCAGGTCGTACGGAGACGTTCTGAAGCTGGACAAGTTGATGGAACGATTGGAATGCATGATGTTACGCGCTGTGGAGAGTGTCCGGAGCTCTTCTGTGTATATCCGAATGTCGTTGTGGAAGAGCGATTTGATGAGACTTGCGATCGATGCAATGAGTGAGAGCGAATGGATCACCAACGAGAGGGATAGACTGGTTGGATATGTTTGTGATGGGTTGTGCAGGAAGCCATCGAAAGTGACAAAGAGGAGATGGAGTCCACCTGAGTCGATGAAGAGCTTGGTGAGGCTCAATGAAGACGAGATGCACGAGAGGAGAGAGATGATCGAGTGGAGAAGAGGAATATTCTCAGAATGGTTTTGAAGACAGGAACAGATGGGAATGATGAATGGGAGAACAATTTCGTTCAGAAACAGGGAGATGATTGGGAACGACATTTGAGTATGGGCAGCTGAGTCGTTCAGAAGAGAATCAAACACTGGATTGACATTGTCTGTGTTTTTTCTCGAAGGTGGTGGAGCAGGGATTGGGTTCAATTTCGGATCAGCCTGTTTCTTGCTTGTCTGGCCGTGTTTGTGGTGAATGGCGTAGTGTTTGAGATGTTCATACTCAGCTCGCTGATAGTCTTCGAGATGAGCCTTGACAGATGTGTGCCACACGGTGAACAAAGGCGACAAGATCGACACGACAGAAGTGACCACGCGGGATGAGAATGAGTAGAGCGAGAGGGCAGACGACAGTCCAAACAACGCTGGTTTGGACGTGAAAAGAGTAAAAATGTGTCGTGAGAAGTGGATGAGAGAGGAGTTCAGATGCGAGGCTGATGAAATTGAAGAAGCAATTGTCGGCTTATATGTTGGATCGTCATGTGATTGATTTGTGGACGCATACGGGAGGATGATGAATGGTGACAGGAGAGATATTGCAGAGAGGAGAGCAGACGTCTCAGTGAACGAGTGGAGATTCAGGAGGAGAGTATGGACACTGCTTCTCAACAGTTCAAGGATGTAGTTCTGCTGAAGAGGCGATGTTGTGATGATGAAGAGAAGAGGTGCGCCGTACATGATGGCATGGTGGAGTGGAGCTGAGATGTCTTCTCGGCGGATCTCTCGAATTGTTGACTGATGAGGTGCTTGATCCTTCTGCGAAATGCTTATCACGCTTTCAGACCGTCGATTGACTGATTGCTGCGAAGAGACGGATGATGAAAAGTGTTGGATGGAAGCAAGTGTCGTGTTAAGGCGGAGGACAAGCTGCTCGTGTTGTGAGACGTAGCGGAAGGGGGACGGAGCTTGTGGAACGTGTGACTTCAGTGAATGAGAAGAATCTCGCGATCGTTGACTGGGTGTCATTGGAGTGGGGAGCGTTGCTGATGAGTGTGTGGCTGTCAAACTGGAGTGTGGCATTCTGAAGAAGCTAGGCCGATGGATAGATGGTGTCTTTGAAAGTGGTGACGGGATGCTCGGAGACGATGGGGTGGTGAACGACAACCTCGGAGTGACTTCAGAGCGTGGCGAGCTCACGTCTTTTGAATCTGGTGAATGAGGGGCCGACGGTGGTGTGGAGGTATGCAAAGAGAGAGTGTCTGGTTTGTGTTCCGATCCAGTGTCATCCTTCACATCAGGCAAGTCGAACCTTTCCCGCCCATACGTGAGCGGGAAGGTGTTTGCAACAAAAGGGGTGTGGAGAGTGAGAGGCGAGAGAATGGGGGAAGTTGTGAGGAATGTCGAGAAGGAAGATGTCAGTGATGAGATGGACTTTGGATCTGTGAAACGGAGGAACATTGGTGGGTACATGAATGTGGATTGGGATGGGATGTGTTGGAGTCGTCCGGCTGACTGGAGTATCTGTAACTCTGCGATCTGATGAAGGAACACAGGTCTGAGTTTGGCATTCACCTTTCCTTGAGACGAATGCTGGTGCAGGAAGTACGAATGGGAGTGATTGAGGAAGAGGTCAGACATGCCCGTCTGAGCCAACGACTGAGAGGACTGAGTGGCTTGTTGGAGAGATATGTGATGATTGAGAATGAGGTTTGAGAGAAAGCTGACAAAAACGCCTTGGGTAATTTCAACCGGTCGATATGTTGGACGAGGTGAGGGTGAGGCAGATTGTGAACCGGGTGTTGACAAGAGAGCTTGAACAAAGAAGGGCCAAGAGTGTTGAGAGAGAATGAATGATAGAAACGAACGTGGTTGTGAGAGGAGCGTTTCGTCAAAACGAATCGTTTCGGAGTTGTTTGCTTTGAGAATTTGCTCGTTCAACATGTCATCATTTTTGTCACTCTGGAATTGAGGGTCGCTGATTTTGTGATGGAAGTGAACAAAATCAATCTTGCTTGTCTCGAGCATCTGCTGGATTTGTTGGAAAGCTGTTGCGATAGACTTGAGGATAGTCGCAGTGAGAGATGGGTAGAGTGAATATGAGTTGAGAATCGATGGCAGAATTGAGTGAAAATGCTCGGAATTGATGTCAGAGAGAGTCATGGGATGCGTTGATCTTGCCGAGTTCACAGAGAATAAGAGAGACGACAGATTGAAGACAGATGTGATGAATGGGTACGCAGAATCTCCAACATGTGATGGTATCTGCTTTTGTGAGGGAGTGATGGACGAGATGAGTGGATGCGTGAGGAATGCAAGACAGAACGAAACAGACTTTGAAAAGAGGGTTGACATGAGAGAAAACAAAAGCTGAACAAAAGAAGTATGAGACGGGAAAATGTTGAGAATAGACAGAAACAGGGAAGGAAGAATGGAACACAACAATGAACTAAACAGCGAAGATGCGGCAGAGACATGGTTCGACGCTTTGGAGAGAAGGTGGATTGTGGAATAAATGATAATCACAAGAATTTCTCGAATGTCAGATAAAGACAACGGAGACGATTCTGATAAAGATGAACAGAAATGGAGGGCGGTCAAAAAGTGGAGAGGGAGGGCCGACATGACATCAGCTGTGGAGACGTTGAACGGAAGGTGCTTGGAGAGAGAGACAAGTTGATAGAAGATGCCAACTTGTCGTTTCCACGATGAAAAGGTAAGCCTGTCGAGATAGACCGAGCGACAATGTTGAGAGCTGAACCCTTCCATCACAAATTGAAGTGCACGGGCATGTTGGGAAGGATCTGTGGACGGTGGTGGTTTGGAAGGCGAGCTGCTTTGCTTCTGGACATATGCCTCTGTGACGATGTTCATCAAAGTTGAGCATGACCGTGACAAAACAGATGAGATGAGTGTCGATGCAAGAGAGACATTTGTCAGATGTCGTTTTGTTGAAATCACCAAAGCGATCACAGCACGTGCAATGACCTCCTCGCGAAATGAGGCACTTACACACGGCGGGGCAGTGCTCACAAAAAGAGGAATGCCGTCGTAGCCTCCAAAGACTGATTGGGCGATGGAGTACTTCTTTTGGGTCTTTGGATTTTGAGCTTGATCATCTTCGAGCTGAGGCGGTGGATGTTGGAGGAGGTCGCAGATGTTTTCTTGAAAGAGCTCCCAAGCCATCTTTTTCTTTTCAACGAGATCGAGCTGTCCGATGAATGTGTTGAGAGCAAGGCTTTGTTTGAATTGAGATTCACGTTTTTGTTGGACTGCTGATTTGGAGATTCCGACGGATGGAGTTGGTTGTGTGGAGTGAAGAGAGACACTATCACGTGGTGTGAGGCGAGGGGACAACGGTAGTGATGCCATTTCACGTGGAAGTGTTTGCGAGGAGGACATTCTCGGCGATTGGTGTGGTGTGAGTGGTGATATGGATGTTTCCGGAAGAGGCGACGGAGATCGAACGTGAGACTGGACTGCAAGAGCAGATTGTGGCTTCTGTGGTTGAGACGCACTTTCTTCAAAAAGGTGGTCTGATATCATTTCGTACGAATCGTGGCGTTCTTCGAGCGGAAGTCCTTTCAGTCGACGCGATTCGGCTTTGAAAACGTCGATGTTGTCGGCATTAAACCTTCGTTCACGTTTGAAAAAGGTCCACTGTGTCAATGGATGAGATGGAGTGGAGAGAAGGGAGCGTGAAGCATCTGAAAAAGCGAATGTGGATGAGAAGGGAGTAATGTTGGAATAGATTGGAGCGTTCGTCGCTGTGGTAAGTGATGGTTTTGGGAGAGGGAGATTCGAGGGAGGGAGAGGACGAAGAAATGAATGAGAGAAGAACGAGTCTGGAAGAATTGAAAGTGGTGAGAGTGGCGTGGTTGCTGGGGGATTCAATGAACTAGGAACAGTTCGGGGCGAGGACGGTTGGAAGAGTGAGCCTTCTTGAGAGCTTTGAGTGTCTGTGAACTGGGCAGTGACAAAGGGATGGGAGATTGCCAGAAGAAGAGGGAGGAACGAGAGGAGATAGAGTTTGGACGATGTGTGAAGTGGCTTAGAAGCAGGGAGGCGGAGTGAATGAAAGATTAATCCGATGAGATGTGTTGAAAATGTGGTATGAAGTGAGAGTGAGGAAATAAGAGCTGCGATGAACGGAATCTTGACACGCTTGATGAACGGGTGTGGATACGATGATGTGATGAGAAGACGAGGGAGCGTGATTGAATTTGAATTGATTGTTATCGTCGATGTTGCGTCTTCTTCCGTTCCTTTCCAGTCGAGGGAGAATAGGGATGGTCTGTCCGGGTCAATCGAGAAGAGAGAATCAACGAAGACGATGATGTCGAGCAATCGAACGAGTGATGGAAAGACAACCCCAAGCGGATCAGACACAAACTCCAAAATAAACGCAATGCGCTGAAGGAGAGAGGAAGTCACGTGGAAAAGAAGTGTCTGAGGTGTCATGTTCAGGCGATTGATCGACGAGAGGGCGAGGGCTGTGCAAGATCGCGTGCAAACATGACGGTGGAGGCGAGTGTACGTTGAAATAACGAAATCATCAACAAATTTGGGAAGATTCTTCGGGAGAAAGATCAGAGGGAGGATTGTGGATGAGGAATTGACTTGGATCTGAGATAGAGTGACGAAAGGGACGAGATGCAGACCGAAATGTCATAGTCGAGATTAACCACGAGTTTCTGAGTGAGGGCATAGTGTAGAAATCTGAAAAAGGATAATTTTGAATTTAGGACAGACCCGTTGATCAAGTCGACATCTTCCCCATTGCGGTGTTGCGAGAGGCTGTGGATCACAGAAAAGGGAGCTGAGGGAGAGGTAGAGGAGAGATATTTCTCGTCAAAATGCGCATCCACAAATAGGATAGTCTTTTTATCCTCTTGGTGTTCTGAGAAGATTCGATGAATCAAAGGGAGAGGTCAAACCAATTATGTACACTGTTGGGATGAAGATAGAAATGGATTTATTTGCTCTCCGACTTTTTTGGAGTTCCTTTCCATCTTGATTCGCATTTTTGATAATTTCATTAAACTGTTCGGAGAGATGCACGAGATTTCGACAATTTTCGAAATACTGTTCGATCAGCAGTTCAGCAACGTAAAAGTCTTGTACAACAACTGACAGAATAGATATAGGTCGTGGTGATAGTGCGGCTGCAATTAATCTATATTTTGACGTGTCTATGTTCGTTAAATCTGTTGGAGTGTGTGGGAAGTAGTAGACAGTCGTCAAGCACTGAATTTCAAACAAAAGAAATGAAGAGAACGAACGAAAATGAGAAATTTCTTGGAAATTCAGACAGCCTTTGGAGTTTTACTCGTGGGTACATGCTGGACATGAAGAGCAGAATACTCGTTGTCTGGAACAAGAGGGACTGCATAACCTACTTCATCTTCATGAAGAGAGGCTGTATCATGCAGTGGTCTGGGACTATTCATCCCTACGAAGTATTAGGATCGTCCTCTCTCAGGACAGCGGAGATCACTCCCTCTTTTTCTGATTGAAACAATACCCAAGAATGTTGACTGAATCTTCTCATCAGATACTTCTTGTAACGTCAACAACAATCATATTTGAACGAATATTCAGCTTTTCCACCCACCATTCTCCATTGAAAAATAAAAAAAGATTCCTCGTATTCTTTTCATTTTCCGTAGTATGGTCTTGTGGAAGTCACAAAAAAGACCAGAGATTGGTTGATGAACAGTTCCCTTGGTCCCTCGAAGGTCAAGAGGCATCCTGGAACTGATGGGTTCATCCGAATTCAATGAGTCGTTTAATCCGACGATGAGAAACCAAATAAACCTCCACATCACAACTTCAACCCCCAATTTTGCCACACTCTTCCCAATCGCGACTCTTTCAATGTGCATCAATTTTTAGGCGACTCAGGATTCTCTCCGAACAGACTGCTCCCTTCTCATGCCCCTCCAACAAGTCGAAATTCTCCTCACACGACCATCCCAGTCTCCTTCTCGCCTCATTCTCTCTTCCATTCGTGCCTCCACCACACAGCACTCGCCAACAGGTCAACTTATCAACTGGCTGCACGTGTTCTCAGTGTTCAAACTGTTTTTCAACTGGGCAGTGAAGCCTCAAGGGTACCACCTTCCTTTGACCACTGATCAAGCATCACAGTTGGACATGACACAATCGGAGTTCGAATCGGAACTCCTGACAGTTCAGTCTAATCTCTCGTCGTTGATCGCTGAACAGACAACCCCCAAAGCAACCCTCGCAGTGTGGATGAAGATGGTTTGTGAATGGATCGGATCTGAAACCGTGAAACTCTCATCAGGTTCTCCAACACTCCCGCCTTCCCTTCTTTCGATCCAAGCTCGTGTGCATTCAATCGCTGTTGGTCAATTCGCAGAGTGTAAGGGATGGTTTAATGCAAGGAGACGAAATGTGACATGCTTAGATATAATCGTAGTTATTCCCTCCATACGGTTCGAGATCCGGGTGTTGTGGAGGGAGTCGTGGGCCTCTTTTCTGAGATTGAAAAGGACGAACAGGATCATATCTTGCACCAGGTGGAATTGAGCCACTGAAAACATGTAAAGGGAGAAAAACAAACGGTGGCGGAATTGTGTCATCGAATGGATCACGCAAACCCGGACCTCGCCCAAAGATGGGGTGATTTGGGCCGACAAGATTCCCTCCACGCTGAGGCGGACGAATTTGAAGATCTACACGCCCGCCCTGTCCATAGAGATCGTCATCGCAAATACCTCTGATACGAAGGTCGTTTTGACCACCGTAGAATGTCGGAACTGTCGTTGGATTCATCGAGTTCTCAGAGAGGAGATCATCTGGAAAGGATGAAACTGGTGGGTGATGTGGTCGTTGTGTGGATTGTTGGATGGGCTGTTGCTGTGGAGGATGAAGGACATCATACGAGCAGATCTGACATGTGATAGCTTGGGGATGGGATTTGAGGAAATCATGGAGGCAATCCACTGAAGGATACGTCAGATTCTGGAAAATTGTGTGGCGAAACTGTCTTAGAGAAAACAGTTGAGTATTTTTGTTGTCCCCAAAGATGGAAAGGAGTGTTTCATGCGAGAGAGGTTGTGATGTTTGAATAAGTTGTTGTATGGAGTTTATCCCTTGCTCCTGAAACCCTGGGGAAATACTATTAACATAATGAAGGAATGTTAAGATAAATATACAAAAAACGAAGAGGGACATTGTCTGGTTGGTGAGATTGATCCGATGACGAAAATGTCGACTCAATGAAGAGTTTTGAGGATGAAAATGTAACTTTTGCATTGAGTACAACTGGTGAAAGAAGTGGATGTGAGAAACTGGCGGATTTAAGTTGAGATGAGAATGAGCTTTCATCCAGATCAAATCCTTCTTGTAGCAGTTCAGCTGTAATCCCACAGAGAACTAAAAAGGACTCTGAGAGAGGCGCAACTGAATGCTTCACGATTAACTGACCAAAAGACTCGAGGAAACATGTCATTTGGGAAATGGGGTTGAGAACAGTGAGATTTATTGAAAAGGGCCTGATCTTTGAAGAATGCTGAGATGGTCCATTTTCATTAGTTTCTGACCGATGACAGTTAAGAAAAACAGGTGATTAAAAACTCTTCTGACGGTAATGAACAAAAATTTCATTCATTGACATTCTGAATCTCTCACATATTTTTATAATTCGACAGATCCTCTCGATGTTCGACGCTGCTGCCATTTTTTTCAACTACACTTATCCTCAAACAAAACCCAGAGATTATTCCGCTCTATTTCAAACATTATTTCCAGGGCAAGCCATATATTGGCCGATACACAAAATCGTCACATCCGGTCATAACCTTGCGTTTGAAGTCTCAGATGAGATCAATAATATTGTATTCACTGTCATAGTTCAAATGCTCAACCATACGGCTTTTGATGCAAACTCATTTAGAGAGGGACAGTTCTTTCTTGGACAACTCCAATCTTGCACCCACGTTCAATCAACATTAAAGGAAGTCACACTCACTGTTACCGCGATCAGTATTCCTCATAACAATCCACAAGAATTTACTGATCCATGTATCTCCTTCACCTATTTCTGTGATCAACTTTCACCCGTCCCAATCACGAACAATCAGGCCTGGGTTAACTATTGGCATGACAAAAATCTCCTTTTTATCGGACATCCGCATTCAAAATCAGAATTCCGTCAAGAAAATGAAAAAGCGTGGTTTTTGGATTATCCGCGTGATCCTTCAGTTGATGGAGCCATCAGATGTGATGTCAGATACATATTATCTGCATATCACAAGTTATCATTCCAAAATAAATATTTGGTGAGAGCTCGTGTGAAACAGATGAAACCGGAAGATCCTCTCCCAACAATAGAGATCTCGAGTGTTTTACGTACAATCACACTCACCAAAGACTACCCAAGACTCACCAAGAAACCTGAACTCGTCGCGTATGTTCCTCTCACTGCGCCTGCAAACACTTTACGACCAGAACACCTAAATTTCTTTGCAATGACAACACTCACCCAGACGATACAACAGCCTGGTCGTACAATGCCCAACAAGACGATTCAATCATATCCATGGTTAATTCCAAACGGACCAACACCCATCCCACCATTTGTGACCCATAGGCCTCCAATGACTCAAACTTTCTCTTCTCAGCCTCCTTCTCCAGACCCACAGTCTTCTCAGCCTTCCGCCAGGTCCGAACCAACCACAATGATCCCTGTGAAACCACAGCCACCATCAAAACTTTCGGAATTGGATGAAACCGCAAGGGGACTCCGCTGCCCTTTGTCCGAAGGGCTCATCACCTCTGCATGGAGGAGAAAGGGTGCAGGTGACACTGGTCCGTATTATGAGGAAGAATGGCTCAAGAACTACATCGAAGCTAACGGAAACGACCCAAAAGAGTTCGACATAGTCACGATAGACGACTATGAGGAGGACAAGTCTCAAACTTCGTTTGTACGATGTATCTTTTTTCTTCCATTCTCATTCTGTCAGTTTATCGTGAGCGTTTCTACGGGAACAGTTAGCCTCCATCTCCCTCTTAACAATGCTGGAGTGGTCTCGTTATGGACTAACGACGGTTCCGGAAACGTTTTTGTGACCAATAGTTTCAACTTCAATGAGGGTATTAAAGCACTGGAGATTGGATGATCCTTTCGATAAAGGGCAGATGGGACCACAATCTCTGTTTCAATTCGTCCAAAACCTTTCACAAATCATAATTTTCTGAAGCATTGTCAGAGAAAAACTTCAAGTTTTGTTGATTAATGAAGATAGAAAGTGTTCAAACACACAAACTCAAGAAATGAAACGGCTAAAGTGATGATCAAACAATCTTGGAGATGAAATTAAGAAAGAATCACTTTCTCTACTCCATCTGATCAACTCCCAGATAACACTCCAACTTTTTCTTTCCGATTGGTTTTCCTGCCTCTCCCCCGGCTGCTCTGATGGCCTCGATCGTCATTGAGTACTCCATCACCCAAATGAATTCAAAATCAGCAAGCGGGTCCAGCCAGATAATCCGCCCGTATTTCCAGAACCGCTTGATCAGGAGGAGTTTTGGAAAGTTTTTGGGGACGTTGGTGATCATCAGCTGTGTCAGTGAAAGGCGGACCGGAGGCACTTTCGGGTTGTACAGCTTTCTTGGGACTCTGCTTCCGTTGGTGTTGGTTGTGTTCTCAGTGGAGGCTGTGAGGGATGAAGTGTTGGTGTCCGAGTACGTCGTGATTGAGTAGCGTGTTGGGAGGGACACGGAGGACGCTGTGATGGTGTAATACGACGACGTGGAGTCTGTAAAACCTTCTTTCACTCTGTTCCCTCCTCCAAAGCTGTCGGCGATCAGTTGTGCGAGTGGGACCGTTGACCCTTTCCCTCCTGCCGCGACGTTGAGTGTAGGTCCAACAACTCGAGGTTTGACGTCGGTGTAGATTGTCTGTGCCTCGACTTGGCGGAGAGCAAGCTCAGGATTGTCAACAGGGAATTTGATGACCTTCTTTGGAAGAGAGAAGTCGGACATTGAGCCGTGCACGGACGGCTGGAGGGAGGAAAGAGCAGCGGATGTCCTTGTGATGGTTGCGAATGAACCCGAGCTTGCGAGCAGTGAAGAGTGTGATGTTGAGCCAGAGACAATCTGAGCTGGACTCCCTGGAGTGGTGGTTGTATACAGCGGGCCTGTCCGTCCAGTTGACCTTGTGGGTCTGGTCGGTGCCGGAGTCGTTGAGGTGTTTGAAAGGTGGGTGAGTGTCTCTGAGTGAGTTGGTAAAGTGTCGGAAGGGGTGGATGTTGTGGAGAGAGTGGTCGTTGAGGGAGGGACCGAGGTGTGTGGAGTGGCCGAGAGAGTCGTGATGTCTGTTGATGATGTTTGAAGTGATGAAGTCGCTCGACTTTGTGTTGTCCCTCCAGGATGATGTGAAGTGGAGGTGAGTGTGGATGTGAATGGGTGTGTGGACGAAGTGAGGCTGTTTCGAAGATCAGACAACGCGGCTGTCGTTGATGAATCTCGCATCGAACTTGGGATAGAATCTGTTGGAAGAGATGGTTGCGCAGATGATGAAAGTAGAAAGGAAGAGATCTGACGGGAATCTGTAAGATCAGTGGTGGAGACTGTTGCAGACGAATCGGTCGGGAGATGAGTTGACGGAGAATGGAGTGAAGAAATGCCATTGGTTTGGTCTGTTCCTGTTCTTGAAAGCGATGAGAGATTCTCGGATGACGTGAATGGGTTGGCGAATGACGACGTGGCGAGTCCTGTTGACTTCAGGGACGACGAGAGGGAGATCCCTTCGGAGTCGAATGTCGACGTCAACGACGTGTAGTTCGAGTCATCTGTTGTTCCGGTGAGATGCGAGAGCGATGTGACGAATGATGACAGAGAGAGGGATTCAGTCTCTAAGGAAGTTTCAGAGGAATGACGACTCTTTCCGTGCGAATGGCCTGATTTCCTCCGAATCGATCGATCGTGTCGATGAGATCGATGTCTATGTCCGCTCTTTGAAGAGTCCGTGGAGAGGACAACCTTCTGTCCAGAAGAACTAAGATGTTTGGAAGAATGGGTCGAAACTTTCCGCAAGGTGGACAGGCTCGAGAGGAGGCCTTCGTCAGTGTCTGTGGAGTGCATTGACGAGAGTGACAGAGAGAAAGAGAACGAGGAACTTTGGGTTGAACGAGAATCTGTTTGGGAATGAACACGGTTTGTTGAGGAAAGACGATTTGAAAGGGATCTGAGTGATTTTGGACCGCCATACATCAGGATTTGCGATGAGGGCGGTAATTCTAGTTTTTCTTCAGACACAAATTCAACGGTTGTTGTGCGAGGTTTAATTCCTCCGCCTTTCATCACAAATCGTCCAAGTGAAGCTGGAAGCGGTGCATTTGATGCTTTTGGAAGTCGAAGAGTAACAGTTATTGTCATTCCATTCTGCGAAGGGATGGATCCATTGGTACAGGAGAGTGTGACGGTTGAATTCAGTTCCCATGTATCAATAACAAAAGGATATTCAATATTATAGAGAGATTCAAAGTGATATTCCCTTACATAGCTAAAAAATCAAGATTTATCACAAACAGCCTGAAAGATGCACACGTTGTATCTTGTTTACATTCTCCAAAATTAATTAAAGGTGGAAAGAGAGTAGCGGTGTAGTAAGGGCAGGCACGGACAGGAATACTGATCACCTATTGAGAATGACAATAAATTATCAAAAAAGGGTAAACATCTTCATGAACCTTGATTTTAAGGAGATCTGTATATGATAAATACGCTTCTGGATTGACTACAGGTTCATAAATGTTCTCTTGTCCCGGTCCGAGTGTTATCTGTTGTGTGGTTCATGAAGTGAAGATGAAGGATACAGTTGGCGTGACAAACATGTCAAATCGAAGAAAAGTTGGAAAAGTGAATTCAAGATCTATTGTAGCACTTGTAGTATTACGGATAATTATTTTTGACATCGTATTGCGATTTGTCTTATCGAAAAAGAAGAAAAGTGTTGAGGGGATAATTGTGAGGTATTTTGTCTGGACCTCTGCAGTTTTCCATCCAGTTGCACGTAAAGGAATGTCCAGATCCCGATGACGGCTCTGCATTCAACGAGAGTCGTAGAATGAGATGCGCCTGTGGAACGATCAACTTACCGTCTCGAATCGGTAATGCCATGGTACTACGAGATTGGTAGAACGAAATAATAAACACGATTACCCAAAAAGCAGCTAAATGCACTCAATGAAGAAACACACAATGAGATGGAAGAACAAAGTAAGATTCATCGCGGAAGTTGTTGTTTCATTGACAAAATATGCTCAACCCACAAATTGGCCATGTTGGAACAGTCCTCAATCTTCATGGTATGAGCAGATAGTGTCAATGTGAATGTAGATTGATCTTTTGCCTTGGCTGTGATAATCGTTGCAAGATCGATATGTTCCTTCTCTGAAAACGTTGTTGATAGTGCACGTGTTTCTTCACTGAAGAAAATCATTCGGGCTTTGGAGGTTAAAACAAGTAATTGCGGTTTTGACATGAACGCGGATTTCTTTATAACACGTGATGACATAACAACAGTTTCGTCTGGAGGAAGCATAATGCCAAATGGAGAACTGGTTTTTGCGAGAGGAGAGGCAGATGGAGGGGCTTCCGTGATGAGTTGGCGTTTTGTCTCAACAGGTGTAGAGAACGAAAAGTTTCGTCCATGGGTCCGTTTTTGCATGGGAGTAGTTGTAAATGGATTGACACGAGTAGTCACTTGATTTGAGGGTTTGGAGGCAGGTAAAGGTGTTGGTTGCAACGATGTGACAGATGGATTGTGGGGTAGAGATGAGTAGACGCCATCAAATCCTGCAAAAAAGTCATTCGACACTTCACTATCGCGTCGATTGGGAGGGCGCTTTGAACTGGAACTAGGGGTCGTTGGGGCACTTTTCTGGACGATCTTTCGTTTCTTCTTATCTTCCTCCATGAGTTCATGATAATCTTCGTCATCAACAAGTGAATAATCAGATGAGGATGAATCATCATCTGAAATGCTCAGCCTGCCAAGATCGCGCTTTTGACGTTTTGCCTTTTTTTCCATCTTTTCCTTAGCTTTCCTTTGCATTGTTTCCATCTCCATATCACTCAATGCGAAGAAGGAACCGCGTTGATTGATGGAATCCAAAATAATAGTGTTACGAGCAGATAGCAGTTCAGCAGATAGCTTCCCTAAGAGTGAGGAGATTGCGATGGAGTGTGAGAGGGCAGAAGTATGTGACGAGGATGTGGGTTGAGGAGCAGTTCGATCATTAAAAACTTTTTGGATTGATGGGTAATGTGAAGGGTGAATTGGGGCAAAACTTTTATCGAGACTATTCTCTTTCTTTCCTCCCTTGCTAGGTGGAGGAAGCGTTGGAGCCGCTTTAAATTGTTGCATCAAAGCTGCGATTGACACAAATGGAAGAGGGAAATGAGGGAGTGAAGAGACGCTCGATGTCATTTTTCGTGTGACAGCTTTTCGTCGAAAGTGGATTCCAACATGTGACGATGTATATGGATTGCTGAAGAACGGATACCTCATAGTATGAACTGTGTTTGGATCGAGTGGATTGCTTCTTTCTCGTCTTTTTCTGAGCGATTCTTCACTTTCCATTTTGACATTCTGTTGAGAAGCTTGCTGGTGTGCATCTGATGATTGTTGTTGATAAATCATTCGACCCTTTGGATTTGTGATCATAAAATCCCTGAGCTTAACAATGTTTGGATGTGTTCGTTGAGAAATTGTGTCCCACTGAATGCCTTCGAAATATGGATGCATCTTCATAGCTTCGATTGAAATTCTTTTGTCTGCATCCACAACGAGAATTTTAGAAATTAAGTCCTTCACAGGATCAGTGAATAGCGTCAGATCTTCATCTTCAAATGAATATTTGCCTTCCACGATGTTTTGGAAGAGGAGAAACTCAGTAAGGCCATCAAAAGGAGGATGGCCCACGTGTAGAAAATAAAGGATACAACCAAAGGCCCAGATATCAGCTGGGAACGACTGAGGTTTGGAGAGAAGTGTTTCTGGAGAGACATAGAGAGGGCTTCCCACAAATGTATTTGAGCGAACTAAATTCAAAGTTTAAAAGAGAGAATCTCAGACGTTGTGGTTGCTCTTCGACTTCATCAATTCGCTTTGCAGTCCCAAAATCTGTGATTTTCATATGTCCATCTCGACCAACAATGATATTCTCGGGTTTTAAGTCTCGATGAAGGACACTAAGGGAAGAAATGATGAGAAAAGAAAATGACTTGTTTGAATGAATATATTCAATTCCAAGAAGGACTTCTGCGGCACAGAATTGGATGGCATCATTTGGGAGTCTTCGATCCTGATCAATTGTTAAAACTTCAGAAAAAGAAACCGGGTTTAAAACTGATAAATCATCGCAACCCAGTTCAAGGAGGTAAACTGATAAAACGATTCCAAGTGAGTGAAAATTCGTGAGTGAATAGAGAGAGCGCGCAAACATAAGCTTTCGAGATTTTGAAAAGAAGAAATGAACTCAATGACATTTTGGTGATGCAAAGTGGACATGATCTCTTTCTCATGCATGATAGCTGTTTCCATGTGAAATTGATGAAGTCGCGCCTTGCTCATTTGTTTCAGGGCGTATTCTGTGTCTGCTGTAACATGCTTCACTTTATAAACCTATGAAAAAACAAATGTAGCAAATAAAAGATGATGAAAATGAAAGTTGTCTCGAGGAAAAGGAGTTAATGAAGATGGTGTTTCTTACACACCGATGCGAATGAACCCGAGCCTAATTCAGCGAGAAGAATAAAGTCATCCTTTGAGAAGGGGTGACCCATTTTCTTTTGGTTGGTTTTACCAATAGAAGGTCTGGTTGCTCAAAACTGTTCTGATGGGCGAACCGATCCAAACTTTTCCCACCGATCGTTTATTGATGTCGGGTTCTGGAGACTCTCATCTTAGTTTCCCATCTAAATTTCAGCCATCACAAGCAGCCTTCGAGTCTGTCCGTTTTAGACATTCATAGTCATCTCTTTCTTCCTTAGTGACCTCAATTCTTCATTTTTCACACGTCCAAGTGTCAGGACAGAAGAAAACATTATATTCAATCCTAAACCAAACGAAATCTTGTTTTCAGATTTTCCCTTCGCCAGCCTTCCATTTCCTTCTGGAGGACATCACATAGAACAAAGTTTCTATGATGTCTTCAATGATGTCTCATTCAACACTCAATTACAGGATCTGTCACCATCATATCTCACAAATCAATCCAATATAGATTCATATAATGGAAATTTTTCTTATGATCCGCCACAACAACTTGATCAACAAGTTGAAAAAGATTTTGATCCAAGTCCAACGAATCATGTTGATCTGAGCACATTTGTGACCTCAAGACACATCAATGACCGTCAAAAAGTACCAAAAAGAAGGAAAGCCCGAAGGAGACTTCAACCATCTAGCACTTCACCACCAATCCAACTCTCTTTATAGTACCCGGACAAACCCGTTAGAGCGGATAAACCCGTTAACCATTCCACAGGAGCATAGCAGTCCCCCCTCTTCACTAAAATTATCCTTCCACTTCCCGTTCATTACTCTCTTCATTATTTTTAAAATAGGAGGTACTGTTGAAAGAATGATTGTGAAATGGAATGAGAAAAATGTAAGTCGAAATGTGCTCGGAACTTAGCCAATGTCTTCCCAGGCGTCCAAGGGATGGTACATTGAGATGCAACCTCTTTGTACTCAGCATCACATGCAGGGTGTCGTGGCTGGTCATTCATCGATTTGAAATGACCCATAGACCTCGATCAAACGACTGAACAAGAGACCAATCATTTCAGAATTCTACCGATTACTTTCTTTTCCACACAACATATCAGTCGTCAGAATAAAAGGATCAATGTGAAGTGGGGTATGTTGGTAACGGGTTTATCCGACTTAACGGGTTTATCCGGGTACTATTATCACAATCCACCCACTCAAAGAAATATGTGTTTTCTCATCCGAAGAACAGTTTTACATTCCCAGACACGTCTCCCAAACCCATTCCTATCGAGAAGCTCCGATCACCGCCCTTACCTGAGATCCACTAAATTTACGCCGCAATTATTTAGTTTTCTCGAACTGCGATCGTTGTATAAGCAACCCTTTCTGTTTTCCTAACATTTCTTGTTTAAGACACAATTCATGGAGGAACTACTTGATCGCGTTCACCATTCGCCATTTTACGAATTTTCTATTTGAAATCACTCTCCATTATCCATGAAGAATAATTACCGAGCTTCTAGATGTCTGAAGCCCGAAGAATTGATCTTTTCAACGAGTTTTTTCTCTTCCTCTGATCCTGATCTGGACCTTAATTACATTTTGTCATGGGATTCGGTGATTGTATGACCTCCTATCGATTATCTCGCGTCATTTTCGTAACTTCATCCATTTTCTCTCACTTTTTTCGATCATTTTTCCAGCACGCGGTGGTGGAAGAGGTCGGGGCGGAGGGTTTGGAGGTGGACGTGGAGGAGGATTCGGAGGAGGAAGAGGTGGTGGGAGAGGTGGAGGTCGCGGAGGAGGATTTGGTGGAGGAGGGGGACGAGGACGCGGGGGGCCACCACGAAGAGGAGGGCCAGGGAGAGGACCAAAAAGTGGAGTCAAGGTGAATGTCACTCCTCACAGCCGTTTCCCTGGAGTGTTCATTGCTCATGGGAGAGAGGATCAACTTTGTACAAGAAATTTCTGTCCAGGCCAGTCTGTTTATGGAGAAAAGCACATATCTGTCGATGTCTGCAACTTTTCCACAACTATCTGATTCTCGCTCATTTGCACTTCCATAGGATTCACAAGGCGAAAATGGCAAAATTGAATATCGTGTTTGGAATCCATATCGATCAAAGCTTGGGGCATCCATTCTTGGTGGAGTTGATCAGATCCATATCCAACCAGGAACGAAACTCTTGTATCTTGGTGCTGCTTCTGGAACAACAGTTTCTCACTGTTCTGATCTTGTTGGACCTGTGTGTATTTTAAAATTTTGTTCTCATTTGGTTCCCTCCCATGAGTTTAGACTGGTGTTGTTTATGCCGTCGAATTTTCACACAGATCGGGACGAGATCTCCTGGGACTTGCCCAAAAGAGAACAAATATCATCCCAATTATTGAAGATGCACGTCATCCACACAAATACAGAATGATTGTTCCTGTCGTTGACACAATCTTTGCAGACGTTGCCCAACCTGACCAAGCACGAATTGTTGATATTAACGCAAGGTACTTCTTGAAGAATGGAGGCCACTACGTTATTTCTATCAAGGCTAATTGCATCGACTCAACTGCACCGGCAGAAATCGTTTTCGAAAGAGAACGCCAAGAGCTGAAATCAAGAGGTCTGAAACCAAAGGAACAGATGACACTCGAACCTTATGAGAAAGACCATGCTGTTGTCGTTGGAGAATATCAACCACAAACACGAACCACAGCAGAAACTGAATAATTCATAATTTCACCTCACCAATGAAAAAAGACGTTGGCACTTGCTTTAACTCATTACTCTCTGAACAAAACGAAGCTCGTTCTCTCACTGCCATTCAGAAGTGGAAAGAGAAAGAAGCTTACTTGGCTTGTTGTTGAGCCTGTTGTTCGCCTGGTTTCTTTTCATCTTTCTTTTCGCCAATCTGTAATTGATGAATAAATCATAAAAACACAAACTCTGCGACGAACTGGTGGGGTACGATCACGGCGAGTGGCGTTAGATCGCACGCGCACCTGGTGAGAGTGAACAGCGCACGAGATGCAGTATTGGAGCTTGACATAAAGCTTTGGGATAACATAGGCTACAAAGACAGATAAAAGTTATGGCAGATGAAAAGATTGTTGAGCAGACATGGGAAGACGGTAGCACTCTTGAGATCATTGAGAGCAGCAGCTTCGATCTGAATGAATTGAATGGTTGGAAGAAGGCAAAGAAAGATCATGAAATGTTAAGAGGAAGAGTTCATTTGAGAACATACCATGTTGCGGACCATGAAACGCTTGACAGCCTTGTCCTAAACGACAAGAAAAATGATGTTGCAAAAGAAGTTGAGGAATGGGATTATTGAGCGATTTTTATCAAAAATATGGTTATAGTATGTCTTTTCATACCTTGGGGCAACATTTGGCGCAGTTATCGCATCTGATGTAGCGGGTGTGCCCTCTGTTCTTCTTGTTACGTCCTCCGTTTCTACGCTTGAATGGCATCTGTGTTAAAAACCAAAAAGGCAAAGAAATTGACGAGAAAAGAACAAAGATTTTATGATTAAGATGAAGCAACAGACGAGTGTGTGATCAGGAAAAAATCCCCCCGCGCTTGTCGTAATTTTTTGTGTAAAAAACTGGAAAATGGACAGGATCATCGAAAAAAGAGTATCAATTTCATTCTATTCATGTGAAGTGCAGAATAACATCAAAAACTAAAGTTGAGAGAGAAATCTCTGCATTTTCGAGACACCTTTCTGTGCTTTCCCTTTCTGAAAAAATAAGAATCAATAGATATATACTCGGTTCTTTCGAGGCTTAACTTGTTGCGTTCTTTGAGAATACGATCCCGATACGGTTCGTTTTTGTTTTTGGGGGGGTGGTGAAGGTGACTCGTCTGAATCTTCCTCAGAATCCGACGTCATCTCTTCAGAGACACTATCAGAAGAGTCCCCAAGACTATTGGACGAATTCTCAAGACTCTCAGACTCCTCGTCTTCAGAATCACTCATGTCCGACGCAGAAGGTTCTGATTCAAGAAGTGCTTTCGTGCTCCAGAATTTCAGTTTTTTGGTCAACGCATAAGACGCGATTTCTGATCGATCCGGCGACTAAACAACATCAAAACAACAAATCAGCAGACAATCTCTATTCCCTGGCATCCATCCATGCCTCCTTTGTGGTCTCCAACAAACAACAGCTCTTCGTACGGGAAGAGTGTCATGGCTCGAATAGCTCCGTCTGTTCCCCCAGAAAGGATAATCTCGTCATTCCATCGGACGAGGACATTCGCGGCTGATGGGTGTGTTTTGCCTGGAGATGAGTGAGAGAAGATTAACATAACAACTAAAAGAAAAGAGAAGCAAACTACGGGAGTGTTTCACGGTTGTGAATGGGGTTGATCCATACTCTCCATCCCGGAAGAAGAGGAGCGATTCAAGTGGTGTGTTTCCGAGGCAGAGACACAGAGAAGGTTCCCACTCAATCTGAATGCGTGGAAAGAAGGGCAAAATGAATGAGCAATTGTTAACGTTCACAGACGTCGCTTTTCTCGAAGGTCACTGCTGATGTCCTTGCATGATGGAAGAAAACTGAAGATGTGAGGCCTGCCTCAAGGTCTTGCGAGCACGTAATAAAGTGTGAATGTTCGAGTGTTTTCGTGTTGATGATGGAGAAGCATCCATCTTCACTTGTGAAGGCGAGCCTGCTCCCACTTGGAGAAACAGAGATTGACGTGATATACTCCTCATGAGTACGATCTTTCTTGCGAAATGATGCTTTTGCCATTCGAGTATCCCATATCTAAAGGGATATAGCAAAGACAAGCAAACACTAATCATTCCATCCTCACCACCAAATGCGATGTGATTCTCGCCTAGAAGGAGAGCTACCGACAGTCCCTCTTCATGAGAAAATGTCAATTGTGCATTTATAGAATGTTCATTGTCTGGGTCGTCTGATTTTGAGAGACCTTCTCTTGAGTCGATGATGTATGACTGTTTTCCTGATCCTCCAACAAGGACCTAAACCACATAATAAATATGAAAAAGAGACACTATGATGATCTTGTAGATATTTAGAAAAACGAATTGTGTGTTCTGATGGATATAAGCAGCTGTCCACAAAATGTGGTATATTTCTCGTGGAAAGATTACGATCGAATCTTGAAGATGGAAATAACTGATAAAGAAGAAGAAAACATTGCAACAGTTCCATCCATCATAGATACGAGCGATTCACTTGATTCACTGCAATATGAGAAGTCGACGATTTCGCTCTCGAATGAGAGACTGTTGACTTGTTTATTCTTTCGTCTCGCTGTCTGACTCATTTAATAAAGAGGGTAAAATAAAATTATCACGTAGAGATCAACGATGAACAATCTTTGTGGGTGAGGTCACGATCCAACCATGACAATTTTTGTGAGACTCATGGAACCCCTTCATTGGGGTGATATTCCGAAAAAGGAAACCTCTTTTTCTTTTGGTAATTACGAACCATCCGATATTCATGACTTTTGGTCGGAACTATCTCGTTTTGAAACAGCTGGTGACCTCCACCATATCTCTGATCTGGGGTTCCTTCACCAATTTTTGCAAGCACATGACAAACGACTTACAAGCATAAACATTGCAGTTTCAACCATTTTCGAGAATTGCATTGAAGCTCCATTTTATGAAAGAGCACCACTCTTCTCTGCCCTTCTATCTCTCTCACAGGGGTGTCCACACATTCCCCATGCTCTTCAAACACAAAATCTCTCTCAATTGTCTAATACACCTCGTCGTCCACTCAAAGTCAATCGAAAACTCGCTGCTTATACAAATAAATGCCTCTTCACTTTGGACAGGTTTCAAACTCTCGTAAATGAGTTGAAATGGACATGTGTTGAGTTTCTTCAGTTTCCATATTCATCTGATCGTCGTACTGAAGTCATTAATCACTTTCAGAGCAACACTACATCCCAGACTGTTCATGAAACTATTGGAGCTGATGTTCCTCCACCAACAATGATGGTTTATCGTTATTGTCCACACTGCCTATCACATCATCTGTCTACAATACTCACGTTGCTCTACAATGTTGTGATGTTCAATCGATACGACAGCAATTGTGCGACAATTCTCAGCCATCCTGTTCCTCTCTCCACCGATGTCCGAGAACTGTACTTTGGATGTGAATCCATCCACCTCGAGCCATCCAGTCTCACCACATTCCTATCTCAACTCGTTATTTATGTTTCAACAGTCAACACGAATGAAGCTCCGGATGCGAATGAGACACGACGATCGAAATACCCGTTTCCACTTGTCCCTCTCCGAAAGATCCTCCTCCTTCTCGAAAAAATGCTTCTCTTCTCGTTTTCGAAAGAAAGAGATCATACTTTGGATCAAAGTAATCTCAGCTTCAGTCAATTCGCCGACGTCTCAACGAGTCTCACCTTTCCGACATTCACAGTCGACCAACCAGAAGAACTTCCGAAGCAACAGAAGTGGGACGGAAGTAAACCTGTTGACGTTTTTGCCCAGGTCAAAGCAATGAAAGATCAGCCAATGTCAGCCACGTCGTTCACATCGCCGCTACATTTCAAAATACTCGGTGATCTCTCCGACCAACAAGACAACGAGCCGTTTGAACAGTTCAAGTTGAAATCACGATCACTGTACTCTCCCCCAATGACCCTCAACTCCAATCTCCCACTTGACTATGCACTTGTCTTCGAGAGTCCTTCGAAAGTGCATCCGATGCTCCAGTACCGAAACACCAAGAAAAGCCTGCTCCTCCCTTCTCCACGTCTTTCTCCTCTTGACGCAATCTCCTCCTTCCCTCATCAAGTGAATGTCCCTGTTCCTTCATCCCCACTCCCCATCCCAGTCTTCTCCAGTGCTGACCCAGAAATTACTCCCGTCAAGAAAGACCAAAGGCCAGAAGATCTTGCAGTATCGAATGTCAATCGAAAGCATATCGGCCAGAATTTCTTCTGTCTCACCCAAACAGACTCCACCCTCCCCAAATCGTATACCAATCGCATTTTTAGTCTCGAGTTCCAAAGCAGAACAAGTCCAGAACAAACTTCACAACGATTATTTCGAACCCCACTCGCTAGCCAACCATTCAACGCTTTCCTTCCTGAACTATCGCGTAATCAGAAACATCGATCATCTCTCTTCACTGAAATTCTCAAACCAGATCATAAAACACAAGATTCTCCGTTCTATACCGTCCCCCGACCTCTAAGCCCCCCACTCTTTGCAAACCGATCCAATCCTGTTCTGCTGATGTCTGTGTACGACAACCTCATCGCATCTCAAGAACAAAGACCAGATCGCTTCCCGCTCCTCTTCGCACCCAACTACGTCATTCCCTCTCTCTACGAAATGATGCATGTCATCAAAGCTAATCTCACCACATTCGTAGCTCCTCGTGAGTTTTACTTTCCGGCACAATTAATCAAGGAATGGGGGATAATCGGGGGGAAGCCACAGCCTTTGCCAGAGAAGGATAAATATCAACTGATGACGAAGGACGAACTCGCTCTCCTCCTCGCTCCTTTCAACATCAAAGTCGCGGCTGTCCCCGCCCAGTCAACAACACCTCCCGTGAACGATCTTGACCCACTCATCGATCTTCCGATAAACCCATCACCTGAACAAATGGAAGACGACCCATTTGCACCATGCATCACTCCAAATTATGTCACCACGTTGAACCAGTCCTTCATTCCCCTCACACCACTCGAGCCTCTCAAGATCTCTGATGCTGGTTTATCATCGAGCCAGCCCTCTGCCGTCGAGAGTCTCGAGAAGCCGAGTGGAACGGAGATTGATCTGTCTGGTGGCACAGTTTCTCTTCCCCCACCACCCGTCTTGACTCTGAAAGAGCAGCATTCTCTTATCATGTCACGTCCGACACAAGCAAACCACTCTTTCATTGAATATGCCTCTTTGATCCCATTGTCAGCATCGCAACTGATTTACTCACTCCTCCGCACAATTCTGCTTGCCCTTTCTGCATTCGTCCCAGAACAAAATCAACAATTTACTGAGAAGGAATTTCCTCAAGTTAAACCAGACACTCAGGCTCACAAGAATCAACAGACTCCTTCTCAGCAGAATCCTGAGGCGACTGAAGGAAAGAAGCATGGTTGGTGTGTGGATGCCGAGTGCACAGGACTTCACTGTTCAACTTTTGCCAAACCAAAGATGACCACGCCGGGACTGGTGATCGGCTCTTATACGACCAGCGAGGGGACGATTCAGGACTTCTGCTACATCAGAGACAAAGATCACCGGTGCACGTGTTCGTTGTGCAGGGATCCTCCTCCTCCCCCCGAAACGTATTCGCCGTCAACGCCGCTTTTCTCTCCTCGCGATTCTTCGCAGTCCGGACAACAATATAATCCCCTGTTTCCCCTCGCTTTTCCTCCACCTCCGCCAGCTATGATCAAAAATCGATACACCCAAATTCTCGCAGAAACCAGCATGCGCATTCTTCTCATTCTGCTCAAACGTCTCAAACAGCTTAGTCGCGCCATTTTCGACTACTTCTGTCTGTCCATGGTTGATCGGAATGGCGTCCTGCTGTTGGTCAAAGTCATCAATGCCTTCGCCGACCCCGCCACAATCCCAACTCTGTTCCAGGACTCTGAAGTCTGCTTCTTCGACACATTTGTCTATCCGATGTCTGTCACGTTTGCAACCACGGGTGATGCTGCACTCGTCTGCTCAAACAGCGCCATTCAGGCCATTTCTCAAGATCCGACACTAATTTTTGTTTATGGCCCGGATGAGATGAAGGGGACTGATGAAAGCGAATCACCTCGCCTTCATCTTCCGGACACGTTCGTCACTGCCAAACATCTTCGAAGGGATGTCCAACAACGAGCCGAATCTCACCACAATTTTTTCCGTGGAAGAGATTTTTCAAAAGACCAGCAATCAATCACACTCCTTTCGGACTCAGTCGTTCAGAAGGATAAAGAAGAAAATCACTTTCAGTCGACAATCAGGCCACTCCCAGAAGCCTTCTCCACGTTGTTCGAAGAGCAGTGGTATGTGAAGAGGTACAGACGGTTGATGGAGCACCCACACTCCAAAGGGTTCATTGGGCACACACCTGCCTTCTACGATCGCTCCGAGTTCTCAACAGCAGTGAAGATCAAGACACTTTCATCTCAAGACCTTGACAGTCTCCAACACACAGCCAATACTCTTCTGTTGCACAGTGACCCACAATCTCGTCCCATTTCGTCTGCCATCTTTCTCAAGACACATTCTGGAGTGCCTTACATCGTCGATGCTGTTGTCCCACAAATCGATTATGCTTTTCAACGACCTGACAGTCCACAATCACTTCCGCCTTCTGAAACATCAACACTGCTGAGAAAACTGTACCTCCACCATGATGATGGGGATCTCCCCGAAGGCTTTGACGCTGTTGTCCCACCACCACCGACGATATTATCGGAAGCATACCAAGCTCGAGCCTTTATGATGATGGTCAGTCAAGTCCTCCCCAAAAACCCATCTGTGAACACGAATCGGAAGAGTGGTGTCCCGTTCATTTATTTGGTCTCTCGCCAGGACAGTGAAGCTGACCTCTTCCCCGCATGCAACGAAATCCTCGCCAATCCTCCCCACTCAAACCTGCACTCTCGGAACGCTCTTCTCCGCTTTTCAGACCATACGACAGTTAGTATCGTGCTGCTGGGGATGAGGCTGCTGCAGAAGATTGTGCGAGACTACCCATCGCGAATGAAGTGGCTGCATCTCTACAAAGCAAACAACCTCCTCAACACCTTCCGCAAGATCGCTATCCCTTCCATCCAACTCGCTCGCCATAAACTTTTCCGAACATCGATGCCTCTATCTGGAAAACTTCCCACCGAACAGAATTCCACAACCATCTCAGCGATGTATCTGGGCCTTCCTCTCAAGCTCTGTGATCCGTGGCTCACTATGCTTACAGTTATGGACGTTGAACAAATCCCAGAAAAGACTTACGATGAAAAGCGGCAGGTCATAAAGAATGCCACTGACTTCAATCTTCGCGCACCTGAGTCAATCCGGGAATATGACAATGATGTTGCTGATTTAGGAGCGAAAATGGGAGTGGATATCAATGATCCTGCACAAAAGTTGGTTTTAGGACTAACAGCACCGGAGATTTGAGGACTTATGGTGGACTCGATTTTAACCAATTTCTCGTCTATTCTCTTCTCGATTCACTTGCACATTTCATTGTATCTCTTTTCAACGTGATTATTTTTAAGCTTAGAACGACTCCAAGTTTGAGAAACAAAGTATGGCCCATACTTATTCAAAATGAATTCCCTCATTCTCTCTCAAACTCAAGCTATTCAGTTATCGGCTTCGCGAATCATGAATCTCCAGTCTGATATTGGCAAGTATCAAGAACTCCACACTGTTCTAACCAATATGATGTCAACAACCAAAGTCCAGACATTTATCCCTCTAGGCTCCAAAGCCTTTGTTCCAGGGGTTCTAAAACATACAAATGAAATCAAAGTTTACATAGGATGTGATCTCTATGTTTTGAAAACCGCGAAGGGTGCGCTTGATGTTGTTCAAAGGCGAATGGACAAACTCCAGTTATCAATCAATGAAGAAAAGCAAACACTCGAGACAATGAGGTTGAACATGAAACAAACGTTGTCTACTATCAAAACTGCCCTTCCATCAGATTCTCATCAGCCACAAACTCACATTGATCCTGCCGGATTCTTACAGATCGAAGAATTCGAGGACACTGAGAGCAATCACCAGAAAAATCAGCAAACTCCAATACCAACGCAGTCTCCTCCGAGTGCACCATTCACTGAACAAGAAAAAGTTGAATTGAATCAACTTTTAGCGAAATATGAAGCATTAGAAAAGGATGAATCAAACCAACGTATTCCCAAACCAACGACTCAAAAACAACCACATCAGGGTCAGCAACATATCCAAGATGGATCCTCGACAAGCAGTGTGGAAATGAGCGCCTCATCCAATACAACTCAACATCAATCTCATACTCCTCTCCCTTCAATACCTCCATCAACTCAAACGAAAACACTTGATGTAGATCCTCCAACTTCTTCTGTACGGCCCAAAACCGTTGCTCAACCTCCTCATAATGCAGCATTCAGTGGATTGGTTTGTAATATTCTTTCTTCTATCGAATGAACAGGTTATTGAACATGATGATAGCGATGATGACTGATTTCAGTTGTTTATGTGGATATCAGGGGATATTGAGGCAATACCAGCCCTTATCTCCGATTTCCTGGGAACACCTTTCTCATTCATAGCTTTCCTGCACGAATCAAAGAAAATAAAAATGAAATCGACATTTGCATGTGACTGATGTTCATTTCATTGCATTTTAACGTTTCAAACTGTCTATTTCTCGACATTGTTGATGTGTTGTTAAACACGTCCTGTACGCTCAAGAAACGAAGGTTTTGTGTTCATCTTCACAAAATCCATGTTCAACGAATGGTATTAATTCCGTCAACAGGGTGCGTGTGTGTTCGTAGAATTCACAATGATATCAAGAGAATTTGGTCCTGATCCTGATGTCCTTCCTCTCCGACCCTCAATTTGATGGAACGTCAACATTATTTGATGGGTTTTTAGCATGCTATTTGGATCAGAATCCTGTTCCTGTTTTAGATGGCGGACCCTCAACGGATCTCTCTCAATCCTATCTTACCATGCATTTCAAATCAACTGTAATAAAACCTAAAAAGATTCATTCATACTTCTATCATAAAGATCTCTCGTCTAAAATTATCAAGCAGCTTGTCTTTCCAGAAGCAGAATCTCGATTGCACAAACTTAAGTTTTCCCCGTTTGATCAAATATACTTTGTCTAATTGCTCTTTATACTCTTCTCATGTGCATTTTAGAGAAAGATACGTTTCTTGTTGCGTGAGAAATATTATTGGAGAGTTTTGGGTCTACACATTCAGAACTCCACTCCCTTCTCTTCCAACGATGATTATATCGCTTTCATTTGTCACACACAACTTTTCGATGGCGTTTTATTTCTCACTACTGGACTCACTCTTCCATTCACTCCAATTTTCACTCGAAGGACAAGACATGTCACCATTCTCATCGTTCAACCCTATTTCAACACTAGATGCGGAGCTCAAATTTTCAATTCCAATGCTTCTCGAAAAATATTCTTATCCCAAACCTGGCGAATCGATATCCTTGTCTCTCCGTGGGCTCACCCACGAATCATTTGCAGTCGTTCATCGTCCTCTCGAACATCTTGGGATATCCCTTGATCTCACCCCGATTTCAATACTTCAAAATCTAACACCTCAAGACTTTTTGTCCATTGACACCGCCCTATTGATGGGACAGAGTGTTTGTGTGGTTGGAGAGTCACTAAGAGAAATTTCCATCCTTTGTGTTCTTCTCCGATATATGTTGTATCCTTTTAAGTGGAGTACAGTATTTTTCCCCACCTTTCCTGTTGTCCAACTCCTGAATCTCGAAGCTCCATCTCCGATGGTTGTGGGACTCCTCCGACAGGATTTTAAGGGGAGCGAGGAATATCTTGGGCGGTTTATTGTGATTGATATGCTGGAGAGATGTGTGTACTACCCTCACAACACCGAGGAACTTGAAGATATCATGATTCTCCCCAATGCCCACCAACTCTTCCACAACGCACCGTCCATCCCGCCTCCAAGCAATCGATTCTCCTCCACACATCTTCATCTTCCAGTGAAGTTCTTCCAGACAACTGCTCCTGCTGTTCTTCGCCCACAATTCCATCCATTTTACAACATGGCTCTGGTGAAAATCAAGGAGTTGTCGACCCTTCCTCCTCCGTCGTCTGACACACTCTCTCCCCTCGGCAACAAGTCAGGGTCCAACATCTTCCTTCGCCTGCTGTACATTATGTGTGTGTACCATGCAGGGCTGATCATGGAGTGGCGGTATGCGTGTCGAGGTGCTGTGCTCGACATCGACGCCCTAATCAGCCTCACCGAAAAGACAATCACAGACGACGTCCTTTGTCATGCTGCGGGCAAAGACGATGTTGTGCACTTCAGTACTCTTGACATTGGGACTGCGGTCAACCCGTTGGACATTGTGGAACTAACCAGGAAGTTCTACCAAGTCTTGTTCGATTCGGCGTCTGTACATGACCTGTGCTTTGACTGCATACAACTGCAAAAGGTTGGGGAGCGGACATTCTCGTTCCCGATGGGGGAAATCCTTGAAGGGAAGCTGAGTGATTCTCAGTTGTCCAAATCCACCGTTCTCAAAGAAAAAGTGCGGAGGCATACCGAGTTGGAAGATGCTCTTGATTTGGAGCCATCAGCGTCCCCACCACAAAAGAATCCACACGCAGTCTCTCCACAACAGAGAGTCTTCCTCGCGTGTGTTAACAAGCTCATTGACAGGATCCAAGTTTGTCTCAACGAAGCGTCACTCCTCGATGCGTCGCCCAAATTGAATCCTTTCGAAATGAGGGCCTTCGATAATTGGCTCCAACTGACGCTCCAATAACCATTTTTCTTTTTGCCCTTTTCATTTCTCTACCTTTTGGTGTTTGTATGCTCTTTCGAGACGAGGTCGAGATGAGACAATCCTGGGTGAAGTGGCTAAACTCTGAATCCTGAGATTGGGTGTTGATATTGCACCCAAACAAGCGGCGGTGGTTCGTTTGAAGGTGTTTCATCAACAACCATCCCGTCTGACACGTCATCCTCTGTTGGCGTTTGGAAGGATGAATCGAACTGTTGAAAGACATCGAATCCACTTTGGGAGAAGAGAGAGTCTTCCTCAGAATGAGATTGTTGGGCCGTGCTAAGAGAGAACACGATTGAGACAAACTGTTTCCGTTTCCTCACTCTTTCTTCTCTCTCTTGTCGTCGATTATATGCCAGCAAGCGAACCTGTGCGACTTCCTCATTCAATCCTTCTGTCAGACGAGACATTGCGAGCAGTTTTCGAGGATCCCGAAGGCAATTTCGATCGAAAAAGGGAAAGTGTTTGAGATGGAAATGTGGGGGAAGAGAGGCTCCAGAGGATATGTGTGCGAAGAGGAACAGTTTGTGGATTTCTGAGAAGTCATTAAGAGAGAATGAGGTGGCCATACTAGAGCAAGGTGGAAGAGATGAAATGTTCTGAAGAACCGAAAATACGACTCGACGCGTGTTTTCATTTGTATCTTTTTGGGTTGTGGAAAGGATTGGACTGAATAAAAAAATGAAACTAAGAAATCGGAAACTTTTGATCAAAAAAGATTGTGTAACGCTCAATCAAGAGTGACGGTGTGGTACCCAAACCAAGAACAACACACGTCACTCGACGAGGGTACGGAGTTCCAGATTCGTCTGATTGACAGAATAAGAGTTTGAGGGAATCTGCCATCTGTGTAGCGTCGCGAACGAACTTAAAACAAGATATATGAAATGTGGATGGTATACCTTGATCGATCTACGTTCCTGTGTGGTTTTTGGGCGTTCGAAAGTCTGGTCGATGAGAAAGTTGAAAAAAAGCGCAATGCAAACGTTAACATATTTAAGAAGTGATTCATATGTGTCTGGAATTTGTTGTCGAAGATAAAGAATGTTGAATATTGCAGATTGGAGCATCTGAGAACAGCATTCTGAGCTGATTGGATATTGAACAGTGATTGGGATATCTATGAGAGAAGTCATAAGAAATTTCCCTAAGAAGCTCGATAAAGTGTCCCTGTTTTACTAGTGATGGATAGATATGTATCAGGGCTGGTTCGAAAAAAAGTGTGGTCCCTCTTGGAAACTGTTTGATATTCTGATTCATATATATCTTTATTCTCTTTTTGGACCATAGTTAGCTCAAACAAGACCCGTTCTGAGATCATTATCGGCACATATGGCTCCAAAATCTGTGACATCAAAAACTCGGATTTCTCTGAGCTCCATCCTCTCATCAACTTTGCTCATCATACTACTGAAAGGGGCGACTTTTTTTGTAAGCTTTAAGTTTTCGAGGGTTGTGAAACCAGACATATTAGGCGTCTGCCACCAACATTAATTCATGTGTGCCTAGATTGTTTCAACATTTGATCTGCTCTGTCAAATTGCGATGAGTCTCGTCGTAGAACCAATTCGAACATATTCATTCCGGGCTCAACTCTATCGGTATCCAATTTTCATGGTTTCCTGACATCGTCAAATATTTCTTGTTCATAGCTCATCATCACCTCATGAAACCAGAGAAACCCATGGAAAACTCATCATGCTATCCGGAATTCTATTTGTTCCTGTCTTAAGCTGTTTGTCTGATCTCGAACTCATTCTCCTCCAGTATGGTACGCTGTACTCCGCCCAAAAGTCCCATCCGAACTTCAATCTCCCTTGATTGATGTCCCATATTGTATTTCTTAGTGTTTTCACTTTCTCAGTTCTTAGTTGCGTGTTTAACATCCTTGACAACCCTCTATACATACTCTCCCAAACGAAAAACCATCGCTTCCTTGCTTCTCTCAGCGAAGCCCTCTCACATTTCATTGGACAAATCTTCATTTCACTCCAGGCAACTGGAGAATCGACTGATTTTGTTGTGATCTCACAAGCACGTCTTCTCGAAGCTTTTCTCTCCTTCATCCTCCTTCTTTCTCTGTTGATGTTCACATTTTCCCGCAAGAACCCTTCCAAAAGCACGACAGACAAACCAAACACAGCCTTAACGGCGTCTTCTCTTCTTCCTCTCTTCTCGTCTGGACTAGGAATCAACATGACGGAGCTCCGCACCATCATCTCCGACTCCTACGCTCGCTCTGCCCTCAACTTCAGTTTCGACACAATGACCAGCAAGCTCCTGACGTTTGAGCAGCAAGGGGTGCTGTCTCAGGCAAAGCGTATTTTGGCGTTGATTGCTTCGATGGTCTTCGCTCCGGCCGAAAGACGAGTTTTTGAGGAGCTGTCGAAAGTGGCCCATTCGACGTCGCAGAAAGGAAACCGACAGAAGGATCTCTTCACTCAGACCACTCGCCTCCTGCGGGCTTCCTTCTACGTCGGATTCCTCTTCTTCCCTTTCCTGACCGCTATCTCACCGGAAGTAGCGCTGGTCGTTTTTGGTCGTCAGTGGATGGACACAACCGATGTTGTCCAGCTCCAGACACTCTCCTTCGCGTCGATGAGTCTCATGCCTGTGAATGGAATAGTCGAAGCTGTGGTCCGAGCGACGATGCAGACAGCGTCCCTCACCAAAAACAACATAATCATGACGATCCAATCTGTTGTGATGCTGCCAGTCA
Source organism: Blattamonas nauphoetae (assembly GCA_033064195.1). Lineage (NCBI taxonomy): Eukaryota > Preaxostyla > Oxymonadida > Blattamonas > Blattamonas nauphoetae. Next base: position 215,399 of record JARBJD010000002.1, read on the forward strand.
CGTTCTGGCTCGGAACGAAGTATCATTCGGTTGGGTTCATCCTCTCCACCATCATCAGCATGGCTTCCCGGATTGTCATCGCATTTGGTGTTTTATGGGCGAACAGCCGATTGTTTGGATGCAGTGGAAAGCGACTTGTCCAGAATTCAGTTCCCAACTTCAAAATTGTGAGCATTGTTGCACTTATTTCTGTCATTCTTCTCTCCCTCCGCACGTCGATCGTCCAGGAGCAGTTTGTGTTGTCGTACAGCGACTACCTTTTGGACCAAACAAACACGATCCGCTTCATCTTTGCTGCGTGTGTGCTTGGGATCTTGTACCTTGCGTCAATGTCTGTTCTCTTTTCATTCACGCCTCTCAGTGTTCTCTTTGACCGTGAACTTTACTCCATCATTCGTGGAAGAACTCCGCTATAGTTGCTAAACCTCCAAGTTGATGGAAATGGTTTTATGATGACCAATCTTCATTTTTGAGATCTTGATGAACATTTGTGAATTGTTGTTCATTCTCTTCACTTTTTGAACATTCAAGACTCGCGTTTCACTTCTTCGAAGAACATCGATTCATGGAAGTCTCTCTCGCCTGAAAACATCCTCCCACTTGAAAGCGAAGCAGAGAATCGTCCACACGATGATTGACCGATGCAAATTGACGCTGTAATGAAAATTCTGGACTAAATGAAAAGAGATAGATAGTATCAGACAATCTACAACTGAGTTGAGTCCTATTTTCTCGGGATCAACCAATAAAGTCCAGAAAACTTGTCGAAAACAACATCGTTGATTCTCTGGAACATTCTGTTCTCATCTTTAGTCTTTCCTATTGTCACCTTCCTTCAACTTTTTAGACAAATTCTTCAATGAGATGAAGTGGAACAAATACGTTTGACAGAACTTCCGTAAACAAGAAAGACAAAAAAGGCTGTTTGAAATGGAAACGGCCAAGAACAGATAACAATGGACTCAAAACCCAAAGTTCCGTTCATTGGCTGATTGTTTCATTTCAAAGCTATAAAAGAACTTAATGTGCAGCACTTGCCAAAAGAGAACAAAACGCGGAGTCTGCATTGGACGTAAGATTGGCGGGTGTGTCGTATTCGAGAAGGAGCCCACCTCCGAGAACCAATATTCGATCAGAATCCATGATTGTGTTGAGTCGATGCGCAATCACAATCACAGTCTTGTCCGAAAACTGCTCTCTGATAGTTTTCTGAATCTTCTCGTCTGTTTCCACATCCACACTTGCTGTTGCTTCGTCAAGCACGACGATCTTACAGTTGTTCAGAATCGCACGAGCAAAGCACAATAGTTGCCTCTCTCCGGCTGAGAAATTGCTTCCTCCCTCGACAACTTCAGAATCGAGTCCGGCAGGCATGTTGGCAATCACGTCTCTCATTTCAATCAGATCCAGAACTTCCCAGATCCGATCGTCACTTGCCTTTCCGGCGATGTCCAAGTTGTATCGGACTGATCCTGTGAAGAGAGTGGGGTCTTGAGGAATGATTGCAATTGACTGTCGGACTCTGCTCAGGTTAACTTTGGAGATGTCCACTCCATCAATCAAGACGCGGCCGCCGTTTGGTTCTTCGTTCGGATCTGGCTCAATCGGCTTTCCAGTTTGCATGTCGAATGATTTGGGAATCAGTGTTGGGTCAAGTTCAACAAGACGGAAGAGTGCAAAGAGGAGGGATGATTTTCCTGCTCCTGTTCGCCCACACACGCCGATCTTCTCGCCTCCTTTAATCTCAAAGTTGACTCCTCTCAGAACGAATGGAAGTCCTGGTCTGTATCTGAATTTCACGTTCTCAAAAGTCACATCACCACGCTGAGGCCAGCTTTGTTGAACTTTCTCCTTCGATCCCTTCGATTCCTGTGGGAGCTTCCGAGAGTAGAAATCGATTCTTTCAAACATCGTCATCTTCGCGTCCAAGTCGAGGACGTTGTATCCGATGTATCCGGCTGTTTGAGAGAAGATGGCAGCGGCTGTGATTGAGACACCAAGTTGAGCGTTGCTCATGAAATTCCATCCAAGAATCACAACGCCTGCCATGAAGCACGATGACACAAGTGAAGTGTAGAGCTGGTTCGAGTTCTTTCCTTCGCTGAAGAGAACAGTGAGTGTGGTCCAATGGTCGAGAGCCTTGTGGAATCGTTTCCTCCAGACTCCCTGCAGGTTGTAGTTCCGAAGGGTGGTGAGACCAGCTCCCGACAGGATTTGGGAGTACAAAGAAATGACAGGCGAACGAGCCATCGAATTCTGTCGCATGAGGTTTCGAGATGATCGTTGGAAAACGATGAGGATGATGAAATAGACCACCAGAACAGGAAGTCCGACAAACAAGAAGAAGGGAGTGTTGATCGACACAATAACAATCTGCCCGAGCAAGTCTGTCACCTGTCGAAAGACCAGAGACAAGAATTGAATCAGGGACGTGTCTGTCTGCGAAAGGTCTCCCGAAAATCGGTTCAAAATTCGGCCGACCGGAGTGGTGTCGTAAAACGATGGTGGGCATCGGATGACGTGGCTCAGCAGAGTGTCGTGGACGATCTTGTTGGAGCGTTTCGCTCCAGCCGAAACAAAGCACATTCGAAGCATCATCAGGAAGAGAGCGACGGCGGTCAATAAAGAGTATGATATGATCTTCCATTGATAGTTGATGCCTCCGAAGAATGTGTCGCTGGGGATGGTTGAGAGCCAGAACGACTGGAAAGTCGGCATTCCTTCTGCGACGAGGTTGAAGAGAAGAAAGAAGGGAAGAAGAACGACTGGGAACATGGTTGTCAGGAATCGGAGATAGACAATTGGTGAGACTCCCTTTGTATTTTGTTCTTCGTCGGATATAATCTCTTTTCCAGCTTCTGCCTCGGCACCGGTTTCAAGGTCTTGAAGAGTGATTTCTTCCAGTTTTTGGGTTGGTTCAGGTGATGGGGACGGGTCAGGTGTTTCGGATTTGTCTTTGGGAGGATTCTCGGTGATCACGAACCGATCAAAGTTGATTCCCTTTTCTTTCATTTGCTGATAGCTTCCCTCTGCGACGAGATGGCCATGATTGAGGAGAACAACTTTGTCGGCACGATCAAGAAACTGAAGTTGATTTGTTGTTAGAATCACTGTCTTCCCTCTGAGGACACCGCATATGCACTCGTTCATCAAAAACTTGGCAACGTGGGCATCAACAGCAGAGAGAGGATCGTCCAGGACGATAATGTCCTTGTCCGCATAAACAGCTCTTGCGAGTTGGATCCGAGCCTTCTGGCCTCCACTGAGGTTTCCTCCCTTCTCTCCAATTGCTGTTTGGTCTCCAGCCGACAGCAATTTGAGGTCAGACACCAGCGAACATGCGCGAACAGTTCGGATGTATTTGTTTTCATCGAATGGAGATCCGAAGACGATATTGTTTCGAACAGTTGTGTTTGCAATCCACGGAGTTTGTGGGCAGAACGTGATGCTACCGTCAATCGAGACAACACCATTCACTCGATCGATCTCTCCCGTGATGGCCGCACCAAGCGAGCTTTTTCCGCTTCCAACACCTCCGACAATCATGGTCAGCGAACCCTTCTCAATCCGAACGTTGATGTTTTGGAGGGTGAGATTAGTTGGGTTAGCTGGCGTGGGTGAAGGTGATAGAGGTTGTGTATTGAAGATGGATTCTGGCTCGTTTTTGCGTGTGGAGGGCTCGATGGGGGGAGATTCGATCGGATTGATGGCTGTTGGATTGAACAACGACGATTCATCTTGAGTCTGATTCACGCTTGAGACGGAACCCGTTTCATTTGTTGATTTTGTGTCGTCGACATCATTTCCGTTCGCGAGAACCTTTGCCTCTGCCTCCTTCTTGTCACCACCAACGACTTTCAAGGCCGCTGGTGGGTCTGGCCATTTGAACGACCCTTCAGAGATCTCCACAGCCACGTTGTGTTCAGACGGTGTGCCTCGTTCCTCAACCTGCATTTCGGGCAGGAGGAGGAATTCTTTGATTCTCTTCGACGACAGATACACCATCGTGATTCCTTGGAAGTATTGCGGGACGTTGTTGGCTTCCACTGTCATCAAAGTCAGATACCCGAGGTTAGGAATAACGCTGGACGCAAACTGTTCCTTTGTGACTCCACTTGTGAACACGAATAGCGACAAGGTTGCTCCATTCACGAGTTGGGGGACATTGGCCACGATTCCATTTGACATATTGAGCCAGAACATGTACCAAAACGTCTGTTTCTCTTGGGCACGTCTAGCTAAACCAATTTTGTCCATGAAAACATTCTCGAGTCCGCTGAATTTCACGATGCGGATTCCTTGGAGGATCTCGTTGGTGATCTTGTTTCGTTTGTCTCCACACGCCATGGATTGTTTCAATGCCTTTGCAGCGCGACCAACACAAAGTGTGGAGAGTGGGAGGAAGATGGCCAGGACTGCAATGGAAATGAATGCTGTGACGCCAAAGTCGAGAACAACAAGAATGAAAGGAACAATGATCTGGAATGGGATCAGCGATGAGTTGAACGGCATAAAAAGATAATCACCAACAATGATAGCGTCTGAAGAAACCAGTGAGAGCATTTTTCCGGTATCAATGTTCGACTGTGAATTGATGTTCAGTTTCATCGTCTTTTCGTAAACTTGTGCAATCAGTGTTGCACGAGCTGATCCCATATAATGGTAAAAATGTCGAACAGCAAATGACTGGCAAAATCCCGTCAGGAAAGGGCAGAGGATTAAAATGATGGCAGGAGCAAATGGGAAGAGTATCGAAGGATCACTATTTCGTTTATCCACTGTAAGCAGCATAAGTTTCATCATTGCAGGCTGCAGAATTGTGAATACAAACAGAAGTGCCTTGAAAAGGAGGCCAAGCGCGACACGAGGTCCTGCCACTGGACCGAGCAAAAGGCGGCCAATACTTGGCGGTTTCACTCGTACATCTGGTTGTTGAACTTGCTGGGTGTCTTCTTGTGTTTGACTGTTGTCAGTTTCGGCTGGTGGCCGAAGAAGTTTAGCTTGCTCTTTCAAATAGAGATTGGCTTGTGTATTCCAATGTTTCTCCATTATTGCCTTCTTTGCAGATATTCTATCTCGTTTACCACATTCGTAAATGTCCTTGTCAGTGATCGGCGAGCGACGACAAACAAATTGCCAGAAGAAGCAGAAGAAGATGTTCATGAGAAGGTTGTGCTTATCTTCCGTGTTGGGTGCTCGAACAAATTCGTCGGGTTTATCAAATGAGAATTCATTCTGGTCTTCTGTTGGCGCCCCATCGGCGAGGCCTTGTGTTTCTGTTTCCTGCATTGATTGGACAGACATGGCTCTCTCAAATCAGTACAAGATCACGAGTGAGCTCTGAAAAAGGTGATAGGGGTATGTGGTAGAGTTAGGATAGAAAAATGTGATTCGGTAGCTGATGAGGTCAGCTAACAAGCATCAGTATGGGATGATCTTGCGTGGCATGGTTTAATACAAACAAACAATGATAAAATGATGAAATTTGTCTGCAACTTTTCCTTTAATGTTGTCAAACGATTAACAGCGACTGTTCTTACAGGATCCTCCGAATCGAGACTCATCTTTGAATGACTTTCATTTGTCGAGGATGCCTTGATGTGTACAGGATATACCTACAATTCCGCTCTCTAAGAGATCATTGGTCTCGGTCTCTCTTTCAAACTGATTCGATTCATCTCGTTCTATGTTTTCAGCGAATTGAGATGTTCCAGCCATTTTGAGGAGCTCAAAGTGACTCCTTGTCTTTGACTTCGGTAATTCTAAAAGAAACGCGAATTTGTTTGTATACAGTGAAGTGGAGAAAAACAAAAATTTCCATTGAGGTCTGGGAGTTACTGGGACTCTGTTCCCGAGTCGGTCTGGAATCCTGTCTGTGACTCTGTCCGCGATTCAGATCCGCTTGGATAATCACCGAATCCATCGCGTCTGAACATCCACGGAGCTGGTCCTCTCATCCCGAATCCACCGTCGCCATGTCGGCCAAAGGGCATTCCATGAGGTGGCCCGTAGTGATGCCCATGTCGTCCACGATGTCCGTCAAAGTGTGGGGGCATTCTCCCTTCCGATCCGCTTCTCTCGCAGTGTCCTCCTCTCCTGCCACAGTGTCCTCCTCTCCCTCCGCAGTGTCTGCCTCGTCCTCTTCCTTCAAACTCTCCACAACCCATTGGCGGCCCAAAATGACCAGGTGGGCCGTGATGCATTGGTGGACCATGGCAGCACGGAGGGCCGTGTGGTCTTCCTCCATGTCCTCCACATCCTCCATGTTCATGTGTTCTGCAGAATGGCGATGGTCCCCTGTGCCCGTGTGGTCCGCAGAAGGGAGGAGGTCCACCGTGACAGTGTGGGCCTCTGTGGAAGGGTGGTGGACGGAAGGGTGGTGGTCCTCCTCTTCTGAACTCACATTCCTTTCCTTCTTCTGGAAGTTTCATCATTCCGTATCGCCTCATCATCTTCATCCGTTTCCACATCTTCTTTCCACCGCGTCTGCATTCTGGTCCCTTCCCTTCTGAGCATTCCTTCTCATCTCCTTCCTGTCTTGGTCTGTTCGGCATCACAAACACTTTCAGCGATTTCTTCTCTCCTGAAACTTCTTTCGCTGCTTTCAATGCTTCTTCGCTGTTCAAAATAACCATGTCTCGTTCGTCGTCAACATATCGAAACACAACCTGAGTGAGGTCCTGGATTTCGAACAGTTCTGAGATCTTGCGTGACAGCTCTTCGTAGGTGATGCTGTCGGGTACCAGAAATCGTCTGATATCAACTGATTTTGAGTGAATGACTTTTATTACGAGGGTCATTGTAATTGATGATTTAGAAAATCGATAACCCACAATCGTAAACTTTCCAACCTCACGAGGCGAAATGGCGTGGACAGAACAGATGGATTCAGTCTCTCTTGTAGCAGTTCATGATTTCTATATAGATATTTTCCGAATATCCCGAAGCAGATATGTGCATATCGGATGAAGGAGGGATACTGATCCAGACAACGGTGAATAGGGGAGCAATCTCTGTCAAACACCACTGCCAACACAGCTGGCACCTGATGTAATGAATTTCCATCAATTGGAACAAAAGAGATTGTGGCAGAAACACCAATTCGATTGATCTACCCACATTCCCTAAAGACATTTTTTCTAACCACATGTCCAGGCAACCAAAGAAAGCTAGCGCATCGCCGATTAACGTGATCTTCAAATTTTTCAGAGAAGTCTCATTTTCTCTTTTTTTCATTCACTTTCTTTGCTTCCAGCAAACCCGCGTCGAAATCTGGCTTTATGAGAATACCAGAATGCGTATTGAAGGAGTCATCCGTGTATGCATGATATCTCTTCGTTGACATTATTTTCATCTTCAATTGTTCTTGATCAACAGGGATTCGATGAGTTTATGAACATTGTCCTCAGTGATGCTTGTGAAGTCCATGTGAAGACAGGGAAGCGTGATCCATTACACACAATACTCCTCAAAGCAGATACTATAGTGTCTCTTTGTCCTGCACAACTGCAAGAATAGATTATTCGTTTCAATAACATGAATCTACCTCCAATTAAAACATGTACGGTAGCTCGTGGTTTGGCGTCAACTGTGTTTATAAAACCACGATTTGACGAACTCTCTTCTTTTCATTTATTTTTCACTTCTTGATATCATCATTTGCCATTTCACAGAAGTTCTGAGGAAACATTTTTATTTTCGCTCATTACCGATAATCCTCTTTCAAATTGCTTTGATCTATCTCTCACACACATTTTGGGGAATATTCTAAACGTTGAATGCCAAATGTATCCACGACGTGACATTGTACACATCTATTGGTTCAGATCTGAATGTCAACTCCATACTCAGCCCTTGACTCTCTGAGTACTCGCCAACGTTCACAGGTGGATCCTCATGCAGAGGGTATGTGGTCTTTTTTCGTATTTTCGTATCCTCAGAGTACCGTGCCGAAGATACAACAATCACTCCCTCACCGTCTGGAGGCTACATGCAGCGTCTTCCATCAAAATCACGCCTCCTTCCACTTGCAAGCACTGTTGCTGACCGTTCTGATCCGGAACAAAAGAAAAAACTCGACAATCTTTTCGCTATGAGACATCGTTTCCTCGAGACTGGTTTCCGCTTTCTATTTCTCTAAAAATCGCTCTATTTTGATTTTGTTGGCTTATTTACATAGACACAAAATCATTGTTGCAGTCTATTTGTGATCATGTTGAACTCCGTCTTGGCCGAAGCAAATGGAGTTTCAATAAGCAGATTGCTTACAGTGCAACTGCTCTCAGGTATTTCCTATTTCTCGATTTAATATTCATCTTTTTTTCACGCCTTAGTGTTCGTGACCATATGATCGGTATGATTTCTGACCTCTTCATCTAATCATTTCTACTAAATTTCTCTCGATATCATGATATTCGTTCATCATTCAGAGCTTTGGAATGATACCAACAAATACTTCCATGAACGAAACCCAAAACGTCTTTATTACCTGTCAATCGAGTTCCTGATTGGCCGTCTCCTTCGTTCGAACATGCTCTCTCTCGCAATCGAAGCCGATTACACCAAAGCTCTCTCTCAAATTGGACTTCATTTGGAAGAAATTGCTGAGGAAGAATTGGACATGGCCCTCGGAAATGGTGGCCTTGGCCGTCTCGCAGCCTGCTTCCTCGATTCCATGGCCACCCTCCGCCTCCCTGCCTGGGGATACGGTCTGCGCTACCAATACGGCATGTTCAAGCAGCGGGTGTCCAAGGAAGGCGATCAAGTCGAGCTCCCTGACTACTGGCTTGAGAACGGATGCCCATGGGAAATCAAGCGTCTTGACGTCCGCTACACCGTCCGCTTCTACGGACACGTGCGCGAGGAGAAGCACACTCGCACGGAGATCAGAATGAAGAAAGGCAAGATCCTCCGCCGTCGCGGAGTGAACAGAGGCGAGCTCCTTCCATACACCGATGGCCAATCGTTCAACGAGAACGACTGGCAGCTCCTGGAGATGGAGGTCCCGGAAGAGGTCGAAATCGAGGCTGCACCCACAGAGTACTTCTGGGAGAACACAGAGGACATCTACGCGTGTGCTTTCGATGTCCCGATCGCCGGCTACCACACTCTCAACGTGATCAACCTCCGTCTGTGGCAGTCCATGCCGAAGACCGAGTTCGACTTCAACTCGTTCAACAGAGGAAGCTACGACGATGCCATGCGTGCCAAGCAGGCTGCCGAGACCATCACCCAAGTGCTCTACCCCAACGACTCGTTCGAAGCTGGAAAGGAACTGCGTCTGAAGCAGCAGTACTTCTTCGTCTCAGCCTCTCTGCAGGACATCATGCGCCGCTTCCGCAACACTGGAATGCCCATCCAAGACCTGCCCAAACAGTGCATCATGCAGTGCAACGATACCCACCCTGTCCTCGCCATCCCCGAGCTGATGCGCATCCTTCTCGATGACGAGCACCTCACCTTCGACGAGGCGTGGGAGATCACTCAGAAGTGCTTCGCCTACACCAACCACACCGTCCTCCCCGAGGCTCTGGAGAAGTGGAGTGTCGACCTGCTCGGCCGTGTCGTCCCTCGCCACCTCCAAATCATCTATCAAATCAACTGGCTCTTCATGGAGTCGATCAGAGACCAGTTCCCCGACGACTTGGCCGATCTGTCGATCATCGAGGAGACCCCCGTCAAAGCCATCCGCATGGCCAACCTCGCCATCGTCACCTCCATCAAGGTCAACGGTGTGGCTGCCCTCCACACCCAGCTGCTCAAGACCACCATCTTCCGCAAGTTCTTCAAGGTCTTCCCGAAGAAGTTCCTGAACGTGACGAATGGCGTCACCCAGCGCAGATGGCTTCTTGAGTGCAACACTCCTCTCGGCCAGCTGTACTCGTCCAAAGTCGGCACAAAATGGGCCACCGCATACAAAGTGCTCCGCCAGATCGAACCCCACATCGACGATGCGTTCATCACCCAATTCTGGGACACTCGCCGCATCGCCAAGGAGCGTCTCGCGGCGTTGATCAAGAAAGAGACCGGCATCACTCTGAACAACGTTGACGAGATGCTGTTTGACGTTCAGGTCAAGCGGATCCACGAGTACAAGCGCCAGTCACTCAACATCCTTCGCGCCATCGCTGAGTATCTCAACCTCCGCACACTCACCCCCGCGCAGATCGCCAAGAAGTGTAAGAAGATGATCTTCTTCGCTGGAAAGGCTGCCCCTGGCTACTACATGGCCAAGAAGACAATCAAGCTGATCAACTGTGTCGCCAGCGTCGTGAACAACGACGAAACCATCGGCGACGCCCTCAAAATCGTCTTCCTGCCCAACTACAACGTCTCCAGCGCTCAGGTCATCATCCCCGCTGCTGACATCCACGAGCAGATCTCCACCGCCGGCTACGAAGCCAGTGGAACGTCGTGCATGAAGTTCTGCATGAACGGAGGCATCATCATCGGCACGTGGGACGGAGCCAACATCGAGATCCTCGAAGAGATTGGTGCCGAGCAGACTTACATGTTCGGCCTGAAAACGGAACAAATCGACGAAGGTCGGAAGCAACGCTTCGCAAACGGCTACAAAATGGACTCTCGTCTGGAGGAGGCTCTCCTTGCCATCGAAGGAGGTCTCTTCGGACCCAAGCACGAGTTCATGCCGTTTGTTGATGCCATCCGCCACTCTGACAACTACGTCGTTGCCAACGACTTCCCTCTCTACATGGCTGCCCACGAACAAGTCGAGAAGGACTGGCTCGAGAAGAACGCTCACGGTGTCCGTGAGAAGTGGGGTCGTAGAGCCATCCTCTCCTCCATTCGCATGGACAAGTTCAGCAGCGATCGATCTATCATTGACTATTCAGAAAAGATCTGGAAAATCAAGCCATGCATGGTTCCTGCTCCAATAGATGCTCCATAACCATTTATTTGTTGTTTGTGATCGATACAATCCAAATGTTATTCATCACCGTTATCCCATACCCAGATTCGAACTAATCTTTTTTATTAAGGCCACAGTTTTTTGCCGAAATGGATTACTATCAGATCTTAGAAGTTAATCGCGATGCAGATATCCCGACCATCAAGAAAAAGTTGATTTTTTTACGTGTAAATTAAGATTTATTCCAGGTACAAGGAACTCGCACAAATGTGGCATCCATCACTCCATGCAGAGAATAAACAAGAAGCCAATGTGAAATATCGGGAGATTACTGAGGCCTATGAAGTATTGAGTCAAGGTTTGACGACACTCAGATTCCTGATGACATTTTGATCCCCCTCGAAACATGAACAATTTCTATATCGCTTTAGCGAAATATCGAGCTATTTATGATTTATATGGAACAACAGGACTTAAAAAAGGAGCACCCAATGAGAAAGGAGGTTTCTCTCTCTTCTTCACGAGTTATCGTTTCAAAAACTCAAAGAAATCGTCGGTGGCGATTATCAATTCGTCAGTGATCCCGATGAAGTCTTCCGTGATGCATTTGGGCGTAATCCTTTCACTGAGTTCTTTGGTTAGCTCTTCTCACATTGAAATTATCATTCTGAATTGTTCAGATTTCTCTGGCGTCACTCCCTCTGAAGCGAACGGTATTTTTAATGAGTTTTCTCAAATGAGTGCACCACCGCGAAAGGAGAAGGCTCAACCAGTTTATGTCTGATTATTTCCTCCTCATGTCCATCAGCACGACGTTCTTTGCACGCTGGAGGAACTCTACCTTGGAGCAACGAAAAGAGTGGAATACTTCAAGCAAGTGTGCTAATTACCTTTATATTTCGGATATCAGTCACTAAACCCAGATGGTGTTACTACAACGAAGGAACCGCAAATCGCGAATTTGACTGTGGTGAAAGGAATGAAGGAGGGTGATCAGATTATTTTCCCTGAAATTGGAAATGTAAGTCAATCCGAAGAGCAGGGAGATGTTATCTTTCGTATTAAGCAGAAGAAACATTCACAATTCAAACGAAACGGAAACGATCTCATTTTCACGGCGGACATTTCACTCGGAAAAGCTCTATTAGGTTCAATTGTCAAGGTGGTATGTCTCTGTTCAATTTTCAATGCTCTAGCAAACGATTGATGGACGCACATTGAGTGTCCCAGTCACCCAAATCGTCCAGTCTGTCTTCTTCGTTGTCAGTCATCTCCTTAGTCCTGGATATACTCAAGTGATACGAGGAGAAGGGATGCCAATCAACTATCCTCCAACTAAACTCTCTCATGCCACTCCAACTAAATCGAAACCAAAAGAAAAGGGAGATCTGATTCTTCAGTTTCATCTCATCTTCCCTGAGACCCTCTCGGAAGACCAAAAAAAGCTTCTAAAGGAAGCTGATTTATGATCATTAATGTCAAAATGTCTTCTTTTTGTGTTATTTTGGATCACGAGCATTATCACCTCATTTACGAACGAGATACGGTTCGTTGTTGTGTTTTGGTGCAGATCTAGAATGCACGACTTTGAAGAAATTCATGCTCAAAATCGAGCAACATTGCGTTTTGAAATGTTGACCGGAGGTGTTTTTTTCTCGTCTATTTTCATGCTAAATGAACATTCGCGTACTTTTCCCTCTCATTCACTCAAGCACAGATTCTGCTAACAGCGGAACAGGAAGAAAACGTCACACCGGAATTTCTCTAAGAAGGACAGAAGAACGTCAATTGTTGATTATGATGAAGCGCAATGAAAACTCATTACTTCAAGACACCACAACTCAAAAATCCGCAAGATATGATGTATACTGTTTTCCATTCCTCAATCATATTTCTTTTTTGACTTGCCTGTGCCTTCTCTTTTCTCTTTTTCCCGATTTTGTGTAGATCAGCAGGCTTTATCAGATTGTGGCTGGTCTATCCTCCAATCAGGCGGATTTCGTAATAGAATGCTGTAAAGAGATTCAAGTAATGTTAAACGAAGGTATTCGTGTCATTCTATCTATTTTCCATAGATAATAATCTAATTCAAGAAATTATAGATGCTGGAACAGTTCCATCTCTTCTCAACCTTCTTCGTGTTTATAGAACTTTTTCACTCCTCTTAGTATGCTCCCCTATCATTAAAATCTCCATTCAGACAGAAGTTCTTTGGTGCTTATGCAATATTGCTGCAGGGACTCCAGAACAAACCAATGCAATTGTCAGCTTAGATGGAATCAGCGTTATCGCTCCGTTCATTAATGTTTGTGTCTCACCTTTCTATACCGTTCTTTTAGGATAACGATTTCGATGTTGCTTTAACAGCAGTCAAGACAATTGCGTATCTCTTCTCATCACTCATTCATCTCAGAAATATTGCAATTAATTCGCTGAGCGCCCGAACTCAACTCAGTGAAGGAAATGTCGTTCATCAACTTATTGAAATCCTCCGATCAACCAAAAAGATAGAAATGAAGAACTACGCTCTTCACGCCATTGTGTCCATCATCAACAACTCCAACTCGCCGCAGGATCTCCACAGCACGCTCCCCATCTTCGTCAAACTTCTCTCGTCGACAAATGTGGATGCTCTCCGCTGGTCTTTGCACGGACTGTTCTACATCACACAGAATCTGAGTATCTCTTCTTCTTTTGAATCTTCGCAGATTTTCTCCAGTTCGCCCTTAACCACAATTTCACCAAAAAAGTGATGCAAATTCTCACAGCAGACAATCCAGTTCTTGTTCTACGGTCTCTTCAAATCGTCCTGAACATCTCGAGGGGGGACGACGATGAAGTCTCGAGACTTTTGGATGATGGGTTTCTGGACTACACACCAGATCTCTTCAACTCACCACATCCCGAAATTCTTCGCACGACTTGCATCATCCTCAACAACTTCTGCAATGACAGGTGTGAAAATGCATTCAGGACGGTGAAGTTCGGTGCTCAGGTATTGGTGTCACGTTTCGTCTGCCCCCCTCCTGACGTCCCTGTCGATCCAGATGTTCGTGTCGAGGCTGTCCAGCTCATTCTATCAACTTTTCGCCACTCCAATCAAGTCACACTCAACTCGCTTTCCCCAAACCTACGCAGTTTTCAGAGCGGTGTCCAACTGCACGACTTCCAGAATGGAAAACCGTTTGGACAGTGTGTCGTTGGTGGGATCAAAGCGTTTCTCATTGATTCAATCATCAAAGGGGACATGGGCTTCGTTGTAGACTGTGTCAGCGGATTCGCTACTCTTGCGAGATTCGACACCTCGCAGTCGCATTCACTCATCTCCTTCGAGTCAGCGCACACTCCGATTGTAGAATCTGGACCGACCCTTCCGATCAATGTATGGTTTCAAGAAGAGGGTGTTTTTGATGTGCTCGTTGGTGTTCCACTCAATGACAGCACAAATGAGTCTCTCGAATACCTCCACCACTACTCGAACTCAATGACTTGATCAATCGATATGCAGTCACATATGTAACTTCTCCTTCGAGCATTCTCTTTCAAATGTCTTTTCATTTCACGTATTGAACAATCTGAGCAGATTTTGGCAGTGAAGAAGAATCTTTTCTCCACACTTTTTTCTTGTTTACTTTTTTATATGTCAACTCTACTCCAAAAGTCTACAATCATTGCAAATGCTCAGTATTCATCTTTTTTATTTTGAATATCTCATCCAACTTACCAGTAATAATTCTGATATTGAGCAAGAGGTTCATCAGATAATCAATGAAGTATTGTTCGCTTGTACTCTCGATTTGACCTGTCCTTCACGAATTCACATCTCTTTACCAATTTCTCTCTCATTTTCTCCTTTCGCTTTCATCTACCTCCTTAGGAACCTGATGCAGACTTCCTCCCATTCATCCTCAACTCACCAACGTCCTCGACTATCAATCACTATATTGCAGCACTCATTGCTGTTGGTGTGTCCTTTTCCGTCCAAAATCAAAATGTTGTTGTGATATCTTCAGAATATCTCCTCTTAAATACGACTTACTTCAGCCTTCAAAAAGTCAAGACATTTCTGAAAGAAGCACTCTATTATTCACATAAAGAAATTCCAAAGGTGGCTGCGGTGGTAATCTGTATCTTTATTGTTCGTTTATTATTTTGTTCACAGCAAACATCAGTCATATTTCAATCAATGCCCAACAATTCGTTGATGGACTCGTACATGAATCGTTCATCGTTTTAGATAAATGGATTCAGCAATCTACTCTTCAAAGGTCTCATTTTTTGCCCTCTTATCCATTCCAGTACACGACAACAAGCACAGCCAATTGTTGAACAAACTCCAACTCAACGAGAGGAAGAAAAACGAAAACGAAGTTCCGCTCTCCTCCTCATCCAAGAATTATCCACACGCTCTCCTTCACAGTTCGTTCGGTTCCTCGATACAGCCTTTTCATTCACTTGGGTCTGTTCATTTCTTTCATTTATTTTTCTGTCAATAATTCACATCCACAATTTCCGCCGTTCATTTTGTCACCAACAGAAGTTACTTCATACTGATGAATACGCTTTCCATGCTGATGCAGCCCGTTCGTTTGGACAATGTCTTGCCCAAATCGAAAAACGAAATGTTGAGTCATACAAACAAATACTGAATATTTCTCTGGAAGAATTAGAACAAATGTCAAAGGTATCTTCCAAACAAAGCACCAAACTGCATGGTCTCCTCCTGGGATTGAGTGAAATTCTCCAACTCAACAATCCCCTAATGAAGTCATATATGTCACAAATTAGTAATATTGTATAAGCCCTCTTTTTTTACCTGCTTTTCCATGATTTAGATTATCAAAATCAACTCAAACACAGACAATTTAGTCAGACAAGCCATCATCACTGTTCTTCCTCCATACACAAAAGCATTCCCCACAGGAATCACTAAAGTCATTGCTACATGTGGTAACACTCTGATTGCCTGTTGTGAATCCGATGTCGACATGCAAAAGCATGCCTTTCAAATCGCCAGCAAATTGATGGCAAATCTCTCGACTGTGAAGGAATTGTGTGCCAATGATAATAACACCCTATCTGCAATCAAGTCTCTATCTCGTGGTCTTACTGATACTATCGAAAAAACCCTACGACAACCGAAACATCCATCTCTTCAAATCTTTGCTTTAGATTGCCTCACGCAAATGGTCGATCAGCTTGGTACTGATATTCAACTTAGAGATTCCCTCCTTGAATCATTGTTCCGTGTCCCATTCGGATCAAAATTGTGCCAAACACTCAATACAATCTGTCGAATCTTCCCAGAATATCTCCCATCCTTTCAAACAAGGTTATTGATTAGTGAATATGAAATTCTCGTTCCCAATCCTAATCAATCCAAGAAAAAGGCGACACAAGTACCACTTGTCAATAGAATCACACTCCCACCAACAATTTCTTTTCCAGTGACAAAACTCGGAACAAGGCAACAAACGAATCCAATTCCATCATTTTCTCTTCTTCCTCCACCACTCCAGCAGATTCCTCAAGTTCAAATTCCGTCAAATTGTTCACAGAACACAGAAATCTGCATCGCATGTATCATCCAAAACTCCCCACCCATCACACAATGCATTTCAAAATCGTCAGTCTCCAATCTTTCGGATGTTCGCTGTCATCTTCTCAATCGTAATCGAGGATTCTTGAATCAAGACAAGGAAGAGCGCGTCCCTATTGCAGTTCCAACACAGAGCATGGCCGTACTGACGCCATATGCTCCACAACCACCCTCCATGTCACAGCCTCTTTCACTTCAATCAACCCAGAGTACGTTGATGGATGATACTCGGACCAAACAAGTCTGTGAATCCTTCCGCATTCTAACGGAGTTTGACTTCTCCAATCACTACCTCGCCCACTACCTGCGAGACGTCGCGTGCCCGTATCTGGTCCATCACAATAAAGAGGTTCGGTTGCGATGTGCAGAGGCCATTGTTAAATTGCTCATTTCCCCTCAGCAAAGCCCGCCCATTGATGGCCAGTATTGGCAGATCGTGCGCGAGATTCTTCTGCAGTTGCTCCTCGTGATGGCGTCAGATGTGGATGAGGATGTCAGATTGACAATCCTTCGAGCGTTTGGTGTCCAATACGACTTTTATTTGTCTCTCTCTGCCAATCTGAACGGCTTTTTGTTCCCACTCCTCTTCGATGAGAGCCCAGCCATCCGTGATCAAGCCATCATCAATCTCAGCCGTCTTGCTCCGAAGAATCCAGCAACCGTAGTTCCTCGCTTCCACGACCTCGTCGTTACGATCCTCAAACAGCTCCAGTTCGACTCCAATTTCGACAGAAAGCGGATGTATGCAACTCAGCTTGTCCGCGTGATCTTGTATCATCCTGAAACATCGGTGGTTCACCTTCGGTCGATTGTTGCGTGCTTTATCGATGCGTTGAAACATTCTCCTCTTCAGATCCAAAAAATCGCGATGGATGGAATCTACAACCTTGCTCGTCTCTCCTTTCCAGTTCTTGACGAATACAAAGCCATTTTGACAGAGACACTCCTCAACTTCATCATCTCTGTCACCAAAGTGTCCACCCCATTTCTGATCCATCCTGCTTTTGCTGCATTTGGTCAGGTCGTCCAATCGACATGTTATGTCATCGTGCCGCTCAAAAAAGAACCTCGACTTCTCTCGATTTTGATGTCTCTCCTGAATTCATCGTCCATTTCGCTTTTCAAGGATTCTCTCCACCTCCTCGGGATCCTCGGAGCTCTTTCTCCAACAACAGTGACTGCAATTCTGACACGGCAAGTCAAGGACACTGAAGTCCATCTTGACCACCAAAACACTCCTGCAAACCTCACCATATTGGCAGAGACTGTCCTGCCCGAGCTTTGGAACAGTGACAATGTTGACGCCCGCTTTGTGAATGGGCAATGGGTGGTTGTGATGACGATGGTGAAAGACCAGGAACGGTTTGACAAGTACAACGTTCCATCAGTCCGTGAGTCAATTGTGATTCCCTCCTTCCAACTCCAAGGAACACAAGGGAAGCAAAGGAAGGTCGACATCATCCCGTCTGTTGTGAACACTCTATATTTTGATCTTGTGTGGTCACTTCAGAAAGAAGACTTCCATGTCGTCACCAAACTCCTCCTCACTCTCACACTCTTCATCCAGTCACACCACACTATGTTTGTCCCTCATCTCTCCCTCTTCATCAACATCCTCCACCATGTTCTTGCTCGTGCAAACAATAAACTTCTTGACTCTCTCTCATTCAGAATTCTCGCACTCCTTGTCAGATTGTACAGGATGGAAGTGAAGGATTCCATCCAGCCTTTCATTAAATTGATTCCCTTCTTTTGGGATCAATGCTTTTTGGATGTCGCACCGTTCGTTGAGCAGTTGTTTATTGCGTATGACTCGAGCTTTGATGTTCCACAGTTGTTGGAAAGGTTGTTGACGAAACTGAAAAACAAGGAGCATCTCCACGAAACGCTCTACCTTCTCCAAGTCATCTCCAAACAACTCTTCGACCATGTTCCGATCGTGATCTCTGGAATCTTGGGGCTTCTCAACGATCCTTCTCTCCACCAAACTGTCATGATTCATGCTCTCTTTACACTCGCCCTAATCTCCAGTGTGTGCAATGTTTCACCGCAAATCACTCCCATTCTCCGGTCAATCCTCCCTCTTCTCCCTTTCAACCGAGTCCAGAATCCACCAATCTCCAATCCACCTCTTTCTAAACCCTCGCCATCGTACAAATACATCAGACAATCAACAGTCTCCTTTGACAAAGCTGACCAGTATCGGAAGGATGAGGCTCCTCAGTCAACACATCAAGCTCAGTCTATTCATGATCTGAACCCATTGATCATTCCGAGCCCACAACGGACCACTCAGGATGCTCTGACTGTCCTCAAAGGCGTTCTGGAGCTCTTTAATCAACTATCTGTCATTGTTCACACGGTGGGAGGCTCAAACACAGTTGGCAAAGCTCTCGAAAAGTTCACGCTTCCTCCTGTTCATCCTTTCTCATTTGCTCTGTTTTCTTTCCGTATCATTCCATCGCATCGAACAAAATTTGATCTCCTTTGTTCGTCTATCGAAGACCACACTGTTCTCATCTTCTGTAAAAACCCCGAACTCCCCTCAGACATTTCTTGTGTCAAATCCACAACACACCACAGCCAACTCACCTCACCCCAAGCTATACATACTCCCACCGCATCACTTCAACCCACACGCCCTCTTCCAAGCCCATTACAAGTGAGTCAGACCTCCCAAGGGCTGCCTCCACTTCAAGTCACCCCACAAGAGTCAACGGAATCGACGACATATTCCTTGACATACGCAGATTTGTTTGTGATCGAGTATATCCTCCAGATCCTCCACACCCTCGCTACACAACTCATGCATGTCTCGAAACCGTACGAATCACACACTGCATCAGTTTCGAGACCGACCGACCATTTCATTGAACTTGTTTGGCACACAATGATCCTCATCGGAAAAGAGAACAAAGACTTCAGAGATCTACTGACTAGTCGGCTTTCCATGTCGCGGACCGAAGAAATCGACAGAATCCAAGCAATCACGATGACGCCTCAACTTGTCTCACAATCAGCGACTCTCTCGTCAAACAACCCGCCATTCCACCACATCCCGTCCCACATCAGAGATCATGATTTCTTCGCTTACGGACTGGTCTCTCCACAAAGCATGTCCCTTGCCCAACAAAACGAGAAGCAGAAAGACAAAGATCGAGAATATCGAGAAGTTCTTGTGAAGAAGATCACCACTGGGCAGAAGTTCTTTGATCTTAGTCATGTTATCACCAGCGACGATCTTGTTGAACATGTGAAAACTCTCACACTTGCCCTCATTTGCTACTCCCCAAATTATCTCGTCAATATCACATTCAATGCTGCTCTTGAAATTCCAAACCTCTCAACACGATTGTTCAATCAAGCCTTTGCCTGTTTCTGGGATGAAAGTTCAAGTGAGCATAAACGGCACATCAGTGCATTTCTGGAGGACCTTTTGCAGTCACGGGTCCTTCCAGCTGAATTAGCTACTCAGATTCTCCTCCTCGACGAGTACATGGAGAAGAGGGAGACTCCCCTCCCGATTGCTCTCAGGCTCCTCTCCACAACAGCGATGAAAATCCATGCAATTCCATATGCTCTCCGATTTACTGAAATGGAGCTGATCCAGAACGTTCAACAGCCGCCAAACATGATCTATCCCTGCTGGCACTCAATGATCTTCTCTCGTGTCTGTGATCGGACCAATCCTCAGAAGAATTTCATTCGGAAGCCATCACTCCAATCTCAACGAACGACGCTGGGTCAAACTCCCACTCCATCTCTCCAAGCGACCCCAGTACCTCCAGATCCTCTTGCCCATATTGGACCTGGAAGCCGAGCCTCGGACCTTGTGGATGCACTGTTGATGCTCAATGCCACACTCCAAGAAAACGATGCAATCAGCGGTGTCTGTATGATCGGACAGGATGTGTTTGATATCCCAATCGATGCTTCGAAATTGCAGAGTCTCCAAGAATGGGAAAGAGCTTCGCAGCAGTACAGGCAATCTCTTTCATTTGACGATAGCCAAACTCTCATCAAGCCCACTGCTGAGGATATGGGAAATCTAGTCGGATTAGTCCGATGCCAGATGGAAATGGGTGAAGACGAAGAAGCCCTCAAATTAGCTCTCAACAACATCCAAACATTCGAAGGACATGCTTATCTGGGAGAGTTATTGTCGATCGGTTCTCGAGCGTCATTCCACATGCACGAATTTGACAGTCTCGCCCAATTCGTCCAGCGAATGGACAACCATAGCTACGACTACAAATTCTACTCTGCCATTCTCGCCATGCACAATCATCAGAACTATGACCTTGGTCGTTTCATCGATGCAGCCCGTGACTCTCTCCGACAGGAAACTGTTCATTCATCTGATCCTTCGTACAACAGACTCTATCCAATGGCATTCAAAGCACAGCTCCTTATTGAACTTGAAGAGGCTTGTGAAATTGCCCTTTCCCATGGGCCTCCGGAACAGAAGGGACGCTACCTCCAAATGTGGAAAGATCGACTCTTTGCATCTCAGTTTGATTGCCTTGATTGGAGAGATTCTCTCGCTATTCGCCAGTTCGTACTTCCCAAAGAAGAAGATCTTGATGTCTGGCTGAAATATGCCTCGCTCAGCCGAAAAGTTGCCCAAAACACAGCCTTAGCTCGAACAACTCTTCTTCGCATGATGAATGTGAAGGATCTGAAAGAAGATGAACCGTTCCCTCCAAACACCAATCCCCGTGTCATCTACGCATACATCAAAGACCTCCTTGCCAATCAGAAAATCAACGAGGCTCAGCAAAGGATGAACAGCTTCATGCAGACAGATCAAGCCGACCAGTTGAAAGCGAAGGTTCAACTTCAACAAGGCTTGCTGCGCCTCTCCGGAAAGAACATTCCTTATTTGAAGGAGGCCTCGATCTCATTCAAGTTTGCTTCAGATACAATGTCAACGTGGGCGAAGCCATACCACAAATTTGCGATGACGATGAACGATCTCTGTAAGCTCCAAAAACGACCGGATTTTGACGAGTATCTCGCCGCAATCTTGAGCCACTTCCGAGCTCCTGTTCTTGACATCACAGACGACTCTATTGCAACAGCGATAGAGTACGCATCTCAACAAGTCGCTCTTGAGAGGACTGGTTTCTCTCTTGCGGACATGGCACAGCAACAGTTTGACAATCAAGAGATCGCAAACGAATACAACTTGTTGATTGACTCGGCTGACTTTATGAAGTTGCTTTACCAGACCTTCTTTGGGTTCAGTCGTGCCATCCAGTATTCCAAAAAGAGTATCCTGCAAGACACCCTTCGTCTTCTGAACTTTCTCTCGAACTATCACAATTATTTCATCGTTGGGACACTCGCTAGACAGTTCAAAATTATGACCAACTCTCACCCGGACATGTGGCTTGATGTGATCCCGCAACTGATCGCCCAACTCGATCTCGATGTTCCTCTTCGCTCTCAGCTTCATGAAGTTCTTCTTAACATCTCCGAGAAACACCCAAACATGCTCCTGTTCCCTCTCATTGTCGCCACAAAATCAAACAACGGTCTGAGGAAAGACATTGCCGAGCATGTTTTGGATAAGACGATGGTGCACAGCAGAGAGATTGTCTTCGACGGGAAATTGGTTTCTCACGAATTGATCCGAATTGCTGTGACGATGGATGAACTGTGGTACTACTCACTCGACGAAATCAGCGGGAAGTTCTACCACGAGGACTACCAGGGATCGTACCAGGATCTCCTGAAACTGTATCGCTTCCTGTATGACTTGAAGAGGGAGCATAATCATGCCTTGCAGAACCTTCAGCAGATGAAGAATAGGTGCGGGCCTGTGATTATGGAGATCCTCCAGAACGATTTGAAGTTGAAAGTCTCGCAACTTGGAGATCTGGAAAACCAGCCTTTTTCAACTCCTCCGAGCAATGAATCAGCTTTCAAACCATCCGCTAGACAGAACAGAACGGCTGGTTATTCAGATCCTTTCTCGATTGGATCTCTCCAATCGAACAATTCTGTCGATGAGCAGTCACTCAGCCGGAATGAGTTGAAGCAACTTGTTGAATCATATGCCTTCGAACTGAATTCGACTCCTGAACGACGTTTCTTGCAGCAATTTGAAGGAAAAC
The DNA here is from genome assembly GCA_033064195.1 of Blattamonas nauphoetae. Taxonomy (NCBI): domain Eukaryota; phylum Preaxostyla; order Oxymonadida; genus Blattamonas; species Blattamonas nauphoetae. Next base: position 237,987 of record JARBJD010000002.1, read on the forward strand.
TGAAACAACACAACGAACATCTCACCAATTTCGGCCGAACAAACGATCACGTCCATCTCGTCCATGCTTGGGATGGATTCAAAGAAATATGGCGAGAGCTTTCTCCTCTAACTCAATTTCAGGAGCTGAACCTCAACCAAAATGCACCTGTTCTCGCCGCAAAGAAGTCATTTGAAATGGCCATGCCTGGTACAACAGATCCCGAGAACGATTCGCCAGTGAAACTTGCATCGTGTGACGTACTTCTCAAAGTGTTCCCATCGAAGCAGCGTCCACGATTCATCAACATGAACGGATCTGACGGAAATGTCTATCGATTTTTGCTGAAGGGGCGAGAGGACATCCGCATGGATGAGCGAGTGATGCAGCTGTTTGGCCTCATCAACACGCTCTTTGCCTCTCACTTTGCGTTTAAGGAACTTCGCATCAGACGGAACCCAATCATCCCTCTCTCGCAGCAGTCGGGATTGATTGGACTCCTCTGCAACCATTTCACAATGAACCAGCTCATCAAACTTTATCGCAGCGAACGTGGCATTCGCTCGGACCTTGAGGTATGTTTTCTCTTCTCTTTTCATCTCCACCAGCATGCAATGATTGCCGAGGAAATCTGCCCACCGGAGCAGCATCGGGACACTCGACACCAAGCGTACGACTACCTCACTCGCATGCAGAAACTTGACGTCATGAATTATGTGGCAGCCAACACACCCGGCCGCGATCTCTACGACATTCTGTGGCTCGATAGTGATGTCTGTCTTTTGTCTTCTTTTCATTGGATGTAGTCCACCGATCGGTGGTTTGAGCGCAGAAGAGCTTTTACTCGCTCTAACGCGATTATGAGCATGGTTGGACATATATTGGGACTTGGGGACAGGCATCCAAGCAACTTAATGCTGGAGCCACGGACAGCTCGAGTTGTCCACATCGACTTCGGTGACTGTTTTGAGGTCGCCAAAGATCGAGAAAGCTTCGCAGAAACTGTCCCGTTCAGATTAACGAGGATGATGCTGAATGCAATGGACATCGGTGGTGTTCACGGAGCTTTTCGACGATCGTGTGAACGCATCATGTCGCTCCTTCGATCGAGCAAAGGGTCGATCATGGCAATGTTGGAAGCGTTTGTGTTGGATCCTCTGGTGCATTGGTGGGCGCCAGAAGAGAAACAAGCAGCTGCTCGGCCAACTCCTCATGCTCACACATCTTCGGAAGATTCAAATCGTCCTGTTCACGACCAGACTCAACCCACAAACCGACCTCCACGTGCTCGGCATCTATTTTTCGACGACCTCGATCGATCCAAAACTCGGGCAAAGGCGAGCAAAGCACTCAACAAAGTGGAGGCGAAATTGAAAGGATTGGAATTCGAGGATGGGAACCCCAAAACATCTTCTGAGCAAGTCAGTCTCCTGATTGAGCAGGCCATGTCTGGCGAGAATCTAAGCCGACTGTTCCTTGGTTGGTGCCCTCTCTGGTGACTTCTGTAATTATCTTCATTTTGTTGACTCTCCTTTTTTCGGGACGCTAGAGAACACTCTGGTTGCCTTTTTGTCCATTTCTTTTCATCTTGTTAAGATTCCGAACACTTGACTCTTTGATCTAGAATTATCATCTTCATAACCGAGACAGATCTCAGTCAGGATAATTACTCGAATCCGGACAATCACACAGTTTTTTTCGCTGGGAGACTTTCATTGTGGGATGATCGTTTCGCCATGAGCTGGATTCAAGGACTTCTCTTCTCACTCATATCAATTTTTGCTCTTTTTTGTCTTGCACTCCGACACTATCATACACAAATAGTTTATCAACCGACGAAGGGACACAATCCACATCTTCCAACGCCTCAAAGCTATCAGTGTCTGCAGTCTCACCCCATATCTATCATTGAAAATTTTCATTATATTTCTTCGTCTTTCCCCTCTTTAGCACCTTATGAGGATATCTACTTCAAAACCAAAGATGGAACTTCACTCGTATATTCACGCTTTATTTTCATCTATATCGGCTGTCTGTCTCAAAAACAGCATGGATGGTTCCTCCGTGGTCCAGTGTCTTCCCCGATCGTTGTTTATTGCCATGGAAACGCAGGAAATCTCCAAGATCGCTCTTACCTTGCATCTTTTATCCAAGCCCATCTTCGATGCTCTCTTTTCCTCTTTGACTATCGAGGGCATGCCATTTATCGCCCTTATTTTTGTCTAGATATGGACGTTCATCACCAGAGCTCGTTCCAAATCATCGAACTCTTCAACTCGACACTGAAGCTGCCGTCGATTGGGCGGAGCAACAAGTACAAGAAGGTTGTGGCACCAAACTTTGGATGATGGGACATTCTATCGGAGGGGCTGCAACAATCGACTATGTGGCAAATCATCCTGGAAAGGTTTCTCATCAAGAATTTCTTTCAATAAAGATGATATCTCCCTATTAGATTGATCTTATGATTGTTGAGAATACTATTTACTCAATGTGGGCCGTTGCTAAAACTGTTTTACCACCAAAGGCTCGATTTCTAGTCCCATTTTGTGTCTCGAATGTTTGGAGGAGTTACAAACATGTGAAGACCATAAAGACTGATTCAGTTTTTATCATGGGTCTGCTCTCATTTTTGTTCCAATTCATCCTGATTTCGTTTTGGATCAACTTTAGGAGAACAAGACGAACTGGTCCCGTCAGATCAGACTCTATCTTTGTACCTAAACTGCGGTATCCTTTTTCATCCAACTATTTCTTTCAGCTGCATCTCATAAAACTCTGATTCGGATCCCGGAAGGCACTCATAATACGAACTGGTCAGTTTCTGGACAACAAGTCTGCAAACAGATCTTAGATTTTGCCAACAGCCGGCGATAGAGCATTTATTGTCCGTATTTTCGACTTACAGCTTTCTTAGTGTTCCATAAGAGCACACTCTTGATTTTGGCATCGGTAAACTTGGTTTCATGAAAAAATGATGAAGTGTTCTCAAGAAGATGCAGAATTACCTTCGTGAACTCTGCTTCAACTTATTTTCCCTCTCCTGGTCCCTTCTAGACCACGTGCATGAAATGACACAATTTTGGTAGATGATACGTGATTGGATGAGTTCTAGAGCATTTTGACGAGTATCGAAGATAACATTCACCACGTTCGGTTCATATGCTATAAAAACGAGAAGAAGATAGATGACCAATAATGGCAATAATTGAACGCGAGAAAAATACCGTAGTCGCCCCTCTTTCTCTGAGGGAAACATTTGATGTACGTGAATGGTTGAAGAAGATTCTCGACAGTGTACATATCAATATCACCATCTGGAAGATTGGTCAAACGAACCATGTAGTCATCTATAATTTGTCAAAGGAAGTAAGAGAAATGGGGAGCGATATTGGGAGAAGAGAATGAGTGGCAAACTGTCACCAAATGAAGCATAACGAGAAACTGGTTGAGTTCCTGTTGTAGCCTGTTGTTCTGTATCGGCTGAATAAGGAATAATGTCATAAAAGAAGCATGCCAGCGAAGGAGCGTGCATTTGGGCATTTTGCTGTGAGATGAGGTCCACCACAATTTCGGCAAACAAATGATGAAACAACGGCTTTTGGTTTGGATTGAACGGTTGGTGTGGATGTTTGAGGGGGCTAAAAACGATTTTGATGTCAGATTATGTTAAGAAAGTGAAATATGAAGACTGGTTCGAGGTATATGACTTCTCCAGGAACAGAAACCATCTCTGACTTTCCAAACTTTCGAGTAAAGGCCTATAACATAAGTAGATCGGTAGATAATGAAGTCGATATGGTGAAATCACATCTTGTGGAGATGAAGAATGACAAACAGCACGTCGTTCTGCAGCTGCCCTTGGAACCCTCTCTGTTTGAATTGTCTTTTTGAATGTTCTGATTGTCTATATGGGGGACAAAATGGGAAAAACATCTTTGTAGTGACGAGGAACAGACAGTTTGAATATTCCTTCCTTGGACAGTCGAATGTTTGATTTTCAGAATCTCTGAGTCATCATCAAACTTTTCCTGGGAAACGATAACATCTTTATTGATGTCATCGGGGATTTCGTAGAGATCATCGTCCATGGGATCTGATTTCCCATAACTTTCGAAGCCAGAAATCAGCAGGCTAACTTGTAGTTTGTGTCTGTCCTGGACGCATGGACCAACTCAACTACAGTCTCGAAACTTGTGTTTCAGGTCCTTTGTTTCGTGAATACAATCGACAGGAACACTTTGACAACGACCATGAATTTGATACTCTATCTGAGCCTGATCTACGACTACCCCTAACGCTTCGACGATCTCAACGAAAGAAAATGCATCTCGAAGGTCGTTTTTCATCACTAAGTCAAACAAGTCTCCCGATAGAAGTCTCATTCTTCATTTTCACATTTCTTCCAGCATATCTCTGTTCAAGATGCGTTAGCGGGATTGTCATCGGAGAACAGTGATACATTCTCCTTTTCAGTTCGCGCACTCCGACATTTTTCAGGTTTCCCTTTTTATTCTCTCAAAGTTGTCCTCGTCAGAAAAAACTCAGTATCTTCAGGAACTTGTCACACAAAATGGAATTGAAATAATTTTTCAATGTTTGTGTAACCAACAAACGACTTCTGATATCGTAATGTCATTTTATTCTCTGACTAGTTCCAGATTCGACTCTTAGAAATCTTGCATAGAATCTGTGTGCTTCTTCACATAATTCATTTCCACAGCCTCTGATCGCACCGAATTTGTCCGTCCTCTCCTGGAAGAGGCTATTATTCTCAAACTTCTGGATTTCACACGATCAACAAACAATCTCATCCAAGAACATGTTTGTCCACTTCTTTGCTCATGTTTGATCAGTCATGGGGGTCCCTTTCAAACATTGCGGATCAGTTCTACGATTCGACGGACTATCTGATGCGCTTTGATTTCCTTCAAATCATTGAAGAATATTGGTCGAGACTCGACTACAAAATTGTCTGGTCAAAAAGTCATACACGGCGACTTATGTATGATTATTCAGTGTCCTCTTCGCCCATTTGCTTCACACTCCAACTTTTTTCAACTGCAATCCCTCAAACACAAGAGGAATTATCGCAAAATGCTCTTCGCCATCTCGGACGCTTTCTAGCTGGATACAATCAACTTCTTGTGAGGAACACGATTTCTGTCATCCATGACATCAGTTGCAAAAACCCAACATTGAGATCTATCCTAATTAGCCGCCAAATTGACTTCATCATCGAACATGGGACCGTCCAGACGAAATCCGTCCCTGAATACCTTGTTCTCCTTGAATCTGAATGTTTTATTGACTTGTCAAAATATTTGAACTATTGTGAAGTTCTTTCTCTCCTTCGGCAGCGTGAGCGAATCTTTCAAATGCGATCAAGAGAACAGGTTCAATTGTGCACGACAAATGCATCTGCATGCTATCTATCCGTTGCAGATTCCATAGATTCACTTCTTCATGAACTCTCACTCATTTTCAAGACATTTGCGTTGTTCTGTCGCCAGGAGAATCTGTTTTCCGAGGTTTTTTCTCTTCTCAGTCATGACTTCAGATTCTCCTCCCAACAGGCATTCTTCAAAAGACTGGAGCAACGCTTCTCCTGATCGAATTTGGGACAGGCCCCATTCACCGACAGTCTTACGAGACAGAACGCAATCTCCGCCAGCAATACGTCTCGAACACGCTGCCCGCAGAATGGCAGCATTATTTTGAACTAATCCATCCGAAGGACGACCAGAAGGACGTCACTGAGGACGAAATCACAAAAGACAAACAGTTTCTGAACAGTTTGAAGTATGTTGAAGACCCATTCTTGGCGAAGTATACGCACAGCGAGGAGTTCTTCTCTCTGACTGTCAACTGCCTCTTCTTCCTCAGCAATGTTGTCGCTGGCACTGCGGACGAGACACAAGCTGCACTGGACCTGACATTTAGTTCATCCGACAACCCACAGCAAGCATTTATCAGAAACATGCTGGTCATTTCGCGATGGCCCTCCATCAGCATTCAACTCGAAGTTGCGTGGGTCTTTCATGGATTCTTGGGTGGAACAGAGGAACAACTCCGATTTCTCATTCAGAACAATGTTCTTCCAGTTCTCTTCACTCTGTTCACTGACGACCACCTCAAAAAACTCCGATTTGGACAACTCCTCTCCGATCTGACTCTCGTTCTTGTTCAGTTTTGGGTGAAGTGGCACGTTCTCCACCCATCCCCGGATGACGCTCTTGTGAACCTCCCTCAACAACTGTCTGAAGTTAATTCCATTGACATTCTGAATCGCTATCGAAACTTGCAGTCGCAAAAAACTCGCCGGAAGGCAGAGGCCGCAATCGCAACGATTCAGCAGAGCCATTCACACATCACTCAGGACCCTGGAAACAAACCACCTTGATTCAACAGGTTACCCCAAAGACTTTTGAACGAAATGACTTCTGAAAAGTTAAGCAAGAACCTTCTGATCCATTTCAAATGATCGGTTGCATCGCTTTTTCAAGTTCCCCTTTTTGGTGAATGAAACGAAGACTGCATTGTGTCGAATCCAAGATGGAAAAAGGCTGTCCTCATCAGTGTGTTCTCATTCATCACTTCTTCGGCGATAGTCCGAACCCTTTGGACAAGGTTATCTTTTTCTCGAAGCTGTCGCTGGAGATTGGTCGTTTGTGTCACTTTCTCCAGACACTCAGAGAGTTTGGTTTGGAGTTGTGAGTTTTTCTGTTGAAGAGTGTCCAGTTCGGCTTGGATTGAACCTCGCTCGGATTCAAGATCACTGATTTTGGATTCGAGAAGACGTTTTGTCTCTGTGAGATTCTGCAAGTTTCTCTCCTCTTCACTGTCGTCCACAATGATCCGCTTCATCACGTCTCCAACTTGATCCTGAAGCATGTCACATGTTTCCCTTAACTTGTCTCGTTCTTCGATGAGAGATTGGTTTTGTCTGTTCGCATTCTCAAGAGACTGAGCCAGTGATTCCTGAGCACGTTCAGCCTCAATCGCACGCGTCTCCGCATTCACCTTCTCCTTCGTGTGCGACCGAAGTGTCATTTCAACTTGTTCCATCCGACTTTGATGCAGCTGAAGCTGCCCACTGATATCAACGATCTTCATCTCAGCGTCTTGACGACGCTCCTTTTCATCTTTCAGTTGTTTCTGGAGACTTTGAATCCGTTCAGCCAACTTGAGGAGATCAGACGCTTGCTTTGCCTGGTTGGTCTTCGATCCGGGCGGAGGAGGTGTGGTTGACCCATCCCGCCCTCTTTCAGTTTCAGAGGAAGTGATGTCCTTTGTGTCGAGCTTGAGAAGATTCTCTTTTTCACGAATGTCATTCTGCTTGCGAAGGGCCGTGAGCTCAGCTTGAGTGGCGGTGAGGGTTTTCTCCATGCTTGCAAGTTTGAAGCCAGTTTCACGTGTCTCCGCTTCGGCTTTGACAAGCATCTCGGTGAGTTCATCTGCACGTTGACGAGCCCGTTTGATTGCTTGCTGCTCAGCCTTCCTTTCGTTTTCCCGTTGTTTGTCCACAAAGGAGGCTTGTGTTTGATCAAACTGTTCTGGATCTCCACCCGTTGTTTGAAGCAGAAATTGAGTGTTCGCATCAGAGAGGCGATCTCTTTCTTCGCACGCAATCCTCAAATCTTCTTCAGCAGACAGGAGTTTTGCTCGGAGACCACCGTTCTCTGAACTGATCAACTCCTTTTCCTCAGTCAGATTCTGAATATCGGCCTGAAGTCGAGAATTTTGCGATTGGCAGTCAGACAACCGCAAACGAAGGAAATCTGTTGTGTCCATTGACGATTGGACACCAGGAACCGATCGAGCACCTGAAATCGATGGAGGTGAACGGAGGAGGGTGACCGGGGATTGTGAGAGAGAAGCAGTTGCATCATCTCTTGGAACAGGGTCATCATAGGCGGTTTGTGGTTGTGGATAAAACTGAAAATTCGCTATGAAAGAGTTAATAGACCTTCTGAATGATCGTGGCAAATATCTCGCGTTTTTGCACTCCATCATCTCCGGTACATATCTGATTTATCGCCTGAAAACAATCATTTCCAATAGACCCACTTATACAACTGAGAGCGACAATTAATTCGAGGAGAAAGATTGAAGTTTGTTCGGTCAATTGACACTAAATAAGAAATGTAATGAAGATAAAATCCAACCTGAAGAAGATCGGTAGCAAATTGTTGATAAATCACATTGCGAATTGCATCTAACGAGTTTGTGTCTTGGAGAGCTGATTCAAGATTTGAGTGCAGATGGGTGAGACTTACTTGGAGGACCTTGCTCTCATTGTGATGCTGGTTCCGAGGAAACGACTCAAATGGTGACGCTCTATTCGAAAGAATATCAAATGAAGAAGGATAAAGACAGTAAAGTCAGCATCATTGAGAAGAACTGTCCATCAAGTAAATCGTTTATAGATTCAACATTCTTTGTTGAGAATGGAAGTGAATTGATCCATTCAATCAGAATCACTTCGTTTTTCATGTATTGAGTTTGTACCTCAATGAAAACCGCTTTCTTCAGACTTCGCCGAATGTTGGTTTTCAGAGAAAAGAACTATCCTGCACATCAGATTTCATTCAAATGTGGCAAAAACCAACATTATTTCATGAAGTGAGGGCATGCTTATTGAAGCTTGGCCGTGTTGATGTTCCATGTCCTGATGAAGCCATCAGCATATCCAGCGTAGATATGTGATCCATCAACAGCAAAACAAACAGAGGTGCACTTTGGAGTCTTCTTGATGAGGACAGCATCAGCGTTCTCTTCAACACCGTCCATGAGATCAGCTTGGGTCAATTTCAGGTCGGCAAGGAGAGACTTCTTGGAGAAGTCGAAGACCTTGAGTCCACCATCAGCGGCGCAAGCAAGAATCTGGTCGTTGGGTGAGAAGGCGAGTTGGTTGATGTTGTCGTTGGTTGGGAGGGTGAACATGTGTTGGCCTTCCTTGATGTTGTTGAGGATGATTGTGCCGTCGTGGCCACCAGAGGCAACAACACTGCTATCAGCAGAGATAGCAAGAGTGTTGACAAAGCCAGTGTGACCAGTCATAGCATACAATGGTTGGAATGTGTTGCGATCCCAAACACGAACGAAACGGTCATATCCACAGGACACAATAGGACTGTTGTCGTCAGTCAGACCGAAACGGACGCAGGTAACCCACTCTTGGAAAGCTGGAGTGGTGTATTTGCATTCGCCATGGATGTTCCAGAGCTTGATGGTGTTGTCGCGACTGGAGGAGATAATCTGACGGTTGTTGCGGGAAAGGGAAACAGAGAGAACGTCCTTGGTGTGACCGTTGAAGCTGGCGATGGTCTTTTGCTGAGCAAGGTCCCAGAGCCTCAGGGTCTTATCCCAAGAAGCGGTGATGGCGTAGTTTCCGTTGGATGAGAGGCACATATCTTGGATGAAATGGTTGTGTCCGGTCATGGTGCGAAAGGGAATCATGTAGTCTTGACTGTCTGGAGCGTTCACATTCCAGATGCACACCTTCTTATCTAAATGACGAAAATATCAGGAAAATGAACGAATATGAAGGAAAAAATGTAACAAAAGAAAAGGTAACATAGACATAAATCAGAAAGTTGTTTTGATGAATGGATTGAGTCAGAATTAAGAGAAAAAATGAACAAAATGTTTTGGGTGAAACATCTGGATAAACATACCGCGAGAGGCAGAGATAGCGAGATTTCCGGCGGTGCAGATAGATGTAACCCAATCTCCGTGGTTTTTGAAAGCGCCACGTGATGTAAAGCTGTCTGAAGCAGTTGCCATTGTTGGTTACTTATTTAGGAGTTCAAGATTTGCATGACCGATCCTTAATACGTACCTTTGTATTTGCTTCTCGATTGTGCAACAGAGAGAGAATAAAAACGAAGAATAACATGGAAGAGGATAACATTAATATAACAAAAAACTACAGAGAATGCATATTGCCCCAGGATTGAACTCACATCCGTCCTTGAGGCTGCATTGCTTGTGAAGTATATTGGAGAACAGATCCATGAGGAGGTGGGACAGCAGATGGTCCTTGATAATGATTTTGTTGTTGTGAAAGCGAAGACGGATATGCTTGGGTCTGGTACGGTGGAATGAATTGTTGAGGTGGATATTGCTGCGGTTGGTATGGATGTGGTTGCGAATACATTGGAGGTTGTTGTGGGGGGTACTGTGGTGCACCCATTTGATTTGGATATTGAGGGATTGCAGGAAGCTGAGCGTTTTGTGTTGGATAAATCATTGGGCGAACTGGCGCCTGGCCTGGTTGATAAAATTGTTGAGGTAGCAAGTGCCTGGGTGGCCCCACATATTGCTGAGTTGGGGGAGGGGGATAGCTTGGGATATTTGGCCCTGGGAGATAGCCCTGTGGCGGAAGACCGTAGTTTTGTGGTGGAGCAGTATGAGATGATGTGGCGATTGTAGGTGGCGGAAATTGAGGTTGAGGTTGAGTACGTTGAATCTGGGTGGGTGGCGTTTGGATATATGACGGTTTGACGATTTGTTTGATTCCACCCAGTTGGAGAGTCTCCCCAATTCTCAAGGCTTCTTTTTGTTGGACGGGAGTCTCAAAAGTGAGATAAACAACCTGGTTGTTCTCATTGTATCTATCTACAACATGGCGGAAGAGGGTGATGTGTAGATTTGGGAAGGCTTCCCGAATCTGTCGTTCAGTGATGTGTTTTGAAACATTAGTCATTATAATTGTAAGATCAGAAAATGGTTTTTCGGCTGGGTGTGATTCCTGGTTGGTATTTGGTTGGGGCCCAGTCTCCTTGAGAAATGCTGGTTTTGCCTTGATCTGGACATTCCTCAGCGCCAGATTTTTTGTCCGGTTGAGAGCTTCAACTTGGCTTTCATGATTGGCAAATGTGACGTAAACGACAATTGATTCAGGGTTGAATTTATCTTGAGTGTGGATATAACGAGTTATCGGGAGATTCGCGAAAGGAAGAGTGATTTCTGTTTCAGGACAGACTCTGGGAACATTCGTCATCATAATTGTGACCGGAGAAAGTGGCTTGGAGGGAGTTGAAGGTTGATTCCGAGGTTGTCGATTAGAATATCTGATGTGGTTCTTCGAAGGAGGAGCCTGAGTTGTTGTCTGAGGAATTGTTTGAATGGGAGGCAAAGACTCTTTTGGGGGAGGGTCTGCAATGAATTTGGAGTTGCTGAGATATGAAGCAGAAACAAATCCTTCCTGATTTGTATTTAGATTCCGAACTCTGATCCATCCTGATTCTGTTTCTGGTTCTAGAAGTTGAACCACTGCTCCCTCCGCAGCACTAATGGCTCCTGTAAATCCATCTGACTTAAACTCATAGATGACAGTCGCTTTATTCATCAAGGTCTGTCTGGATCAAACCATGGATCGCAATTTTTCAGAGGATTTCAGTTGATCTTCATGCATCACGGGAAGCCAAAAAAACAAAAGGGCTGAAAACTATACCTGTGTGACAGAGTTTTTTTGGATGTCAAAATGTCAATATTTATTGTCTATGGGAATTGATCACAACATGATCTTGTCAAGCTCTAGGATTGTGCCCTGGGTAGTTTGAAACATGTTGAAATCTCATTTTCCTTCGATTTGGAAAGCCATTCCGGTAGAGACTGATGCGGTAGCGCATGATGAAAAATTCAAAACAACACTGTAATGATGATGAAATGTGATTTTAAAACTCCTGATTTGGATCAAACAATGTCAAAAAAGACAGAATAAGACCGTGTGTCGAGATATATCCCAAAGAAGATGCCGAAAAGCAGGTTGATGATTGCATCGTGTGACAGGCGGATCGAGACTGAAGGGACAAGAGAGATGGTAGGATTGGATCACGACAATCGCTGTGACATCATTGAAGAGTCGAGATCGGTTCACTGAGTCATGTGAAGCAAAAATCAACGTCGTCATGGTGAGGAGGGGAGATGTGGACTATAAACATAATGAATGATGAAAGAATGTGAAATACAACTGAACAAGCAGGAATTTGGTTTGAATTTCTCTTTGCTTGCATATATCACTGGTTTTTGGTAAGATAGTGAGACTCGGTGTTCTGTGAAAGAACATGCTGATCAACGGGAAAATGATGAAGAAAAGTCATCAAAAAGAGCATACAGATCATGAGAATGACGGTTGAATGAACTTTCAGACCAATTAACTTGCAAATTCAAGAATCGAGGATGATGTTTTGACAAAGGCACATGTGGAATGGGGATTGAACAAATCTAGGTCTGCTTTTACAAAAGAAGGATGTCGATTCTGTGTGTACTTGTGTAAAAAAGTAAATTTGTGTCTTATGGTTCTGTTCTTTGCAGGTCGATGATTGAATTCAGATGATTGGGATCCGACTTGCGATCGGTGTGAGAGAGATGGCCAATATCTGGAAGGCGACCATAATTATGCTGTGAACAGGAAAGAAGCATACAGAATCATTCAAATCTCGTCGGATAGACACGGTAGGTCATCAAAAGATCGATTGTCGATACCAATAAGAGATTGTGTTAAGTTCCAATTCAGAATGCACTGATGGACAACGGATTATCCAATAAATTCAATGGAAGAGCATATATTGCCTTTTCAGCAAGTGGATCCGGATCATCCCATGATTCACACATTTCATCCATTGTTTGAGTTAGAAGACAGTAAATTGCACTGCGTGCCACATCAAACTGGATTAAAGTCATCCCACTGTCGGTTGTATTTCGAATGGATCTGATTATCGTCTTATTCAAGGAAAAGAAAAAAGATCTCGAACCCACAAACAAAAAGTCCAATGTCATGGCAGTCAACGCTTTTTCTAAAAAACAGGTCTGTCATGTCAAGTCAGACAGGTATACTGAAAACTGGCAGCAGAGATCAATGTGAGTTTTCTTCTTGATTTGTGATGATCAAACCCAGGACTTTCTCCTTTTCATGGTTCTTCCTCTCCTTTCCGTTTTTACCCTATTATGTGAAACCACTTGCCTAGAATACAACATAAATGATTATTCACACCATCATTTTGCTCATACATCTTGGCCTTCCCTCATACAGAACGATCTCTTTACTCCTCCTCATACCCTGAACGAACAATCAGAGACTAAATCCCATCCAACAAAATTTGTGTATACTAGCTCATTTGGAAAGGATTCTTCGGGATGTGGATCAAAGGAATCACCCTGCCGGACAATCCATCAAACACTTCAGCAACACAATGACTCTGACATTTCTGTCATTTTAAACCCGAATTCGACAGGTCAAAATGAAAAATTTCAACATATTAATTCTCTTCCGAGTTCATTTTATGCTGAAACGCAGATCATCATCACAAATCGAACAGTTATTCTCAAAACATCTTCCTTTGATGAAAAAAAGGAAGAAGATTTTGAAAAGATGATCATTCCAACCATACACGACTTTTCCAAGTATGCATGTGTAACTCCTTTGAAATCACCGAAGTCTCTTTTCTCCCTTGTGAACTCCTCTCTCGCGTGCCTGCATCTCGTTATCCTTCACGCACCACTCTCTTCAACAAGTTCAAACGAACTCCCATACATTTCTGATAAATTGTTTCCACAGGAGGGTTTCTTTTGCTTGATGCAAAGCGATCTCGTCCTTGGTTCATGCATTGTCACAACATCCACACCATCCTCCTTCCATACACCTCTCGCATTCACAGCCACTCGTCCTCTCATTGTGTCTTGGCGTTCAAATGTTCAAATTTCTTCGTCTCTGATCTCCAATATTTCCCAAACCAACACAACTCTCATCATTGTCGAAGGGAACGGAAAGACACTTCTCCAAAAGTCAAAAATTGAAAATATTGGTTCTAATTTCGCGGCTGGAGCAAAGCTGACACACCCTTCCGTTCTCCACACCGCGTTTGATCCGACAGCCCAGTCCGGAATCCTCGAATGTCACTTCATCGACTGCGCCTGCTCTCGCTCGGTCCCAGCCATCCACCTCGGCGTCACCCCCTTCCACTTGGACGTGCACCGCAACACACACAACGAAGATCAGGAGCCTGTCACAACAACACACCCCACAGTCGTCTTTGACATGTCTGTGATGACTGTTTCGAGCTCGTTCACCCCTCCGGGAGTCCTTCTTGGATGTGAATATGTTCTGATGCAATTCTCCAACAACACTCTCAACAAGGGAACAGCGTCAACTTCCAATTCGTTCGTCTTCTCGTCCTTTTCACCCCCTCCCAACAACCTTGACGAAGACCCTGTTTGTCACGTTTGTGACCGCTCGCCCAACGCAGGCGAGCCATGTCGCTATTCTCCTGCTCCGATCCGTCTCTTCCACTCGTTCGTCGACTTCACAAATGTGTCCATCAATGGCCTCGAGGGAGGCTTTGAAATGGTCGAAGGGGCAGCCTTCTTCAAGAGCATCACAATGAACATCTCCCACACCCCGTCTCTCCTCTCAACGTCCACGTCCAACTCTGATTCTCCCCCCTTCATCTACACCACACAGAGACCCTCTCTCCACATGAACCTGAACTGTTCTGGCAAGGCCAAGCTTCAGTTTGCCGAAGATGACCCAGGAACCACATGGCTGGAGAAGAACACCCAAAACTTGTGGTTCAACTTGGGTGACTGTGAGGTGGTGAAAGGGAACATCCACAAAAAGTACACCACGCTCTACAAATCATCTCTCGCCAAAGCCACTCTGACGGAGGGCTTCACATACGCCTTCTCCTCTTCCTCTTCCAACTCCGCCTCCCACATCTCACCTCCGCCTGTCGCCGAGGCCACCAATTCTGCGTGCTTTGTGACGGTCGATCTCTTCGGGGATGGACTGTATCCGTGCAATCTGCAGGTCAATCTGAGTCTGATCGGGAAGGATCGCGTGATGCAATCATCTCGCTCGCTGGACCTGTCTCTGCTTCCGACGGAGTGCTACTGTGCATGGCATTCCAGCACACACATTTCACTCACGTTCCGACGTACAGAACTTCCTACAGACACAACAGCCACCAAATTGAAGGACAAGCGCTTTGGAATCCGAATCATCCATGGGCCGAAACTGACAGAGAGCTCTAAGTCAATACTGATTGAAAACAAACTGAAGGAGACAACGGATGATGCTGTGGAGAAGGATGCAGATCGAGCACTTCGGATTGAGGCAGACAAAAAGAGGGAAAGCATGGAACGCGAACTGAAATCGGAGAGTGATAGGAAGAAGGACGAAGCAGAAAGGAAGAAGAGAGAGCAGCAATTGAGGGACGAAGAGCGAAAGAGGGAAGAGGAAGAACGGAAGCGTCTTGAGGCAGAGGAGCGAGAGCGCGAACGAAAACGGAAACAAGAAGAAAAGCAAGATCCATCAAGGAAGGACTCTCAAAAGGTGGTTGTCGTTGTGATCGTCTGCATCATCCTTGTGTGCCTTGTTGCACTGGTGGTTCTTGTTTGCATCCTTTGCATTGTACGGTCCAAACGTCGCAAGGAATTGGAGAAGCGGCGATTATCTGGAATTGAACTCATCTTTGGCGAGGATGCTGAACATGATATGTTTGAAGAGAGTGAACCAGGGAATTGGATAAAAGGAACTGACGATCAAACCCTTCCTGGAGCAGAATCTCTCCTTGAAGATGATACAGCGCCCCTAAATCCCACTTCAACAATCCTGATTTGAGTGAGACTTTTCTAAGGGCCAAAATGTCGAAACTCTTTGTTGATACGCGCCAGTTCAGGGCAGCAGTTGATGTTATCAACAACTTTGAACTCTCCAAGTTTACAGTCTGAACATTCTCATTGTCGTGATGATTCGCCATCCATTCACTCATCAATTCATTCTCCTTTTTAAGGCATTCCTTCGAAGAATCCTCACAACCCTTGCAGCTGAAAGGGTTTTTTCTTTGGTTTTTTCGGATACATATCATGTTTTATTCATGTAGACAGGAAAAATTTTCTCACAAGAAGAAGAAGCAAGATTCATGGAACTCTATCAACTGACTCTCGATGAACTCGATACATTAACCGAGGGATGCTCGTATATCTTTGAACAGGCAGCCTATATGTCATTGAAAACAAAATCATTCCAGAATCACCTCTCCACAACCGCAATGAACGAAGACAAAGTCTTTCCTCAAATTCTCTCGACAAACAAATTTTCACATTTTTTGAATGTAGATTAAAGTTTTCATCACAGTGTGGGAACAAGGAGGAGAAATGTACATGGAATCACTGAAAAATCAACAATTTGGATATCCTCCACTAGTCAAAGATATCAGGTGGGAACTCCATCTCCCATTGGCTTCGGTATTCTTTACAACTGGTTCTCATGAGAATATCAACTTTTATTTCTTGCAGTCCACAACAAAGCTAGATCGAGCACCAAAAGCTCAAATCGAATTTGCTTACGATGTACCGAAGAATGCAATCCAACCATCGTCAGTTCAAGCACAAACGAGCAAAAATTCACTTCCACTTGACCGACAACCCAATCGATTGCTGTTCGAAATGAATCACAAAGAGCTCTCTGATTTCGCCAAGCAAATCGAACTCATCCAAGGACAACTTGACTCACTAAGCTCATAGTATCATCATTCGTCCTTTTCGTTCTGACCTTTTCATTTCACGCTGTGATTTTTCTTCGTTCGGCAGAGCAAGAGTCGATTCAAAACAAGGCAAGGTTCAGATGGAGGTGTCTAACAACTGTCCGGAAATAAAAGTGCAAGAAGGTGAAATGGGTGGGGTTGTTGCAGCTGCAGCGGACCCCTGGAACACGGATGGCGCTTCATGGGCCTGTTCTCGCTGGATGATTCGAGACAAGTCCTGGCTTTTGATGCGTTCCTCCTGCGAGACAACCATGTCCTGTGTCGACAATGGCGTTGAACTCGCCAAAGGTGCCTTGAGAGCATTCGAGTGCGTCGGAGGAGGCATTTCCTTTGAGTCATCGACTTCAGCGTAATTCACCGCGATCTTTGTTTTCGCAATTGGTTCCGCACTTTCAGATTCACCTTCGTCGTCGCTCTCGTCTGGAACTTCCGCCTGTGACTCCTCAATGACGAAAGTTACACCATCACCCTCACCTCCGAGAATCCACGGGTGGATGGCGGCCTCAGCAGCAGTGATGCGTGCATGTGGATCAACCGTCATGAGGCGCTTGGTGAGGTCGATCGCGGCAGGGCTGACGTGTTTCCAGTATGCTTCGGGAAAGGAGTACATCCCGCGTGTGATCTGCTCCATCATGATCGCCTGTCGGTTGCGAGAGCTGGGGTTGGGATCCGGCGAGAAGGGAGGGTACCCCGACAGCATGATGAAGAGGATCACACCCAAACTCCACATGTCCAGTGCTTTTGTGCATTTCCGCACTTGTCCGAACATTTCGGGGGCGAAATATTCCGGTGTGCCGCAGAGCGTGCCGAGGAATGTGCCTTTCCCAACCACTCGAGACACACCAAAATCAGTGATTTTCACGCTGGATGTTGGGGGAAAGGTTCCAAGCTCACACGGACCACTAAGCATGATGTTTTCTGGCTTGAGGTCTCGATGGACAATGCCATGCTGGTGCATATAAAGAACTGCAGACAGCATTTGTCGGAAGAAGTAACGGGCATGTGCTTCTGGCAACTTTTGACGCGCAACAAGGTCGAAGAGTTCCCCTCCGCGGATTCTACAAGGATGTGAAAGAACAGATGGGTCATACAATTCCATTACAATGTATGTGGATTTAGCACCTGGAACGCCATCATACACCTTCACAATGTTGGGATGGTCGAGTTGTTTCATCAGATGGAACTCAGAAAGAATACGACTGCTATCGGCTGTTCCAGAGTTCCCAATCATCTTAACATTATCGATAATCTTCACTGCAACGGGCTGCTGAGATTCTTTGACAATTCCTTCTCTGACAATTCCGAAGTTTCCTTTGCCAAGTGGATCTCCAAGCGTATACTTCTGGAAGATGAATTTATCGCCTTCACCCATTTCACCTGTAAACTGTGAACATGCCTCTGGGTTCAATCTAAAAAAATAGCGGAGAGGGACAGCTGGAACGATTGACGGATGTGAGAGAGAGAATACGTAGTTGTTTTTGGAGGGAGGGTGCGAGTAAATCGATTTGATCACCACTACGAAGGACAACTTCATTGTTTTTCCCAACTTTTTGGCGATTTAAGTAAGTTCCATTTGTACTTTCGGAAGAAAGTGATGAGAAAGGGAAGATGAAAGAAACCTCAAATCAACCATGGTTGTAATAAAGTGGTTCGTAGCATGTGATTTTCTGAGGATTCGAACATGTCTCCCACTTATTCGAGGATCCTCTATCCGAATTTCGCAATCACCACGCCGTCCAATGATGATCGAATTTTCGACTAACTGTATCGTTGGGAGCTGGGGGTTTGGTGATGAAATTATTCCCCAGTATGCTTGTGTTGGTTCAGTTGAAGGGATCTCGTCAGTTTCTTGTGTACAAGAATCATCAGTCGATTCAGGATTCATGTACTTTTGATTATGGGTTTGAAACTTGGGCGGAAAAAAGGAGAGTCTCGCACGGTTCTGAGCAAGGAATAACAAAAATTCATCTGTGTGAAGTGTTCTTATTTTCTTCTCTTCTTTCCAATTTGTTTGAGAGGATCTTGACTCCTGCCAGCTTTCCTTCGGCTTTTATTTGGAGTAGATGATCTCCCTCGTTTCTTGTCTCCCTGTGGAATTCCAATCGCCTTTGTTGTGTTGACGATATAGTCAGGAAGAGTTTCCAAATCGCGCTTGATAATCTTTTTGGACTTGATCTTCTCCATCTGGTGGAAAGAGAGATGCTGTGCATTGTCCGTCCCTTTCTTGATCGAGTCTTTGATTCGATCTGTGGAGTCCTTCATCTTTTCTTCGGTGGTTCGAACATCATCTCCCCTCTTCTTCGATGCAACCTCAACGAGAGCCTCCATTTTCTGCTCCTTCTCGCTCTCCTTCATCTTCCGACCAATCAGCAGCTCGTGTTCGATGGAACTTTCTATCTCCTTCTTCACAACACCTTTGGTGAGAGAGGAGAGGGCGATGTTCGCTCTGTAAGCCACTCCATTCATCGTTGACGGATCTGGAATCAATCGTTTTGCTTGCAGCATCGAAGACGAGTTTGCTTGAGAATTTGGAGGGCAGAGGATGGAGTGCAGAGGCGGGTCGAGCGGTGTGAAGAAGGTCACGGCAACTCCATTTTTCAGTCCACGCCCCGTCCTTCCGATTTGGTGGATGTATTCGGTGCGGCTGGGTGGGCAGTCGAAGTTGATGACAGTTTGGACAGTCGGAAGGTCGATTCCACGAGTGATTCCAAACTCGGCGTCACTTTCCGCTTTTTTGGTGAACTTCTGCGGTTGCTGGATGGATGCAGAGGTTGCGATGAGATAGTCGGACAGACCCCTCTTGAACTGAGAGATGGTGTGTTCACTGCATAGAAAGGGGAAAGAGAGTGAAAAAAGGAGAATAGCTTACCGATTGCTGAGAGGAAGGAGGTCGTTGAGAACGAGAGGCTCGGTTCCCACAAGTTGGAGGAATAGCCGCAGTTTGTGGGCAGTTGTGATGTTATGGACGAAGATGATGCAGGGTGGCTTGACAGTGTGGGTGACGAGGAGAACGTAGAGAGTGTGGTATCGATTGGAGAGAGATGCAGTGTGCGTGAAAGGGTCTGACTGAGCCAGTGAAGGAGCGAAGATATCAAAGTCTTGATCGTCGTGCTTCTCCTTTTTGATGATGTCATCGTCGTCGTTGTCTGCGGGTTGGGGTTTTGTGGCTGCATCCGATTCAGAATCAGAACTGCTGCTCGACGAGGAGTCCGAGTCAGAGTCTGAACTGTCCTTAGCTTCGGCCTTCTCCTTCGCATCTTCAGACGAAGGTGTCGTTTTACTGCTCTCTGACTCGGAACTGCTGGAGGAGAAACTGTCTGAGGAGGAACTGTCTGAAGAGGAGCTATCTGAAGAGGAGCTATCTGAGTCTGAGTCAGAGTCTGAGTCAGAGTCTTCAGATTTCTTTGCCTCTTCTTCCTGCTCTTTTTGTTGTTGTTCGAGTTTTTTGCGTTGTTCATATTCCTCTTTTTCGAGCTGTTCACGTTTTCGCTTCTCTTTCTTCAATTTGTCCTTGGAAATCCTCTTCTGGAGCGAGATTTGATTGGCTTCCTCCATTCGACTTTCACGCTCTGCAACACGATGCTCAATCTCTTCTCGCTCTCTGCGTCGTATTTCTTCCTGTTCTTCCTTGGAGAGTGCCCAAAAATCGTCTTCAGTCGTCAGTTCAAGCATCTCTGGAGTAAGCCGCCTTGATTTTTCCTCTGGCCCACCTTTTGCCACTTTATCAAGCGCTGTACACAGAACGTACTGCTGCTCGATCTTTGTCTGTGGTGGAATATCGTCTTGCGAGATGAATATCTGAGAATACGTGATGAGAAGATATTGAGACCGGTTTCTGGACAATTAGATTCTGAATCTTCTGAACATTCGGTGGAAGTGTTGCACTGACTAATATCTTCTGGCAACGTGTGTTAATTAGTCGAATAATGTCTTGGATAGTAGCTGAGAGAGATGCAAAAATATGTTTGAGTGAAAACCTCCTTTATTTAGAGCCATGATCTGATCAAATTCATCAAAAACAACTGTTTCAACGTGGTTGAAGGAATTTTGGAAATGCTCAAGAAGGATTTTGAGAGAAGATGGAGTTGTGATCAGAATATCTTTGATGAGTGGATTGATGTCTTTTGGAGCAGTTGCGCTCACGAATGAGGATAGAGTTATCTGCCCAACGCAAAATTGCTGGAGAACCTCTTTGGTTTGTGTGCAAAGATCTTTGGTTGGTAATACGATGAGGGTGCTGATGAATGTTTTTTGATGAACGGATTCTTGCTGTTTGCGTTGAAGAAGTGTGTTAAAAATAGGCAATGTATATGCAAGAGTCTTACCAGATCCTGTCATCGCCTTTACGACGACTGGTTTCCCCTATGCGAAAAAAGAGAGAAGGCGTTATTGTGAGATGAGGAGGGGGACAACCTTGAGAATAGCGGGGATGCTTTTTGTCTGAACAGGGGTAGGAGACACATATCCTCGTTTTTGAAGGGTTGATTGGAGGAGAGGGCTGAGGAATTCCGAGAATACGTTCTTAGACATTTTCATGTTGGACCGATCTTCATCTTACGCCATGTCAACGCCTCGTCAGAACTATCTTCAGTCTTCTTTTTCATCAACATATTCGAAACAACAGACTCCAACACAACCAAGATCTGTTTCTCCAGTTAAGACCAAGATAGACCTTCTCACAACACGACTCGACACATTTCAACAAAATCTGTCTGAAGACAGAACCATCAAATTCCAAACATTTGAAAATGAATTGTCAGTTATTCAAGAAGACATTAGAAATCTACAAAAGGTGGGGGACGAACAACTGTTCTCTGTCCAGGAAGAGATCGAAAGGATGCGAATCATGTTGGAGCATTCGACAACTGAACGAGAAGTCCTCCAACAAAAGCTTGATGAGGATACATTTGTTGCCGATGACCTTCTTCATCAAGCCATTAGTCGTGAACAAATGGTTTCACTCATACTTTTCAATGAATCAATCCATCCATCATTTCTTCTTCTAGGAAGGCAATCGAACTCTCGAAGAAGCTCAACAAATGGCACAAGATCGTTTAATAGAAACACAAACATCTGTTACTGATCTTCTCACTGAAAGAACTGAAAAAATGAAAGCCGACTTTTCTTCTCTTCTTGACCAGATCCCTGTACTTCAACTAAAAATGAATGAAGAACGAGAGGCAGAAGAACTCTTTGTCAAACAGTTAGAGGAGAAATTGAAGACAGAGGTTGCTCAACTGAAACAGGCAATCGAACAAGAAAGAACCGTACGTTTCTCTCGAAATGAAGATGATATTGTTTTATCTCTCTTGTAGTTACGTAATAAACTTGAAAAAGATGCGACAACATCATTGAACGAGTTTCGAGCCTATGCTCAAGCTGAGCTTCAAGTTTGATCTTCAACTCTCATCTTATCCTCTCCAGAATGAACGTTCAGATCGCCAACAGACTGAACAGGCTCTTTTCCTGCTTTGGGAACAGACAAGTAAGAAGATTGAAGATGCAAGGGTATTTTAGCGACATTTTATCTTCAGTTCATTCCACGTCGATTTCTTCATTTCTATGATATTTTACGATGTTTAATCAACTCATTTTTTGAAAGGGCATCGATAAAATCTGTTGATGAATTAAGAATGAGTGAAATGATGTAATTAAAGAAATAATCAAGTCTACTTTCGTCCAATTGCAGTTTTTGGCCGAAGTCGTGGTTGAGTTGCCGATGGATGGTTTGTCTTGGTGGTGATTGAAGAAGTTGCTTTGTCTTTCCCTGCAATAGACCCTGTTCTAGATCGTGTCCCGGGTGTTCGGTTGCCAGGAGTTCGAGTCCCTGTCTCCGGGATTCGAGCTGCAGCCATCTGACGAACGATGTCAAGACCAGTCTGCTGGATATAACGAGCGCAGTGCTCATTAATGACACTTTCATCGCTCTCGTGCTCTCCTCTCTTCCAATGAGACGCGATTGAGTAGATCTGCATTTTCTGGAGGTGAGATGCTGGAGACATGTAGTGACTGTCAACGGAACGACATCGGTGGAACTTCTGAAGAGCATCCAGAGCGGTCACTGCACTGACATTGAATAGTCGGACTGGAGAGAATAAAAGGAAAAGATGGCAGACTGAGAAGAAGCGTGCAGATGAGCCCCGTTCGACCGTGCCCGTCCAGAGAATGGATGCAAATGACACTGCCATTGTTGATGAGCCGATTTGCGATGAAGTCGATCAGCATGCGTGTTTCATCGTCTCTCCCGCACTGACCTTCTTCGATCGGAAAGACGATTCGAATCATCGAGTCGAGCTTCTGCGCAAACTGGCGTTCGGGGATGGCAATCTTCTCCGACGCGAGCGGAACGTAATGTTCTTGCTCGATCTGCTCGTTTTGAAGCTTGTACATTTCTTCTCTGCGCTGTCTTTGACTCATGGTTTTTGTTTTGAGGAGTTTCTGCTTCTTCTGGAGACGCTCTTCCTCTTCTTGCTTCTGAACACTTTCCAACTCCATCAATCTCTCCTTCTCCATCGTTGCCTTCATCCTGAGAAGCTGATCCATGCGGACACTCCTCACGGCGGTTGTGAAGTAGTCGAAGTGCTGAGAATGAGGGCCCTTGTTGCCCTCCCCGTCCGTTGTGAGGTCCACAAAGGTATCGACACCACTCAAGAGAAGCTTTTCCACTTCACTTGGCGTCTCTGGGTATGCACTCATCAGCACTCGGCCTGGAATAATCCAATTGCTTTTCGAAGTTGGACCGGAAAACTGCTGCTGGAAGGAAGGGTCATGATGGGAGATGTCAAATGGGTTGCTGATTGGAAACTCCGATGTCTGAGCATCAGCATCGATCGCTTTTGGGAGTTGTTGGATGGGAGGCTGTTCTTCCGAAGGAACATCAATGATATCAATGACACGATGTTGAACGGCACTATTCTGTGGGGTCCCCTGGAATGTTGGCTGGGCAATAATTTTTGACATTCGCTCTCGGTTCCCCGCTGTGGCAGGGCGAGTGAGACGCTGGTGATCTGGATGTTGGTAGGCATATTGTGAAGATGTCGTGAATGGTGAGGAAACTTCAGCGTGGAGTTGGTGTTGAGGCGAACTGACCGTGACCTTCAGAGGTGTACTCATTCGGGGACGTTTTTCATCATCATCCAGCGCATACCTTCTGTACGCATCTTCAAAAATACTGAAAACAAAATCAGATAAAAAAATAGCAAACTATTGAGTTGTAGTGAATGATCTCTCTGCCTGGTGAAGGATTGCAATGTTACTGATGCTATTTCCAATGCACATTCGAAATCCTCGATTAGGAGGAGTATGAATAATTCTCTTCTTGGAATACAACTGAAGAAGAAAATCAGGTGTAATAGTTTCCAATGGGATCACAAGAGCAATTGTAGATGGCAATGGAGGGATGCATGAGACTGCGTCTGAGAAATGTTCGAAAAAATGACGAAAAGTCAAACCTCTTTCTTGTTGGGCAATAATAATGCAAGTGTTACATAAAATAAAGAGTTCTCTATCGGCGGGCGTCGGTGGTTGCTGTGGTTTTGCCGCGAAGATATCTCCATGTCTAATTGGTTGAGGAGCTTGATCTTCTAATCGATATTGCTTTACTAGTTCCATTGGGAGAGTATAAACACATAGGTTTAGATCAGTTGTGGATTGGCAGTTCGAGCAGCATGTTTGAATGGACATGCTTTTGAAAAAATGTGAAACATGAATCTGGGACTGATCGATTGTCATGTCTGAAGACGTCTCAATACTATATATTTGAGTGAAAAAAACAATTCCAGTGTAATTCTTTATTTCTTGAAACGTAGGGTAAACTGATTGCCCAAGACAGAAAACTCCAAGAACAAAAAAAAACGAAAAGGCAGCGTAAAGTAAAAGATGAACCAATTGTTGAACAAAGTGGCCTGAAATGTTAGTGCACAAAATGAAGAGAATAAATAATGTAGAAAGTGCAAGATATATCACTGCCATCGGGCATATTGCTCCAAAAGTTCAATTGCTTCGTCACAGTCCATTTGGACAAAAACATCCCGCTTTGCTGAAAGAAACAAAATGAGGGGATAGATTGATAGGAAAGAGGTTATAAGAGAAGCATTTTTATCGGTTAAATAGAAAAAGACGAACGTATCAAAAATGAACGGAGATTGATACATACACTCTTCCTTCTTTGTGATTGTCGGAGTATTTATTGTGCCTTCAGCGGCACTCAGTTTAATGAAATTGTGGAACTTGTCGAAGAGCCCAATGAGAGGAGTGGGGATTCCCTCTCCGATGCTATTGTTCGCGTTCAAGAGCTGCGAAACATGATCTTGGTCGTTCTCGTCTGATGACGAGTCGTCGAACAAAGATGGAATGGAAGGATCATCGTCATCCAAGTTGGAAGAGACTGGGGACTGGTGGTTGAAGAGGTGAGAAGAAAGAAGAGATGGCAATGAGAAGATGATAAAAGAAGCAGACAATCGAAAAAATGGGATGGGTTTGTGTTTCTTGTGTTTCGAGAGCAGAAAGGAGCGAGTTGACAGCAGTTCTATTTACAACGAGACGGGGAGTCGTCATTGGGACAAGCGAAGGGAAGGTATTAAAGGGAGCAACCTAAACATCATGGAGGTGATCAATCAGTCTTGGAAACGAAAGAGGATACTGTGAGAGAGGTTCCCAAAATAATGAGGAGGTCGCATTTTCTCATGTCCTCGTTAAGTTGTTTAAGGTCAATTCGGACAGGTTCCTCGAAAAAGACGAGGTCGGGCTTCATGATGCTGTCTCTTTTACCGTGCTTGAATTCTGTGAGCGGGGGGAGTGGTTTTGGTTTTGGCTTCGAAGTTGAGAACCCAAAGGCAGACAGGAACTGTTGGAATGCGTCCTTAAAGCTGTATGGTTGGGAGGTTTTTGGGGTCACTAGAATGTCTGATAAGGTGCAGACGTCCGTCGGTGTCGATGGATCTGATTGGTCCCTCCAACATCGACGACAATGCGGGATAGATCCTTCCAATATCTCATCAATAACGCGGCTTCCTTGTTCCTTCGCCCCACACTTGGGATTCATGCACGTCGAGGTCCAAAAAGTTCCATGGACTTGTGAAACTTTCTCAGGCGAAACGCCCGCCTTTGTTTCGAGTTCATCCACATTTTGTGTATAAACTCGAAGCAGTGTGTTCTTTTCTTCCAAATGGCGAAGGAATCGGTGAGTCGGTGTCGGTTGACCAAAGTTTGTTGAGAAGTACTTTCGGACACACGTAAAGAATGGCTCGGGGTTTTGTGTAAAGAAACTAAAGATAGAGAAGGATTCATAGAAAATAATAACAGAGTAAAAGAACGGAAGTCGATCTTCACAAACAATATTTCCAAAAAAGTTCGGACATTCGAACAAAAATGGAGCGATATCCAATATCAACTCTTCAGAAACAAATAGGAGCTAACTTTGAGGGCATACGATTTCGAGAAAATTTGCTCCGGGGTTTCTAAATCATCGAAAACAGGGTCAGGATCATTGAGGATTTTCGCGTAAAGGCCTGTGTCTTCAGAACGAAAATCCAGAGTGTTTGAAGAGGAAACACCTAAAAATGAGTGAGGGGTTCACAGAAAGTTTGTGATGGTTTTTGATGAAAGCAGACCAGCGCCAATTAAAACAACAACATTCGTAAATGAGCCATCGCCAAGCATAGTTCCTATTGCGTTGAGATCATAATGTTGTGGTTTAGGGCGAGCATAAGGTTCAAGCATTTCCTCAAATTCCGAGACGGAAGCGAGAAAAAGTTGAGGAAATGTGTGTCGGGCGATGATGTTATAGAGGAGGAAGAGCGAAACAGAACACCACAAAATAGCTCCAGATGCGGTCGCAGGATCAACGAAATTGAGTAAATTTGAGAATTGCGTTGCTGACATGGAGGAGAGATCACTGACCCATGAGTCACACTTTTCCACTGTGTCATTCAAAAAGTGTAGATTGAACAGAGTTTTACGAGATATAAATGGACGAGTTTCGTCAGAATATGTTCATCCACAGCTTTAAGAATTTCTGTAAACGATTAACTATCATATAAAACGAATGAATCCTCTCAGACGCCCAATCACACGGCAAAGAATGGGTGCTCAAGATCAATTCGTCACAATGTCACAACAATCCTTCGAAAGCCGTTGCCTCCATGCTGATGGTCACGATAAACCACTTCAATCCCATTCACAGCCAATCTTCCAAACATCATCCTTTGTCTTCGAATCCCCAGAAGAAGGTCGCCAACTCTTTGCTGGCGAAAAGAAAGGCCATATCTATTCAAGAATCGGTAACCCAACAGTGGAAGCCTTCGAAAAGCTTATGACTTCCCTCGAAAATGGATTTGGCGCTATTGCTTTCTCCAGTGGAATGGCTGCTGCAATGGGCTGTTCTTTCCCCTTCCTTCAGGCTGGAGATCACGCAATTGTCGGGGACACCCTTTACGGTCCCACCACCACTCTTTTCACAAATCGCCTCACAAAGTACGGTATTGAAGTCACTCTCTGCGACACTGGAAACCTCCAAGAAGTCGAGAAATCCTTCAAGCCAAACACAAAACTCGTCTACCTTGAAACTCCTGCCAACCCAACATGCAAAATTACCGATGTTGCAGAAGTTTCCAAGATGGCCCACGCTCGCAACGCCATTGTTTCAGTCGACTCCACATTCGCATCTCCATACAACCAACAGACTCTTGATCTTGGCGCTGATATGGTTATGCATTCTCTCACCAAATATATCAATGGACATGGAGATGTTGTTGGAGGCATTGTTGTCTGCAAGTCTGAAGAACATGCCAAAATCTGTCGCAACTATCGCAAGGATTGTGGCTCTAACCTTGGCCCATTCGACGCATGGTTGGTCATCCGTGGCATCCGCACCTTGGCCGTCCGCATGGAACGCCACAACCAGAATGCATTGAAGGTTGCCGAGTTCCTCCGCTCCCACCCCAAAATTTCTAAAGTTATGTATCCTGGATTCCCTGAGTGCGCTGGTCACGAGGTTGCAGTGAAGCAGATGCGCAAGGGCGGGTACGGCTCGACCTTCTCATTCCTTATGAAGGACGGCTTCGAGGCCGGCAAGAAGTTGCTCGAGAACGTCCACCTCGCGACAGTTGCTGTCTCCCTCGGCAACACCGACACACTTATCGAGCATCCTGCCAGTATGACACACGCCAGCGTTCCACTCGAGATCATGAAACAACAGGGCCTCACTCCCGACCTTATCCGAATCTCTGTTGGTCTCGAGGACGTTGACGAGCTCATTGCTGACCTTAGCCAAGCAATTGAGAAATCTTCATAATTTATGATCACACATCATACATATGAACAAAAGACGCTGAGCTTCGCTCGCCTTCAGTTCTTATGTGAGCTGGTTGATCCTATGTAAATTTCTCTTGTTCTCGATTCGTATAGTTGATTCTGAGCGTTTATTTTGATGTAATTTACCTGCAGTGTCTATCACTAAATTTCCTTCCCATAATCAGTGAAAGAGTTCAAATCCTTGGATGACGGACAAGGATGAAAAGAGTGAAACAATTCACAATATACGAACATATGATACATTCGGAAATCCTTCCTTCATAACAATTGGCGTATTTATAATTCCTCAATTTCTCGAACTCCATTCTCTCAGGATCCTTACGTAGATCCAAAGCCGTTTTCAGCACGTAGTGCACATCTTCCTCCAAAGCAACCTCCTTTTGTCCCAACGAGCCCCCCAAAGCGTGGTCATACGAATGATGCTTTCATCCAGAAAAATTACACCCCTCTCAATTCTGTTTGAACATCCGCTCTTCATATCACTCCTCTACTCTCCTGGACATTCAACTTTTCCTTCCTCGCCCTTTTTCCTTAGAAAGATGAGCCATACGTTGAACAGGAAACATTGCGGCGAAAAGAGCGTGCTCAATCGGCTAAACGCAATATATCGAATAAACCATTCGTACCTACAAGTCCACCAAAACGAAGGTGATCATATTTTCAATTTTATCACATAATGATATCTCAGTTCCACTCCAGGTGACCAATATGGTCAAATCGGGAAGCCACCTGAATACACTTCACCTCTCCCAAAAGAATCAAAGACGAAAGAAGATCCATCAAAACAGCATCTCCCAAATGTCAAGGTAGGCCGTTTTCGAAGTGGAGGAGCGGGACAAGTAATTGATACTTTTGGGCCGTCATACGAATATATTTGTGAGAATGATAAGCCTCCAAAGAAAGACCCTGTTGGTACAATCAAGCCCAAGAAGTTAGAGAGGCCTTGGAGCGGAATGTCACGTGGAAACAAGCTCTTCCACAATGATGTCTACTCAGAAGACGACAAAACAAGGAGTATGATTCGCCCTCAAACTGCACGGTCTCGAACAGGCGCCACAACCTCACGACCTGGAACAGCGAAGTCTCGTAGTGCTGCAAGCGAAGGAGGAAGACCCCAATCAGCTTCGAAGGCATGGGTCAGTATGTCCCATTCGAGAGGGACATTTGACCCATTTCCCAAGTATATGTCAGACAATGAGAAAGATAACACAACACGAACAAAACGAAAGAAGGAAAAACCAAAAGTCAAACCAAAACTAAAGCCATTCATTCCTTCAGGCACCTCACAATTCACACGACCAACACGATCTGTATGTCTTGCATTTCTTCCTCACATTTTCACTAGATCGTCGGTGGTCATCATTAGGGGAGCATTTCAAGTTGGTTTCTTGGTTTTTGGAGATCATCCATTATTTTAACGTAAGATTGTGTGATGATTATTATCTCGAAATGAACCCGGTACACCAATCAGTTAAGGAGTTTGGAACATGTTCGAGAGACCTGTGAAGGGAAGAGAAGCGAGAAATGCATGTAATTCTTTTTGGATCCGATTTCGTTCATTTTCGAGATGTTCTCCTAATTCTTCATCCATCTGCCGACGAGCAGACACTTGTTCTTGGAGAGTTGAAAATTGTTCATCTATATCTCTTCACGGAAGATATGTTTGTGAGAGAAAAAGAAGAAGACTGTATTTCATCAAGAGTCTCGGCCATGAGAACTTTGAGTGCCTCAGCATAATCTTAATATCATGATGAGTCAGTGTGAGGGAGATAACATTGAATAGATTTTGTGGAGAGAAGAAATGAACACGATGAGGGCAGACCCTGGAAAAGTGTCCCTGAGCTAACAGGATCCGAATGTTGCCGTTTCTGGGGCCGGATTGTCGCGATTCTTTGAGGTGAATCCGACTCCGAAGAACTCATCCAATTCACGATTCCAGCACATCCAAATAAAAAAAGTGAGGACCAGATCACAGAATCAAACTGCTCCTCCTGAAATGATTCCCGTTACTGAGTTTGCAGAAGATAAACAAGAACGTGATATTGCACGCCGCAGAAAACTCGATGAAGAACGGAAGAAGCGCATCTTTGATGCCAAAGTCAGAACCACTGGAAAAGATTTGGAATTTTTAAAGATGCAGATGGAAGAGAAGAAAAAGCGGGAGGAAGAAGAAAGACAACGAGAACTTGCATTTGAGGCAGAACAATTAGAAGCTGATCGTCTCCTCATGGAGCTGGATGCTCAGTATCAAAGAGAAAGAGAAGAAGCACGAAAGGAGCTCCTTGAGTTCTATAAAACTAACCAGCAGAAGACTATGCGAAGAGAATTCTACCTCGAAGATCCTGATCGTTTTAAGAAAGATCATCCTGCCCGAGTATGCCATAGATTTCAAACTCAACATCATCCACTTTCTCTGTTTGATTATGAACGTTGTCTAATTCTATCTTGTTCACCTCCAATTATTTCCTTTCTTCATTAGGAGGGAGATGATGATCCAAACCTTTCTGTATCAGGCCTTCAGAGGATGGAAGGCGAAGATCTTGGATACGCAGAACGTCAGCTCCGCTTGAAAGAACAACAACGAGAATGGGCATCGGAACAAATGCGAGAGCAACAGATGCGGAAGGAGTTGGAACAGAAGAAAGAACAGTCTGACTCTTATATTCTCACCATTGTTTTTCCATCAACTCACAGACTTGAACAAAAGAGACAAGAAGCCATTGCACAAAGACTGGCTGAATTGGACAAAATGGAACAAGAGGAGCGAAAGGCTGCTATCGCAAAACTTCGCGAAGAGAATCGATTGGCTGTTTGATCATCCCGCATTCATCTCTTCTTTCTTCCATCTCAGGCCGAGCAGAAAAAAGAAGACGAGCGTCGTAGGAAAGAGATGGAGGAGGAGATGGAACGACTACAAATTGAACGTCAATTGGCTTCGTCCACACTCACCGAAGACATGACGGTCGCACGATCGGTCGCAAATCCCAACCGGCTGCGACCAGATCACTACAAAGGAATGTTTGCTGAAGACAAAGAGCGGATCAAGCAACAACAGAGAGACCAGATTGAAGAACACAAGGTTTGGGTCACTTCTTCTTTGGGATTCTGAGATGTCTTGATTCTTAGGCACGGAAAGAGCGAGAGGAGGCAGAGGCAAAAGCAGAAGAACTGCGACAACAACAGATTCAACAGAGACTGCTGGCAATGGAGCAACAATCAGAACGTGATCGAAAGGAAAAGGAGAGACAGATTCTGATGGAGAACCAGCAGAAAGCGATTCAGGATCGAGAACGAAAGAAGAAGTTGGACGAACAGTATTCGAATACCATTGATAAGTCGTTTTACGACTATTTCCAGACGACCTCACGATAATCATCTTGTTTTTGTTCACCATATTATTTCTTTTCTTCATCTCACCCTCACACAGTCGCGAATTTATTCGTTGGTGTCATCGTTCGTTCTCATCTACTCACATAAAGATTTGAATGAAGTGAAAACAAAGCAATACAATGACCCTTGAGGCGGTGAAGAAAGACATTAAAAAAAGACCGAATTAGAGATCCATATCCCCATCCATATCAAATCCTGTCGCCCCATCATCAAGCTCTCCGGCATCCTGATCTTCGTCTGCCCATTCTGTATCTCCAACATCAAATTGATCGTTGCCATCATCGTTTTCTTCCTCCTCGAGACGATTCTCAGCAATGTAGCCATCCACAAGTGCGTCTAACTCGATGAAAGCTCGGTCGACGTTCTCGATTGTGGGTCTGCCGTTGTGAGAGGAGAGCAAGTACTCGATTTGTTGGACGGCCTGTCGGACATTTTGTTGGACGAGGAAGGCAAAATGAAGGAGATGACCGGAGAACTGATTGGCCCAATGGAAAGGCGAGATGAGCGTTGCAAAGCGCAGGTTGAGGTCTTGTTTCGACGGGAAGGGCGGAGCACGGAAGGCATATGGTGAATAAGACGCTTGTGAATCCTCCTCTTCTTCCTCGTCAGCCTGCTCCTCCTCAACTGCTCCACCATCCTCCTTGTCCTGTCCTTCATCACTGCCCATCCCATCGTCACTCTCGTCTTCTGCGCGTTCCTCTTCTTCTCCCTCTTCGCCTTCGCTTCCCTCGTCACCGTTTTGGTCCTCGTCTGTGATGACAAGGCTTTTCGGTTCGTGCCATTCAAAAACACGTTGGTACAACTCGACCCAGAACGACGGTTCCCGCAACTCGGTCACCCCAATTCCAGGTGCCCCTTTGTCCTTATTCTTGTCGTCTTTCTTGCTCCTCTTTTTGCGTTCGTCTTCGAGAGAAAACCAGACGAAAGGTCCAGAGTTGAACATTGCATCCAAGCAAACAGCAAACGCGTGCAGAGGAAGAGCTACCTTCTCACATTCTTCGACGAGCATGCTCACTTTGTGGAAGATCGGGGGGATCTCAAGGGCCGGCTTCCTGACAACGCCGGCCTTAATCTCTTCCTTCGTCAGTGGCTGATTCGAGTTCTCGATCGCATCGAGGAGACCGGTATAGAACTTGTTCCACCGATCGTAGGTGAACGGCTCTGTGATTAGATCGCCCTCAAAGGTGCCTTTCTGAGGGAGAGAATCCAATCCAAATTGTCTGATCGGAGCTTTTCGCCAATCACCGTTAATGTGTCGTTCTCGGAGCTGTGCAGACTTGCGTTGTTCGATTGCAGAGAATGGAGTGTCTGGAACGAGCGATGTTTGCTGTGAATAGAGTTCGAGTGGAATGCTCCCATCTTCCGTTGATGGGATGAGAGCGGTCGGGATTGGATTCTCGTCATTTTGGAAGAATGACAAGAAGAAATCGCGTGGGAGAACAAAAGGATTGAGTGGCCCGCCATTAGCGAGTGGATTGACCAGTGTGCCATCCAGCTCATCTTCACACGGGATGGGGTTGAGGACGAGTGGATTCAGGCCTTGCGGAAGTGGGTCATCCGGAGAGTCGTCCTGCGGGTAGATGTCTTGGTCCGTCTGAGGAGATGAAAAAGAAGAAAAGAACAAACTCTGATCTCAAAATCGGAACAGCCAAGGTCTTCGAGGAGGTTCCGTTTCTGTTCGTCTGTTCTGATTTGAATAAAGAGCGGATTGTGTCGAGGATTAAACCGAAGGCGTCGCATTTCCATGATTTCGGCGATCCCCAGCCATGAACTATCACCGCCTGGACTCGCGTCAGTCTTGTCTTTCGGTGCACCCGGCTTGCCTTTTGCATCCTTCGCGGGAGCAGCGGCTGGTTTTTTTGCTGGTTTGGGTTTTGTGCCCTTCTCCTTCGCGTCAGCTTCTTCACGCAACCTCTCCTTCTCATTCACCCACGACTCTCGAAGCTCGCTGTTCTGTTGTTTCACACGTTCGATGGTGACGAGTTCTCTCCCGAGAGTGCTCAGTCCGCCATTCTCGTAGTATTTTGACGCACCGCTTGATGTTTCTTCTCCGCCAATATTGACCGGGTGTTTGTGGAGAAGTTGATCAAACTCATAGTCGAACTCAACTCCGCTGGCAATCCGTTCAGCAGCTTCTGGGACAGAATCGACAAGCTCAGTGACGATTCGTCGAATGTAGAGAGATTCGGCTTCAAAAGGAGTGACAACCTCGTCCAGCTTGTCTGCATTGTCAAACATGGAATCAAGCAATGCTGGATCGTAAGGAGGAAGATTCGGGTAGACAAAATCTGTTTCGTCCTGTTTCAGCTTTTGGGGGACTGCTTGTTCATCTTCCCCCTGCTCAATTTTCTTCTGTTCGATGAAAAGGTCCGCCTTGGCGTTGAGGGAGAGAGTCTCGGGAGGCGGGACTCCTTCGACATCAGCCAAGGAAGAGATGAAGGGAAACGCGGAGTATTGGTAGAGGAGGTCGAAAGCGTTCTGCGCGGCTTCCTTCACTTCTGCGTCAGGGATTTGGAGGATCAGGGATTCGGCCTCGCTGATGTGCCATTGCCACAGGTCGCCTGGAATCCCAGTTGTGTCAATATCGTCCTCGTTCTCTTCTTTGTTTTCTTCGGACTGAGGAATGTTTTCTTCGTTTTGCTCGGGAGAGCGCCATTCCTCGAAAGTGACGTCGAGATTCATTCCGATGCATCTCCAGACAGTTCCCATGAGTTTTTCCCAATAATTGAGAGCAGACGGAGTTGAATAAAGGCGAATATTGCTTGGAATTGATGGGCCACACCATCCCATCACTCCAACAGGACACAGTCCTCGCCCGATCGGATCGTTATTCTGATACTCGAAGAGAGCAGCCTCAACGTCGATTGGGCGCTCTGGGCCAATGATGAGGTTTACGTCGAACACGACATCGCTGATAATGTCTCTCATGATTCTGGCTGTCACATCTCGTTCGAACTCATCGTGGAGTCGATTGAGAGGGATGATTGAGGGCTTTGGGAGGAGTGCGTGACCAGCGCAAGAGATGGCGAACGGATCGGAGTGTCCGCGCGGAGGGGGACTGCAAAGAAGATAGAAGAGATCGGCGAAGAGGCCTGGGGAGGGAGTGTGGAAAGAGAAGGTGAGTCTGACAGTTGATTGCGGCATGAGGACGCCTCTTGTTGGGTTTGCCGTGAAAACAGCCCAAGTTGGGAGGACTTTTGGTGGTTGATTGGGGATGTCCGTGAGAATGGTGGGTGGGGTGATGTGTTGGAGAATGAAATGGACACAGGATCGTCCTGTATTTTTGATCTCGACTGACTGCGTCGCCAACTCTCCGACACGTGACAAGAATGAGACAGAGGAGTTGCTAACTGTGACTGGACATTCGGAGTGTTGGACGCTTTGCTCAGGGTCAGGTTCTGACCTCCTTGCGAGCGAAAGCTCTTTCTGTCTCTTTTCTTCAGCATTCTTTTCCTCCTCTTCTCGCTTCCGTTGGATCTGCTTCTGTGATTCTTCTGCTTTCTTCAATCCGACTTGAAGCGATTCCCCAGTGACCACTAACCCCCCATCCTCGTCCTCCATTGCCAGCGGATAAATCATCTTCTTCTTCGAGAGTGATTGTTGAAGGAGATCCAAAACATCCGGGGGAAGTGTCTCAAGTCCAAACTTGCGTGTTCGAGTGTTGTTCATTTGATCTTTTCCCTTCTCTTTGGGCCCCCCAATAGAGACTAGTGACTGCTGTTCTGATCTGGTTGGTGATCCCGATCTTGACTTGGTCGTTGACGGAAAGTGAACAATTTCTCTGAATCGGACATGAAAAAGGAAAATATCAGACTGTGCTGAAACAGGTTCGTGAACTGTTGATGTTAAGTCGTTGATTACGACATAACGTTCGTTTGCTCCACGAAGAGACATTTCCCAAGCATTCGTGGCATGCCGTCCCTGATGAAACGTTAATTCCTGATAGGAAAATCACATACCCACATGCCGACGGCGTTTGATGCCATTTTCCTTGCTTCGACTGTCTCCCTGTAATTCTCGGCATGAGTCATGGTAAGGTCTTCAACAGACTAGTAAGATACAGAGTGAACTGAGACAGAGAGAAAACCCGTTTCGTTCGTTTTGCTAAACGTTCACGCATCTGTTGCCATTTTGCTTGGTATTTTTCCCAACTTGCGAGTGCATGTTCATCACGTGACATCCTAGAGGCAGAAAACAATGACACGAAACAAAAAAGCAGTACGCGATTGCATCCGAAGGATTATACGGTGACAGTGGTTGTTCAAAATCCTGGGCAAGATTTGAGCTCTAAGCAATGAGAAAATGAGAACGAAAAAATGAAAACAGATGGTTGATGTAATTGTTGCTGCGTGGAGGTTTGTTGGGGATGAATCTCATTCTGTAAGTAGAGATAGATGAAAAATGGATTGATGACGAACCTGGACGATTGCATCTTGCCTTTGGTTTGTTTCAGGATTTGAAGTGGGTGGAACTCTCGGAGTATGAATTGAATCAACACCAAATTCATCATCATCTCCAAAGTAATCAAAGTTTCGATGAGGCTTTTGGTATGACTGTTGATACGTCGTCTGAGTCGAAATTTGAGGTTGGCTTTGCTTCTTTCCCATTTGTTTGTTACGTGTTGGAGAATCAGGTCTTCTTGATTGTGAATTACCGTTGTTTTGGGAGAGTGGAGGTAGACGCGATTGACTCGTCCGATTTTGCCCCGTTGGCGAATTTAACCGTTCCTGACTTAGACTTCTTCGTGCAGACGATACATAAGCGACTCCATTCTCGTTTCCTTTTAGTTTTGTATTCATAATGAGAAAGAGAGCTTTGTAACAAGAAACCATACTTTAATTTTCAAACACATCTGATTCAACTCGTGGGAAATCAGACCATTTTCAACAAGAATGAGATGAAGTGAGAAGATATTATGTTACTTCATGCATAGAGTCTCTTCTTTCCATTTCAAAATGGTTTCGAGAAAATGGATGCCCAAAGAAGAGACATCTTTGTTGTCTTCACATATAGCCCAAGAAATTGTTTATGTCATCCAATTTTCAAGCCTACTTTTGGATGTCCTTCAACCAGAGATCCGATTCTGCATGAAACATCGAGTTCGACATTCTTCGATCACACTGGAACAGGATCCCTCCAAACAATTATCATTTTATTATCTGAGTTGCCAGCTCCGAGATTACTGCCTTCTAGCGATTTCTGCACTCTCCCTGACCGAGAATCCACTCTTCGATTTTCTGATGAGTGCCCTTCATTTTGTCGAACGAATAGCAATTTGCGGAGGAGAGACAGAACCACGAGTCGACTACTACTCCACAACTGAGACTCATCTGAGAACTATTTCAACACAACAAGTCACACCATCGTATCAATCACAAACGCCACCCCCCATGGACCATCCCGTCCTTCCCTCACACGGAGCGAGCTTCAATCTCTCGCCTTTTCTATCATGTCGCTCTATCAATCTCTCATTCAGCTGTCATCTCTTTCCTACTCTTTCTATTTCACCGACATTGATTTCAAAAAAGAACGAGTGACTCTTCCCCATCATCTTCATCTTCTCAGCATCCTTTCAGGAAGCTTACAGCACTACAACACCAGTGTCTTGTCTCGCTTCACAGTTGGGAGTTTGACGATTGAACAGCGTGTTTGATGAAGGGTGAAGTGATCAGGAACGATGGGAACGGAATCATCATCATTCAGAAGGAGATGACGAAATCGAACGGCACAGAAGCAAAAGCAAGAGCACTCTGTTCGATCACCTGCATTGCCGAAAACAAACTCAACTTTGACCAACTTTGGAAAGACGGGATCATCCCTCAGGTGATCTCAGATCTCCTGACAAGGAATTAGCCCTCGCTGCAGTTTATGTCATGCGGCATCTCTCAAACGGCTCTTCATCTCAAACACGACTTCTTGTGAGTGGAAACTGCATCCCTCCTCTTCGGCAGATTGTGACAGCACTGCCTCTTCTTCAGCATCTCTACGCCTGCCCGCCTGTCTTCCCCAAGGTCGTCCAGCAGACTCCGCTGACCAAAGGACAGAAGCCAGCATCAACGACAACTCAGGAACGGTGCATTTCTCAGGAAGTGTGATCCCTTCCTGATCATTTCTTCATCCATCCTTCTTCTTTGTCTAGTTGAGGGCCTGCAGCGACGACCTTCACTGAAGACCAAATTGCTTGGATTGAACCAAAAGTGGAAGAATGCCGACTAAGGTACATCGATTTAACACTTCCACATCATTCGTTTCCAACGGTGTCCAACAGGGCATCGCGACTTTTATCCAGAGAAATGTTGTGAATTGTGATCGTTTATGGTAAATTTTCGCTAGAATAAACCCGTCTGATGCGCGTGAACATGAGTAGATCTAAAATAAGAGAGATTCCATGTCGATCCTCCCACACTATTTTCCTGACCGGACAGAACTGAATCCTCTTCGAAAAGCTGATGACTCTCGTCGACTATCAGCAAAATACCATTCAGGAACTGTACATACGATATGGAGAAATAGTTGTCCTTAGCTACGGAACAAATCTCACCAAACTCATCCTCTCATCCGAACAGCAACCTGTTTGCAGATTTCTGACGAAGGATACCTTTACTAAGCAATCATCAACTTTTTTTCGACGATTTGGCCGTTTTTGTTGGGAAATTGTTCCAAATCTATCATTCGAACAGCTGGATAACTACTTCACAAAAATGCGCAATGGAACCCATTCTGAACGAACTTTCTGTAATAGAGAGCACACGACTAACAACAACATAGAATCTCGATCGTCAGGTCTTCCGGTTCGATATGGAGACGTCATCTGTCTTCGTTCGGTTCTCTCGAATCAATATCTTACACTTATCAATACATCTGAGGGATCTCTTGGGTGCTTGAGCAATGGCGAAGCTTATTCTACTCTGACTGTGATCCCTCAGGCACTTTATAGAAAGAGAGGAGATCCAGTGATGTGCAGTGATATGATTTCTCTCCTCTCCATCAGACTCGATCTCCAACTCACACCAGACTTATCTCAACCGATTGATCGAATACTTTTTACCCAAAATGCAGGATCTAATATCGATTCTGTCGGAATTATCGGAACATCAGCGCCAACAGGATGGACAATCGCTCGATTTGGTTCATCTCTCTTCACACCTTTTCAATCTCAATTTTCTCTCGAATCACAATACTCTGCGAAACTTTCTTCTCAAACGAACACCATGAATAGGAATTCTGGTGTCATTCCATCATCAGATCGCCTCATCTCAGGTGTCCCACTTCACATCACAGAACTCAATGAATATTCAAGTCTCTCGGCTTTCTCACCACTGAGTTTTGCATCTGATTCTGAGATTATTCCTCCGCGTATCGTTCAGGAGTCCTCACTTGATTCTGAAATCAACTCGGATGGCAAAAACAAAACAACCCCATCTATTTCGTCACCAGCAATTTACTCGACTGTTCCAGTCATTCGTTCAGTCCCAACAACATCGTTATTTTTAAGCGATGTCCCACCATTCATCTCAACATCGATACCCCCATCACCAGTCCTCCCTCCATCCTCAATCGCTCTATCTTTCCTCACTGATAATGTAAACGTTAATGAACTGTGGGAAATTGATATTTTTTATCCCAAACAGTTTGATTCTTCCACATTTTTTGCACAACTTCCGTCCATCGGGAATTCTCTCCGGTGGGGTCAACCGTTCTGTCTTCGCCACTCTCTCACTGGTTTGTACTTGGCAATGGATCCACAAGACTTTGAGGCTCTGCTACTGTCAAACTCTGGCAAGAAAATTCCAGAAATAACATACAATTACCCCCAAAAAGATGAATACATCTACGGCCTCGAAGACATGAACAAAAGTGCAGATTCTCTCATTGTCCCCAAGCAACATGCACAAAATTCACCCGAAAGTGATGATACACATCACGATAATCAACATGAGGACCCACACGAGTCACCAGAATCGAAATCACCTGTTCATGAACGAAGCATCATCTCTCCTCGCTTCATCCTCGCCCCAGAACCTCCTATTCCACACTGCCTCTTCACTGTTCTTTCCAATTCGCCTTCTTGTCTGGCAAGCGAACAGCTTGAGCAACGCCACACTGCTCTTTTGTACCACGTTGCCACAAAATGTGAAGTTGTCCCAATCACCGCTTTCAAACTTGGTGAGGACCAGGCGAAGTTTACAGAATACCAAGAACAACTGAAGGCCGATCTTGAACAGCCCAACACAGCTACCTCTCCCTATTCTTTCTCAGACACCCACTCTGCTATTTCAGCCACTAAATCGAAACGGATGCTCCGTCGGTCCCCATCCATGGGATCTCTTAAATCACCTTCTGTGTCGCTCAAGAAGAGTATGTCAGGAACAATGTCGATGATGTCCAAGTCGTCTTATTCTTCGATGAATTCACTTGAAGAACAGATTTGGGGAGGCGACAGTGGATCACAACAACCGATTGAGCCTTATCGCAATGCCAAAACGCTTCATTTCCACCCACCTCACTCATCCTTTGTTACACGTCACTCCAGTCAGATTCCCACATTTCCTTTCGTCTCCGATGAGGTTGAGTTGTCTATCCAATCGTCGCTCTATCACGACCTTCTGTTGATCACACAGCCGAACAACGGATGGATGTTGAAACGCGAGCCGATCTCATCTTCTTACTTCATCTCCACACTCCTCTCGACATGCGGTACAATCCAAGATGATTACTTTCTTTGTGAGCGATTCTTTTCAACTCCAGAATTTTTCTCCACATCACTTGCCGAGGACAGTCGACAGGCTACTCGAACTATCAACAAAGTAACAAATGCAATCGGACTCTTTCTGTCAAACATTTCACCCGAACTCATTCCGCAACACTCTCTTGTTTACCTTTCTCTTCTCACCTTCATCCATAACTTCAATGCGCTCCCAACAATCTTCACGAAGGATGTGGAAGGAGAGGTCCAGATCACCAACATGAACAGGATGCAAAATGCCATCTCTTCAGCTGGTCTCCTGCAACTGTGTATCCGGATTCTAACACTCACCCGAACCATGTCTGAGTGGGTCACCTCTCGTGAGAAGGCCGTCGAAACTACTCCAAAATCACAAGCAAAATCCGAAGGACGAGTTGATGGGGTGATGAAGGCTGTGTCTCTCTTCAAATCAAACACTGAGAAGACCAAAACTACGGAGACACTTGCCCATCTGGACAGAGTTCGAAATGCGATCCAGTCACTCACAACTTCAAGCCTGTTCATCCTCTCGCTTGTCTCATTCGGAAACCATTCAGTCTCAGTCACTCTCGCTAAACACACCGACTTCATTTTGTCGTTCCTCCCCGACTGTGAGCTCCATACTGTTTGCTTGCTGTTCTCCATTTTCTCGTCAAACCCTTCAATGGCCGAGACCATCGATGAGAAAGTCATTGCCTCTCTCATCGCCTATGCCTTGCGGATAAAACTCTCAACAAATGCAGAAGAGGACAAACCGGCTGTTGAAGCTCCAATCTCAGTGAAAGCTCCAATCACAGACGATGAATCAGATGAAGAGAATAAACAGGTCGTCCAACGCGACCAACCGAGTGCTTTCCAACGCTTCATTCTCAAATCTTCCATTGGAAAAGGCTCTCTTCAGCAAGCAACAAGTGCAATGATCGAACAGACCAACCAGAAATTGGCTTCTCAACTCCAGTCAATTATTCTCGTCATCAAATTTTTCACATCACTCTGCTCCTTCCATCCAGAAGCCATCGTTCTCTTCCCATTCACAAAGGGCTTTCATTCCGACGATCTGTTCCTGCCGTCTGGTCTCCCTCTCACAAATTACTCCATCACTCTTCTCCATCGTGCTCGCCGGATCCCTTACAAAGGGCTGAACACAACCCCTGAAGATCAGAGCAATGTGGACGCTCCAACTGAAAAAGTCTCACCAAGACAACACAAACCCACTGCATCATTCACAGTTTCTCATGCCCCGAAGAAATCGGGGACAATGGCAAGCGGTGTAAAGAAGCCAGCAGCCCCCAATCCAATGTCTGGGCAGGAAGATGGAACAGTCTTCGTACGCAATCAAAAAATGATTCTCAAATTCCTTTTCAACCTCCGATCTCGCGACGATTCAACAGAAACACAGCTCCTCCTCAACGAGCTTCATCAAGCAAAAGAGACTGATTCCGACCCCGACTCTCCTCCTCAATCCCAATCCGCTCTCTCAAATGTTTCGATGGTTCCTTACCAAGAAAATACCTCCCTCTTTCACCTTGTTCTCCTCTGTTCAGTCGTCTCTCATGCTCCTCCTCCAAAAAACGGTACTTCATTCCATACTCTCCAATTCAAAGCCGTTCCACCTGTTCCAGGAGCTCTTCTCCATGGAAGGTTCACAACAGACTCAAACATCTTCAACCAAACAACGGTCACGATTTCGCTCTCTGTTCCATCGTCAGGACCGAAGAATATCCTTGACTTTTTCCAACAAAAAAAACAGTCTAACTTTACCATGGATGTCCTTCCATCGAGAGGTGGGTTCAGACAAATGGGAACTGGGACTGGAAGTCGAGGCTCGATGGCCTTGAAGTCGGGTCGGTTTTCTCGACATGAGTCTGATCTCCTCGACCCAGCAACTCAGAAGAAAGAAAAACCGATCGCTTACCTTTCGGAATATCTTGTCCAGTCTCTCGAATTGTACAGCGCTCTCTGCGGGAACGATTCCGCATCCGCAAAAAACCTCATCAGAAAGGTCTTTCCAACACGTAGTCTGATTGTGATCATGAATGCAACGGAAATTCCAGCCAATGTACGAATTGCCGCACTGAAGCTCCTTCGAGTTATGTTGATCCAGGGCAAGTCACAGTCTAACCTCGTCATCGGGAACATCTATTCAGTTGTCAAGAAGGAAAAACCACACTACCCAACATTGTCACCTGCACCGTCGATGACAACACTCTCACCAGTCATGAGTCCAACCATCCCGAATCAGAGCAAACAGGAGTCTCGCTCAACATTACAGGAATCACCTCGTCGTCTTGTTCCTCAGGATGAGGATCCATTCGGGACCCCAGAAAGGAAAGAGTCCCCTCAGGAGATGATCGAAGTCCAGTCAACTCCTGAATTGCAGTCTGGACCAAAAAGTCCTCGTGAACCAGTTGTGGATGCAGCAGACACCCCAAATGAAACCACACCAAACAATACTGCATTTCCCAGCCCCGAATCGAGCCCAGTTGGGACGTCGCACAATTCTCTTCAATTAGTCAAAACACAACTACCAGTTAACATTCCGGTCGCACTCGATCTGTCAACTGCCGATGCAGAAACTGACGTTCCAGATGAAATGATTCTCGATGCGATAGTTTCTTGGCTTTGCTCGTATTTCTTCAGTCTCTTCTCGCTGTTTCAGAACCAAACATCATCTGACGATAGCAGCCGTGGGGATGGCGAAGGCACACTGTCTCGACAACCATCAAAGAC
This sequence comes from Blattamonas nauphoetae, assembly GCA_033064195.1. Taxonomy (NCBI): domain Eukaryota; phylum Preaxostyla; order Oxymonadida; genus Blattamonas; species Blattamonas nauphoetae. Next base: position 280,677 of record JARBJD010000002.1, read on the forward strand.
AAACCCACAACAACTGTCACGGTCACCAAGTCGACTTCTTTTCCGTCGAAAGACATTCAGTCATCGATCTATGACACAAACAAGTCCCACGTTCTTCTCATCGATCATCGCAAATCCAGTCGAAATCAACATGTACAAAAGTTCCGGTTTTTCTGATAGTGAGTTCATCCAACTTCTCCTCGAAGCAGTTCTGAGCGTTCTCTCTCTCACTCTCGGAAATTCATACACATTCAATTCACTGAGCCAATTTCCTCGACTTTTTGCGATCCTCGCAATGGGCAAGAAAGCCATCAAGTTTGAAGCGAGCCTCGACTCCCACGAAACCAAAGAAGTAACATTCTATCTGGAGTCTGTCCAGATTGTTGTCGAAGACATCGCTTCTCTTTGGGAACAGGAAAAAGCCAGTAAGATTGTCAATTCATTCTGGAATGCATTCCTTCAGTACGTCGCTCCAATGGTGGTTGACTATGTTGAAAAGGACTCTCTGATTTCACTCATTCAAGATCACTCCGAGACACAACTTTCTCGGTTGAACACTCTTCAATCAGTTGTCCCAGACGATCTCCTCACGTTTGAGGACCGCGAGACAAATCGTCTTCAATTAGAACGATATCTCAACCGTTCACATTTCTACACACTCTCTCAGTCACTGTCGAGAGTCAAGCCGTACACAGATCCAAATGGAATGGAACTTGCCGAGTATGTCGCTGGTCTTGTCTCGTCACTCCAAAACAAAATGCAGCAATCGGCATCGCAAGCCGTTTTGCGTGAACGAGAAGCAATCGTTTTTGAACTGAATGACATTCTTATTGAAGGGAATGCGGGTAGACATGACAACCTCCAACACATTTTGGATGAGACGATACAGATCCAGTCACAAATTCCAATGTACTACATGGATCTCAATGGACACGATCCACCCAAGCTCTCTCTCATTTCTCTCTTCACATCAACCAACATTATCTCCTTTGCTTCTAAATTGTCAGCGTCCCTCTCGTATCGATCGCAATATCGTCCGATGCACACTCTATTGCACAGCTTCCTTCTCACAGCACTACGAGGGGAATCATTACCAGATTCGGCGAAACCAGATTCAATTGCCAACCAGATTGCAGATGACCTCTGTGTCGTCCTATTTCCGAGATGCAAAGATCCAACGAATGCCAGCCCACTCCTTCTACGTCTTCTTCGTGTTCCGTCAATCACCAAAAAAGTTCCAATCGGATGCGTCCAAGTTGTTTGTCGACTTTTGAAGAAACTTACCAGTCACAAACTTCTTCAAACTCCAATCATCTGCGAAATATTAACTTGCCTCTGTGGAACTCCTGACCAACCCCTTGTCGCAAATCAACAGCTCATCATGCAAACCATTATTGGTTGTCGACCGTTTGAGGACGCTCTGTTTCCCAAGAAGGGCGAGTACAGTAAGGAAACTCGGACTGACAACGAAATCCAGGAAGATGTGGAATGGGATGTGACGGTGATGGTCAATGAAACCCAAGGCAGATCATCACTCACCCAAACTGACTCAAGTCGAAACCTTGTTCTCAAGTTGATTGAGACGGTATATCAAAAGCGAGGCGAGAAACAATCGAGGCAGATGACAACATCTGAAGATCCAAACAACATCACGACAGACCGAGTCTTCCACAAGACACAGCGAGATTCTCCGGAGTCTGCAAATGAAGGGACGTTTTTCTGGCATGTTGGAGAAGCAGCCATCACGACATTCTGCACATACGAAAGGAATGGTTACGACCAAGCTCTCAACGCAACGTTTGAAGACCCTTCTATTCAATTCTCTCTCTGTGCCATTGATCTCATGTGCGCACTGTGTTTTGGGTGTTCACCGGATGGAAGAATGTTCGCGTCAAGTCGTCTTCCTCTCGCCAGCCTTGCCACAGTCGTTGCACCCCCAATCTCGTCGACACTCCCCATCACTCTTGTCAGGGCTTTCTACAATTCAATCATACACATCCATTTGGCATACCCCATGACAGCTCTATCTCTCTCACAGGAGAAAATTGCACTCCACTCATTAGCATCGACTGTGACTCAATCTCTTGCTCTCGCAACATCAGCAATTTCTGCCCTTCTTGGCTCAGGAAACGTCCCACCTTCATTCGTCAAAGTCTTGGTGGATGAGGTCCTTGAAGCGGATCCATCCCTGGAGCATCAACAGAAAAAGGGAAAATCCGATCCAACTCTGCAAGCTACACACATCAAGCATAAGCCAGTCTTCAATGTTCTCCCATTCGAGGAGCCAGTCAACCTGCTTGGAAGTGAGATGAAGTTCCTCTTCCCATTCTATTATCCAGTCAAGCAGGAAGACGATTCGGACAACAAAGCCATCCAGATGCACTACCCAAAAGGACGATCCGATTCAATGACAGGAAAGCAGAAACAACTCTCGGCATCGAAAAAGAAACAGATGGGCCAAATAATCAGCGAGGATTGGATGATGGTTGAAGGAGACGAAGAGTATTTCCAGCCACCAATTCCAAGCCTCAACATTCCTTCTTTTTCCAGTCTAATCACAAGTTCAATCACCCATCATCCCGACACCAAAACAGATCAACCACAGTCACCTTCGGCAGCTCAGACAGGGAAATCCCCAGCCCAACTCTCAACACAATCATCCTCTCCTCTTTCCAACGGTCCACCTAATGTGGAAGCTCACAAACTTCCTCCAGACTGGATGTCACTCTTCTACTCCATGAGAACGTGTGTACGCCAACTTAGCTATCTCCTGTTCGAATGCTTTTCACCTGCTCTCCGTGCCATGATGGTTCAAGTTCAACAACAACTCCGAGCTACGATTACAGTTGCTCGACTTCAGTATGCATTGAATCATTCCACTGAACATAACACCCAAATTACTGTGCAGGATATCTCCAAGATTCATCGATTATCATTCATGACTTCAGCACCCTTCCAAGACAAAATCGCAAACACTTCTTTCCTCACGACGAATCAATTGGATCTGCCATCTTTTCTCTCTCCAGAAGGGACGTATCGATTCCTATCTGAGCAAAATGTCCTCCCTGACACATCAACACGTCCAGCGCAGCCATACTCGATTCACCTGAGCACTCAACCACCACGAAATATCGATGGAAAACTAGCATTCCCACTCGTCCTGAACGAACTCAGTATCGACCGTGATGTAACTTCGATTATCACCAAATATAACCTCGATTCTCTTCTGAAGCAACGAGAGGAAGATGCGGATGCTGATGTTCAGACTGTCTCTGAAAATCAGATGTTCCGCTACCAACAGTTCTCCTCAGATCTTCTTCACTTTGGGAACACTCTCCGCGCCTATGAACCATTCCCAGAATTGGATGAAAAACAGGCCGGATTGAATTTCAATGATTCGTGGAATGGATTGTTTCAGCAGGTTTTCAGTACCATCGACGGAGATGTCTATGAACAGGCAGTTCATCACTTCAAGCAAGCAATCAAAGTGAGCCCATCACAAATTCCAGTGACATTCACAGCGTTTGAAAAAGAGTTTCTTGTATCTCCTTCCAATCCAGACAATTTCCTTCACAAATATCGATCTTCCGACTCATCTGATCTTTCAACGTTGACATTTGGTCTTCCCGCCCCACCGCTGTCTCTCTACCAGCCTCTCTCACCATTCTCTCTTCTCCTCTCTTCGGAATCTTCTCCGGCCACCCGCCGCTCCCTCCAGATCATGGCCATCCTCCACATTCCATTGGCAGGGCTCTCGGATATCTTGGTGACAGCCGGTCGGATGGCGCTGTCTCTGAATCCTTATCGTCCAGTCCTCCCGCGTGAGGACGTTCTTGATGCTCATTATCAACTTCATTGCCAAAATCATTCCATTCTACCAGACCCAGCATCTATTTTCAGACCAGTGATTGCTGTTGAACCCTCTGAACAGACATTCTTGAATGAGTTTGTCCCATCAGTCAATCACATTCCAAATCGTCTCCCAACATCGTTTGGGATTCTTAGAGGGAATGTAGTCGATCAATATCCGATCGTCTCGCCACTCGCCCAACAATCGGTCTTTTTCACCGCTCAGAACTTCATAAACAAGCAGAGTAGCGAGAGAAGTATTAATAGACTCCCTCCACAATTGTATTCTGCCTGCTCGATGCTTCCTCTCTCGACATATACCACGACCCCACTCATCACCGCTCTTCCACTCTTCTTCGCGGAGACTCTATCGACAGTTGTCCATTCTTCAATTGTTAGACATCCTGTGAGCAGAGTCAATTCATCATCAAGTCTGAAGCTTGTTGTGGAAGACTTTGTTCAAGGGTCAGATCGGATAAGCTTGTCCTGGAACGGCCATCTCCATTCGTTTACAACGAAACTTCGGGAGCTTTCGACTTCTCGAGTATCTCCCAGCGACGAGTCACTCACGATGTATCAGCCAAGACGGACACTCACATATGATAGTTCATTCGATCATTCATTTGCCAACGAACCAGAGATTGATATGGGTGAGGAATACTTGACGATTCTACGCTTCTCATCTTGTTTCAATGCTGTCAGAAAGGAAGAGAGGGAAAGGGATTTCAGAGCACGACTGGAGGCAATTGCAGACGGCCCCGAGGAATATGACAATCATGACGAAGCAAATCCCGCTCCTCCAGGAGAGACAGTCACTCTCAAACAACAGAATGAAAATTCTCTCATCAACCCTGATGATTCGGTTGTTGTTCACATGGGAATGATCAACATGGAAGAAACTGAATCTTTGGACGACGAGGTTGAGATCGACAAAGAAGTTGGGTTTTCTGACGTTCGGATGTCACACACAGGATCGTGTCCGTGGTCATCACTTGACAAGACACACAACGCTTACGTTCACAACATTCTCCCCGAACACATCTTCTCTGTCCTTCTCCTCGAATCGAACACGACAGACGAGATTCTGAAGAAGTGGAACATTTATTCTGAATACCTCCAACACGATCTCAGAGCGAAGACAGAAGAAGAAAATACAATCTTCCTTGATCGGTTAGCATCTCTTGCGGAATCATCTAAGAAGAGAATTTCAGGATCTGGAATGGATGGAATCACAAAACTTGTCCAACAGCTCCCAACGTTCGTGGTCACAAAAAACAACAGAGTTCTCAGTGTCCTTCTTGCTTCATTCACTCACGTGATCGCCAACACGAAAGACCCGATGGAAAACGCTTTACTCAGACTTCGTCTAACACAGCATGGATGCATGCAGAACACGATGATCCAAATGGCCTCACCGGTCCTCAACGTTTCCTGCAGAGCTCTCCAAACGGTGAGTATGATCCTCGGGAAAGATGTAGACCAACCCACAAATCAACAAGAAATCACCATCAATGAAATGAACACTGAAATTCAACACGCCTGTCTGGCCTTGTCGCTCAAACTCATGTCAACAGGGAATTGGTCATTCCTGCCCAAACTATGTGAGCAGATTAACACGATCGCTGATGATATTACAAAGCAAGTTCTTCTAGGGAACGAGACCCGATGGATGTTTGGAGAGAATCTCCTCTCGAACAAAAATGAAAACATCACAGAGGCAACCAGCAAGATCTCAGAATTGGACAACGAAGTGTCTATCCGGTCATTCCTCCAAGAATCTCTCTCCATCATAGTCCAACTTCTCTCTCATCACAACCACATCGCTCAGGCCATTTTTGGCGGATTGTATTCAGACGAGTCGCAATTCAAGCAGGACTCTCGAAGTGGGCTCCCATTGACGATCGAGATGGACGGGATAAATGTTCCAGTTTTGGATGGAAGAGAAGGGTGTCAAGCACGTCTGTATGACGCACAACTTCGTTTGATCTCTCTTGGTTATGGCCGATATCTGGAAGACAAAGAGCAGAAGACGGAAGACGACAATCCCATCAATTCTGAACTCGAACCACAACAACAATCTTCATTTTCTGTTGTTCCTGATCGAAAGATCAACAGTGAGACACACTTGGAACCCATGAAAACGTCAATCCGTCTCCTCGAAGAGATGTCGACATCCACATCTATCTCCTTCATTCCACCTCGAACCTTTTCATTTGACTTGATCAGCTCCCTGATATCTCTGATTTCTGCACTTCTTCCACCGTCGCAGACAAGCGAATGGGCCAAGCGAATCGATATTGATCAGATCACGTTGTGTACATCAACACTCATCAGCCTCATCTCTGGTCCATCACTCGCAAACCAGCAACATGCAATCTCGAAGGGAGTTGTTGACCTCATCGAGAAAGTTTTGACTCTCAGACAAGAATTTGTGAAGCCAATGATTGAATCCGCATTCACACGAATTACACAGCTCGGAGCAGAACAAAAGAAGAAGGGTATCCTGAACATCATCAAGAACACTGCGACAAATGTCATCTCGATTGGAAAACGAACGCTTGGCTTCGGAAATAAAGCAATGGAGGGCTCAGGAAAGTCCTTTGATGAAAAACAATCGTTGGTCTTGAGAGAGCATTACAAATTGCTGAAACAAACGAATCTACCACTCCACATCAACCAAATCAAAGATCTTGAACTTGTAAAGGCCCTTCGTTTTGCTTCATTCCAAACAGTCGGCATTCGTGAATTCAACGTTCTGGACCAGTTTGGCTTCCTCATTCAATCGCTTCTCGAAGGCCCGATGAGGCGGCAGACAGCAGATATTTTCATTAAGCATGGAATGCGAAAGATCATTCATAAATCTGTCCATCATCTTCATTGCCTCTTCACAATGGCCACAGCCCAACCGACCACGGAGAGCCAGTACTCAACGTTGATTAAACAACGCTCGCAGCAAGCTGGGCTGAGTCTTCTCGTCGCAGATGCCTATCTCCACCAGTTTCACTTCCACTGCCAAAGCGGTGACAAGATCATGACCGAATATAGCAAGTCGTGCCCGAAGTTTATTGCCCTCCTTGGCCATGTCGAACTGCCACGAACATACATCTCTCATGTCGACGATGGAGAGACAGAAGTCATCACTCGAACAAAGCAATATTTCACCAAACAACCATCACACTTCACAGCCTCCAACTTGAATGAAGTCTCCGAACACGATGATCAGTCTAATCTGACGACTCATCAACTCATCTCGCAGGAAGCCCAAAACGAGACGAACTCGACTTCTGTTGGTGTCCGCCATGTCCAGGATGTCGAAGACGTTGAACTTCTTTATTTTGAACGTCCGAAACTCTCCTCTAAATGCAACATGAGTGAAATTGATGCCATCATCGAAACGAGTTGGGAAGCTGATGAGCACACAAACCGTCTAATCAACTTCCAAAACAAGTCACTCGGAAAGTACGACTCACTCGCCAGCCTCCGCCGCCGCAACAAAAACGTCTTCCTCCGATGGCTCTTCCATTCCCGCGTGGAGAAGGCTGTGCGTATCTTCTCGATGGCGTGGGTGGTCCTAGCTATGTTTCTTCTTCTTTTCAAGGACCTCGCCGCCCTCTTCATTAACCCGTCAGTGTTTGAAGTTCTGTTGCGTCTAACGGCGTTCTTCGAGATTGTTTCTTCGATGTACAAGCTCGTCTATGTTCTTGGAAGGTCTGCCCTGAATCGGGCGTACGAACGGAAACGAGCGTACACAATTCACAAGCAGAAAGACAACCGAGATTGGTCGATGAGCCAGCAACCGACGTGGAAGCAGATCTTGCTCTGGACGTATTGCATGATGCATCCATCGATCATATATGCCCTGTTCCAAGTCTTTGTCTCTCTCTTTGGGTTTGTGAATGTGAACATGCTGTGTCTTCTCGCAATTGACTTTATCAAAGATATGAAAATTGTCAAAACGATGATGCGGGCTCTCCTTAACAACCTCGTTTTCTTGTTCATGTCTCTCGTTCTCCTAGTCGTTCTCCTCGCTGTATTTTCCGGCTTCCTGACAGGATTCTATCAGAACAGACTCGTCGAAGACGCTGTCAGTCTCTGCAGCTCATACGACGTGTGCTTCCGACACATTGTTTGGGCCACACCAGCCAACGGACAGGCGCTTCCGGATTGGATGAGGATGAACGACATCCTGGACGTCCTCGTCATCACTGTGTACTACGCTGTGATTGGCTGCATCGTGATGAACCTCCTGCTGGCTATCATCACAGACAGTCTGAGTGACCTTCATGAACGCCAAGCTTTGGCCGCGGAAATCCGGAAGCAGAACTGCCTGATTTGCGGATTGTCCAGATTTGAGTTGGATAAATACGGGTCTGGTTTCGATATCCACATCCGATCGGAGCACAATCCTCACGAGTACTTCCATTTCATCACATATCTGCAGGAAATACAGTCATCCCCTGGGAATTCAGACAACAAGCTCTCTGGGACAGAGTCACTTCTCCTGCTGAAGGTGATGAATCAGTCGCGATCCGTTTCAAGTAACACCTTCCCCATCGGCCATTCATACTACCGAACAATTCGAGCAGAACAAACTCACATGGCTGAGATGCATGCCGCCCTGTCGGTCAAGAACCCAAAAGGGAAGCAATCAATTGCAGAGAAAAGGAAGAGAGAAAAGAAGAAGCACACTCTCCTGAGTGCCCTGAACACTGTGAAGGCTCTATCTCTAAAAATTCAGTCCGTCAATTCACAACTCAACGATATAAATACAAGTCTAGTCTCCGATCATCAAACTATTCACGCACTCGAGAACTCTCTTCCCCAGAAATCACTTCTTGCTTTGACGAAGGCGAAAAAACATCCCCTTAAGACACACCGTTGACCTTTGTTTTCTTAATTCTTCAGTTTTTTCCGCGTTATCATCTTTTGTTTCTTATCTTTTCTTCGGCCACTGTCCAGAATAGATTCAGGATTCAGAACTTATGTGGCCATCTTTGGCCTGAAATACTTTCGGGCATCAAAAGAGCGGCCCATTCAAATGGTTCAAAATTTGGATTCTGGCCTCGGAGTCTGTGTATTGAATCTGTTGGAGAATTCGGTCAAACTATCACCGATTAAGGTGGTAAAACTATAATTCACGAAACAGAAGAACAAAGGTCTCGAGTGTGAAATGTTCTCGAGAAAACCAGGAAAATCAGATAAGAAATACTCAAAATGAAAACACCAAATGATGAATGAATGAAATGATTTACAGAATTTGTTGAGCAACAGATTCCAACTGGTCAAGCGTTCGTTTGATGTCTTTTCTGGATTTTCAAAAGACAATAATCAATATAAGAGAGAAATCAAACATTTTCGTTGACAATGTTTCAATAGAGCCAAGATTTCCGATGAGTTCCGTCATCTTAGCGATGAAAGTGTCCATGTCAGTGAGATCAGTATTCAGTTCTTGGAGAAGTTCGTCAACCGACGATCCACAAAGTTGCATATGTTGATTAGCAATTGCACAATCCTGAAGTGAGATAATATCGATAATCGCCAAATATATGACGGTAGGAATGACTCTGATGATGATGTGAAAACCTCATAAAGAATGTGTTGAATGTTTGTTATGAGAGAGTCCATTTGCTGAGAAATCTCTGACGCAACTTTTCGAGCATCATCTGTGGTGATAGCCGAAGCTTTCTGTTTGCTTGACATTGTTTGTGGGTTGATCGTCGTTTTCCGTCACCCCCGGATCATAACAACGTTAAAGAGATTCAACGTTCTTCAAATCATTCTTGGATTCAATTTTCAAAGGTTTTATTCGAGTGTTCAGAAGTGTCGCGGAGAACAGAGGAATTGGTCTTCCGATGAAACCTTAGTTTCAAAGATAGAACATGATGATCAAACAGTACATAAACATGAATCAAAATAAACATTGGTTTTAAACATCTTGACCAGTCTGTCTTTCTTTGGAGAGTTGTGCATCGATCTTGAGCTTCGTTGAAAAAGCTTGATTGAGCCACATCGAATCAACAAAACCAGCGAGGCTCGCATGAAAGAAGGCTTGGTCTGGTGGGAGGATGGCGATAACATCGAAAAGAGAGTGTGGTTTCTGTCCTGTCTCATCTTCCTCTTTTCCATCCAACGGGGATGGACTGATTGGTTGTAGGGCAAGACACGTATCAGGAGCCCTGAGTGTTTTGGAAGAAAGACACATCGGGATGATGAAGCCACAGTCGAGACGAAAATTTGGTTGAGTCGGTTTTCCATTCGCTTCGGATTCGTCGGGAGGTGTGTCAGAAAGAACAAGATAGGGTATCATTTCAGATTGATGAGCATTCATTCTGCGCATTGCGATTCGTACAGCTTCCTGAAATCGTTTCTGGATGTCCTTCATAGGTGTATTTTTGAGGTAGTCGTACAATGTTGGAGAATTCAGATTTATTTGGGACGGATCTCCAGTTGAAGGTTTCCCTTGATCACTTTTTTGTTGGTGGGCAAGAAAAGAACTGAGAAAATGAACAGGATAGATTCACACTTCAAAACTTTGGGGGCATCCTTCACGGTCAACTGAATGGGATAGTCTTCGGGAATAATAAGGTGAAAACTATCAGGGAAGATTTTGGGGCGTCCTGGGAACGATCTCATTGGGTCGAGGCCATTTCTTGGTAGCAACTCATTGATTTGATCCGACGATGCGAAATCAATCACATTCCATCCACCATCAGTGGCTTTGTAACATGTATTATGGAGAAGAAGAAGATACTCCGGATGAGGATGACATAGACATCTCTAAATGATGGTTGTCGTTGGAGGGTTGTATTAAAAATGGCATGAGTGGGGTGGCCAATGTGTGTTGGAACAAATTGATATAAGAGATTGCTTTGGAATGCCAGCTTTAGCTTGATATCGAGGTAGTTTTGGATGAACTACGAAAGAGACACGAAAAACGGATACAATCAGGGATGGATATAGAAAGAGTTCTGTAAATAGTGATTAAGAGCAACACACCATCTTTTCATAAGATGGAAGGATTGAATGTCCACCGTTACCGAAGATATCAACTTCCGTGCCGACGATGAATCTCACATGAGTGAGGCTGAGAGACTTCCAAGAAACAATTGGAAATTCCGGTGCAATTTCCCATTTTCCCCTAGTCACCATGGTTTGATAGGCAGGCGAATCAAGAATACGTTTTACGGGAAGATCAAGGTTTCTGAGTCAATCAGGTCACATCAACCGTCTGAATGTTGGCCAATTGAAAATATCCACCAATTATCAACAGTTCACCTGCCATTCATCTTGATTCACCATCCGATTCAGCGATTCGATCTGAAACCCCATTATTTCGAATAATTCAGTCGGACCAACCATGGGTTCCGAAGCTTCGAAATACGAACTCACCCCTGAAGAGGTTCAACAAATTGAGTCGACTATCAATGACACACTGAACAACATCCTCCAAGAACAACAGACTTTGCTCTACTTCTACACCATGAAACGGGCAGTCATCTTAGGACAACAAGACCCTGAACTCTTACCACAGCTTGTGAGAGGAAAGTTGTCAATTCCTATCAAAACATATGAAGGTCCCGTTGAGAAAGAAGGAGGAAGCGTCAAGAGCTGGAAGAAACGTTACATGGTTCTCACAAAGGATGCTGAAATGGTATACTATGTCGACAAAGCAGCAGCTACAACTGGTAAAAAAGCAAAGGGTTCATTTTCATTGACAGGTTACCAAGCAATCCCTGGTTTGCTCTCTCAACATTTTTGTTTAGTTCCTCAGACCCTGTCACTGCCCAGAATCAGAGAAACAAAAAATTAGCTGATGCAGTCTGTGATATTTCATTTTATGTTCTCTTCCTTTCATTTTTTTAAACCCAATGATTCAATTTTTCAGATCGGATGGAAGGACAAATCGACAATTCCACCCCCCATCAAATACCCCAACTACACAATTGAACTCTACAACGAAAAGGCACGTATCTACCACTTCCATCCGCTCTCAAACGATGAGAAAACGAAGTGGCTGAAATTCATTAAAAATGCCCTCAATCCAATCAAATGTCTGACTCATATCATTCTCATTCCTTAATTTCCGTGTTTGACAGCGTCCAACAAGGAGTGGGTGACAACCAAAACGTTCCAGCGTTCTGTCAACAAATACCTCGTCGGGCATGGACTCAGACAGAAGGTTGTCATCATGGACAGCCCTTTCCAAACGTACGTGGCCTTCCTCAGCGAGGAACTCGAACAGAAACTGTTTGGTACAAAGTACAAGTCTTTCCAGGGAGATTGGGAAAAACAGACTGGAATGTACATTGCTGTAAGAAACGCCTTCTTCGACAAACGTATGCACTTCTTCGAAAGTTGACAAGGAACATTTATTGTTGGACTATTTTGGATCCTTTTGTTTCTTTTCATTCTCATTCTTTCCGTCTTTATCTCGTCCAGTCCGTTCATCTGTCCATGATATCCTGAAGAAGAACCAAGGACCAGAAATGATGGCTCTCGCTAAGGCAACCAAATTGGTTGATTCCAACAAGGAAGAGCTCGTCGCATTGTACCAAACCATCAAAGATGCCGTCCAACAAGATCACATCAACGTCGCGAAGGATTCCATCACAAACATCCTCCTTCCCCAGTTGGAGGGCATTTTCTCTGAAATTGATCCTCCTCTCAAGAACTGCTTCAACGAGGCCGACAAGATGTTGAAGATGATGACGGAACAGATCATTGAATCTTTCTCGAAACCGAGTGAAATCAAGAAGAGAAAAGCTGCTCTCGAGAAGGAGCGTGAAAAACGAAAGAAGCAACAAGAGAAGGGCAAGGAAAAGAAACCAGCCGCCGAAGCAAAGGAGAAGTCCAAGAAAGACGACGACTCAGACTCCGAGGACGGCGAGATTGGAACTGACCCGAGTGCCAAGAAAGTTGATGACGACGAGGATGATCTTGACCGTATCACTGACGCCCACGCCTTCATGCTTCCTGTCCTGCAGCAAGTTACCGATTCTTCTGTCCTCGACCCCCTCGTCCAGTGCTGTGATGAAATTGGACTGAGAATTGAATCCTTCCGTGCCAAGGCCGCCCATCTCAATGCGACCGAAATCTCAGATTGGATGAAGCGCACACTCACACTCTTCCTCACTCGCGGGTTGTACACCCTCGAAACCGAGCTTGACTTTGAAATGTCGAACGACCCCAGCAAAGGAGAACCAGAAAAACTGAAGAACACCATCACTGCCCTTCAGGATATCGTGTTCGAGGTTTGTGAATCTTATCTGTTATCGCCATCAATCTGTTTCTTCTCAGCGTTTCAAATTCGACGCCATCAGAATGACGCGAGAGATCTCGCTGAGTCTTCTCCACCGCATCCTCGACGACTCTCTCTACAAAGACGCCCTCCCCAAACTCGAAGCTGCCAAAGAACAGATTGTCTCCCTCACGCCCGACGAGTACAAGTCAGTGTTTGATGCTGATCTGGTATGCCATGGAACACAACCCTCCCAAGGACGATTGTCCACTCCCTGATCATCATCTGTCTTTCTGCCCTTGTTCCACCCTCTCCTCCACTCACCCATCTTCTTTTCCCTCCTTTCCCTCCAGATGTTGGAAGATATCTTATCGGACTTTGCCGAAACCACCTACACCAACATCCTCGAGAGGCATCTGCCAAAGATCCCTGCTCGCCAGGCATTCCATGCCCTCAAGGACAAAAGAGACGTTGATGAAGACTACCTTCTCACTTATTACTAATTTTCGTTTCTAGAAAGTCCACCACATCATTTCTTGACTTTTTACGTTCTAATCGATGATTCTGTCAGACTCCTCTTTTTGGAAACCATCATGTGTTCAGCAACAATAAAATCATCGATATTATCTATCCACAAGTGATATTTCCCGGTTTCAATTGATTATGTTGATCAATCCACAATTTCTTTTCTTTTCCCATGACAGAGGAAGAACAGGTTAACGAACAAGCTCCTGTTGATGAAGTTCAGGAAATGCAGAAAGTAATCGACAAGCTCGTGAAAAGCATTGATAAATATGCCAAAAATGGACAATACCTCCAAGCAGACAATGCTCAAAAGCAACTCGCTTCTGCAAAGAAACAACTCAATGAAAAGAAGAAAACCGCTATTCAAACGAAACATAAAACAGAGAAGGGTGATTTGAGAGCAGCACACGACTTTTTGCTTGTCAAATTCAATGAACTCTGGGATCAACAGATTCAGGTGTTTCTGAAGGATGCTCAGAAACAACAACATGCCCTAGAGGTTTGATTTTTCGATTTATTCTCATTCTTGATTCATTTCTCGCTTTGTGCTTTCTCTATTTCCAGAAACGCCAATTCAAAGAACAAGCTGAACTGGAGCAACAACTCGAAGATCATAAAGGACAAGAACCAAAATTCTCTGTTCAACTTTCCACGTTACGGAAATCAGAAATCCATTTAGCGATGGAAAAAAAGTCAATTTCTAACTTTCAGCAGTCATTTTTTCACTCGTTCTTCCCTCAGATTCCAAGAAGCACACAAAGCAAAAGTTGCTGCAGATGAATTAGTATCGTTTTTCGCTTGTTTCATTCCAATAAGGAAGCGAAAGAAAGGGCACAGTTTGCTTTTGAAGAAGAAAAGCGGATTGAGAATCTGAAAAAACAGCAAAAAGCTCTCCATGCCCAAGAATTGTCTACACTTCAGAGGAGACTTGAAAGAGAGAAGCGAGAGTTGATGGACCAAAAAAAGAACGATTCGGGATTGTATGCACAGAGATTTCGCCAATTTTGTTCATCGATTCCCCTCTCTAGACTTGATCAGAAGTATCAGAATTCACTTCGCGAAACAGAATCAAAACAGAAGAATGAGATGATTCAATTTGAGAAAAGCATTGCAGCTGAACCAGAAGTCAAAATAAAAATTGAAGATCCGTCAAAGTCTAAAAACACAGAGTCGAAGAAACCACTCAAAACCGAATCGACACAAAAGAAACAAGACACTCCGGGGAAGACAGGCAAGTTTAGTGATATGATTTCGACACGACCAACACCTGGGAATCGGCAATGAAACATTCCTCACTTTTAATTTCTCATTTCACCTTCAAATCTTCTTTTCTTCTCCATTTTCACGAATTAGACCCTCGTTGCGAAGTGAATTTTCTGTCTGTTTCGAGTTTCAGAATCTGAGAAACTTGAATTATTTTCAAAGGGCAGATCTTCACAACTCATTCGCACGATGGTATATTCCATTCTCATCTTCTATCTTTGGTTTTCTGTGCATTTCTAACATCATTTTTCTCCTCATTTCGTTTTCAAAACCTCTCATTATCAGCCACCAAAACGCTCGGATGACGAAGCTGATAGCTTCGATGAACCCGACAGTCAAGATGAACGTGATTCCTTCGATTCGATGTCAGATTCCAGATCTGATGATATGGACGAGTCTGAAGACTCATCATGGGATAGTTTCGATGACACTTCTCCAGACGATGATGAGGAACCATCAGAGAAAGATGAGGAGGTACCGAAACAAACAGCGTCAGGTTCAACTCGCCCATGGTGGATGCTCCCACCTGAAGTAATTGAAGAAAACAGGAGAAAGAAGGAGCAGCAAGCCAATGCTGCACAACAATCTGCCACGCAACACGCGACAACACAGGATAGTCGAAGGCCCAAAGCTGAAACACAAAAGACCGAAAAGGTTGTTGCTGAAATGGAAGTCGCAAAGGTTGTTGAGCTCCCTAAAGTTGTGTCTGACACCGAAATCGAAACGAACATGATGAAGATCCTACATCAAAGAGGAAAGACAAGAAACGAGGAACTTCCAACTCTCATTTGCCAAATGAAAGATCTCCTGGCTTACACTCGAATTCCAAACCAAAGGCTAAAAACAATGGAAGAAAAGATGCCACAAGACAAAGTCCTCGAGATCAAGAAGCCGGTTCTCCGTGCCCAAATTCTCTCACACGCAATTGCTTGGGAGCTGGATTACACTCTTGAAGGTGGAATTGGTTCACTCATTACTGTCGACGAACAGAGCCCTGGCAACTTTCCCACAAAAGACCCAAATATCTCGGTTCTGAACGAATCCAAAATTATTGATCCACAATCCTATCGCATCTGCATGAATGATCTCAAAAATATGCTTTCTCTTTTCGGAACATCATCGCCATATGGTCTGTTGCTGAATGATGGCGAATCCCTCACATTTGCCGAATCCTCTCAATACAACTCCATCTTCACCGCAAATTCTGCAGACGATCTCATCGTGAACGCAGTTTCTCTTCGGACAGACGCAAGCAAACAAGGAGATTCAGACGAAAAGAAGGAAAGCAAGATTGTCTCCATCCCACTCTGCACCATCCTTCGCCGCGTGAACTATGCACTCCACATCCTCCTTTTGGGGACAGACATCAACTCTGCCAGGTTTCCAGACAGATTGGAAGACATCGACAACCTCCTCAAAACCCTCGCCAATTGCAAGTCGCTCTTCCTCGAATACGCCCAGAAAGAAAAGGCCTTCAACAAAAACACTGAGAGCACCGTCGCAGAGAGAGTTCAACGGGGTTTGGCATCGTGTGTGTCTCTCCTCATGCTCGAGCATCTCTACTACCGACCAGCCTCAACACAACTCGGACAGATTCTGCCGTCTCAGACGCTGAAAGAGGAGAAGCACTCCTCTCTCGAAGAACTTGTGAGGGCATACCAGGCCGAGATCAGCAAGTATGGTCTGACAGACACCCATCTGGACGCACCATCTGCGAACGAGAAGACGGTGTCTGAGATGAAGTCGATTGCTCTGCTGTGCCTCAACTATTTCCTCGCCAACAACAACAAAGCAGAGGAAGCCAGGACCAACCTTCTCTCTTCTCAACTCCACACCAAACTCACCTCGTCCCAATCACACAACCTCTCCACCATTGTCGCACCCGAAGAAGCTGGCCGCGCCACACACACATCGTCTCTCTTCGTGCCCATCCTGTTCAACCGTCTCGTTGCTCAGTTTGGGATCCATTTCTTCAAACAGGGCCAAATCCTCCAAGCATATCTGTCTGTGTTCAACTTGTGCCTGACTGGGCGAGGAAAGGAGCTGCTCGGAGAGACCGTGAGCAACGTGAGCGGCCGCTACATCCAATCCATCATCCAACACATCAACTCGCAGATGTCTGGACCCGGCAGCATCATCTACCCCAACATTCCCCTCCTCACAATGGGCCAGCGCCGATTCCTGATCCAAAACGGGATGAACAAGACTGTTCTGGACCAACTGATTCCCGTGTCCTTCTCGTCTCCGCAGTCGCAGAGTGGGTCGGAGGGAATCTCAGTCGACGCACTCCGCTCATTTGTGAACCATCTCTCCCAGCTGAACGCCGCCCGCGAACCGACCTTCCTCGAAAAGCAGCGGATGGTGCCAGCACACACTCAAGTCGGGTATGAGCAGATCGAGAGCATCTTCTACTTCTGCTGCGTCTGCCTCGAAATGCCCGTCCTCGCCTCTCAACACAAATCGATTGAAGACGCCCTGAACGACACTTATCATTCTCTCAGCTTGTCGACAATGGCTGGGAACACATATGGACCAAATCAAACAATCAACATGAACTCAATCGCTATCCATCAACTCACTCTCCAGATGAACCAGATCCAGCAGGCCATCCAGTCCATTAGTCTGTGTTCGCCACACTCTCAGCAGGAACACCACATCAGACACATCCTCTCCCAGCAGCAGCGCTTCTACACTCTCACCAAAGGCTACACGTCTCTCCCCCGCTCCTCTGCTTACAACCAGTCTCCGTTTTCGTTCACTTCTGCTGTCCACTACAACCTGCAGTACCTCCCCTCCACACCCTGCGAGACATCCCGCGACTATCTCTTTTCTGCTGGCCAAGCTCTCTTCAACGGCGATTGGGAAGAGGCACTCCGAGCCATCGAGAAGACAGGTGGATGGACAACCGTGATGGGGAAGGACACAACAGGCGAACTGAAAAAGACAGTGGTTCGGATTCTGAAGGAAGCAGCTCTGAAGATTTTTGTGAATCAGGCTTCTCGCCTCTACTCCGAACTGGCCGTTGACTTCGCAGCGTCTGTCATAAATCGGAGTGGCCCGCCTACCGATGACGAGATCGAGTTTGTTCGGACCACAGTGAAATCAATGATTCTGGGGAAGGAAGTGAATGCCACGTTGGATCTGAAGGAGGAGTTCATTTCATTTGCATCTGAACAAAACCAGCCGCTCTCCCAACAGCTTGGAGTGCTCGCTGAGCGATTGGTGAAAGAGATTGATGGAGCAGATCGATTGAACTCTTATAAATACAATATTGATGGCATTGCTCTCGCACCGAATGTTCGAGGGTGAAACCAGAATAATTGAATTTTGCACTTCACTTCTTCAGTTCTGAACAGAGAAACAGACAAGAACACAACGCGAATGAACAACAGTTCGAATGAAGTGAAATGATTATTCGTCACGGCGTCTCTTGCTCGATTTTCCTGCCTTCTTTGGACGAGGTTTGGGATCTTCCTCATCGCTATCATCTTCGATTTCCACGACAGGGGCAGTGACTGGTCCAGGTGTGCGAGAGACCTGAGACTGTCCTCGGGGCTGGTGGGGAGTTGTTGGCTCCTCCGGCTCAGGGCTCTTTGACTTTGGCTTTGGGATGGTTTCCTCTGTTTTCTCCTCTTCGGCTGGGGTCTCTTCAGATTCCTCAGTCTGTTCAGTGGTCTGCTGTGCTGGTTCCCCATCACGCTTCTCCTCACCGCTGTGTTCGGTGACCTCGACTTCGAACCTGTTCTCGGATGAGCAGGCACGGACACAGGCGATCACAGACACAAGGACAATGACCAGGACAGAAGCAAGGATGATGCCAGCGATGAGTGTGTTGTCCTCCACCCAATCAAGAGTGACGTCGCGAAGGATGTTGAACTTCTCGCTCAGTGACTCTTCAAAGAAGTGAGAGAGAACTTCCTTTCGGTGCTCAGCACGCAGCTGCTTCTCCACTCTTTTCTGTTCCTTCAATTCGAGTGTGTAGCGTGGGCGCCACTTTTCTTCCATCAATTCGTCAGCTTCTTCAATTGAGTTGCCAATGTAGAGTGAAGAGAACATGACTCCGTCTTGGACACCCAGGATGTCAATGCCAACACCAAAGACCTTTCCAATCTTGCTGAGATCCTTGGCCTCGAAGTAATATGGGTTGGGGATCTGACGGGGCTTCCATTCGCCCTTGTAGTCCGGGTTGGGGATCTGTTTGGCGGTCCATTTGCCTTTGTAGGCAGGGTTCTTGATGAGCGGGCGAACCCATTGTCCACAGCCGTGGGTAGCACAGTATGGATTCGAAATGATGGGAGCAGTCCATTCGCCATCTTCTTCATCGTCCCACTCGGCTGGTTTGACAGCAGTGGTGTCGACAATCTCCAGAGGAGCTTCTTCGTCCCAGTCCTCTGGTTTGGTGATGTTCATGTTGGGAATGGTTTCAGGTGCGTCCTCATCCCAATCTTCGGGTTTCTTGTCTTCTGGATCATCCATAGTCTCATTATCAACCCAATCAAGCGGTTTGACGTCTTTGTAATCCGGGATGGTGGCATTTGGGGTAAATGGAGGAGAAAACAATGTGCGATCATTAAGGTCTCCAGATGACTCGACATTTCCATCGACAAGGACCTCGAATGTATCGTTTTGTCTCAAAACAAGACGGTAGAGATGGGTGACATTTTCGTATTCTCCGCGTGGTGGCTCAGCCAATTTATGCTCATCCCAGAATTTGCTGACGGGGTTCTTTGTGCGATAGATCGTTGCGACCTTTTCACTGTATCCACATTTATCAGGACCGAACATGAGAACGAATTTCGTTTTGTGGCTGAAGCGTTCTGGTTCGAATTCTTCATTGAGCAGTTTGATGTATGCACCTCCACATTGGAAAGGAGTGTCTTGGTGTTTAACTTCATACTGGAGAAATAATATTGTGGCAAGAGAGAGTGAAAAAAATGTTCAGATTTGAGAAGAATTTGATGATGCAATGAATCAGACCTGAATGACAAAATCTCCTTCAGTGTGCTCAAATTGAACTTTTGAAGAGATAGCATGAAAGGCAAGAGGGTTCTTTGTCACAAGACCTGGAAGAAAAGGGATTGATATCGATGAAAGAATTGACTATCTGGAAGGCAAACCTTCTTCAGCTGTTCCGAGAACATCTGTTTGACGAGGTTCAATCGCCCATGAACCATTGTATCGTTCATCTTTGCTGATAATCCAACGAGTCCCGATTGGATCGTCATTGAATGGTTCATAGAAATACGTCTGAAATGGAGATGATACAAAGTTCAATATGCGTTAGAAAGATGAGACAAAGACAGATACCTCGGCGAGAACAGATGCCAGAATGACAAGAATTCTGGAAATCATTGAAACCAAGTCTTCTCGATAATGATGGGACGATCGGAATATGCGCGTTGTCACCCCGTAAATGTAGTCACTACACCTGTTGGAACGAACTATTTGCATCAATATCAGCAATATTCACGTGCTGTATTCACAATTTGTCGCCATCCCATTGAGATCAAACCAGAACCACTCAGAACATGACAAAACTCAACATGTAGAGGATTGTTCGGAAGCTGAAACAGTGGAGAATCCAAGGGTCCAATTTCTTTTCATGTTCTATCATCTACAAAATGCAATTTGTCCGAGTTAAAGCTATTTGTTGGGATTCCGGGGGTATTATCATTTTTCATTGTGAAATGGGTTAAGTTACTGTCTTGGGTTGATCAGCTTTAGAACGATGTGGTTTCTTGGCCTTCTTTGCTTCCTTTTTCGTCTCTTCTTGTATGTGAACTGTGAAGCCTGCACTTTCTGCTCGCTTTGCACGTTTTGCACTGATCTTTTTCTGCCTTTTTTGTTTCTTTGCCAATTCTTCAGCTGTTTTGTCCTGAGAAAACAAGTTGAGTTTGATTGATAAAATGGTGTGAACCTTTGTGAGTTGTCGATCTGTTCGTAGCCGTTGATTTATTTTGTTGAATTTTTTGTGAGAGTTTTTGAATAGGCCTTCAGGGACCGCATCGTGGGGAATAAACTAAGAAGAATATCAAAATATTCGGAAGAAGAGAGTGAAAACTTTGGCTTTTAGAATTCGGTCGTATAAAATGTAGCCATTCATTGATTTTGCCGCCCGTTGAGCAACTTCTTCGTCTGCAAACTCAACGAATGCGTAATGTTTGCTATGTCCTGTCTGTAAGTGAAAAATAGTTGACAACGGTGAAAATGAAGAATTCATGGGAAGAGTGGTGTTCAGAGGTTGGCAAATGTGATAATACGTACAAGTGAGTGAAGACAAACTTTTTTGTTTCGAGAAACTCTCACACGTGTAACTTTACCGAGTTGTTTGAAGAAGTTTCTGATCTCAGGTTCTAAGAAGCCTCGTGGGACTCCCCCGAGATAAATAGCACCTTTTCGCGTTGTTCTAGATGGTGGAACCACTTTTTTGCCGGATTTCTTGTCTTTCGGCATTCACTCAAGATCTAGCCACATTTAGATTCATCACCGTCATCATCTCCACATTTCGAAAATGAGCCTTAAAGAGCATTTTGGATATTATGAACTCGAGAGAAAATGTTTTGGTTCGTATTTCAAAATGATGACGTGAAATGAGTTCGAAAATGATGATTCTTTTGAAAACAATGATACCCATCAACATTCGCTTCAGAAGGGATCTATTCTGCTGTAGATCACTATAAGATAGAAATTTGTAGCTGCTTTTGAACGTTTGCATAGATAGAAAAATCTCGTTGAGAGCATATTCACAGTCAAGGGTCGACAGTCTCAGAATTATTCAATCCCTTGATTCTCTCCCTCTGGAACAGGCTCTTCTTCAGTTGCATATTCTTCTTGTGGCGAGATCTCATAGAGAAGGTATTCTAGATCTTCTTCGGTGAAGCGATGCTTCCAGTCTGAAATGATAAGCTTGAGGTCGGTTGTGGACGTAGGAACCATGTTGATGATTTGAATCTTCTCTGTCGTCGAAAGATCCTTCTTTTCAAGAATTTGAAGTGTTGATATAACTGATTCTCTTGTATGATTCAAAATTGGTGTTTTCCCAAGATAATCGAGGAAAGTCCATTCAAACGGTTGTGGTTTCCGTTTATCTTTCCGTTCAGCAAAGAGTTCAACATATTCAAAGTTAGTTAGATGAATGGTATCGAGGTCATTGGGCTGCATTGTCCGATCATCCCAACATAATCGATTGTTTTGTTGATTCTGGTTCCCTAAATTCGTAGGATGATTGCATAGGGCCTCACTGCAACAGCAGACTCAGTTTATCCAGGAAAAATCCCTCGAAAATCTTCAAATCATTGTTGTGAAATGAGTTCAATCATCTTCAAAAGTAACATTCCAGAATTTGTAGAAAAACGCCATTTGACCGCCAGTCATAATCAGACCAGGATATTGTGTGTGCCAATGGGAATCTCGCTGGTCTTCTGCACTCATGTGGGAGGCGAGGAATTGGGGTGGAAGTGTCCGACCAGAACGATCCACTGTTTCCTGTTCACCAGCTTCTGCCTGCATGCTCAGATCCCAGATGCTGGTTTGGCAGTCACCTCCCGTCGCAAGAAGCATCGAGTCGTTGTGCGGACTCCATTCGACCTGCGTGACTTGGTCGTTGTGCCAACGGAAGAGCACTGCGGGACGAGACGGAGCTACGAGAGATGCTGTCGGTGGTTGGTTTGGTGGCTGGCGGACATCCCAAATGCGAATCGAGTGATCGTCTCCTCCAGAAGCAAAAAGAGTCTCAACAAAACTGACAACAAGAGATTGGGTGCAAGAGAAGAAGAACAAACGGATTCCAGTCAATTGTGTTGACGTCCTTAGCACCATTTCCAGCCCCAGGTGAATTGTGGGCATTTTTAATGGTCATTGCAGCACCGCCCTTTAGAAAACATGAAGAATGTCGAATTACAGACTTGTGGATTGTTTCTGGTATCCCAGAGCTTAATTGTGCCATCAGACGAGGCAGTCAGGATATGGTTGTCATTTGTTGGGTTAAATTTGACATCTTCAATCGATGACGAATGTGCGCGAGAGACTGAGAACAGAAACTGTTCAATGCGGCTTGCAGACCACACACCAAAGAACCCAGAATTATCCGCAGTCACAATTCTACGAGATAAAGTGGATAGATGATGTCGGGTTTGAAGACGGAAAAGAACAAACTTTCCTTTGTTAATCTGAGACCAATTCATTCCCCATCCTTCTGTGGGGTGTTTCATTTGGCCTACAGGGGCAGTTTGATTCGATTTAGGTTCGTTGCGTTTATTTCGAGTCATCGCCTTCTTTTTGTTCGAAGACAAGCCCTCCTGAAGGAGTTCATTCTCCTGTTGGTCAAGCTCTGCACAATACTTCTGAAAAACTCCAACATCGAAAATATTCACTTCACCAATCGATGACCATGTCGCGCAGATCGATGAATCTTGGGGCATGCAACGAACACGATTCACGTCACCTCTGTGTCGAATCTGAAAGAGTTTCTCTTCTGGAACAAGATCATCATCGTCATCGTCCATATCATCATCGTCTTCTTCCCTTCTTGTGTAAGAGAGGTTCTTTATGTGGAGATAATTCAGAAAGTTATTTTCTGGGCGATCTGTTTGAGTTCCCATGAGGAGATCGATAGTAAGAGGGTACTGGATGACAGTTGTAGGAAGAGCAGGGACTGGGGGTCGAAGATAGTCAAAACTTAGTGACGGCCAGCCTGGATTGAAAGAATGGATCGTATCATATTGAGAACGGTCATATTCCATTTCCTGAACGAAAATGTGAGTGTAAAGTGAAATAAATGGTGTTAGATACCATTCCTTCTTCTATACGATCACCGGGATAGAAAATGTGTTCTTCGGCAGCAATTTTTTGCTTTTTTTGTTTTTCTTCGATGTCAAGATCGTTGATTGCTTGCATAACAATATCTTCAACTTCTTCATCACGAATATCAAGATCAGCTCCCTCTTCTGGGGGTATAATTTCTTCCTCAGAATCACTTCCATCGTCAGAAAACCCAGACTCCTCTTCACTTTCTTCTGCTTTTGATTTCGAGTTGTGAGACTTTTTCCGTTTGGTAATTTCGTGGCTATCAGAATCAGAAGAATCTAAGTCCATTGAGAATCTCTTGATGCCGAGATGGATGATGAATCGGAGGACGAAAAAGATGAAGGGCTTTGTCGGCAGATGATGATCGTAACTGAATGAATATTCAACACTTTGATTTAGCTGAACTTTTCACCTCATTAATATGTTAATGCTATAAGAAAAAGAGCATATCATGGTGAACCGACAGAAGAGAAGGAAAATCTGTTTGATATTGGATAAGACTCCTTCTGGTGGTTGCACTTCAGTATTGCGTCCTTTCTGATACATGTTGCCCTCTTTGGTCACTCAAACGTACAGAAAATCATGTATTGAATCAAAATGAGATTGTTGGTGAACTTCTCCAACACAACACAATTAATCCTCACAGAAATTGGTCATATAGAGTGAAGTGTACCAACTGAACAACGAAACGATGAATCATTCCATGCAAGTTGATGGCAAAAGACTGAAAGAACAGGACGAAAACAAGCCTGACGAGCTCGAGTACAGGTTGTTTTTGCGGAGCGAGGAAGGTTAAGTATAGGCGCAGATCCGATTTTCGCTACGCGCAGATCTATTTTTTTGGATACGCGCAGATCCAAATGGATACGCGCAGATCTAAACGGATCGTTGATTGTTTTGCGCTTACCATATCCAAATCATGTCATTTCACTCTGAATGCTCACAATTCTGTTTTACTCTTACATATTTTTCACAAATCTGTTTTTGTAATGTCGTCAAACGAGAATGTTGATCTGACCATCACCCGTCTATCGATAGATATTTCAACTCCACATCTGAGTCCGATATTCTTTAGCTTGGGATGTCATTTTCCCACACTGACCATATTTTTCCCTTTTCTTACACACGGATCACACTTGAGGCTGTTCTGTGTGTCCATCTGATTTTTCCCTATTTCCTCTTCATTGTCCTCTCTGTTTCTGAAAATATTCATGTACATCAACTCTTTACTCTTCCGTCACTCTGTTCTCGCAGGATCTGCATCTTTATCTTCATCCAACTCCTCATCTTCTCTCGAAAGATTGACCAACACTTTTTCTTGCTTTCGCCGGCATCAACTCTGGAGTATTCCTGTTCGTCGCTCTAATTCTCACCAGTCACTTCGATACCACAACAAAACTGTCCAGTTCTCCATCTACCACGCAACCATCTCGGATGATCGACTTCTCCGCTCTGGGATGCCTCATCCAGCTATAAACGACCAGATAATGGCAATTTTGGTTCTGGTGTGCTCGTCTGCTCCCCAATCTTCGCCATTCCAGACGCAATCTGCCTCTCAATCACTTGCTTCACAATCCATCGTTTGTGTTCCCAGCTATCGTCAGAATGTGTTGATTTCACAGGCCATCATGCGTGCTCTCGTTCTCGTCCATTATATCTTCCTCCACAGGAAAAGTGTCATTCGTCATTTCCTTCGCTTGCGGTTCCGATTGGGAGAGTCTTCGTCGGTGGCACAGAACAATGAGAACGACGACGACGATGACAGCAACAACGACTCACACAATCAAAGGAACCGACGAATGCGCTCCTGATGTCGAGTTCTCACGACCAATGCGAAGACTTCGGAAGACGTATTGTTCGCGAATCGATCGACAGGAACAATCTGCTGGGCATGAACGTTCCAGAAGAGGAAGAGAAATTTAGTGAGCGAGAGTCGGAAAGTGGAAGTATGAGAAGGCGGAGAAAGAGAAGAAAGGCCGGCAAACTATGATGAATTGGGAAGGCGAGCATCAGACGAGAAAGAGGGGCTGAGATACTCGAAGTGGTCGGATGGTGGACAAGCAGAACAGATCGTCCAGATCTAGAAGTGAGGGAGAGAAGGAAGAAGAGTGAGAAGAAGCGAGCCAATGCAAAGAAACGGCACAACTCCCCTCCCACCCATCTCTCCTCCTTTCTTCACCACTGCAAACGAAACTTGGCGTCGCTTTTGGTCGTTCTCGCTGACGACACCGCACTGACCACTCTCTGTTCCCTCACTCTTCGCCAAAGCCAATCCCAACCGTACTCGAGTGAAGGATGAGATTGCAGTTGACAGACGTGAGTGGAAGAAGCACAAGCGAACACAACGACGTGCCGAAGGACAGACCGACTGAACACCGACACTGGATTCCCTGTCGAATGAACAGCAGAAGCAGAAACAACAGCGGGAGCAGACGATGGGAGGGCTGTCGAGAGTGAAGAGAAGGGATGTGTTGAAGAAGTGATGCGACGGGCAATTTGAGACGAGCATATCAACATTATCATGGATTACAACCAGAATTTTCAATATTTCATCCAGAACAGTCTCTTCAAATTGCACTTTCCGACAGTCATTGTTTTGGAATCACCTTGCTCAATTTATCAACTTTTTTCCATCGATTTGTTATTCTGAAAGACGTTTGAGAGTAAATCAGTCCATATTGAAGTTTTCTGAGACAACTACCAACTATAAATTCGAACAGAAACCCAAACATTTTAGATCTGCGTGTATCCATTTGGATCTGCGCGTATCCAATTTTTTAGATCTGCGCGTAGCGAAAAACGGATCTGCGCCTATACTTAACCAGCGAGGAAGTGAGAGGTTTGGGATGTGGAGAGGAAGAGCGGATGGACTGTGAGGGAAGCGGGGGAAGTGTCACTGCGAGGAACATGCGGTGGACTTCGGAGTGCGTGTGTGTTGGGATGGTTCCGATTGTGCGGTGGTGGACGAGAAGAACGCGTGGTGCCTCTCCAAACACAACTCCACCTGACCCAATCGTGCTTGCAGAGAGTTGGGTCTGGTCTCTCCCTCCTTCTGAACCCGCTCAGTGAGCTCGCACACAGATCATTCCTCCTTCCACCAAAGTGTCTCGTTCTCCTTTTCCACTCCAGATTCCATTCCGGACGTGGATGGGGAGGAACACAGCTTACCCCACGTCGTCTTGTGTGTGCTCAGTAATTCTGATTGACCTGTGTCAGATAGGCAGTCGAGGATCGTTCACGAAGACAATTCCGGTGACAAATCCGAATAGGATGAGGGTGTGGTAGACGAGCTGAGGAATAAAGACGAAGGCAGTCACTGGGTGTGAGACAGAGTGTGTGTAGAAATCGTAAAGGAAGGACTCTTCCTCCGATCCGTATTGCGGTTGTCGTGATAGATCATCCCCACATCACCATGAGAATCCACTTCAATACTGAACAAGCTGAAATTCTCGCTGCACTTGGTGAAGGAAACTTCCAGGGTGATTATGCGCAAAATTTTTGCCACCTTGTCTCAAATTCAATTCAGGGTACCTCGAATAGAGATGAATCAAAAACCTTCGCCAGTTCACTGGGACTGGACATGTCATCTCTAAAAAGTTATATCGACACATGTGCACATGCTGTAGCTGAAGCTTCTCGCTTGAATTTATCTGATTCTGACTTCATTCTCTCATTGGAAATGCTTCGATCATCGAGGGACTTGCTCAGCCAACTCAAGGACGTCTCACTTTTTTATTGCCCTTACTTGCCAATCTTCTTTTCTTTTCGATGTATTTTCGATGATTCTGCACTTACAGCTCTACGTAGAACAGAAAGACTCAATCCGCGATGTTCTCTCACAGAATGATACCTCAGTTCCTCGATATATAGATCTTAAATGGAGAATGGAGGCACCTGTATATATTTGTTTCTTTCTCTATTCTTTTTCAGATTGCGTCGAAATATCACCCACTCGGGACAGACATCGCCCCCCACTTCCTCTTCAAACTCGAAACCTCCACTCCATCGCTATCAAATACATCTCAAGAAACTGACAGCACTTTGAGAATTATCCCCGCTGAAAAACATAGTTTGAATTCTTTCATTCTCTCAGTAATCCATGTCTTATTTCTCAGATTCATGTTTCGTGTGTGATATTCCGAATCTCCAACATATCACCACCGAACTCGAGAAAGCGATGAAAGAACTTAATGGTGTTCATGGGAGAAGAATGCAACGTATTTTTGCGAGTACAGACCATTAAAATACTTCTTTTTTTGTCATTTCGCCTGTTAATCAAAATTTCGTCGTACTGTTCCAGAAATCAATGTCAACACTATCAATGAAACATTTTGATTCCTCTCTCGTCTTCGAGTCGGCTGTTCAGACGAACTCTTTGATCATGCTCACTCACAGATTGATAGGTTTCAATACCAGGAAAAATGAGAGAAATCTATCCAGGATATGGTGATTCAACATTGGATGGAGTCACTTCATCATAAACTTCGTTTGATGGAGATACTGATGGTCTCGGTTGCCCTGTTGGATTTCGAGATCGACCTTGACTACCTCCTGTACTCCTTCTTTGTTTTCGATTTGTACCACTCTGTAAACCAGTATTTCCTGGAGGGGGTTTGGTTTCAGCAAGTTCTGTAGCCTGTTTGTTTGCGTTGATGATACCGGCTGAAATAATGAAAAGAAAAGAACAAAAATCACTAAACCCTTAAATAGATTCTGTTGTAGTTCACCATAGAGTGTCTCAAGTTCGTCAATAACTTTATCCGTCTGAAAAAGGCGAATGAAGATGTGGCATCCAAACTTCGTCAATCATCTGTTGAACAGCATTCACTTTTTCCATACAGAACATCTCT
Source organism: Blattamonas nauphoetae (assembly GCA_033064195.1). Taxonomy (NCBI): domain Eukaryota; phylum Preaxostyla; order Oxymonadida; genus Blattamonas; species Blattamonas nauphoetae. The sequence goes on from JARBJD010000002.1 coordinate 309,186, forward strand.
GCTACTTGAAATTCTTCTTTTGCTCGACGAAATGACGTAGTTGCACTGGTTGTTTGAGGATTTGTGAAAATAACGTTCATGTAGTACAAAAAGGCTCGAAAGTGCTCTAAATTGGATTGGTTGTCATGAAAACCATAAAAAATGTGAATACCAACAGATCTCGCGTCCTCATTTTTCACATGATTGAGTTTTCGCAGGATATTAAGACGATGGAATTCAGCCTCTAATAGAAAATGAGAAAAGAGAAAGATCAACTGTCAATGGCTGTTTCTAAAAAAATAGGTTCCCCGTGTGCATTGCACATGTAATTCTCCATTGTTTTTGAGTTGAAAAGTCGAAAAGAAAAAGAAGAGGGCTTCCCTCACCAAACTTTTAATTTAAAACGACTCTTTCTTCTGCCTGTGTCATTGGACTTGGATGCTTGTCTGTTATTTCCCTTCATTTCTCGATCCACACTTCATCTGTCTCATTTTAGCCCAGTCATTCCACTCATGAACATCATCTCGTATGTGAGGCACAAAATGACACACCTCCTTGTTTTCAACCAGAAAGTCCAAATGAAATATCAACGATTCAGATAAATCTCGTTGAACAAACTGAATCGTCTTCTACAGCATCACCACGCAACAACAGTGACAGTGCCCCTGACAACCCCAGCTTAACTGAACGATCAAATTCACAGAAGACAGATGCTTTATCTCTAGATTTTTCTCCCAATCTCTCCGATGAAACATCGCTACCTCTTCAGGTTATGTCAGACGACGATCCTATCTTGAAGAATCCTCTGGCCCTGTCTCTGATTGGATCTGTCATCAGATTTTCCGAGAGTTTCTCCCTCCCTGCTGTTGTTCGAACATCGGCCTTGATTGAAACTATGGCTTTGAGCGTTGTATCGTTCCCACTCCGACCAGCATTCCTCTACAGCTATCATTTCATACTCAAGCCAAACTCCTTCATTCTATCACTATCCTCATTAATATACAATCATCTTGTGACGCAACACCCGGGTATCCAAATCGATGAACTCTTGACAGATCAGTCACATCTCGCAAAAATTCAGGCAGCACCATTCAAGATAACGAGACATACTGATTGTAGAGAATTGGAAACCCTCACCTCATTTGTCTACACCTTGGTACGGAGTAGTAATGATTATGCGCATCCAGGAAACACTGAAACTCTTCAATTACTCAAGACCCTCTTGTCACTCCTCTCTGCTGAATCAAATCGGTCATCTCTTATCACCAAGAAAGCAAAGGAGATTGTGGACAAGAAAGTTGAAGAAAAGACGAAATTACACGAGCTCCATCTACCAGCTCAACCATCTTCTCCACCTGCTTTCAACTGGGAAGATATTGCTTGGCTCGTTCCTGAAATAGAAGAAACCAAGTCATTTAAGTTTCGTGGTCTCAAAAGCCGAAGCCAACAACCATTAATATCCCAATTCCACAAGAATCCACAACTGCCTCAATCCATCGCTACAACTATGACAATCATCGAAGACTATCTTATCAAACAAATCAAAATTGATGAATTTGTTGACGGTGCGTGGATGAAAACGGAAAAAAATTCACTTGCTCCTGGAATTGTGCGAATGACATCACACTTCAATTTTATCTCACGCTGGGTTCCAACATTGGTGCTGTCGTTCACGGAGAGTGAGCAACGAGCGCAAGTTATGGATTTGTTTGTTTTAGTTGCAGAGGAACTCAAGAAACAGCAAAATTACAATGGAATGATGGAAATCCTCTTCGGTCTGGAAAACCGGGCTCTTACACGGCTTACTGTTTCTCAAAGTCAGCGAAAGAAGAAATTCAAAGATGCCAAACGCTTCCTGAAAGGTTTGAAGATCGATTATTCATCTTTCATTCAGACGGACCTTACTTCCAAAACGTGCAGTCGCAAATGCGGCTCGACGATCCACCGAAAATCCCTGTCATTCCCGCCACACTGAAAGAGATTCAATTTGCGATGGAGAAGAAGAAAGACCAGATTCCGTTTGATCTCGACAACGAGAGGGTTAAGGTTTTTGGGGGAAGAGAAGAGAAAACAGAGCAAGACATGGCAACATCTCGTGAAAGGAGGAAGAGGGACACCGTATCTGCATTTCTCTCTCTTTCATCTTTCTTTAGCCATCTCACGTCATCATCTCTCCCCTCCTCAACATGTTCGATCCGGTGGATGACTTCCAGCTGTCTGTCCAGATGCCTCTCCTCTCGTCCATACAGGGCCATTCCGCTGTCCTCAACGTTCCGTCCAATTCCACTCCCGTCCCGCTTCTCCTGAAGCCCGTGTTCTTTGTGAACGGGATTCAGGAGGTGCGGGGTGAAGAGATCGTTGATGACCTGAAAGTTCTTTCGAAAGAAGACAGGAAAGCTCTTCTGAAGGAGAAGAAACTAAAAGAGAAAAGTGAAAAACACTCCAAGAAAACCAAAGAGAAGACGAGTGTTTCAACTCCCACTGTCACCAGCCAGACCACATCACCATCTTGCATCGCCCTTTCGTTCTCCCACCTCGCCTCCCTCCCTTCCAACGACCAGCTCCTCCAGCGATCCAAAGAATTGGAGCGTCCAGAGTATGAGCCGGTCTTGGAATGTGCTGCTGTTCCTGAAGAAGCCCAGAGGAAGAACAGCATCGTTGAAATCACAACTGATGACCTGAAAGAAGACAAGGTCCCAATCGTACCGACGGATGAAGTGAAAACCCTTCCGGAGGAAGAGTCAACGACAGACAAAGAGTATGTTCAGTCTTTCGTTCATCGCTTCTCAGCTTTGCGATTGAGATCGATCTGTCTCTTTCCGACAGTTTTGTGGATGAGGAGCTGAGTCCTCTGATCGATCCAACGATTTCCACATCCCAAAGTGTTGATCAGGTTCTGATCCCGTCATCGATTGTCAACGCAAACCCATTCCGTGTTGCTCCTGTTGGGACGCTCCTCAACCCCAAAGGCGCCAAATCCCCCAAGCGAAGATACGAGCTCCTTCCACCACAGTCCTCGTCGTGGGGTGTTGTCAACAGAGCTCCTAAAATGCTCCACTGGCTCACTCGGATCCAGACAGCTGGAGATGAACTCAACCAGACGCCACCCACGCAAACAGAAACAAGCGATCCATTCTCGAAACGGCCTCCTTTCAGAAGTGAAACGAAAAAAAGCAAACATGTTGCTCTCCCACAAGCCCTCTTCTCATCCAGACACATTCCGAAGTCGCTGATCTCCCTTTACACAACGAAGTCTGTGAAAGGAGTGACAATCTCGTCTTTCTTCACTTTCAACAGAACAGACTCGTCGCTCAGCAAATCCACCGTCCCTCTCTCTTCGCTCTACCTCACTCTCAAAAACGTGCAGCAGTTCCACCCTGCCATCCGTCGCTCCACTCAATACCAGATTCTCAACCAACCCAACGCGAACCAGCAGCACGCGTACAGACAATCTGTCGCTGGTCCTGAGAACCGACATGGACGTGGAGTCCTTGAAAAGCCAGACTCTCCACCTCCGGATGCGCAGAACACAAATCTGAACAATTTTATCGCATCACAAATTGAACCGTTCTCGCTGAATGTCATGTCACGTGCCCTTCTTTCGCTTGATCTCGCCCACACACACATCCCTGTTCTGATTGAGAATCCTCTCAAAGACCAAGTCAACTTTGATCTGAACACTGAAATGAGGAAAGAGACACTTCGCAAACAGCAGCAAAGGGGAAGGCGGCGTCGGATGACAACAATCGACAGAGAAGGAAAGCCGGATCTCAGAACTCTGCCTCCAAACCAGCCATCGGCCATCGCTCGTGCGTTCCTCACAGCCAATCCAACCGCTCCTACTCCTCTCGTTCCTCCTCCAACACAAACAGACACGACAATCCTTTATGTTTCATCTCAAATCTCAACACTTCCTGCGTCAATGCGGTCTCAGTCCATCCAAATTGGGCCGTCGTCGTTTCAGCAATCCACTCCTCAAATCACAAAGCAGAGCTCCCTCTTCAACACCATCCTCCCAAACAAGATCCAAGCCAACCCACAACCGTCTGCTCCTGGCCAGCCAAACCGCCATCTCCCACTCTCCTCCAGACAGACGCTCTCACGACCTCCACTGTCTCAGCAGGATCAGGTGGACGCGGTCCGTCTGTCTGCGTCATGTTCCACTCTCCCGCCAGTCACATCGGTTCCTTCTTCGTCAGACGTCATTCTGTACAACCCAATCTCAAACCCATCTCTTCCGTTTTCACTCAACTGCATCCTCACAAACGTCACCTCACTCCAAAGATTCACTCCGCGGGACTGCTCGAATGTAACTCCATCTCAACGCTCAAAACGAAAGCAGCAGAACACAGCGTCCTCTCATTGGTCTCGTCGGCACTCTCTTCCTTTGGACCCGTATTCGCTCGATGCATTTGTCTTTGAGAAAGAATTGAGGAAAAGAAGGAAAGATTGAGCCACATGTGACTGTCCATGTTTCTGTCCTCTTCACCCTTTCTTGCTTTTACCCAAGTGATAATGTTTTCTCAAATGTTGTATTTTTTATTTCTAGATATCTTTTGTTCATTTCTGATTTCTCTTTTACCATTAGATTCGCCTCTATGTAAAACTTTATAGATCAATACCCATTTCCATTTTCGAAACCAGATTATTGTCCTCGTAATCTTCTGTCATATTCAATATGACATTAAATGATGAAGATATTGAGAATTATAACGTTCCTGTTCCACTAAGTGTGTCTGAACTTCAGGTATCTAACCTTTTTTGTCACTTGACATTTTGGTTATCTACGAACACAATCTTGCTTAACCACGACAGGTCGTTTCACAGCTGATCGATGAATTGGTTTCCTTGAAACTCACTCTGTCTCAGGAAGCATCAAGTACAATTGATTCTCTTAGAACTCTTCGCTCTAAACTTGATGTATTCGAATATTTTAATCGCTTTCACCCATCTTACCTCAACATTTTTTATCATAGGAACGAAATACTAATGACGATATCGATCCAGATCTCATTTGTCTGCTTTCTCATTTCGTCGCCACTTTGTCATCGTTTCATCACAGCATCACTTACGAAAGCTCAGGAAAAAACTCATGAGCTTGAAGAAGAACTCCGCGCCTTGGAAGAAGAGGACAAGCTTTTGCACAATCAGACCGAAATAAGCCAAGACGATCCAGAACAGTTTGACTCGTACTGAATGACTGTCATTCCTTTAGACAAGTTTCTGAAAATGAACGTAAACTTGATCAGGATATTCATGATATTCAGAGAAGATCTCATCATCTTACAAGAGAAATTAAAAAGAAAAAGAAAGATCTTGACAAACGCAGAAAACGCATCACTGTATCTTCCATCTCATATCATTACCCATTTGCTTTCTTCAGACTATCACAGAATCAATCCTGATGGTCACAGAAGGCATCAATCTTCCTGAGGTCCCATTTCAAAGTCCCAATTCTCCCCCTCTGTCTCCTGCATCACGCTCTTCTCCATCATCATTTTGTGTACAAACCCCTCCTGTGTTTTCCCAGCTGAGTCCCATTCCAGAACCGGGAATAGACGCCTTCTAAACACTTTGTCTTGCTTTTCAAGGATGATACGAAGGACCATTCTCTATTCTTCATTTTCATCTCCCACTACATGTTGATTTAGATGTTCGTTTCAAGAACATTTTCGGCATCTCCACCAGGTTTGAGACAAGATGTGATTTCGAATTATACTTTAATGAAGCAATTATCTACCATCATAGAAATTGGAAAGTGATCCAGACCAAAAAAGAAAGCGGGACCTGAATTTTCACGAGATGAATGTCTATTCCCAAGGAGTTGATGTCAGTGACATTTTGTGATTTGAAAGGCGAATAAAGAGATAATGGCTCGTGAGAAATCTTCCTAAAATCCACACTGAAGAATAAATCATGTTTGCATTGTCTACAACAGGAGTCGATGTTGAAGAAAATTTAGGAGAGGAGATCTGAAAGATGTGATTTGGGCGATTCTGAATGAAAGGACGCGTGCGTTACAACTCCGTCAACATTTGAAAGATCGTTGAGAAAGCTATTCATCTCCCAGGAACAATCAAAATCTCCATCTTGAAGGTTTATATTATCTCTTTTTTTCATTTTCACTCACTTTTCTACAAATTCAAAGATCAGGTGACTCATTCTCCATCAAACAACTTTAATCGGTCAGATCGATGATTGAACCGACCTTATACCGTGTATTGCATGCGATTCTTTTGGTTTGTGTCATTTATTTCGTTCACATTGACAGACACTCAGCACTTTTTTCAGGTGAGACGGATCGTGTCTAACAGGCAGAAAACAATCTGGCCTGTTCACCTATCTGATGCTTTCTCCTGTTTTCACTCGATCATGTATCTTTTGTCATGAATTTCTCATCTTATAGATCACAAACTGACACGGACTTGTTGATCGTCCTCCTTGTCCTCTAATTCAGATCAATCTCAATTTCCCTTCACTTTATATCTCAAACCACCTTAATTGGATATGTCTCTCCAATTCTTAAGTCTAAATTCATCAATCTTGTCGAATCTTCCGATCCGCACTTTTCACGTCTTTTTCTTCAATAGATGTATTTGTATTGGTTCTCTCACACAGAATTGGGTTTTTACGTTGTTTTACATCATTTCTCCATTTTTCAACTTGTTCTGTGATAAAAAGTGTGCAAAAGTGTCCGGATCAAAAAATGGCTTTATCGAACGCGATCCTACTTGAAATCCAGTAATTCACTCTTTTTCTGTCGACTAAACAGATGAACGGTAATTGTGCAAAAAATGATTTTTTGGGACGCACCATAGTGTTTTGCGACCTTTCAAAGAGAATCGCCCATTTTGACTTCCTGAGAGAGCGCATTGTCGGACAATTAGGACACAGAACTGAGAAAATAAGCAAAACAACAAAAAAACACACGAGTATCAGCCTCAAGCACGATGAAAATGTCTTTTTTTAGCTCATAATACCTCGAGATGAGGGTTGTTGAAAAACTCATCAAACTTCCCTCAGAATGACAAGATCAAGTTGAAATTTTGATATGCTAATGGCTACAGGAGAAATCATTGCTAGTCAGAGTCTGAAAGGAAATGGCTGGCAGACTGAGAATCTACATTTTCTCAGCTGCATTTTTTTGAATCTCGATCGGCCCTTTTTCGATGTCACTTCAGAATCCACAAGTTCTCGAACCTAATATCTTCGCCCATGAACCTCAATCGTTCATCTGAAATGTATCACCTTTGTTTGCGGAACTTTTTCGAGCTCAAGGTTCGGAAAATGGTCAACAGAAACTTGAAGAGACGAAAGCCCAAATTAAGTGTGAATTGAATGAAATGTTAATATGATCCGCTTTGTTGGAGTTTCATTGTGAGTGTTTGGATCCTTGATTCTTTTAGACGGAGCATCTGTTCCATTTTTGAGACTTTTTGTGAGAGCGTCTAAGAGTGTAGATACAACAATAAATGAAGAAAAGATGAATCGTTTTGGAAAAATGGAGCATGCATCAATGGCATCTTTGAGTTGTTCAATCGCTGCATCCTTTTCTGCAAGTTCTTCGTCGTGTTTCTTTTGGAGGATGGCAACAGACTGAGATGAATTGATAGAGCGTTCCTCAGTTTGAACAAGAGGACGCTTTTGAGGTTGTTTTGGTTGTTTCTTTGTCTCTTCTTTCGGAGCAGGTGGAGGTGTTGGTTCTTTTTGAACAGGAGACGGTGAATCAAAGTCAGCTTCTGATGATTGATCATCAAGCTCCTCTTCTTCATGATGTTCTTCTTTCGTTGCTTTTGGGTCTGGTTTGGAAATTTTCTTCTGTTGAGGAGAGGGTTGTGATGCTTAAAATGTTGACACCAGAAAAGGTAAGTAAATGAATGGTCAAACATTGTTTCTTGGCAAAGTAGGCTTCAGACTATTTTGAAGAGAATACATGAAATATAAATGTGGCAGACCGCCTGTTTGAATTCGTTTAGACACCATTCGATAGATCCCGGAACACATGATGAAATGTTCTGAATATCATCTGATGTGAGAAAATTCATTCCGAGCTTTTTCAAAACTTTCACTTGAAGGAATCAGAGAAAGATGAGGACATAAAACAACAGAGATTTTTGGTGATGAAAAGAAAACCATTGAATGTGTTCCAATTGGTAATTTTTCGAGGAACTGCATTGGCAGGCGGATAATTGTGAACATCTACAAGCTTTGGAAAGAGATGTTTTGCGACTTCAGCCATATTTACTGAGAAAAGAATAGAATACGGATTGGATGAATGGAGATGGGAAAATCTCAAACCACAATCGCTAAAATCTCGAGCTATGTTTTTCTTGGGTCGGGTAATGCTAAATGTATCTACCCACTCGTAGATATCCCCGAGTGTGTCCATATCCAACTCATACTTTTCTGTCATTTTTGACTGTGGGTATCTCTGATGAACACAATTTGTGGGATGAAAGGAAGAGAAAAATGACTAAAAAATGAATAAAATTATAATTGACTCAAAAAAACAAGTTTATGAAGGTTCTGGTTGCGATTTGCTCTGTCAGATTTCATGCTCAACACTGTCCTTCTTGCGACGTACATAACAGCGCGAATGCTGATCACAGCTCCATCGTCAGTAGAGCGTCGGTGAGTGTCATTTCTCTTTTGTGCGTCGCAAGAAGGACTCCGTTATTTCCAGTCATCCAAGATGGTCATCGCTCCTCTGATGGCACATCATTCTTTCTTCTTTGTTCGATGTGCATTCTGTTGCATTTGGACAGGCGTTCTTGTTTCTGTTGGTTCAGGTGGCGGCTTGAAGGGCTGGATCTCAACAATTCTTCGAGGGACGTCTGGTTTGCGAACAATCTTTGCTTGTGAATGAACAATTGGTTGGAACGTCCGTGAAGAGGTATGGGATGGTGTGCCGGCTGACCCGCAATTCAGGAGTGAAAAAATGAGAAGAGTGCTTCGACATACCTCCTTCGTATTCGACTTTCTCAAATCGAGTTCTGACTTTCCCGCCTCTGAGGAAAGCAACACCATCAGAGTCGCGAGGAATCCAGGTGTCGTCATCGGGATGTGTTCGTTTCGGCTGGGCAGGAGTGGAGTTTCGTTGGGATTGTGGAGTGAGTTTGAGGAGTCGCCCGTCTGACAGACAAATCCATTCGTCCTCCTCTTCCTCGCTGCTTGCACTTTCGAGTTGGTCCTGTTTCTGTGGTGTTTGATTGAGCTTGTCTGAAAGACTTCCCTTCCGTTCCCAAAGAGCAGCTTGTTGAAGTTCGAGCTGTTCGTCTTCCCTTCGGAGCCTCTCCTCTCTCGTTCTGTTGAGGATGTTGGGCAATCGATCTGTGATTCCAACTTTCAAAGCCACTCCTGTCTTCTTCGGCTGCTCTTCTAACATCTCCGCCCACTTCGTTCGTTCAAACTCGGCAAGTTCATCAACAAGGACGCTCTCATCGAAATCTCCGCCCAAGCCAATTGAAGTCTCCCCAACTTGGGTGGTCTTCCTGTGGAGTGCATCGGGGGTCTGTTGTCTTCTTCTCGTTTGTTCCGAGAGCTTCTGTGGAGTGTTCTTACTCATGTTCATTCCTGCTTCCAGAACTGTTCCTTCACTCACTTCGGAATACGACAGGTGTCCTTCAGCATGAATTGGTTTCTTTTGGAATTCGTTCCACACTCGTCCTCCTCCCAAGTCATCCAATCGATCAACCAGGCTTTGAATGCGCTTGCTCTTCTTTTCTTTGAATTTCCGTTCTTTCCTGTTGACAATGTAGGCACTTTCGGCAGCAAGAATATCGTCGGCTGTTTGAGAAGACGTGACAATGTTGGAGTACTCCTTCAAAGTCATCGGATCGTCTGCCCAGTTTCGTGTTGGAGTGTGGGCAACGACTGGTTCCTGTGTGTGAGAGTGTGGGATTGTGTCATTGCTTGGTTGTGAAGATGGGTGAGGTGTTTTGGGCAAGGTGTTGGGAGTGACTTTGGATGAGATTGGAGTTGTTGAAGTGGGTGGATGCGTCGGAATTTGTGATGGTTTTGATGATGTGATTTGACGATTGTGAGTTAATGGTGTGTTTCGTGGGGGTCGAATTGGTGAAGAACGGAACGAAGAGGAACTTGGTCTTGGATTCGCTCTCCTTTCTTCATCAAAATCAGGACTTCTCTCTTCACTTTCACTGTTCTCTATATCCTCTTTCCCGTCTCCAGTCTGAACACCCATGTCTTCAATCGATGTCTCTTGTTTTGGTGGAGTGTGTTTTAGTGCAAGATCGACGTCAAAAATTCGCCGTCCTGTGTCATCCTCGTTCGGGCGAGAATTCCGAATGACGAGTGTTTCTCCACAGTTGGGGCATGTTCCTCCATCTCCAATTCGTCCTCTCCCACAGCTCTCACACACCCACAATTGCGTATCTGCCGTTGTCTGGCTGAGCATGTTCGTTGGTGTGAATGCTGAACTTGAACCAGATGGATTCCTGTGCGTTGTCATGGCAAGAAAATCCAAGTTTTGAAGCTTGGCATCTTGTCCCGTCAGTGTGAGGTGCTTGTTTTGAGTTTTGGTTGGGTATAGAACCAGGTATTCTGGGACATCAGGAACAACGGATGACTGTTGAGGTGTTTCAAACAGTGCACTTTTGTGAAAGACTCGTTTTGTTGGTTGGGTGAGAGTGTTCGTCATTGGATGGGAATGCGGATTCTGATTCAGTGATGATGGATGAAAAGATGACTGTGAAAAAGTGACGGATGGCAAGTGGTGAGAAGTGGTTTCAATTGGTATTGAATCTGGAGCTGGATGTGTTCTGGGAGTTGTTTGAGGTGAAATGTTGGATGGTCTGTTTTCTGGAGAAGTTGAATCTGATGTCTTCCAATTCACATTGTCAACTGTTGTCTGAAATTGCTGGTGATCGATCTGCTTTCGAGTTGTCCCTTGAGATGGTTGCTCTTGGAGAGGTGATTTGAATTTTGTGGATGAAGTCGATTGAACCGGACGTATTTTTGATCTATTTTGCATAGACTGAGGAATATTTCGTTGTGATGGTCTAGTTTGTGCGGAAGGCTTGTTGGAGACATATTTCCGGAGTGTTTGTGTTGATCTGTCAATGGGTACTGGATGAAGGTGTCTTGGAGATTCTTCCCCAGTCTGAATAGATTTTGTGGCAATTCTTGGAGTTTCTGGAGGGAATAACTCTGATAAATCACAAGAAATGGTATATAAAGGAAAAATGGGAGAACTTTTGAGTCGCTCGAAGTTTTGTTCAATAGTTTTGTTTCGAAGCTCTGTTGTATTAGCATACTCTGCCCTCACAATTCTAATTCAGAAAAATGGAATGTTAAATGATGAAATTCTGAATAATTCAAACTTTCCTTTGACCTTGAAAGTGGGATGAGAGGAGAGATAAAGATACGAAAAAGAACCACACCGTTGGAGGTGTATAAATAACATCGATCATTGAGAGATGATGATCGAGTAGGTTTTCTTATCAATCGACAAATGTGAATGTGGGGCCTCGATCCTTTGGGTGACTCAAGATGACCCAATTGCACATTGCACCGACGAACCAACTAACAAGGCTGTTTTGTCTGTTTGTGTCAAAAATATTCCCAGAGACCATCCCTGTAAATGAGATAACAATCCGAGCAAACACCAAATCAAAAGAGTGAAATGTTCCAAAAGAAAGAGAAGACCGTTACTCCTCCGAAGGAAGAAGACCCAAAAGCAACTCGATGACGACGGTATCGAGTGGATCCCGCTCCATTTTGAGGGCAGTGAGCCTCGCGATGAGGTCGGGGATCGTGTGAGGTGCGTGTCTCAGAGCAGACAGAAATGATGGTGCCCGAAAGTCGAGCCCAAAAGCAAGTGTTTTCGTGTCTGCGCTGTCGAGGAGGGTTGTTCTGATGAGGGGACTGCACTTGGCAAACAGTGCAAAGAAAGGCTCGATGTTCTGCTGATGTCTGAGGCAAAGTCGAACGAAGGCGTGGAAAGGCGGCTCAACGTAGCTTCTGATCTGATTGGGGATGATTCCTGAGCCCTGTTCGAAGAGCTGCCTCGTCTTGTCCAAAACATTCAGAACGAACGTGGAGATGAGAGAGGCGTACGGCGGCTTGGCCAGGACGTTCGTGGTGAGGAGCTCGATGAGCTCGTCACGTGGAGCTTTCTCGATGACAGTGCAGGCCAGGTTGGGGTTGAGGACGACAGTGGTGTTCCCAATCTTGTTTAACTGGACGAGGGCGTATTTGGTGAGAGAGGAGAAGCTGAGGAGGATCGAGAGACACGTGAAGCGAGTGGCTGAGCGGAACGTCATGACGTAGCGGATCAGAACAACTGCGTATTTGCGGAGATTTGGCATTGTGGGCAATGCTGTTGTGTTCAGAGTTGTGTTGATCTCGTCTCGAACCATCCGTTCCCATTCATCTGCCTCGGTGTGCTGATTTGTCTCCTGTTCAGTCAGCTTCAGTCCACGTCGATCATCAGAGCAACTGCATTTGTCGTTGCTGTGGTTTGTGAACGAGATTGGAGTCAGGCTGGCATCTGACCCAACCAGAAGTGTGCGGAGGATGCAGTATGCGGGGGCAGGGAAGATCTGGAGATTGAGGAGGAACTGTCGGAAAGTGTGATGCGGAGGGAGGAAGGCTGTCTGGCCGCTCGTTTCAGCAAACAGCGGGGGAAGCTGGCGGGCCCAGCTGTGGAGAACGATGGAGAGTATGCGATAGTATCGAAGCGAGAGGAGGTGAGTGAGAGAAGGGGGGAGTTGGGACGTTTCGAATTGGATGGTCGACGACTCGGAATTTGATAACCCAAAATCGAGCTCTTCCTTTTCCTCCAGATCGTCTCTCAGCATCGGATTCACGTGATGCTGAGGTGGAGGCGAACGCGGTGAATTTGAATGGAGCTCGTCGGCGAGATGTGTATCAGTCATCATGTGTTTGAAGAAGAGGGAGAGATCGACAGGTGGTTGTTCAGGAGAGTCCTCTTTCGCTTCCTCTTTATTCTCTGGCGGCGTTCTTCCTCTCCGAATGTCTTCTTTGATTGCATTCGCATACTCGAATGACAACCATTCTTCCACAAGTTTTCTCCGCATCTCACTTTTCACTTCAGCTTTCTTCCGTTCATTCTCAGTCGAAGTTCCCACTTGGGATTGATCGGAAGGTGAAGAGAAATCGGTACAGACAAATGTGAGGAGTGTTCGACAGAAGGTAGATGACAGTGGAGACGATGCAGCGAACTTAGCGAGCATTGTTGATGTGGTTTTGTTGAGTTCTTCTTGAGACGGCTCAAGTGTGGTGAATGAGAGAGGAGAAACGAGGGTGAGTGTTGAAAGCCATTCATCAGATGAGCTTAATGTTGGGTGTTCGATGGTTTTATGTTTACCTTCTGTTTTAACATGGTATTCGAACGGCCGATGAAAGAACTGATAGAGAAGGCGAATATGCATTGAATCGTTCCATGAAGACATGGACTCATCAACAAGATGAACAACACTGTGTTTGGGCTGGTCTTGTTGATGATCATCCACAACTTCATCTTCTTCAGCTGTCGTTAAGATTCCTGCCTTCCTCTGTGCAATACGTGATGAAAATGCGGACAATTTAGGAGCAGTTTGTCGTACAGGTGTGGTTACAATTGCTGACTGTTCTTGAGGGATGACAGCAGCGAGTCGTGGGTCAACAACTGTGTCCTGTGGAATGATTTGTGGCTCAACAGGGATTGGAGCTGGTTTTGGAAGATACTTTTGTATTGACTCTTTTTTACTTGAATTAAAGAGACTGTTGACTAATTGTGCTTCAGCAACAAGATCAGTACGACGAGTCATTCTGAAAGGAATCAGTGTGAAGAAATAGACAAAAATACGATTCCCATTGAGTAAACGCATGCGAATATGCATAAAGCAGAGACATTTGACCCCAAAGAGGTGATTTTTCAAGACCAGTCTACGAAACTTATAGAGAACGATGATGCAGACAACTCCCCGTCGAAAAATCGCAGCCACTCGATCCAAAACTTGTGGTGGAGACACAGGCGCAAGCTGTAGGAATCCCTTCACTATTGTGGCACGAACAGATGGATGTATCCTAGAGAGCAGGAAGTATTGAGAACAAAAAAAAAGAAGTCCAGACTGATGATTCGTTAAGATGTCACCGAGGATCTCGAGAGCCCCTCCAGATTCTGCGGGCCCAAGAATGTATGTGGCCAGAACTCCTGTAAAAGAATTGAGAATATGACGAAGATTGTCGTCCCTTCCAAGAGTCAAGAAAACATTGGATAAGCTTTGAACATGAACCAATAACGCCTTGATTTCTCTTACAAGGGTTCCTTTGTTTGGGTAGGCAAGGACCTGAGAATAAGAAATTGTTTAAAAGGGTTAGAGAGAAAAAAGAGAAAAGATACTGTTCTGACGGCTGTAACACGTTCATGGAACATGCGTTCCATGTAGTTCACGTTGTATTGGCAGAGTCGATTCTCTGAGGGAAAGAGATTCGGATCATAGAGAAGATTCTGAGTCTCCATTCAAAAAACTTTTCTGATGGTCCGATCGCTCCCTGGCACGTTGTCAAAAGGAACGCAAACACTCCCCCGATCAATTATAAAGGGATTTGAAGCGGTTGAGGATAAAATTCAAGCCAATAGGTGTGTTATTTCTGATTACAACCTCTCATCGAATCTCCTCTCCAGGTTTCGAGAGAAGGATAAGGCTGATCGAGCAACTCACCAACAGGTTCTTGATCGACGAACATATCTTGTTCTTTTGAAGCTCTTCAAGAACGGTCTTCTCAGAGAAGTGAATGAATGTGTCAGTACTGATAAAGAAGTATCCATTTTCACTATCTAAACAGTTTTTCTCAACTAGGCCAATGTACATCATGCAATGTCCCCTGAGGGAAGAGAACTTGCCGTCAAACTTTACAAAACCTCTATTCTTATCTTCAAGGATCGTGATCGATACGTGACTGGAGAATTCCGTTTTAGGAACGATTATGCTCGTTCAAATCCAAGAAAGATGGTTTCAATGTGGGCAGAGAAAGAATATCGAAATCTCCTTCGTCTTAGCCAAGCGGGAATCCATGCCCTGGTTCCACGTACCCAACGCCAGCATGTCCTCGTGATGGATTTCGTTGGAGATGATGGGAATGCAGCCAGCAGACTAAAAAACACTGTTGGTCAATACCAACTCACCAAGGAGCAACTCACTCGCATATACTGGGACACCGTCGACATCATGAAAAAGTGTACCAAGATTGCCGTCTGGTTCACGCTGATCTTTCAGAATACAACCTGCTCTACTTTGTGAAGACAGAAGAGCTGTGGGTGATTGGTGTGTCTCAAAGTGTTGAGCATGATCATCCACACAGTCTCGAGTTTCTCCGACGCGATGCTGACATCATCAACAAGTTTTTCCGCAACTATGGCGTCCATACACTCTCTGCTCGCGAACTCTTCGACTACATTGTCGATGCTGGGCTTGCATCACTCGAAAAACGAGCAGCACACGTCGAAAAGCTGAGAGAGATGTGCGAAGGCCGCAGTATGACTGACATCCGTCTGTCCACCAACACGACATCATCTACCCTCGTCAACGCCATCAAGGCCCGTCTCATGGAATCCCCTGAACGACGCATCCTCAACAGAAAATAGCATCATCAATCCGCAAGGACAGATCAACATATGGATTTAGACACACGAGAAGGGACCAACTTCAGAGTGTTCTGTTCACTCTATCCTCATCTTTCAACAACACTTGATTTGTCCCACTATCGCAATTGTCCACCAGAAATATCCGGTGTTCTTCACTCTCTCTCTTGGTCAGAGTTTGGATATCGTCAACACGTGTGGTTGTGTCAGGACTGTCGTGTGAGTGAATATTGCTGTGATGTTCGATATCTGCTGTGGGAAGGACGAGACAATCACTTCGGGCATCATTACGCTGAGGATGACAGAGAAGGGCTGTTGGAGTGTCTCTGTACAGACGTGTTGCAGAGGCGTCAAACCGTAGCGATCATTGAGGAACGGATTCACTCCACTTGCGAGCAGAAGACGCATCATCTTCGCATCTCCGCGTGCAGCAGCAATGTGAAGAGATGTGCAACCAAACACAGAGTCGCGACTGTTCGCTTTCGATCCCGACGCGAGAAGCCACCCCACAAGCATCAGACGATGGTGTGACGATGCGAGACGATGCGGATCGTGTGCAAACGGGTAGAAGATATGAGAAGGGCAACGATGGATGTCCTTTGTGTTCTTTGGTGTGCACGGAAACACCACGCAAGGATGCTGGTTCGGTGCCTTTGTCGAACAGGATGTGTGTGCACGTCTCAGCCGTTTTGGGTGAAGAAGAGAACAAACATCACGCTCAAACGACGCGGCTTCATCCTCATCGATGGGATACTCTGTCCCCACTGCATTATCCTCCACTCCACATTACCGCTGACAGGAGTGGGGCCCGTCCAAAGCAATCCCGATGCTCGAGTGATCCTGGCTTCTGGAGAGTCTGAGCAGCGATGCCTAGTCTGCCCTGCAGAAAGAGCGGGTTGTCGCCGGATGTGGTTGCGGAGAACAGAGAGTGGGTGCTCGATGCTCCCACCAACGCGGGATCGCGAGAGACACGCTGAGGGAAGGACGGGTAGGGATAGTCTCTCGACTTGAGAAAGATCTCGAAGGGGTTGCTTTGCGTCGAGCTGACAAGTTCCCAGTTGTCGCCTACTATTCACTCGAGTTTAACCAGCTAGGGACCAACCTTGTTGTGATCGAAATCCGCGTCAGAGACAAAAACCTCATCAAAATATTCAATAACAGTTTTCTTTACAACCTTCGTCCAATCGATATGGATGAGCCTGCACCAATCGACGATGTCACGTTTGTATATGAGAGGACACTCATCCAAAGCTCATTGCTCCTTTCCAAGGACGGTGCTTCTTCACCACCTTCCACTGAGACCAGCCGGACCACACAC
Organism: Blattamonas nauphoetae; assembly: GCA_033064195.1. Taxonomy (NCBI): domain Eukaryota; phylum Preaxostyla; order Oxymonadida; genus Blattamonas; species Blattamonas nauphoetae. Next base: position 326,090 of record JARBJD010000002.1, read on the forward strand.
ACTGAAATATACGTTGTCTGAGAGGTGGAGACAATTCGATCAGACATTCATCCTTTCCGACGATTATCCGCTCTGGACAGTGAAAGACGGGAATTCACTTTCCATTCCATCGATGATTTTGGATGTGACCAACACAACAGCCGTTGGGATTGCCTCAATTAGCGGCGGATCAAGCTTGGCGATGACTGGAACACTCCTCACCCTTCCTTCGACGTTCCACACAACTCCAGCCTTCCGAACAGATGTCTCGACGCTCTCTCTCAAAGACATGTAACTGAAAGGGCTGACCCTCACAGCGGTTCCCGTCTTCCTCGTCACTGGAGCATCGTCTGTCCTCCTGGACACAATCACCGCACAGAATATTCAGGGATTTCATTTCATGAAGATGGGAGGATCAACAGAACAAACAGTGACAATGAAGATCTCAATCTCATCAACGACAGAATTTGTTGGTTGCTCATGTGAAAGTGGAAAAGGAAACATGCTCTTTTTGAAAGGAGGCAATCTGGAATCACTGCTTGCAGGAACACCCGAAACACCGTCTGGTTTGAATGGAATCAAACCAAAATTGACGACATCGTTCACCACCGCCACCTTCACAGCATTCTTCGGATCAGACACGGAGACAAACACAGAAGGATCGTTGCTGTATTATTGGTTTCCACACAAATCTGGGCCAATTTTTGTGAGTGAGAGTGGAGAACAACACGAATTGTGTGGATTGGAAGGGCTTCATTGCTCGACTCTCGACTCCCTATTTCCAATGAACTCAAACACAAAGAAGGAACTCACTCTCAGCTCAGACATCACTCTCTCCACTTCTCTCTCGTCTCCGTCAACAGGTGCATCCATCTCGTCATCTTCATCTCCACCAAAATCGCTCATTTTAACTTCGAATGGACAGTTCGTTGTTGAAGGTGGTCCACTGTAATTCTCATCCATTGGCTTGACACTTACCGCGTCAATCACGCAGCCTCTGTTCGTTGTGAAGGGAAGCACACTCACGCTCTCCAGCTCTGTCTCAATCACCAACCCTCCCTCCGCCACGCACTCTTCATCATTGTTCTCAATTGAAGGAGCGACACTCACTTTGTCTGGAACAGTGTTCGACTTCACCATTCACTTCTCGTCTTCTTCAGCTCTTCTCACTCGAACTGGAGGCAACATCATTTTGGACACTGTTTCGTTGTCGTCGCTGACATTGACGTCAGCGAGTGTCATCGAATTGGAAGAGACATCGAGACTGTCTGTTCCTGACAGTAAGTTCGAGACGATCACGCAAACAGGAAGTGGAGGAGGGGCGTTCCTGAGGACGAATGGAGACAAAGATCAGATTATATCGATCACACGCTGCTTATTCGACACCATGTCGTCTGTTGGAGATGGAGGAGCGATTCTGGCTGAACTCAGAGAAAGATCGACACTAACAGTAGCAGACACGAACTTCACATCGTGTTTGTGTTCTGGGAAGGGAGGAGCTCTGTCGATTGTGCTCTCTTTGACAGGTTCGTTCGCTCTCCAAACTGACACTTCATTCAAAGGATGTTCAGCCACTGTGAGTTGATCTGCTCTCTTTGTGCAGGCACCATCACTGGCCACTGCGATCACCGAAACGAGCATGGTTTTCCTTGAATATTTCCCACTCACTCCAACAACAGCTCTCCTCGATCTGTATCGTGGATTGAACACCGCCAACACATCTGATGCTGTTCCTCTTGCGCTGTTCCTCGCTGAAGTCAGATCAACAGGGTTCGCAAGTGCGAGTGGATCGGATGGGGAACTGTGTGGCTTCTCTGCGTATCCTTGTTCTTCACTGAGCACAGTTCAAACAAGATTGGCAGCAAATGGATCGAAAACGGAAGGAAAACTGAATCCGATCAAAATTGAACTCCAAACAGCCCTCGAACAGAAGACATCGTTTTTGTGTGGAGAACATGCAGCAACGATCACTGGAAACACAATCACTCTCTCGAATGTGGGTGAATTCACCACATCCTCGACTGAATCACTCCTCACTCTCTCCTCGCTCACCTTCTTCTTTGCCTCCTCACAGTTCAAACCAGCCAGTTTTGTCTCAACTGGATCGGTTGAAACTGAATGGAACAAACTCGTTGAAACTGATTTCAACTGTCTATCCTGCCTTCGTTGTTACGTCTGGCATCCTGAACATTGAATCAGGAATGACACTGACCCACTCAACCGCAAACCGGAGATCGTCGGTCTTCGACATGAGTGGAGGATCAACAACGATCGCATCACTCGTCCTCCAATCCATCACACTCAATCCAGGGAGCAGTGTGTTCGATCTCGATGGCATCGTTCTCATCGATCACAAATGGATGGTCTGGGTCTGTGATTCAGTGCACAACAACTGGCACACTTTCTCTATCATCAGTTTTGTTCCCGTCGTGCAACTGTGATGAAGATTGGAAGGGAAGGAGTGTGTTCATCTCTCGCCCTTACTTCTCTCCTGGCGATGTTGTGATGGAGGATGTGTCGATCAGCACAGCTGGGACGATTAGAACCTATGAAGTGGATCTGGAAGGAGAAATGTGGGAGCAGTTGTCACATCAGAGTGGGCGAGTCTGATTGGAACGAACGACGCGACGCTGATGAAAGAGAAGTTAGAGGATTTTTTGGATCAGATTCTACGAACTCAACGAACATCGGACCGCTTGGGTATCATTTGTATCCTCACACGGAAGGAGCGCTGTTTGTATCGGAAGGGTTCTGGGATCGTGGAAAGTGTGGGCAGGAGCGTCTTCCTTGCTCGTTATTGTCTTTCGCCTTCTCACTACTCATCGACACAAAGACAACACTCACTCTCAGTTCAGGGTCACTCTGTTGTGAAAAGAAAAGAGGGGGTTTTTGAGAGACTGGAGTGAGGACACGAGCTTCCAGGAACACCTGCACTGTTCTGAAGGGAGACGATCGAAGGCTCTTCACCCGAATTGAGGTCTCCTTCGACTGAGTCTACATCTGTGTCGATCGAGATGATTGGGGCTTGGATGTTGTCTGTGACATTGGTCGGTGTCTGGGACATTTACTGTTCCTGCTTATGCAGAACGTACCCGACCTCGATTTCTTTCAGTGCCATCTCATCCACCTCATCGCTGTCGAGAATGATGGCCTCTGCGTTTTGATCATCAAAATGTTTACGCAGGCTTCGATTCCTTTCCATCAAACATGGAGCAGTGAGCATCCCATCCAGCCACATGCGGATGATGGAAGACTGTCCACTCGACGCAGCAAGATGGAGAGGGAGATCTCCATTCCGATCATATACGAAGGATGAGACCCCGAACTGGCAGAGACGAGTTGATGACAGGGTAGTAGAAGCGAGGCTAGAACGTCGAGCTCGCAGTTGAAGGAGCATTCGGGACATGGTGGGGACAGAGGATGGACGGGGCAGTGGTGCTTGATGTGTGGGCCATTGTTCCGTTTTGAGAAGGGAGCAAACCGCAGCGAGTCGAAGAGGAGAGGGGTGGTGAAGGAGAAGGTGGATGTCAGAACGGACGGAGTTGATGGTGACAAAGCAGAGACAGATGTATTGGATGACGTTGGGAGAGAGATCGAACTGTAGCGATGGTCCAGAAAGAGCAAAGGGAGTGTGGACGGTTAAGTGAGGAAGACTACAGCGGAATCTGGGCCAGTGTCATTCGTAAGTGCTTCGTTGACGTTCTGAATGACGACACCCTTGTTCTCCTCGAACATAAGAGCAGAGAGGAGAGCAAACGAAGCATTGCTCAAGAGTGGCTGCTTCGTGATCAGATCGGTCAGAGCATGAACTGCATCTCCAGGCACCACGATGTCTTCCTCAAGGCAACCGACTAGATTCTCCTTCCCCTCACTCACAACACACCCCATCTCGTTCAATTGGCAAACATACACCAAGAAGAACAATCCAACAAATGAGTCAAGCAGAGGAGTAGAGGTGGAAGAGAACCTCGATCTTGGACATCACAAAGATGCACAAGAGATCCTCGGGAAACGCCTCTATCTGAGTATCACGCATTGAATATTTCTTTTCACCATTGTTTCATCATTTCAAACACCATTACCAGACATATTACACACTTTTGAAGAATTCATTCAAGATCAAACCAGAAAGAAAAAGTTCGTTTGAATGCACTTTGTAACGAAATGTTTGTGAGGAAAAAGTAGTGAAATTCGAGATCACCGGAATTGCTTTCTCAGAATCATCATGATATAAGTCTGTGCCAAATGGAACATTCTCATTCACAGGAGAGAATTGGGGTTTTTTTTTGTGAAGATGTTGTTGTTTGCACATATTTTATTCCAACAATAAAAAGAGTACCTCCGAATGAGTTGAAGCGCATCTGGTTTTCTGACGAAAAGATGTTCCGCGCGAATAGAACTGTTATTCGCCACACAATCATCGAATGTCAGCCCATGAGAACCCCCATTATCACGTGGGTCAGAATTTTTGATATCATTCAAAAGTTCGAAGACGAACATCCCATACGAAGCTCCTCTTATGCTTGTGAAAAGAATTTGGGTGTATTGTACTGTCACAAAAGCGCCGAAATGCATTTCACCGCCATAAATCGAGATTTTTTCTGGGAAATGTTGTTTTGGTGAGAAAATAATCCTGACAAAAATTTAGAGCGAAAGACCCATTATTGGGCTCTGTAGCCTCATAGAGCAAAATGCACGCATTTTTTTCAACTTTTCAACGTCATATCTCCACAACCAGCCATCCGTTTTGAACCAAATAAAGTGCATTCTATTCGTAAAGATCTCGACAAAACGTGCTCAAAAAAGAAAGACTTTTTTTCGAAGAAAATTTTGTTGCGAAAATATGGGTTTTTTGGAATTCTCCCAGAAACCCATAATTTTGTTTCGAAATTTTTCCAAAATGTTCGAATCATCAAAAAAAGGATCTGATTAAAATTTCATCAAAGGTGGTTCACGGGTTGTTGAGATATTGCCAAAATGAACTGTGAAAAAAGGCACTTTTCATGTACAAGGTGGTTTTCCCAGTGAGTTCCTGGATTTTTTTGTCGAAATTTTTTTGTCTTAGTTGGATCATATCTAAAAGTTTTCGAGAAAATCTCGATATATGGCGGGTTAATGAATTTCGGCGCCTTTCTGACAGCACTATGAGCTGTGGCAAGAGTAGACAATTTCGTTTTTTTGTGACAATCGAACTGTTGAATGATGTCAAAAATCCTGCCCCACGTGGAAGTGCCAAATGAGCGTATTGTTACGAATTGCTGAATTGTCATGGCCGCAGGCGGATACATAGGACCGTTCTTCTTCACTCAGACAGTTACCGGACCGATCTATGTTAAAATGTTGCGTTCGGACTTTATGCCATTCCTGAAGGAGCGATCAAGGTTTGACTGGTCATACTTTCAGCAAGATGGCTCTCCACCGCATACTGCTCGTGGAACAATACAGTACTTGAATGATACTTTTGGCCATAGATGGATTGGGAAGCATCGTCAACATCCGTGGCCAGGTTTCAAAAGGTCCATCGTGCCCAGATCATTAAAATTATCTCGTTTGAATTTATTTTTTCCAAGTAAACATCAGATGAGGAGGGATCGGTGTGGCAGTAAGAAATTCTTGAACGTCTGTTGGTTGAGATGGTGTTGTCCAATTGCAGATAGCGAGAGAGAAGGAGAGGTGAAAGGGACTAGCTCGGGAGGAACATTGACAGATGAGAGAAAGATCGATCTGAGAGTGGCTTCTCCATTTGCCGCAACGAGAAAGAGGATCGAGGCACCAGGTATAGTCGGGGATAAAGGGAGCACAGCATCAATTTCGGATGTTGTTGTTACGACATCCGGGGTTAGATGGTCGGAAGTGTGGATGTGCGTTTCATCCAAGTTGAAGATCAGATGAGGAGGGATTGGTGTGGCATTAAGAAATTGAGTGAGCTTTTCGAACCATGGTCTAATGTAGTGACGAGTGCATGAACATGCACGATACACATTGAATTTTGTCGGCGTCACCAGTTCCAAATTTTCATGGCGATCCACAAAATGAGAACCAAATGTTCGACTGAGTTGAGGAGGGTCGTCAACTTCACGATTCTTCTCTCGAAGGATTGTATTCGCCTATAAAAGTGATTGGAAGAGATTGGCATTCTTTGGCAGTGATGTCGTCAATAGATGAATTAGTGAAATGCAATAAAAGGAATTGTACATGATTTTAGCCTTGTCGATTAAGTTGCTATTTACCAAGAAACATCTTACTGAAGACTTTTTATGTGTGATTTTGCTGTATTTTAATAATTTGTTTGTTTGTACAAGACAAACGATTCTGAAAAATGATAAAAAAGAATAATTGTTGTTGTGTCATCAAATCGTCCAGTGTCACCAATCCAGCTTTTTTTCTATGAAGGACCATTTTGGTCAAACTTAGAAAAATTTGAGAATTATACTCCCACGCGATCCCGAGAAAACCTCAAAATACCCCCTTTTGCCCGATGAAAAAAATCGTTTTGACAATATCGAAACAACCAGTGAATCGGTTTCGAACCCTGTCCGTGGCCACAGCGGAGTAGCGACTTGTCTCCACGAGATTTCTGGCTGTGGAGCTATCTGGAGGAGCGAGTCTTTCCGAGAGAACCGAAAACAAAGGCAGACCTTGAACGTTTTATCACCGAAGAGTTGATCAAAATCCCGTCAATACTGTTTGATCGCGTAGTTGGGAGTGTGTTGGCCTGGGAAAACTTAGAAAAAATTAAGTATTTGAATGTGTCTCCCAGTATTCGCTGTGAAAACCTCGATAAAAAGTTACTAAAATCGAGAAAAAATCTGAACTCATTTAACATTCACTAAATCATATTACAAAAACGTTGTTTCACAATGTTTTAGTGAATGAAACTGTGTCAAAACTAGGTTCTCTAAACGAAGATGACATCCATTCGTTGTGCACAACTAAAGAAAGAACTCTCGAAAAAAGAAAAACTTGGAGGTGTGGGCAAGGTGGTTGAGATTGATGAGTGCTGGTCTTCGAAGGGCAAAGGTCACGGTGGGAAGACAAGATTCAACTATACCATTCTTGGAAGCGTCGAAAAGGAAGAAGGAAAACCATCCTCTCCTTTTTTCATTCGAAGGATTGAATGATGAGATTGGTTCGATTCACGAAAAAGGCAACCACAGCGAAAAAGAACAGGTGAATGCAAACTGATTCACAACCAATCACGTGGAAACATTCTGGCAACATCTCAGGCTCTCACTCCCTCCCTTTGGTGTCCCAAAGCTTCATCACGATTCATATTTTCACACTCATCTCTATCGAAAGAATGTCGTGGATGAAATCCAGTTCTTCAAGGATTGTGGATCTATGTCGGACGAACAACTTTCACATCTGGAAGAACTCCAAAACACAAATGTTGAATCGGAAAAAGAAGCTGATACAATGAGGAAGGAGGTTTCTGCTCACCATTCCCTCGAAAAAATTGCACAAACCACATCGGAGTTGGCAGAACCCACTTGAGGTAAGTTCAATCCAAATATGGAGAGGCGTCGCCGACGGTGATTGTTGGATTTTGGAGTATTTTCCATGAAAGAAATGGGTCAGAATTTTTGACATCACTCAAAAGTTCGACACTCACAAACAAAAAAAAGCAATTAACCACTCTTGTCGCAGCTTGATCAAAGATCTCGAAAAGATTCTTCAATCATGTCATCTACAAATTCCAGAGAAAGGTTGATTCATTTCTCAACCATGAGAGGAGAATAGTTTTGAATGTTGGTCTTCGGACTTTTGAATGATGTCAAAAATTTTGACCCAAATCAACAGAACCAAACTCTCGACAATAATTTGAAGAAACATTTTTTTGTGTAGAAAACTCGAGATATGTGTGAATGCATCGTGATTTCAGCCTGCCAAGTTCCTGACACGCAGCGAGTCACAAAAGGTATTTTGTCTCACAGATAGATCTTGTTATTCCGCAAATGGTGTTCACATTCCGCAAATGTGGTTGTTCCGCAGATGTGGTGGTGTTCCGCGTATGAGGATTCATGCCTCCAAAACAAGTCATCCGTCTTGCACCGAATAAAGTGCATTATTATTGTAAAGATCTCGACCAAAGGTGCTCAACAAAAAAAAAGCTATTTTCTTCTTGGAGTTTTTTGTCGAGAAAAAGTTGGGTTTTTTGCCTATTTTCCCAAATACTTACAATATATTCTCATTTTGTTGATCAAAATGTTCATGTCACCAAAAAAACGTTACTACAAAATATTACATCAAAATTGATACACGGGTTGTGACGGTATTGCCGAATCGATATTTTTGATTGGGCAAAAGTGAGTCTTTTGAGGTTTTCTCTGATTCACATGGGTCTAGAATTGAAACAAATATTTGCATGCTAAGTTTGACAAATATCTATTTTTCAACCCCTGATTCCAGGATAAGCAAATTTTTCGGATGAATCCCACATCGATCGGACTCTAATATTCACACTGGCTCTACGATCAAGACTATCTCGAACGGCAACGTTTTTGTCGGTGGTTCCTCAAACAAAGCCACATTTTCTCAACAGTGTATGGTTCTCGGACGAAACAAGATTTACTCCGAACAAAACCATCAATCGTCACAACTGTTTCTTCTATTCTCGAACGAACCCGCATTATCATGTGGAAATTCCATACACACGTCGTGGACTTAACGGATGGTCCGCGATCTCGAGTTGTGGAATTGGTGGGTCTATATTCTTCGATGGAAATACGAACCAACCAAAATACAGGCAGATGTCCAGACGACAGTTCTCCCCGGCTTGCACAGAACTTGATCAATGAAAATGTTCGTGGTGTTTCACCCTTAATAACTATTCCGATGAAGACGAGAACACATTGAAGGGACTATCGTGTTGGTACATGGTCTTCGGCCATGAGGTTGGCGACTCTGGCACCACACACCTCCAGGGGTACATCGTCTTTCAGACCGTCAAATCACTATCTCAGGTTAAGACAATTATCCCGAGAGCATATTGGGAGCAGGAAAAGGGCTCTCTCGAACAGAATTACAACTATTGCACGAAACAACCAAGCAATTGATTGAAACAAGATCTATGGACACAGTCATTGAAACGAACCCCGAAATCTTCGTTAAAAATGCTTCCGGTTTGTGACGCCTCCCTACTCATGAAAAAAATAGACGTGTGATTAACAGACCTTAGAGATTGATCTCAATGATCTCAAGATTTTTGACATCAAGATTTAATCTACCTGTAGTTTTCTCTTTTCTTCTCAAATCACGTTAATTAAATCCATATTGTCACACAATTTTTTCTGAGAATCCTCAATTTCCTAAATATGTCAAAAAAACAATGACTGTTTTTCATCACACTTTTTTACGTTGTAGCAAACATGAACACGAAAGAATTACTTTCTGAAGTGCTATTAACATGTATTCTGATCAAGCCCATCTGGGTCAGAATTTATGACATCATTCAAAAGTCCGAAAACCAACATTCAAAACCAATCTCCTCTCGTAGTTGAGAAATTGATCGACCTTTCTCTGGAATTTGTAGATGACATGATTAAATAATCTTTTCGAGATCTTTGATCAAGCTGCGACAAGAGTGGTTAATTGCTTTTTTTGTTTGTGAGTGTCGAACTGTTGAATGATTTCAAAAATACTGACCCATTTGGAAGTGTTCTTTCCGGCAGATGTCCGCCAAATCGAAAGAATGAGAGGAAGAAATGTGGTTGAGTGTAATCTGTTGTCGAAAGTAGTTGATGAGTTGATCAACAGTCTTGATTGATTGGTCCATTTTGTTCGTTCGGATTTAGGCAGCAGGTCGACCAAATGCTCCATCACAGACACAATTCCCATGGCCTTCACGAAAGAAGGTCAGAGATACTGAGCATGTGTGAATATAAGCCTGTGAGCGAAGAAGAATGAAATACAGGAGTGTGCGTCATGGTTGAGGGTCTGAGAAAGAAAATGAAAATATCGAATGTCGTGGGTTTAATCTTCTCGTTTGGTGAACAAAGCAAATCCAAGATGTGAGATTTGATATTTCCTACAAAAGTCTGTTGAATGTTGATGAGGAGGAACACAGAACCTCCAATTTCCTTGAAGTCAAAAACGAGGAGACCTTGTCCGATTTTCAGCTTGATTCTTGTGATCTTGGAGTTGTTTATCGTTTTACTCTCCAGGTGACAGATCCCTTCCTAAGTTCTTCTAGTCATCCACATCGGTTCGAACAATCTGTTCTACGCTTCGGCTTTGGCAGATGGGTACAGAACCGTCGAAAAGTTGCTTTTGAGATCTGATTTGTCGGATGCTGGGTGCAAAATAAGCGGTTGAGGTTTGCTTGAGAGTCAATCAGTGATCTGGGAGACCATCTCCATTCATTTTTGTCCTTTTCGATTGTCAGAGGGAGGGTTTCTTCTTGGATTCACAATTCCTCCATCGTCATTTGCATCAATTGGGATGGGGTCGTTTTGTGGGGCATTGATCTTGAGCTTTGATGATTGATATCGTGCGAATTCTGGCGGAATTTGTGGAAATGGTACCATTAGAAGACAAGGAAGAGATTCGCCGTCTGCAGCCACAGTGGAAGTTATAGACGTTTTCGGCGGGAGCAGAATATGGGGAACAATTGGTCGAGGGTCTCCAGGACCGACAGCGACCAGTTTGTATGGAGATGTGCCGAATTGCAGAAACTTTCGTCGAAATAAAATAAGAGTGAAACGTCACAAAAATATGTAGTCCTTAATAGAATATATGTGTTGAACCAAGGTTCAATCACCTCCCGCGAGGTCTGCCTAAAACATTCGTGTGGGAACAGCTGTGACTTTTTGAACGAACTATTGTTAAACTTTCGGACGAAGGAACAGCCGTATGCACTAGAGAGAGTGGGGTACTCTTCGTCCTGTGGTCTCCCATGTATTGCATCCAAACACTATTCAAAAAAAGGAAAAAATATTACGATATACCAATTTTCTGATCGATGATGCGTTGAAAAAGGTCCGATGTTATTTATCCTCGTTTATCCGTTATTCTATTGACATTCACTCATCACTACAAACTTTTGACAGGCGGCCAACTATTCCGCATGGCCTCTGCTTTTTCAGACTGGCAATTGCCAGTCTGAGGATCCGGACAGGCACGAGGTTGAGGCGGAGAACTCGAGCGTATGTGATGCTGTGGTCGCGACGTAATGTGCTCTTCCTTAGAAAATGGTTCCCTTCCGGCTGTCCGTAGGCTTTTTCGTGGAACTTGGGCCAGGTAGGATTTCAGAGGCTCAGGTTAATTTGGTCCTCCCCAAGTGTCGAAGTGAATGTCAGTCGCCATGGAAACAGAAGAGAATGCCCACTATGTGGACCCAACAGGAAGACGGTGTTTCATGGTGAAAGAACATAGAAAAAACAAAAAAACAGGACAATGGAGAGGATGGGGCGTTTTTATCATTTTGAACTTTCACCACACATTTTCCCTTCTTTTTCGGTCACAATTGTTCAAAAATTGAAAGAATTGATTAATAGTTTATGTGTAGTGGTGTTAAAACAATCGGAATCAACATCATCGTCATCGTGTTCATTCTATGCCGATCCAGTTCGAAAGAGACGTACGAATTCCTCTCTCTCAGCCTGTTGCTTTCGATAGAGTTGTTTTTTCTGTCTATGATTGATTTCTTTGCTTGCGGCAGCGGAAACAGTCCTCTCACAAAAAATCGTCAGGAATGTCGTAAATGTCACCTTTTTCGATGTGGATCTTTGTCAACCACCGTGCAATCTTGAAATCCTTTGTGATATGCTCCATTCCACCATCATACTTTCCTCCCCTTCGAAGCCAGATCGATTTCAATCTTCCAAAGAATCGTTCGACATGAATGCATTCTGAAGCAATCATCATATTGATCGCAATCTCATCGTCATCACGTGAACCCTCTATTTGACGTTTTGTTGGGTGAAGAAATCGAAGAGTTGGAAAGGTTCCAAGGTATCCTTTGTCACCAAGAATTCCCCATTTTGCTTCACGATCATCCTGATATTGTTCTTTTTCTTGATCTGTTTTTGTTACATATTGTTCAATTTGAGTCAACGTGTCAGAAAAGAGAGACACATCATACTGGAACCAATATTTCAAAAAAAAGCATTTCATTCTGGAATGTCAGTTTTGCTCTCGGTCCTCGATGGAGGGTGAGATTGTCTTTGTCGATTCTGAGTTGATTCCATAAATTACCTTCATCAAATTTTGACTAGAGGATTCCTTCTGTTGGAGATACTGGAACCATCGGGCGAGCTTCAAGGAACACCTGTTTTTGGGCATTTCTGAGCTCTCCGAAAGATTGGACTCCGGTTGATTCTTTTCGCCTTTGTGGTCGAATTGGTGAGAAAGTTGGTGATATTGTATGTGAGTATCGAATGGATGATGTCGATCTCGGAGTTGGAACGAGAGGGGAAGCTGGAGCCTTCTGAGCTTCATCAGGATTTCCGACGGCACTACTAGAGAACTTTTTTAGTTTTTCAGTCACGTTTTGGCTTTTTCTCGACCAACAATTTTAAGGGAAAAATGTGTTTTCTTCGGTCTCAAATGGATTGATTTCTCCAAAAAAACGTCTCTGTAGAAAATTTTATCCAAATCGGATCACAGGTTGTGAAGAGATGATGAGAACACATGAAAAAAGTGGCCAAGAAGACATATTTTGATGTTGATTTTTGGGATCGTTCTCGTGAAACCAGACATGACAAAAAAAGTCTAAAAATCCGATCTCGACCGCTAAATTGTTATTTCTTTTGAGAATAACTTGCTCTCTGAGTCTTCTCGTTTTATTCACAGATATTCATGACGAAGTCGAGTCGTTCGAGTGACGATTGATGCAATATTCTCAAGAGGGTTAAAACCAGAGGCAAATGAAAAGGCATTTTTCTTGATACTACTGACCAAATCAACTTCTACACCACCAAATACTGTTCATTCACAACTCCTTTCAACCACAGTGAAGTTTACGAAAAATGGTTGAAGGGTTTGCTCTTCCAAGATTTCAAATAATGATTCACAAGTGTCGTAGTTCACCGTAGAGCCGTTTTGTGATCTATCAATATTGAATTGGGAAATTCGAACTTTTAACAGGGTTTTAGTTCCTCTGTCAAAGTTCCATGAGCGATTTCATCGAATCGAAATGTGATCTGGCCCGATAGATTTCTTCTTTGGGGGCCGTCACGGATGACGACCAACCAGAGAGTACTTTCCAATCAACTCAAGTCCCTCGAACATGTCGCCCTCCGCAAGATATCAGGCTTCGTAAATGATCAAAATGGAACCACCCTTGCGGAAACATTCGACTTTTCATGCAATCAGCAATTTCACGCAGGATTGTCTTTGTTGTCGCGATCTTCACAGGGAGATTATGTTCAGACACTCCTTTCTGTTCTGAATCTGTTTGATCAAATGTATCTTTCTCCTTTTTTCTATCATCTTTCATCCTTTTTTCTTTAGATGCACAATCGACAAAGACAGAACTTCAGAGATTTTTGTGTTTCGTGGATTGGCATGCTTACCTTCTCTATAATTGTTTTTCTATCCCCAATGATGGTTCACTTAGATTGCTGGTCGATACATGCAAATCATTACTCTTGAGGCTCTCCTTCGTGTTTGTTCGGTTTTTTCTGTTCATATAATCAGTCAACATTAGCAAATCAAATTGGACCCCAGCTTTGGGTGACTCTTCGTCGAACTCTAAATCATATTGCTGATCTGAACGATTCGAAAGCTTCCAAGTCTGTTTTGTCCATTCTGATGACCTATCAGAATTCCTGACGCATTCTTTTCCAAGCTTCATCCATTTATCTCCGAAATTCCTCCACTTATATGTCGAGTCAACAGTATATTAATCATTTTGCTCATTGTCACAGCAATCATCTCGATGCACTACTTCGATCCAATCGAAACGATCGGACAAATCGATGCTTTCCTTAAAGGCAACGTTCCTGGTTACGCCGAACCTTACAAAATGGCGCAGATTTACGTCGGATTCCTGACCTCAAGTTCACTAAAACTGGACATCACAATTACTCGCCCAACCATCATCAAAGTCCTAAAAAAGTTTCAACTATATCTTGAAGATCAAAGTAGACCTGAATTTCTGAATGTTTTATGCTATGGAATCCGAAAAATGTTGTACACAACAGCCTTCCAAGTTCGTCCAAAACCAGAGAACAAGCAAATCCTAGACGAGTACAAAAAACTGTATGAGTGTGTGGAACCTCTCAAAAAGAAAACGACCATTGGAGAGAATGCGATGGCTGCGTGCATTATATTGCTGACTGTTTGTCCGGACGATTTTGCGATGGAATCCAGTTGGCAACTAATTTCCTACATTTTTAAAAAGCCCTTCAAGATTATGAAGTCAAAAGCTGTCGATTTTGTAGTTCAATTAACATCTATCCTCCTTCGGTCCACTGCCCAGGCACTTCGAACAAACACGACCGCTGGAAACTCGGAAAAAGACAGAAAAACCATCAACAAAACTCTTTTCCAGCGACTTGATGTAATTTTTACAACATTCTTCAACGCCAAAACCAAGTTATTTGACAATTCGATGGCCCTCTATGTTCAGTGGATTCTTATCGTTGCTTCTTATGCTATCGAACCATCCTTTCGATTTATTAGGAGACTTCTCGACATGGAGATTGAGAACAGAGAATTTGGGCTTATAGCGACCACTGCTTTATCATCAATTCAGGAACAGGTCACATTTGAACATGTATTCGATCTTCCTTCACAGGGACTCTTTTTCTATTATCCAACACCACTTTTGTCATTACCCTCGCAAACATCAGCTCCTCTCACAGAAGACTTAATCTCTTTGCGCACAGACAAGATTCTACAAGTCTGGCACAATACTCAGTATCAATCTATATCAAACAAGCTTCAAACAAAGTATAGCTCCTCTCAACTCATGCTAAAGAGAGCAGAACTCAATACTTTCATTGGACAAGACTTATATTTGCCTCGATTCCCAAAACCATCCGAATTGAATCAAGAAACCACATTTCCGAACGATATACCGAACCGTCCCCAACCTTCTTTATATTCTTCTGCTCTAACTCAATATCATCAGCATGTTCGTTCGACGAATTGGTCACATATTCGAACCAACTCAAACACATTTCATCCTTCAGTCTCGAAAGTCAGTACACCACTCCCGTCTGAATCAGTCCGACTCGGGCAATCATTTTCTGAAGTTCCAGCATTATCTTCATCGACACCATTCACACGTCGAAGAGTAATTCAGCGAAAAGATCAAAAACAACCTGAAAGAGGTTCATTTCAATCTGTTGACTCAGAAAACACGGGATCGACGATATGGAGAAAGAGGTTGGAAGGAAGACCACTTCCCTTTCTTACACCGTTCTTTTTTCAGGATCCATCAAACACAACAACAACTGGACAACCGGCATATCTCAGAACCTCCACTCACAATTCCAGGATCACTCCTCTCTTTATAGAATCACTTCACTCCTTAAACCCAATCACACAACCGCTATTCACTCGTCTCATCACCCAGTCATTCTCTATGACTCTATTTAGACAGCCTAAACTCGTGAAGGGCCAACTATTCGGAAAGGGATTAGCAAACATCCTCACATACACCAATGCAAACACACAAACTCCTTTTGACAACGCCCCACCCACAAACACATCATTTGGTTCAATCGCAGCACTCAAAAACAAACCGGCATCTGTGAACACAGATATCTTATTAAAAGTGATGATTGACTTAGGAAAGAAGTTGATTCTGTCTCAGAATCCATCACAAACACTTCATGACTATCTTCAACACCAGCAACCTCAAAATACAGCAAACCCCAACGTTATCATAAATCCTCTCCTCATCACGAATCTAATCCGCCTCACATTCCTCAACACCAACACAAAACTCAAGAGAACAGATTTAGTTCAATTGATCATTTCTATGTCATGCTTCCCGGACTCCTCTTTGAAAGATGAAGTAACCAATATTTTGACATATCTCTGTCTCTACGGAAATGACTTCACGATTGTCTGTGACTCATACATATCAATTCTTTCTGATGTACAAATGGATGGAAGTGGAAGAGAGGTCGAACTGTTGACGTGTTTGAACGAGGTCATTCGGAGATGGACTCAAGGCTTGTCGCGAACCGCCACAACCATCATCGCCACTCAACCAGAACCGGCCATCATTCCCTCTTTCACTAACCACACCATACACGAACCGCAAGACGGAAACAGACAACTTGTCTCACAAAACACAAACACAGTCGTATACAATATGTACCCAAATGAGTTCAACACTCTTGAGGCCATCCTCATCATTTTTCTATGCTCACCCTCTGCACAAACCAGAGAAAACGCAGTCCAATTAATTTATGGAATTGGGACACTACAGGGCTTGCTTGCTCGTCTCTCAGGAGAAGAGTACACACCCAGAACTTGCCACATTTTGGAGATGGAATCATCGAAAATAATTGCTTCAGCTGCACCTCTGATCGATTCTTGGAGTGTGCACCCACGTGTTGGGACTAAAGTTACAATTCAATCGATTCTGATGGGGAATTATGAGTGTGTTGCCACGGATCCACTTGTGTCGAGCCTGACAGATTATTCGTCCATGACGAGAAATATTCCACTTCTGAATTCCGTCGAAGCTGTGACTAATGCGGTCAAGTCATCGGTTATGACAGACGAAGACGCGAGAGTCGTTGTTACAGCTCTTGCAACGATCCCAATCCACAATGTCGTTCCTGATGTCTGCGACAACATGCTTCGTCTTCTCCAACGCTTCATTCCTCGTCTCATTAAACGACTCTTCGAGACGGGGTCAAATGGTACAGTCACAAAAGTTTATCCAGTTGAAACAGAACAAGAGAAGAACGCCGTGAAGAATTGGGCCGCCCTGACAGCCGTATACCTTACTGTCCACTCGAAAGCCGTCGGGATTGGAATTATCCCTCCAAACACACGAACACATTCAACCAATTCCCCCCCATCAATCACATCTTCTGAAGCGGTAATTTTCAACGCCATTTTCGCTGCCATTTCGGCAGACAATGATTTCCATCGGCGAGAAGGAATGCTGACATTATGTTGTCCCCACCCGTCTCTCTACCGCGCGCTTCTTCAATTCGTGGTTCATCCACTTTTCGTTCAACAACCATCTCCTGTTCTCAACACGCCGAAACTATCAATTCTTGGAAAGTTAAGACTTCATGCTGCTGCAACTTCAGCATTCATCTCTGTGCTCTCTTCGTTCTTCCTCCCCTGGAGACAAGACCCCAAACGCCTCCCAAACATGTTCTCCAACATGCTTCAGAAATCCACTCTTCTCAGCAAAAGCCCAACCCGCACACCCAGCACACAGTCCTTCAATTCTCGCATTTCACCTCGTCTCCAAGACGAACTCGAAAGCCAACTCTCAAAAATTGTCCTCCAACCTGTGGTGATCTGGGATATGATTCGCACTTTCAATGTTTCACAGTTCTGGGCATGCCAGGATGATTCTTCGTTGGCAGAAAACGAAACGTCAAATGAATACGCTCCAGCCGCTGCTGCGTATAATCTCGTCACTCGCCGAAACCAAGTTGCGTTACTTCGTTGGCTTCTGATCCACAAGTATCGAAGTGAACGGACGATGAATGAGATGGGATTAAGAAAAGATGAATATTTCACGTTATTCCCACACAATGATCGAGTCAGGATCCATCCCACCCCAAGCGAGAACCCAATGCCGGTTCAGAAGGCAGAACTTGAAAGATCGGCGATGGAGATTTTCTTTCCTCCCGTGTCAGTCCTGCCCTTCCCTTCGAGTAATGGGATCTCTCTGTCGTATTCCGCCGTCCCTGCCGTTGACAATGTCGCCTCAGATCCAAACGCTTCAACGCGGACTGACTCGCAAAGCCCCAATATTCTCACTGCCATCGCTCGGGATGTTCCTCTTGGGTTGGCGAAATACATACAATCTTACATCTGGTGTTCAGAATCATCTGATGGGGTTCCAACACAATTGGAGGAGGCACAGTTTGAAGAATCTGAATCTGAACCAGAAGTTGTGTTCAATCCGACGAAAGGAATGACATCTGAAATAACGACTGCTGATGAGCCCATCACAACGGTCACACAATCGCCACCATCTTCCCATTCAGACCTCAACACTAACTCGCGAGCCTCGCTTGCCCATTCTCACAAAGGAAGACATGAGTCACTCACAGGACGGCAACAGATGAACGACGTGGTCACGAAATTGTTCTCAACCCAAGTCTTCAGTTCGGACACCTCCTCTCGTTCATCTCTCACTGCAAACGTTCGCTTGAGAAGCACACTCGTCCCCCCTCTCAGTTTTGCTGAACATGACTTTCTATCCTCTTCTCACAAATTCATCCTTTTCACTCGACTGTACGCCTCATTGTCAGATCTCTTCGTTTACATAGACATCTTCTCAGCGATGAGAATTCACGATGATCGATCTGTATCGGCTCCGACAGCTACGGCATTCTCCTCACCAAACGATGCTCTCTCAGCAACGTATATCTCTCAATTGTCTTTTCTGCATTGTCACACATTGGAAGTGATGTCGATGTTGTTGGATGGGCCGGTTTGTCATCCAGCTTTGTTCTACTCACCACCGATTCCGAGCCAGACGCGAGTGCTGGATACGGTGACAAAGGCTGCTATTCACAGTGGAGATAAGAAGGATTCAGCACAATCAGGATCAAGCGCAATTGTGGATCTCGACTATGTTGAGAATCGAGTAAGTTTCAAGCCGTTTAATGACACTACTCCTGTAAAGTTCGATCTTCTGAACAACACTGTCTTCTCTCCTTCATCCATCCTAACGAACACTCATCCAGGCTTCTCTCAAAAACGTCCGAACAACCAAACAAATTCTGTGACGATAGTCAATCCCACGCCCGAACGGCATTCTTCCGACCTCAGAAACATCCTTTCAGAGCAGCCAATGGACAATTTTCGGACTACCAGCATGTTCACTTACACGTCAACGAATATCCCAAATGCCGAGAGTCATTCAACCTCTCTTCAAACAACATTTCAGAGATCAGTTCGATATCAAGACGCCAAACAGATTGACAAAACTTATGAAATGTATCGCCAGATTCCAACAGCGACCGTATTTGAGCTGTACGAACTGAATCAAGTGACCATCACGCCACCGCCTCCGGTTGTTGTCTGGAACTCGCTGTTCTCTTCTGGCTTGTCACAAATCAAACAAGATTGGAGCGTCTTCGTCCCGAGTGAACGAACTGCTCAAAAGTCATCAACACAGTCCGAGAGACGTCCTTTTCCTTTCCTTCCTCCAATCGCAACGCCAAGGCAAGTCACTGGGCTCAGTAAATCAATCCCTGACACAACATCTGTCAGAGCCATCCATCTCTCTCAGTCACATGGCACGTATGTTGTGCCACTTGGGACTTCAGCCCCTCTCTTCCCATCCATTGACCGAACTTCGAATGATTCGATGGTGCTCGACTCGATCACAGGACAAGCATTGACCGCTGCAACGAGTGCACTGAACGATTTGGGTGTATATTCGACAGATACTTACAAAGACAGAATGCTCAGTCCCTTTCAGTTCTCTCCCCCTCCCATCCAACCCACAGGGACGATGCAGGTTCCTAGTCCAGACAAAACGACGATGATTTCTGTCCCAAATTATTCGATAAATGACATCAGGTCTGTCGGAACTGGTCTCCACATGACCCATTTCCTGCGAGGGAAGAAAACCAAGACATTTTCAACGACATCCTTCAATCCAAATTCTCTATCGTCTGGGTTGTCGCATGGAAGCTCTGAGAGCCGTGCACCTGTGAACCTCACTGCACTCCCAGTCGTCAACACAGCAGATTCTCAGCTCACTTTGGTTCCCCCAACATCTCTCACCAACCCAGCACCTGTTTGGTACTGTTCAACTCTCCCGAACATTTCTCCGACTCTTCCATCGTCTCTCGCTACAGATCCAGCAGATCTCGACATCCCAACACCTCATGCAACGTTCACGAGCCTTCTCCCAATCATTTTGGGATTGAGTGCAGATCCACACTTTTTTGGGTTGTCTCCTTTTTCTCAAATCACTCCCCAACGCCTACGTGCTCTCTTTGCTCCATTCCTGTTGGAACCGATTCAATCAAACACGAATTCAGGAGGAAATCGACTTCTTTCTGTGATTTCAGAAGGGAGTGGCTCAATCGAACCAACATTGGATGAACGCCTGCTCAGAGTTTTATTATCGATGCCCAGCACTCCCGTTGGCGGAGATGGGATCATCCTCGATTGGATCAACAAAACACTCCAGGCACCCCATCCATCTGTCCGCCACCATGGGATGAAGGGGTTGATTCGCTGTATTCGACATAACACACAATTCCTCCCAACAAGCATTGGGCAGTGTTACCGATACTTTTCAGATGAACATTTGTCCCATGCTCATCTCACAGTTGTTGCAGACTACTTCCCAGCCAAGTCTGTCACACCTGTCTCGGCCTTACTACTCGCACTGTCATCTTTGACAAGTTTCGATCCGAGAGCAAGAGCACGAGCATCAAAGTTGTTGTATAGAAGTATTCGAGCGATTCAGATTGAATTTGAACACGACAAGAACACAGTATCTTCAGAGCAGAGAGATCAAGTTGGATTGCTGAATACGAAACCAAAAACGAGACACGGAACAAAGCACGAGCGGGTGAAGATGGCGGAAAAGATAAAAACTAATAAGCTCTCTCGATTCAGGTCCAGCTCCACTTTCCATGTCCCCCTCAGCCACGAATCCGAAGAACTCACAAGTCGAAAATCACCAAAAGAACAACAAAACAGTGAAGATGATGAATTCTCTTCAAACAGCAAACCAGACTCAGATTTCTTCATCACAGATTCGGAGATGGATCCAATCGAAATTTTGGATGGATCAGCAAGCGAATCTTCAGATCGCGACACAAAAAACAGAAATTCCATAAACCACAGATATTTTAGGGAGACAGCTCGACAGGGCTATCATTCAGTTGTTCAATCAATCCGAACCATTCTCTTCAGATTCAGTGGCGATATACACATCACCTCAATTCCAGTGGGGAGTCGTGTCCATACAAAACAGTACATGTCTTCTGCAACCTTGGAGTCGATGGACGAGGATGAAGGAGAGGATGGGCACACAGTCAATTCGTTGGACGAAATGGATGAGTTTGTCTGTCTGACGGACAGTAGCGATGAGACGGATGAACATGGAGATAATCTTGTTGCTTTATCTCGCTCTCAGTCGGATGACGATCACATCAGGAAAGAGTATACCCAAGCTCAATCATTCTTTTCACGATTCAACCCATCTATCAACTCGCAGGACTCCACTACTCTCAGTTTGATCCAACAAGCCATCTCTTCTCTCATGGCGGAGAATTTCCCGCACCTCTTCCCACAAGTCTTCGCTGAATCCATCAAGCAATTTATGACAGCCAATCGAGCCGGTCGAAAAGCGATTCTTAATGTTCTCCACGAATGGATTCATTGCATTTTTGAAGTACCGTCTCTCCGCATTCCTCACCTTCGCACCTTCTTCGAATTCACATTGGAATACGCTGCCATCTTCGCTGATGACTTCTCTCGTCTTTGGGCGAAAGCCGTTCGAGACATTGTTGACTTCAAATTGGTTGTGTATTTCCTTCTCAATTTTGGGTCTGATTATCACAATGCTGTTGACATGGGAACGATTCCGTTCCGACTTGGGGGACGATCATTTAGTGATTATGTCACCTCCAACTCAAAGTCGAACACACTTTTGGAGAAATTGAGTTCAATTGGAGGATCCCCACAGCTGGCGTCTTCAGTTAACACCAAACCGCAGGATCATCCGACAAGGAAGGGGGAGACAGAAGAAGATTTGGCTGAGGCGCATCGCTTCCATTCGTGGACACTGAACCATCAACATCTTTTCCATATTTCGTCTCCTTCAGAAATCCCTCTTTCTGTGTCAAGCACAACTCTTTTCACCAACTCAGTCGCTAAGTCGTCGTTCGATGCGGTCGTCGGACACATCTTCACTGCCATCGCTCCTCTCCATCTCGAGTTTCTCGCAAACCTGACCACTCTCTATCTCATTCCTCGCCCTCTCAACAATCTTCACCTCCATCGCTTTGTCCATCATACGGATCTGAACTTATCAAGCCAAGTGTCTGTCCCATGTAACTGCCACCTGCGCCGAGATGGTCTCCCTTCGACACTCTCAATGCTCACCAACTTTTGCACATCACCACAGATCGAGACAATATGTGGGATTCCAAATGAACTGCAAGGTGATCTTCCTGTGTTCACGGTGACTAGAAAATCTCAACCAACCAACCATCTCAACAGTTCTCCGGTTCCCACAGTCTCACCACAATCAATGTTGAATGACGAAGCACCTTCACCCTCACCAGCCCAGTTCCCAGTGTTCAGTCGGAAAAGGACACATAAACGCACAGTCTCTTCCATCGACAGTCGAACACACCTTAGCATTCATACTCGACGATTAGATAACCCACGATTATTCCCGTTCAGGAACACATCGCCGATACCACCAACACCATCGGATGTTCCTCATACGTTTGGAGAGAGTGTGTTCATCCCACTCGAAGAAAACAGTAAGACACTCGTGCAAGAACCTCCCCAAATCGTCCCAAGTGTCGTCGTGACTCAGAGGAATTCTCCGAACCCTGCGCCAAGTGAAGACGAGAAAGAATATGGAGACCTGGATGTTGTCTGGAAGGAGCAGCCACTAGTTACCACCGCAGTTGGGCAATCGTGGCAGATCACTCTTGAACTTCTCGCCACACCGCGACTGACGACTGATCTGAAACAGTTGTGGGATTCGAACATCACACAAACTGATTGTTCACACAGACACCTCCTCGAAGTGGTTCGAACCAATTCATACGATGTCGTTGGCAAAACAGCTCCCGCCGACTCATCACCGATCACCTTTACGGATTCTTTTACCTCTCTCACTCAACCAAGGCTGTCCAAAGCGTCGTTTCGAGGATTATTTAGCCAGTTTCGGAACAGAATCCATTTTTATACATCAAATTCGAGTTCAAGTGCAGACCGAGGAAGCATGACCTTCACGCGAGCCACAACTCCAGTCCCTGAGCGGCATCTTCACGAACAAGCAACAAATCATTTTGAGATCAGCCTTCCCTTGACACCTCTTTCCAGACAAGACTCCACACCACTTTCGTTGGCATCTGTTCTAGAGGACATGGGCGATTTATTGTCGAAAGAGACTCCTTCCGATCCCTTCTTGTCACCGTTCAGTCTCGAGAGGCAATCCGTCCCATTCCTCCGGTCTCCTTCCGGGAAAGGACCTCCAACAGATTTCCCGCTCTCAGCACTGTCACATTCATCAACAGAAACACATCTAAATCCACCCACGCAGACCTCCAAGCAGAACAATGAACAGTTCTTCATCGAACTGAAAGAAATGGATTTATATTTCACTCTCCCATTGCTTGAAATCGCCCTTGAGTACAGCATCTCAGTTGGGTCATCTCGTGGCCATCCATTGAAGTATGCAAAGAGGACACATCGACGAATCACGTCTTTTCTTGCCCACAAAGGAAATAATCCACAGAGCGAGCAATCAGATGCTTCGCAAAGTGACCAACGATCATTGCTCAAGCCAACCAAACACACTCGGTCCAAAACAATGGCTGTAGTTTCTCTTGTTCCTCACGAACCGCGTGTCTCACTCAGCCGGAGTCCCGCCCCGTTTCGACCTCGAGGCTCAACACGTTCCAGATCTCCATATGGTTTTGATCGAGGCCAGATGTCTCCACAACTCGGCTCTCGAAAGAGCTCAACGCATAAAAGACACTCTCGGACAGGCCAATCAATTCATCTTTCATCATCACGGCATCGGCGACGAGAAGCGTATCAGAAGCATCGCCACAGTTTGTTGGAAGAGCAGAACCGACAATTCGACATGCTTCAGGGGCGGTTGCAGCTTTTGGACACGAATGTCGGCCCAACGGTGTATCATTATACGACGCTTGTTGTGAAGGACATTTGTCGATTCGGAAGGATGCTCACATATCGAATGCCTCCACTTTGGAGCAAGATATTCACCAACCCAATTTCATCAACTGAATGTAGGACTTTTGGTGATGTTGCCTTCCCCGCTTCGACAATCCGAAGAATCAATGATCAGTCAAGTCTCCCTCCGTGCAGTCAGAACTCCCTCCAACAGCTTCGAGATTCGATGGAGATGCATGTTTCAAACCCATATTCATCCACTTTCAACGAAGCATACATGTCTTTGATGCTTCTGTCCCTGATGACCCCTCGTAATCCGTCGGTGATAAGCAACAAATTTGTGGCGCTAGTTCATTACTGCGTGGTTATGTTGGATGTGAAAGACAGCAGAATCACTTTTGTCCGATCGATGGTGATCCAAGTTATTATTCAGATGATCCGACTCAATTATCCGAATTCGGCCCTCACTCCGTCAAAGCAACCCATGTACGATGTGCTCATTGCCAAACTGTTGGACGACACAGTGCCACTGTGGCCATTGGAGTTCCCACTCCCTGATTGTCCAGCTCCGTCTGAAGCTGATGTCGCTTCGTTCGTCCTGTCTGTTGTGAAGGTGATTTCAGTTACTGAAGCCGACGAGATTCTGACAAGACACATATGGGCATCGTACGCACTCTCCCATTCGCTGACAGAGAGATATGTTCAACGAGCCGCTCGTTCCCATCACATTTTCCGCGCACTTTGTGTCACAGCCAGCCTGGACGATTGCCAGTCTCTATTCATTGAAATTCTCCGCTGTCTGTCATTCCCAACATTTGAAAATCTTGCTCTTGTCACGGAGTGTTTGGTGTCACTTGAAACACTCATTCATTTAATGGATCCGACACTTCTGTCAACAGCAAAGGACTTGTTTTGGCATCTCGCAGCCCTTCTCCAATCCAATTTTGTGTCGATATTTTTCTGGACTTGTCGATGTCTACAGGCATTCTTCAAACGAACTCTGTCGAGCTTTTCTGACCCAACAATGGTTCAGTTCTTCAGCGAAGAAATCAGCGAGCCAGGAACATGGGGTGTCCAGTTTGAGGGTCTTCTCCCACTCCTTCTCAAAGGTCTCTTCAACTCGGCAACAGAACACATATCGTACTCACTCATCGTTCAACTCCTGCCAATTATCGAACTTCCGCTCTTTGCGACGGCGACTTCTCCTCGTCGTCTGATCGTTGCTGTCTTCCTTCCTCTCTTAGCGTCTTGTCTCAGAAATCTTACAAGAGAGAAGTTATCTCAAACGGTCCTCAACTCCATACCTTCCTGTGAACAACCAATCAACTTTGCCAACAAGGAACAACCAGCACCACTCCAAGGGACATCTCGAGATCTATTCTTTGAAGATGAAGTGCCTGTTAATCCAAACCACTCCATCCAAACATTTTCTCTTCCCTCCGAACTCTTGGACGATCAGGATGAAGACGATGCAAAACCAGCCTCGCCTCGAATGTATCATGTCGAGACCATGTCAAAACGAAATCTCGACCACAATGCAGATCTTCCGCTTCTCGACACGGCTGTTATTGATTCTGCTCGCTGCAGTGTAGTCTCTTTCTCGAACTATAAGTCCCCTCTCAATCTTCTCGAAGTTCAGTTCGCATCAAATTTTGTCGTTCAACAACAAAGATTGAGAGAGTTGCTGACTGATTCATGGCTGACCTCAAGTACAGTCGATGCTGCTCCTCCGCCACAAAACCACATCGACCAAGGATTCCACCCTCGTCTTGTCGAGGTTGTTCGACTGATGAATCCTCACTCTGATGAAGAGTTCACCCCTTCATTCATCTCTGGTCCAAAACAAGCAGATCGCATCGATCCAGATTCTGTCCCACCAACATCTTTCCAATCTGGCCACAGCTTTCGAGACCATCCTCCAAATCCGGTCGCCTATCCACATATCACTTCTGTTACATCTCAGCCAATGGTTGGAGGGATGCCACAAGCACCCGCGTCATGTTATGAGTCCTATCGCCCACTGATCACCCCTCCTCCTCTCCCGTGCAGTGCTGCATTTGAAGAGGCGAGCTATTTTGCGGCTAAACTCGCTGTTTCGTGCCTCAAGTCGGATCTCGCTGGCATTTCTCGAATCCTTTTCAAATATTCGCTTGGGCTGTATGAACATGAGACCCAGTTTTTGGAAGAAGCGGTTTCCGTTCTTGCAGGAACACTTGTCCCTCCATTCGACAAAGTTATCTTTGAGATCTGGCTGGATCTGTTGAAGAGACCAGATTCTGCTCATCATGCATCCATTCTCCAGGTGCTCAAATTTGTGTTTGTGTTCATCGAAGTGCCATCTCAACATTCTGCCATTCGGAGACCAATCGCGCTGGAATTGATATCAGAGGCATGCAAACACATGAACACGATCAACTCTGTTTATGCTTTTCAACTTTTGGATGTTGTGTTCCATCGAACTCTTCGACTTGATCCCAACGGACTTCTGACAGAACGCAAGGCAGCAAAAAATGTGGAAAAGAAGAGAGACACGGGAAAGGATCCATTTAAACTCAAACTGCCGTCGTCTGGATTGGACAACATTGACATTGCGGCGGTGATTGAAAAAGCGGCGAAGGACGACCTCTTCAACGACACCGCACATGTCATGGAAATGAACCCAGCGAAACTGACATCTTCGTCGTCACCACCTGAGCAAGTCAACGAGAAATCACATATGGACAAAATTGTAGAACAGACCAGATGCTTCTGTCAGTCACTTGTTCCACCCCCAATCGAGGTTGCTCCGCTCGGTCTCCTCCCATCAATCGCAATGAGCGGATTGTTTGAAGAGGAACAAGTTGCTCTCTCTGCTGCTCTTCCTCCTCCAGAGCATTTCTCGCAATATGGAAATGAATACACTGCCACACATCCGATTAATATCAACGATTCAGAAGACCCTTCTCATTTGATGTTCTCACTCGCTGACAAATGCATGCTACTTACATCTCCGCTCCCCGAAGCTATTCGGAAGCGAATGCAAGACGAATCTAAACGATTTGAACGAAAAGTCAACAAACGAGGCTTCGACAAACATGACACTGGTTCGAAGGAACTCCAACGAAGGACGAGAGACGCAAGAATTGCTGCCAATAGCCTTGCGATGCTCACTGGAAACCTCCCCCAAAATCCCATCACTCCGTACACATTGACATATCTCCGCTCTCTCTGGACTTGGCATCCATCAGCCCCATCCTTCTCAAATGATGACAATGCATCGGTTTACTCTTTCCACTCCTTCTCCCCCGACTTCTCCGTCCAACAGGCCACCTTCTTCAGTCTGCCAATTGTGACGGAGTCAGGGTGTGGAAAGATTCGTCATTCATTCAACGACACCCCCACATTTGGGCCGCCTTCCCTCCACTCTGTGAATCCCTACTTCTCTCTCCCTTCTGTAATTCGGAGCCTGTCGTATAAACTGGGGAGAAGTATTCTTCGTGAGAAGGAGTCATCATCAGTGAATACATCAGTATTGATACAACATCTTTCTTCGACACGACCTATTCAGTCTCCGGCGTTGTCTCCCATTACTTCGCATCATAGTCATTTCTTAACAAGAGCGTCTCCTCTTCTTACTTCGATGGTGTAAGAATTATGTTTTCTGTCTTTTTTTCCAGAAATGTGTATCAGATCTGTTTTGTTTTGTTTTTTCTTGGAAGATTTCAGCGTTAATTTCTCGTCCTGATAGATTCAAGTATCATCTTTTTTCGAGAATGGTTTGATCCACCGAAATGTGGAGCACCACTTTTAAACGTCTTAGACCGTATTACCTGCATGATTGCTACAACCTGATCATTGCATTTGGTCAAAAAAGCGATTTTTCATATCATAGCTTTCTGAGTGTCTGGGGAGAAATGAAGTTCAGTCTCATTCACGAAGTTCGCCCTGAAGATGTTGAAGATGATGATTTCCTCCAAGAATTGTATCGGATCTTCTTGGGTATACCATTTTTTCACTTCTCATTCACCACAAAAATTTCTCTCGCCAACAATTAATTCTTTTCTTTCGTTCGTAGACTTTCTCGGAATTCAAGATCAACCACCCTATGTCAGAGTAGGTGCAATTTTTGGACTGTATACTCTCTACTACACCCATTCTGGAGAGAAAATCCCAATTAAAGTTGACGATAGTTTGTCCAGACAGAAATATTCTTCAAGCTTTCTCTCGTTCATTATCGTTTCAAATGCCCTCTATTTCTCATCCGTCAACATTTCTATACTCTTTATCACTTTAGCTGCTATGCGTGAGCTCCTCCGTGTCCAACAAGAAGTCACCACTCTCAACGCGTCAGACGCCTTTTTTGCCCTCCGACACCTTCGTGTCGTTGATAAAGCCTTCACATACACTGCAGTGATGGAGACAATTGGACCACCTTTCACTCTCCCTGAAGAAGACGCGATTATTGCCGTCCCTGCTGACTGGCACACTCGCAACGGAATCCAACGAACTGTGGATATCTATCAAATGCAACAAATGCAAATGAGATACGAACGAGCAAAGGCAGATGCTATTTCCGATAGTCAGCGTGCTGGTGTACGCACCGATAGTTTGAAAATGGAAGACGAACAGAACAACGTTTTCCAACAAGCCTACGCTGAAATGCTCAAACATCAGACCACCGTTCAAAACAAACTCCTCGAAGGATTTTCCGATCTCAACCAGCTTGAGGAAAGACGCCAGGAAATGCGTCGAAATGCAAAGGCGCAAATCAAGCGAGATATTCCAAGTCGAATGGACGACTCAGATCCCAACATGGAGCCTATGGACGATAATGATGATGATGATATAATTCGTCGTCGGGGAGGGTCTGATGGGATGGAGGAAGATGGAGGGCGAAGATCCAATCATGTTCCTCAGAAGAGAGGGAGAAAGTCGATGTATATCGTGGACCAAGAGCAGCCAGCTCCAGTCAATCCGAACGATGTTCAATACCAAATGCAATTATATCAACAACTCGCGGCGATGACTCCCGAACAATGGGCTTATCTCGAACAACAGGATCCAAATTCGTATCAACAGTATAGAGCATACTACCAGCAATACGCACAGCATGCTGAGCAGCAGATGCAATAATGTTGATTTGAGAATGATTATTCTCTTTGCAACACATGATTTAATTTATTAATGGTTTCAGAATCATCACAGAGTTAAGTTGGGGGTTCAACTCCTAAACCGGTGTCAGTTTGTTGGATTCAATCCTTATTGACACTTCTTTTTGTGAGTTCACTGTGATGGCCCATTGCACCAGTAGACTTGAATGTTCTTCGGGCTACTTGTCCTTCTTTTGCCTTTCCTCAGGGCAATAGAATATGAATTCGAGGACTATTGGGCAGAACTCCAGAATAGAACAGAGGAACCTTATGAGGTCTGTTTTTAAACCCTTTTCATTATCTCACCAATAATGATGCTTACCCTCTTCTGTTCTCAAATTCTCTTCATTTATCGGAACTAAATTTACTGTTATACTGAAATCTGATGAATACAGCCGATTCCCAAACCTTCATACCGTATACATTCACTCTGTCTTAATTCATCCATTTCTTGTTCATTGTTTCTCCCATAGCCAAACCAACACATGATGCCTCGACCGTGAACCCGAAATACTTTGATCGTGCACCGCCTGATGAGCTCACAATCGAAACAATTGTGCCAGCTCGTCGTTGCACACGTCGGGTTCGAAAATCAGACGAAGTAGAGGTTAGTTTTCCATGTCGGCAGGAGAATATCGTGTCTTTTTCCTAATAGATCAGTTACAAGATTATTACGTATCGAGACATGAAAGTGATGGATTACACAGAACCAACAGAAGCGTATGTTTTCCGTGTTGGATATGGAGAAACAATCAAAGGAGTGGATGAAGTGTGTTGTTTTGTTGTTCTGTGATGAGTGTAGGGTATCATCGGGTGTTGCGTTGGTGAGACGCGCCGACTCACATTTCCACCATCCATGGGATACGGATCAAACGGATCTGGCCCAATCAAACGTATGCACTGAATGCCCATCATCATCTGAATCCCTTTGTTTGCCATAGCGGACGAGCCGTTGATTGTGGAGCTGACGCTGACAGACATGATTGCCCGCAGCTGGGACGATGCCTACCAACGTCGCGCGAAGAGCTTGGCTGACACAGCAAAGAGTGTGGCACGGACGAATCTGGAGGGATTGACGCAGCCGCCGTTCCAACGCCCTGTGCGCCACACAGTGACGATTCCGAAAGAAGGGCTGGAGGCGAAGGGGGGAGTGACGCAGAAGAGGATCAAGGCGATTCCGTATCCGCGGTTTGTGTACGAGCCGTTTGACCATTCGCGGGAGAACTACAAAAAGAGGCACGTGAAGAGGAAGGGGCGTGCGTGGAAGGAGTCGCGGCACTACGCGCGCGGCGAGGCGAAGTTGGACGACTACGCGCCGGGCTCAGTGCCGCCGGAAGTGCGGGAGAAGGCGCAGCCGGCACACCTGCGGGAGGAGAACGAGGGGCGGAAGAGGAAGGAGAGGAAGGCGGGCGAGGCGGGGGAGAGGAAGGTGCGGCCGAAGAAGGCGGAGGAGCCGAAGGTGAAGAGCGGGCCGGAATACCCGCCGCCCACACCGCCTGCACAGAAGGAGACAGCAGGCGAGAAGAACACGCAGGAGCCAGTCATCGCAGAGACACCCAAAGGTCCAGCTGTGGAGAAGAAGGACGCGGAAGAAGAGAAGAGAGAAGAGAAGAGGGAGGAGAAGAAAGAAGACCAACCGAGTGCGACCAAAGCCGAAACGACGAAGGCTGAAAATGAAGAGAAGCCAGAACAAGTGAAAGAAGAGCTTGGAGCAAGATCCGACATCCATGTTGATGAGCCTCTGCAGGACAAGAAAGATGAAGTTGAGAAAACGGAATTGTGATTTGGGGAGTGACTTACCCGTGTTTTGCGTACTAACATTCGTTCACCTTGTTTGCACCACTTCACGACAAATTCATTTGGTTTTGAAGATAATTTTGTAGGTTATTTGTTTAAGGTGATTTATTCTTTCTCTGAACCAGAATTTGACTCGGGATTTTGATCCTACCCTTTTCGAATTCACTCCTAATCATGATCATCCCTGTTCGTTGTTTTACATGTGGAAAAATCATTGGAGATAAATGGGAGCAGTACATGGAACTTATTTCTCATGTAGATGCGAATGGAGAAAAGATGCAGGAAGGGTTTTTGCCTTTTTCTAGGATTTCACCTTTTTCCAAACAGAAAAGCTCTTGATATACTTAAAATAGACAGATACTGCTGCCGAATCATGCTTCTGACACATGTTGATCTTATTGGCAAACTTCTCCTTTATAATAGTATTTTTCTGACTTTCTTCAATTACATTTTTCTTTCCACAGCTTCTGCGGCCACAGTTGCAGAATGAGTATTTATTTTTCTTTCTCATCTCAAAGTTTGAATAAAGATTGTTTTCCACTTCTGGAAAATTCAGGAGCTCTGTATAGTCAGAAATACAGAGAAACTGAGGTGATGAGAGAGAAGACATAATGAGACAAACAAACGAAGACAAGAGGTGAATAAATGAGATTGCACAGTTAGTGTTTCTTGACGACGGCATCAATTCCCTTTTCCAGGTATTCTTGGCGTGTGATCCAGAATTCTGGCGCATCCTTTCCAACTTCAGCCAACACACTCGCCCCGGTGAACACAAAGAATTTTCTACGTGGGGGATCTTCGATGTGGATTTTGACTTTGAGTTTTCCGTCTTTCTTCCCCTTCAACACGTTTTTGACGTAGAGTCCCTTGAGTTCCTTCTCGAGACGTGTTGGGAAACCAGGGAACATTGTTGTGCCTCCACTAAGCACAATATGTTCATAGAGAGCTTTGCGAAGATCGATATCAGAATCATTGATTGAGCTGAAAAGTTGGCCTCCAATGCCTTCTCCTTCAATATCCAGGAGACCTGGACGGAAGATACATTCTGGAGCCATGTATCGTTCCCTTTCCACTTTGATAATTCGGCCATCGGGGAGCTATGAGGGATCTCGTTGATGAGAAGAAAAATGTCGAAAAACCTTGAAGGATTCGGTCAGTGTAGTGGTTTCAGTTCCAAGTTGGTTCTCCAGAGGAATGTCGAGACCAACGTAGCAGCACTTTTCTTTGATTTTGTTGACAGTTTCAAAGTCTGCTGTTCGGTTGAAGGTGTATCTGAGTAAAAGTGAATAGAGGAAATATCGGACCCCTTCAAACGTAGAAGATCAATAAGATATTTTGTAATATCACGACCAGCAATATCCAGACGACGGACGCTGTTTGGAAGACCGTATGATTCGTACACGGGGATGATGTGAGTAACACCATCGCCAGAATCAAGGACAACACCAGTTGTCAGACCTTGGGCATAAAGTGTTAGAACAGCTTGAGTTGCAACATGGACTGCTTGGAATTGGTATTTATCAAACATGGCTTCCAACATTTTCTTTCTGTTGTTCACGGGATTCATCGCGGCTTCAGTCAACAGAACACGACATTCTTTGGGATCAATCTTGAGACGCTCGTAGAATGTGTAGTCCCACAGATGGTACATATCTTCCCAGTTTCTGATGATTCCATTTGCCACTGGATATGTGCATTCCAGCATCTGCCGAACAGCTGCAGCCTCAGATCCACACATGATATCCTGAAAGGAGAAAATGTAGGAGTACGAAATGATTAATTTTGTTTCGATGATTGTGGCTTTTCATTGAGAAAGAAACGAGATAATTTGTCCAAGATACCAGAACTTCAACGATCATTAAAACAAACTTTAATCTCAATGTTATCGATGACTTCTTCTGAACGAATCATAGGACGCCCAACCATCGACGGGAACATGTGGCTCGGGATCTTCTCACCAGCAAAGCCGGCTTTGACGTACTGAACGAGGAAATGATGAAGAAAGAATAGAATTTCATTAATCCAGATGACGAATTCTTGAAAAAGCAAACCCCTGTTCCATTATCTGAAATAACGATGCGACCTTCCGACATCTTGATCAAACCATTGAGCGATGTTCCTGAGAACACTTTTTCTTTTTCTTCAATTACTCGTATGTTCCATTAACTTTTCAATGAGAAAACATGTAGAATGAAGATTCCCCATTTGTAGCATTTCGATTTATTATAGTTTCCGATAATGACACCTTCTACAAAGATGTCGACTCTCTTCCGCATACAACTCTTACAGTGTGGAAATTATTTCATTTTATTATTATTATGTAGATTGGTGGTCTCTTTCTTGGGGATAATGGACAATATTATGTTTTCTGGGAAGGATCCAAGCGAATCGAATCGAACAGGTTTTCTCGAAAAGGAAGAACTTTAGAACTGAGTGAAGTTGTTTCATTCAACCAACAGTT
The DNA here is from genome assembly GCA_033064195.1 of Blattamonas nauphoetae. NCBI lineage: Eukaryota > Preaxostyla > Oxymonadida > Blattamonas > Blattamonas nauphoetae. The sequence goes on from JARBJD010000002.1 coordinate 359,462, forward strand.
GTTTACTATGTGTGATAACTCTGGCCTTTTGTACAAAATTACAAAATCATTGGAATTACAACCGATCCAGTTTCTATTCTCTGGTAACGGGACTCGCTTCGAAAATAACACTTTTCCAACAGTTTTACAATGTGAAGACACACCCAGAACTGGAATTCCATGTTCGTCAAGACCTCTCCCAGATTCTGCCCATATTAACTGCGTTTCTTTCCCTCCTCTCACACCTCCCACAACCCTGCCACAGCCTATCTCCATGATCAACCCCATGGACCAATCAATCACATCGCAGGTCCCAAATGAGGAGATGCTATCGCCATTCCATTCACCCACATCCACTCGCTATGATGTCCTCCCGGAAATGCAGAAGACGGAATGGGCGTGTGTCATGAACGGACAGCTCTTCATTGGATCAACAGGACGAGAGTTTATCAATTCAAAGAAGGAGCTTGTCCACAACGACATGCACTGGGTGTCTGTTCTCTCGGCAGAGGAGGACCGACCGATTGATTGGAAAGAACCATGTTTGTTCTTCCTCATTCTCATTCTCTCCACTCCTCTCTCCCCTCCATCTCCTCTCTCCCCTCCATCTCCTCTCCCCTCCATCTCCGACAGTTTCTGTGGTGTATCAAGACTGGACCGAGCTATACCGTCGGATGAGAGAGGCAACAGGCACTCTCCTTCCGGGCTATCTGCTCCACGAGGCTGTTGATCTGCATAAACCAACAGACAATCTGGTTTTTGTGCCAAAGCACGAGTCGCATGACACTTTCTACGATGCAGACATCGATGAGGTGTGACCAGTCTCCGTTATTTTCATGTTTTGTCTTCACATCACTCCTCTTCTTTCCAGTGTCTCGGCTCAGACAAGATCATCTTTGTGTCAAACCATTCCACAAACATCACAACACGCCGTCTCGGTCGCAAGGAGCCGTGCTGGGGGACCTCGACCTTCCGCTTTCTCCCCGATCAGTCGCATGACATGCCCCTCGTTTTGCTGAAGACAACCGAGCTGGCTCAGCAGCGACCCTCACTCGCCACGAAGTTGTGTGTGTACGACGGCCTTACAGGGAAGTCTCTCCTCCACCGCTCTTCGCGAGATGTGGAGCCCCCTTCGACATACTGTCCGGACTTCGGGAAGGAGAAGTACGAAGAGACATGGACAGAGGACGAGTGTATTGCAATCACTGACGGAGAGAAATACGAAGGCCTCGCTTTTTTGGAGGGAACAGAATTGGAGTCTGTGACAATATGGCGAGGAAAAATTATCGACCTCAAACACATTCCCACTTTATAATGATGCATTCCTTCTTTTCAGCAAGTTGTTTACACATGAAATGGAAATTAAGAAATTGAACTTGTCATTCAGCATAGAGATCATCCGATGGTTCTCTGTTGTGTTTTCGTTTCGACCTGATCTGTTGAGAGGCCACTTTCAGTGTCTGAGAGTATGCTGCCCGTTCAGAGTATGAGGTGAGACACATCTGAGTGACGCCGAAGAGATACGACATAAAGAGCCACAAGGCAAAACACGCAAAGAGAAAAGAAGGACCCAAGAAATAGGCCAAAATAAATAACGCGATTGTGGTGACTGTTGTGAATGATTGCTCGTGGAAAAAAGTCCTGATTGTGTTGGTATCACCGGATTTTGCATTGTTTTTAAGTCTGAGGCCGAAAAGTCCGTGAACGAGGAAAACAATCGCAAAAACGACAAATGGAAGAACTTTACTGTTCTGTAATTTGGTGTGGAAACTCTTGAGAATATTGAGAAAGAGGCTCCAAGGTGACTTTGAATGGTGTTTTGAGGATCGTGAATCTTGGTCATGATTCTGTTCATGGCTGTTTGAACTTTGATAATTTGGAGTATCTTGATCAGGAGTAATAGGATTTGTTGGAAGGATGTCGACATAGTTGTTGATTGACGAATCATCAAATGGTTGTTCTTCTTCCTGTAGTACTGGCTCTGAGGACGACCGTTGTTCCTCAGAAGAAGGTTGTTGGTATATCGTATCATCTGTACAATATGACGGACGGACTAGACAAATTGCTGAATTGAAGAGTTGGGAAGGGCGAGGCCAGTTTTGGTGCGTTGTAACGTACGATGTAGCTTCGACAACAGGGGCAACCTCTTGCGAATGTAGCACAAACAAGGCTGTAAGGATACAAAGAGCGTCAACTATCGCGCTAAAGATTCCCATTTTGATCCACACACAATTGAGAGCGTATGGGTGCAACCGACTTAGACATGAACACCAACCACATTAATTTCATTGAACATAAAAAACAATATACCGAGAGTGAAATGAGAAAAGGACTCTTATCCGAGAAGAAAACTGAAATATGGTATCGACATGATCCGGACGTTTCTTCCCAACTCAGCACGAATACAGATTGACCGTCGCATTTTTATGAAGTATCACAGCATAACCCAATGACATAAGAGCACTTTTTCAACCATCACACTGGAATGGCACGAACATCACGAAGAAGTTCAAACGCAGATCCTTGTCGTGTTCAGGACATGAAACTCTCTTTTCATTTCGGGAAATCATGACACATTAGCGGATATGAATCGAACATCAATATAAACTCATCAGCATCCCCTAAATCGGAGTTCAGCGAATGGATCCACTGGATTGCATCACATTCTCCACACCGATCGTTCGATTTCCCTGTTTGTCGTATTATTTTCATCTATATTCTGAAGGACACCAGATTTATCAAACGATATCTTCAATAAAGTCCAGTCTGAAAGACAACATAAGTCCACGAGCAAATTCATGATTTACTTCCGAAAACAATCAGTTTACCGTTCTGAAAAATAGTACATGACGTTGGAGGGTATCTTTCAATCCATATGAGATGGTTTTTGTTCATTTTTGGTTTAATCTTTATGATCAGGTGAACGTCTTTTCGAAACAATCGAACCATTTCTGTTTTGCGTCACGTCTCTCGTTGATGGCTCCATCAAACTTGATCAAGATTCTTCAATAGCAAGTTCGGACATTTATCTTCAATATACCCGAAGCTCAGACGATTCGATGGAATCGATTAATAGCAATGGTCCGGACATCATTCGAAATCTTTTCAAGCAACTCTCACGATCAAGATCATCACCCACCAGTCGTCAATTTATTCTGTCCGGATCTAAAAAGAAGATATTTGATGAATCTTTCAAAAATTTTCCAGAATGACAAAGAATAGAAGACCAAACTAGGACAATCTATCTCACAATGATCTGACCAAGTTCTCAAGAGAAATCAACAATTCCTGCTCGAACAGAAAAAAATGACAATAACCATGTCAATGGATCACGTCTGTCTTTTTTTGAGTTTCATTTCGTCAGAATCAGACAGTATTGACAGAATTGATGGCATATCTCCTTCGATTGGACTCGTTCACGATTTACCTCGATTCAAAAGTGATGATTCAGATACGTATACATCCCCGACATCATCCACAACAGTTCAAAATCGATGTAGCCCTGAAATAAAATTTGCACGAAAGAAAGAGGACGGAAAGGATCATCGCCATGATACACCGCTTCTCACTTAATATCAGCTCGGAAAAGAGTGAGATGTCGCAAGAGAACCAATTCAAGAAGAATACAACACAATAAAGACATTGAAGTTCTGATTGACCACAAAAATGGAAAAAACAGTGAAAGGATCTTTGTCTGTTTTCTTCTCGGATAAGAGTCCTTTTCTCATTTCACTCTCGGTATCTTGTTTTTTATGTTCAATGAAATTAATGTGGTTGGTGTTAATGTCTAAGTCAGTTGCACCCATACGCTCTCAATTATTTGTTATTTTCCTCTAAAATTTGAACTCTCTCTTAAATCGAACATTTTATTACATTCTCCTCTATTCTCCAATATGGTGTTGATGTTTGCAGGATACGCTATGAGTGCAGATAATAGATTGAGAGGATGCGTTTTTTGGTCTGTCGTGTGCAAATGGGTTAATTGGAGGTGATGCGTGGAAAGGAGAGACGAACGAGGTTGAGAGGAAAACAAATGATCGCCGTTCAGCATTCATGATGAAATGATCGCAGGACAGGCGAAGAGAATCCATCAATTAAAAGCCTAGTTCGAGCTTTGTTCAATACGGCGTGGGCGGAGGTTGTGGAAGTTGTCAGTCTTGATGTAGGAAACAGCGACGTAGTACTTGTCTTTGGCTTCTTCGTCTTCAGAGAGTTTGCGTTCGAAGCGGACGCGGATGCGACGAGGTGGGTTCCTAATTCCCTTCTTCCAAACATACAAGTTGACCTCTGGGTCAAGACGGACATCTCTTGTGCGAGTGAATTGCTTGGCAAACTTTTTAATTGTTTTGATAGCGCGAGGTGCCTTTTTCTTGAATTGAAGTTCGTGGCAAGCCTTGTGCAAGTTGATGGTCATTTCCAGAGTCTTGGGTCCCTTGTTGCGTTTTTCAATCTCCTTTCCCTTGATAATTTTCTTTCCCTTCACCATCTAGATCAAATACCAACCAGAATGCGAAAGAAAGTGACGAAAACGTGATCGACCGGAAAGTGAGTGAGATATTGAAAAATAACTTGAATAAACTGTTCAGAATGACAAATATCGAACGAAAATGTACAGAAATACTTCGAAACTCCTTCATACGATGCTATTGGGTCAGCCGCTTATTTTGACGCTTCGAATTCTGTCTCATCGGAAAAAGTCGGAGCTGGGTCGATCACATGACACATTTCAGTTGTTGAGAGAGCCGTATTTTTCTTCCATTAATGGATTCATAAAACCTGACATTGTTCATACTCATCTTTACACACCAATTCTCTGCCTGTGGATCCTAAATTTCCTCTCTCATTCAACCAAATCGATCATGTCATCCAACAAAGGTTCGCACTCAAATATCTCACATCAAAACTAAACATTTCCGTATGCAACCATCACAGACTCCACAGTCAAACACAAATATTCAGAGAATTAAGCCATCAACCACATTACAGAGAGGAAATATAAACTCATCTCACAAACCTGTCTCATTTAACATCACCAATCGTTCGTTGACCACGTTTCCATCGCCACTCCATGCTCCAAATACTTCGATTATTCAAAAAGAAACCATAAAACAACAACCAGATGATGGAAATCAAATATCTGACAACCAAAACACAGAAAACATTCCTTATACTCTTAGAAGCATGACAAAAAATGTAGAAGATCCGAAAGGCAACGTTCTTGATCAAATTATGTCATTTTACTTGCAAGAAAGCGATACACAACCAAACAGTTCATTTTTGCAGAGTATTGACCCAGAGGAACTGATTTTTTCTCAACATCGAGCCACTCAATCTATTGCATCATTTTTTCATCACATCCTTGAATCTGGGTCCATTTGAACCATTTTCAGTATTTTTCATACCGTTTCCTATGAATTATCTCCATTTCAATACCTCTTTCACGAATATGATAGACAAATTCTCATCGATCGTTTTCATCGCATGATTTCCTTGTATTCTTTTGAATGATCATCAACTGAAGTGTATGGGTCGATCAATTCGGAATGATCGCAAAGCTCCATCCTGCCGAGTTCAAAAAGACGATTTTAGATGTAGTTCAACGTTGTATTGCTTGCGATACAAATGAGAAAGATTGGACACTCTCAGATGTCCAACAAATCCATCGAATGCTTGGTGGGACCGTTCCGGTTGGAAGAAAGGAAGACTTGCTTATAATTGCACATGAAAGAATTGTTCAATACATTGTTACCGAGGATAATGATCATGGTGTGTACTTTTAGTGACAAATACCATCATTTTTGTGCACTTTGTCTGACACCTTTCTTCACTGGCTTATCCCTGAATATCAAGGCTTTTCAACGCATTTATTTGCATATCCTCTTGTTGCGCTGATGCGAAGAACAATTTCATTTTCTCCGGATGTTGATGATGTTCAATTGATCATCCAAATTCATTTTGACATCGATGGCGATGTTCCAATCGGAAGTTCGGCATCGTTGCGCACTAAAGCACTTCGTAAACTTGTCTATGCCCTCCAAGACGAAACAAATGCTCTTCCGAATGTCTCCGGCTATGAAAAGAATCTTATGATTTCTGTCGACTCTGATCCATTCGTCAGAATTGCTGATGATTGTGGAACAATGCAAGCTCTGCTTACGATTCATGCACCAGAGATGGATGACAGGACACAAAGAGAACGACTGTGCGTCTGTTTTGTTGTCAGCACGTCACACGCAATGGAGGAAGGAGGTCGTCTGGACGACATTCTTGAAGGAATCAGCGAAGCAGTCACTCTTCTCGATTCTGACGACTACTTCTCGCTTGTCACCTTCAGCCGTGTCGCAAGTGTCTCTGTTCCTCTCTGTCGAGTCGGACTTCTCCGCCACAACACCGAAACAGCATCGGACAATTCAATTTCAGAGTATTCGGACAACGAGACGTTCAATTCGGATTTGGGCAACGACGACGGTGCAGACGACGAGCAAAGGGCTGGCCCGGATCCATCAACTGTGAACTTGGAGAAGGCTTTCAGGAGCATCCGAGGTGGTACCACAGCCAATGTCTGTGAGGGACTGGATGCAGCCATCAAGGAAATCACGAAGCATGCACACGACGGACTCATCCCTCGCACCTTCCGCCGAGTTGTGATTATGATCGGCAACGGATGTGTGAACGAAGGCATCCGTGATGTCAGCATGATCAGTGCCATGGTCAGAAGGTATCGACAGAATGACAAGGACAACACGGCGGGCAAACCAAAGCCAGTCTCGTTCACGATTTCGACAATCGGAGTGGGTGTGCAGACAGCGGAGGAGGAGAAGGTGCTCGAGAGCATCGCCCTTCACGGCGGAGGAGAATACTGCTGGTGTGCAACGAATGAAAACGAAGAAGTGCAGAACGTGATCGTCAACGAGACAATCAGCTGGAAGTTACGGACCACACACGAGTTGAGTGCGTCGTTCATGGGTGTGGAGGAGATGTCGTCACTCTTCACACTTCCGCCACAGACCTTCAACACTGAGTGCACTTCTGTCGCTGGGCACCACTCTCGCATCATCCGGATGGACCCTGCCGAACTTGCAGAATCCATCAACGTTGCCGACCTCAACGATCGGTTGATGGTGGAGGGTGTGTCCGATGAGAACAATCCCTCTCCTGTCGTCCAAAAACCGAGGCTCATCCAGCCGACAAAGAAAGATCCCATCAAAATGCGAAACGTGACCCCGTCGGATCTTGTCAGCGGAGAAGAGCGGCAGATGCTGTTCAACGTCAAGTTGTGGATGAACTCCACGTCGTACCAGTCGAAAGGAACATCTCCGACTCAACTTGACCTTCCAAAACAACCGATTGGATGTATCCTCGTCCGCTTTCGATACTTCCGGGAAGACCACACAGATACAGTTGTCATCCCGCTCGTTGCTTCGACGATCGAAGAGCAGAAAAGCACACCGAGCCCGTCTGACCTTCTCAATTTCGGAAGTCACAGACCCGCCCAAGTTCCAGTCAATCTTTCGTTCCGACCGGACACAGCATTCAAAGACGAGTTGGAGCAACTTGTCGAGAAGAGCGAGAAGAACGGGTCAATTGAGCGATTGAGAGCGTTCAGCGAGTACACCGAAGTCAACCAAGAAATGAAGGAAGCTGCTCTCGTCGCTGAAAAAGGAGACATTCAAAATGCTCGCGACAGACTCACCCAACTCCAGAAGAGAGTGAACGCATTCACCGCTCCTCGTCTTCTCAGTAAAGAGAGGATCATGCGAAGAGTTGTCGAAATTGTCAAAGAAATGGGCCAACCCCTTCAACAACAACTAACCGAGAACGAGGACGAGTTCTTACATCCTCTCCCCAACCTCTCGTTCATCGCTCCTCACTTCACCACTCAGGACCACTACGACATCCAACAATTCCGCTCGTACAACCAGCTGATGAGCTGTGATTCTCGCATCCACCACCTCCTCTCCATCATTCTTCAGTTTCTGGCTCGCCCACCACCATCCCAAACACCATCCATCACTATCGAGCACTTCACCATTGCAGCCCGCCAGATCTCATACTACAACTCCTGCCTCGCATTGGGATCAGGAAGCCACATGGCTCTCAGCATGACCGAACAGTCAAGTTCCCTCCACAACCTCATCCCTCTCTCGTTCATCACGTCTGCCCGGAAGGCCAAAGAAAGCCCAGCTCAGACGAGCAACATCGCACAGGTCGATTCAGAGTCGGCCACACAGTCTGACTACTCTGAGTCCAGCGATCGCCACCACAACATGGAAAGAGGAAGCGCGTCGGGAGGAAAGGTCGGTCAGAGTGGGCCGAGAGCTGATTCCGAACAGCAATTGTCGCGTTCTGGCCATTCGAAGGATCCAAATGACGTGAAGCCCTCGTTCTTCTCTCGGTTTGGTCGAAAGAAGAGAGGCGAGGGATATCGATCCCTTTCCGGCTCCAGCGACAACGACAGTCTGACGGGAGGATCAAACCAAATCTCAGACAGCGATGGGCGAGAGCGCATTATCACCAACCAACCCAGACTGTCTGGAATGGGGAACGATTCCAACAGTGATCGTGGCGGAGGGTTTACAGGAGAGCAAGCATCCTCCAAGAAAACTCAGAGAAAAGAGAAGGGTCCAAAATCATCAACCAAAACAAAACAACCTGTCTCACAAATAAAACCGATTCGCTCAAGCCGAGGCCCATGAACTTTCGTTATATTCTAGTTCTCACTGTGTTAATCTTCTTTCTCTTTGACTTAATCATCTATTGGATCTTCTCCAGTGTTTATCAACTTCAATTTGTTTTATTTCGGCACCCTCCCTTTGGAATGTTCGACCTCTCACATTTTATTAAATTCCTTGTTTCTATTGACCAATTTGACGATTTTCATAAGACCATGAGTTGATCCAACCATGATTTTCTTCGAAAAGGACTGTTCAGCTCAGTTAAACGATATCGCTCTTTCCTGTTACATGAAAGAGATCATAGTTGTCCAAGGTGTGATTTTTCGATCTCTCCATTGTCATTTTCCCTGTGATCCACAAATCTAAACACATGTTTGTATGTCTAGTTGGCCAATGTGGAAATCAAATTGGACATAAATTTTGGCAGAATGCGCTTGAAGAATTTCGTGCATGCAAAGATAAACCATCACAGGAGACATTGAGCAGTTTCTTCCGCATCGTAGATGACCGGTCTGTAATGTCTTGTGAGAGCACGAACAGTCTTGACATGTGGCTTTTTCATGATTACTGGATTCATTATTTTTCTATCATTCTTGTTATGCTATACAGGGGCAATCCTATCTTGAAAGGTCAGCCAACAGAAAATATTCAGTTAAAATGTCGCGTGTGCTCTCTGCTATCCTCCTCAAAATTCTTGAATATTCTGAAAAAGTGCAGTCCTTGTTGATTGACACCGAAGAACGAGTTCTTGATCGCCTTTATTCTTCACAAATGCGCCACTACTTTGATGACACGCTAAACGTTCGAGCTGTTTCTGGTGCTGGAAATAACTGGTATTTCCATGTTAAACTTTCTTTTTTCTTACCTCTCCAGGGCATGTGGATATTTTGAATATGGGGACGAGCTTTTGGACCAAATGAAAGACAAACTCCGACGGTATCCGATTGTTTTGTTCGACACAACCAGTATTCTTGAAGAGTGCAGTTCCCCGCAAGCATTTTTCGTCCTTCACAGCTCTGGTGGAGGAACTGGTGCTGGCTTAGGGTCTCGTTTGACGGAAGAGATGCGATACGAGTATCCTGAAGTGTGTCCTCCGCCTGTTCAACTCTGCCCCTCCATTTTCACTCAGATCCACTCATTCTCCTCATGTGTGATTCCATCGTCTGTGGATGATGTGAACGTGTCACCATATAATTCTCTCCTCACTGTCAATTCCATCTCCCAGTTCACTCATGGAATCTTCCCCATCCAAAATTCTGCACTGCAGTGGATGGTTCAGAAGGCCACCGAGAAGGCTGGAAAGAAGACCAACATGCATGTGCTTGGTCAACAGGATTCTGTTTGTCGTCTTTGTTCTTATCTGTCCAGAAAGACAAGGAGAAGATGCCGTACGAAGCGATGAACAACATCGCTGCCCGGGTCTTGACAGATCTGACCAGGTATTCTCGTGTTGGTTGACGTTACATCATTATTGTCAGCTCGATGCGTTTTGGAGGGTCTCTGAACTTGGATCTGAACGAAATTACCACAAACTTTGTTCCTTTTGAGAAGGCCAAGTTCATCTGCACATCAATTTCACCACTTGCCCAAAGCAGTGATCGACGGCAGCTCGTCAATCTGAGGCCCATGTTCGATGAGGTGTTCCAAAAGGACAACCAGCTCATCTCTGCTGCCCCGTTGATGTATCAGTATGTGTAGTCCCATGATTCTGTGACGTATTCACTCCTTCCCCTCTCTTCTCTTTCAGATATCTCAACTGTGGTCTCTTTGCTCGAGGTGAGTCGATTGATATCAGCGACATGCGTCGGGAATTTAAGATGTGTGCTCCCTTCCTTGTCATTGTGTAGAGGAGTGTCGCAAATCCGCATGCCCTGGTTCAACCCAAACGCTTTCAAAGTTGGGGTGTGTTCACAACCTCCCCCTGGAGTGGTCTGTCCCTCTTCTTTTCATGTTTCTTAGCATCACTCGTTGTTGTGTGTGGCAAACAACACGTGTGTGCGGCTCCCTTTGACAGACATCATCGACCGATTCGGGAAACTCTTTAAGCATCGGGCTTTTATCCACCACTTTACGGAATACGGTCTCAGTATCGATGACATCAGGCACGCTCGAGATAATTTGCAGGATATTGTTGATTTCTATGGCCAACTGGAAAAAAATGAGATTCCTACTCATGTCGAGCAGTCAACTCCATTATTTTGATTTAAACCGATTCATCATTTTATGACAAACATTTCACCCATGTTTTCATTGTTTTGAACCATTCAAGACCATCTTCTTTCTTCCTCATCATCTTCCATCAATCCAAAGAAAAAAAGGGTCTCAATGTCAGTCCTCACACTTGCAGATGGGCTTCTATCACATAGTGATCTCGAAGAATTCCTATATTCATTGACATCATTGACAGGAGAGAAACCAAAGAGACTCTATGAGCATAGAATTTACCTCAAAGGAAGAGACGGTTTCCATCTCTAATATCACTCAATTTAAACTATTTCTCTCATATTTGTGATTTTTATTACTATGCTATATTCTTTTTCAGGTCAACTGTACCTGTCTCGTCGTGAGATTCCAATACCAGAACAACAGCCAGTCCTCCACGAACGTCCATTATTTCTCACGGATAATAAGAATATGTCCCGATGGAACTTGTTTCGCCTCGGATTCGATCATTTTGATGAGAGAGAAGTGTCTATTTGCCGTTTCCACAGCTACCCAATTGACCAAGGAAATATCACGGGATTCCTAACTGATCTCGGATATACGAGTACATTCGAACAGGTACGTGTAGGATACAGATTTGAACATCCAAATTCATCTGAAGCTACCGTATTCTTTCCATTAGGAGTCGAGAAGAAGTTCAACATCCAATTTCTCTATGTTCCAGGTTCCTCCGAGGGTGAAACTATTGATCCAAAAGGGTACACTCCCGATCAATGGGTTGTTGAAGTTGGGATTATCACACCCTCTGAAGAAGTGAAGAAAGGAAAGCTGATCATCCAAGAGTGGAAACGAGCGATTGATCGCTTTGTTGATCTTGGAAAACAAACTCGCTGAAGACAATGAAACCATTGTGATACCTAAGATCTTTTGATTTATCTTTATTTGGAACATTTCACAACTCAATCTTTATTCCTTCTTTATCTCTCTGAACTTGCCATATTTTGATATACTAACACAAATTGACATTTATTTTCCTTTTAAACGGAAAACTATCTATACTGATCAGCACATTGGATTCAAGATTTGTGATCTCGCCCTCGGTTTCATAGTCAAGTCATCTTGTCACGAGAAATGGACACCAAAAAACTAAATAAACTCTTCCAAAAGATTGGACAGTTCGCGGAAGATGAAGAATATGAGGAAATTATCCCTATCGCGGATGAGAGTCTGGACTTTTATTTCATATTATCCTCTTTGAATTTGACAGTTCTCAAGGAAGATGCAACGAATGCCGACGCCCTCAAATGTAAACTTTTAGCATTGCTCCATACAAATCAGAACGCAGAAGTCCTCGACATTACCAAAGACCAGTCACAATTTGTTTTTGAGCGAGCGTACGCACTGTACAGGCTGCAAAATTATCAAGAAGCCTCCCAAATTGTGGACAAAATAGTCAACCCTCCATTGAATATCCAATTATTGGCTGCCCAATTGGCTTTTCGTCTTGAAGACTACCACAAATCTGCCGACCTCTTTGAAAAACTACTCCAGCTTCAACCGGACAATGAAGAGATCAAGGTGAATCTAGCGGCTGCATATTCAATGTGCAAACCTGAACAGGCAATCAGCCTTCAAAGCCAAACGACAAAGAAGAAGGAAGAGTTTTATGAAGGTATTTTCAACCAAGCATGTGCCCGTGTTTTCACTGGAAACTATCAGGAAGCACTCCGACTTTTGGATGAATCTGAACGATTGTATCGAGAGGACAACAAGGATGAGGCGCCAGGCATGATCGAAAAGGATCTTGCACCGATTACAGCTCAACGCGGGTATATCTATGCAAGACTCGGAAAAATTGGAAAAGCACGCGCAATTTTTGCCAAATTAGTCACTTTAAAACTGTCAGATCAGGCACTTGTCGGAGTTAACTGGAACAATCACATTGTTCTGATGGGTGGAAAAGTTGATTCTGTGGCAATTCGAAAGTTCAGAAATAGTACACCAGAGTCAGTTATCCTCACTAAAATGAATGGAATGCAACGAGAGGCAGTTCTTACCACAAAGTTTCTCCTTTCAATCAACAGTCGTTCTTTTGAACAAGCACGAGAAAGTTTAGCTCTCCTCGCCCCAGCGTCTCAGCCAGTGTCATCAATTGCAGGTGTCATGCAGATTGCACTCCGTCTGAGCGACAAAAAGACAACAGACCAAGAAGACGTCATCGCTGCTTATCTCGCTCAGAACGGAGGAGACAAGTCTCATGTCGCATTGATCCAAGCTGGGCATCTGTTGAGTGAAAAGAAAAACGAAGAGGCACTGCGAATGATTGTGGACCACGTCAGCCCAGCACTCCTCGTCACTCCGCCCATGTTGGGTCTTATCTCCACAATCCGCCAAGCACACGGCTGCAGTGGAATCACTGCACCTGTATCTATGGCAGATGCACTCAAGATTTGGGAAGCAGTGGCTTCAGCTAAAGAGAAGGAAACAGAGGAGACAAACGAAGCAAGGAAAGCAAAGAAGGGAAAAGGTGAGAAGGACGGGAGTGCGGAACAATCCAGCAACGAATCATTCCAACCAACACTTGGCACTCTGTTGACTGTTCCAACTGTCACCCAGCCCGCCAGCTTCAGCTTTGGCTTTGCGAGTGAAGCGGAGCTCAGACAGAACTATGCTGCCCTGTTCCACCTCTCCCCAGCCTCGATTGGTGCTGTCTTGAGCTCCCTCCGAGTCTCGAAAGCTCGTGCCGACCTTCAACATCGCCAGTACCAGGAATCTCAGAGAGAGTGGGAGTTTGTGGCGCGCTTGGACGGAGGAAGGTCTCCACAAACACGACTTGCCAATGCTGTATGCCTCTCTTCTTTTCGCATGTTCTTCAGGCTATTGCTCTTACCAAGGTCGCGTTGAAGGCTGGAGATGCCGACCAAGCTGTTGAAAAACTCAAAACATGCCAAGCACTGGATGCGGCTGATGCAGACGGACTGGAAGGGGCCGAAGAGCTTCTGAAGGGATTCAATCCTTCTCGCAAGGAGCAGCGCAGAGAGAAGAAGAAGGATCCAAGTGGAAAGAAGAAGAAGGTGAAGGCGATGAGGCATCCACCAAAGAATTTCAATCCACAGGGAAACCCCGATCCAAACCGATGGGTGTCTCGAAAGGTGCTCCAAGAAAGAGGAATCGGGAAGAGGAAGGGAAGAAAGATGAAGGCAGAGGCAACTTACGGAAAGGGAATCTCACAAGGTTCAGCCGAAGTGGCTGGCGTCTATGTTCAACAGCGCACACAAGCTGAAATCGAGCAGGACAAGATGATGGAGAAATTGAAACAAGCAAATGTTCCGCAAGCCAAGAAAGGTGGAAAGGGGAAACGTCATTAATCACAACACTGATTTTTGGAAGTTTTAGTAGATTTTGAAAGTTATATTTGAGAAATATCTCTTCATTGTCCTCGTCTAGCTCGAAAGTTCTCAGGTCATGGGCCCAGAAAAATCCCCCTTTTGACTTGATCAACTCTCGAAATGGTCAAATTGTGTGTCTCGTTCTAACTCGACGCCATTTGCTTCTATATCATGCCCTTTGTCCATTTTTTCATTTACTCTTTCTTTTCACATTTTAATCGGCCTCTTCCATCATCTCCATCTCTCAAACCCTCCACAACAACAATCTTTCTCTTTTATTCCTCACACAGCTTCAAAGAAGGTCGTGTGGTCGTCATGCTGTCTGGCCGTTATGCAGGCAAGAAGGCTGTCATCCTGAAAGCCGTCGAGGACAAAACTCGCAAACACCAACACCCCCACATCCTCGTTGCTGGAATCAACAAAGCTCCAAAGCGTGTTGCCACCAGAATGGGTCAGAGACGTATTACCAAGAAGAGCGGTCTTAAGCCATTCGTTAAAGTCGTCAACTTCTCCCATGTTCTCCCAACACGGTTTGTCCTTTATTTACAGTACTGGAGTCATTCAATTATTCGCATTTGTCATTTTGCATTATCTTCAACATTTGTTTAACTTTGTTTTTCCTCTCTTAGTTACTCATGCGAAATCCCATCTCGCAAAACAATCACAATTGAAAAGGTTAATGATCCAGTTGCTCGTCGTGGAATCCGCAAAAACTTGAAGAAAGTTTTCGTTGAGAAGTATTTTCTTTTCTTTTACACATTTCTCACTAACCAGATACCAAAACGGCGAGAACAAATGGTTGTTCCAAAAGCTCCACTTCTAAGGATCTTTCCTAATTCAATTCATGACGATTGCGCGAAGTGATCTCTTGTGATATTCCTCAAACAAAAAGGATTCAGAAGCACCACACACTGAAAGAAACGGAAAATATCAAGAATCGGGTTCGAGGACAATTAATTGTGAAAATTCGTTAGCGAGTTGCTTTGTTGATGCGGGATCGGTATAATTCAGAGAGGATATAATTCGGACAATCTGGGAATAGGTTGTAGCGAAATATTCCAGTGTGTGAATGTATTCTGCAAGAGCTGCCTCGTCCTGACAAGAAAACTTGCTAAAGGAAGAATAGAGTACATGTTCAGATTTTACAACATCATCAACAATCCCTTGTAATTGTACAAGAAGTTCACGAAAATGAGGGCTGAAATATGGTGAATGCAAACTTATTGACAAACATTTGACTTCTAAGTGCGGAGTTATATCGCTCACATTGTTCAATATGCTTTGAGAGGAGGATATTCATGAAATTTGGGATGGTAGAGAGAATTCCCAAGTTGTTTGGAACAATCATCGAAATTCGGGCCGAAAGGGTTGATATGACAGAAAAATACGTGCAGCAATCACTGTGCCGAGAAACCCACTGCGATGAGACTTTCTGCATGAAGTTGAGACGATCCGAATCACAGTTTAATTTATTCCTCGCCAACATCGTTAACAGAGACGATACCTATCATTTGTTCTCACCTATCTGATGAGTCTTGAACAGTCTTATCTGAAGAAGGCCAAATTAATGCCGGGTGATTTTACCTTTCAAGAGATCCTCGGATTCGGTACTTTTTCCACGGTATCGCTCTCTATCATTTAATTGACGGTTCTGTACAATCTAACAGGTCTATAAGGCAATACATAATCCAACTCAGCAAGTTTTTGCGATAAAAAAACTCACAAAAGTCCAACTCATCAAGAATCATATCGAACAGTCAGCGTTTCTGGAAAGAGATACCCTCAGTAAATACCCTCACCCTGGAATCATTGGATTCTATGGCACCTTTACTGACCAGGATTTTTTGTGTATCATCCTTTTTGTTGTCGCATTATGTTCTCTCACGCAACAGATATCATTCTAGAACTCTGCAACACAGATCTTGGTAAATTTATACAAAAACCTTTGTCAAGTCAATTTGCACGGTTCTATGCCGCTGAAATTCTTGAAGCTATCGACCATCTTCATTCACATGGGTTTCCACATCTCTTGTTCATCTGTTTTCTTCAGAATTATACACAGAGATTTGAAACCAGACAACATTTTTCTGACTCCCAAGGGACACATTCGACTAGGTGATTTTGGAAGTGTTTTGGTAGAAGGGAAACAGGATCCATTTGGTTTGAGACATTCACCCTTTACATCTTCATTTTCTCTCTAAATAGCAACAAAAGTCCCAGGACGAAGTAAGCAATTGGTTGGAACACCTCGATATGTATCGCCAGAGGCAATTAAAGGGCAGTCACAAACCTCGGCTTCGGATCTTTGGGCATTTGGACTCATCCTCTATTTCCTCCTCACTGGCAAACATTTATTCAATCAACCGACACAGTTTCTAGTTATGTGTCAAATTCAAGCGGGACAGTATCAATTAAATGCGGTCAACGATGAAGCTGCATGTGATCTGATCCGCCGCCTGGTTGTGGTGAACCCAGCTGAACGGCTCACAATGAAGAAAATTAAATCTCATTCGTTCTTTACCAACATCACGTGGGGTACGCTTCACATTGCAGTGCCGCCATATATGAACATTCCATTTCAGCCTGTCCAGCAGACAAGAGCAAAACAACAACCATCTCAAAGTAGTCGCCATTCCAACTTCCTCGCCTCCATATCTCAGTCTGGCGAGCCCTCACGTGCGGAAGGGTTGCCTCAGTCAAAAGCGGTGGACAGAAATGGATATGCGTCGATTGGGCCAGCGGGCATGACATTTCTGAAGGGGAATGAGAAAGATGGGTCTGAGAAGCACCGCATCTATCCACTCAACCTCGACGAGACATCTCCGACAGTCGATCACTCATCAGCAGTAACACCAGCCCAAACACTTAACGCAGACAACCTGCCTGGGAAAGTGCAGCAGAGCTCGTCAACGCAGGCATCATCCGGAAAATCTGAAGAAGCACCAGTTCTCTCATCGCCTTACAGTGGAAGCCGTGGCTCACCTGAGCAAACACTCAGCTCATTTGATGGGAAAGCTCCTGTCGGGCTTCAGGTTGAAATCCCAGATTCATTTCCTTCGCAGCCAAACCAAGTCTCCCCTCACGCTCCAACACTTACTGCTCCCCACCTCATCTCAGTCTCGTCACCAAACAAGGGGCTTCCTTCATTGTTCCAGTCTCCATCCGTGAAACATCTTCCAACTCCTCTCCAAGGGCATGCCACACCATCCACAACTTCTGTTGCTACTTCTGAGACAGAGACTCTGTCGACTCACTCTCCGTCTGTCCATCCCGCCAAAGCCTCAACATCGATGAAAGCGGAGTCTGTAACTGTGTCAAGGACATCGACTGTCACAGCTTCAAATGACTCCACACTCACAAACCTGACCGACAATGAACATCAAAATACACAATTGTATTCACAGAACCATCCAAATGTCCCAAAACTGTCACTCGGTTCAAACAACATTTCTGGAGGGAAAGTCCGCCAGTCTCAGAAAGGAAGAGAGAAAGAAAGCCAAGTTCAAGGATCGACTGCACAGAAAAAAGGGAAAATGGGAGATAGTTGGAATGAAAACAACGACGAACATCTCACGTCTACACTCGACACAAGCAGTGGAGAAGACAAGGAAGACACACACAAAAGCGGGCAAGATTTGAATGACTCCAGCGAGGACCTCAAAAGCGATTCGGAGCCCAGCTGGGAATCTGAAGAGGAGGAGGAGGAGGAAGAAATTGTTCAGCTTCGTCGTGCTCGGAAATTGAAGAAACAGAACATGGAACGCATACGAAAATTCTATCCAAACATGCATTTTGAAGTGGATGACATTTGGATGGACGGTTTGATGAAACACATCGAGACTCTCGAGAATAAAGAGAAGAGCGAACGAGAGGCGCAACTGGCCATCGAACAAGATCCATCCAATCAACAAGCAGCGCAAACTTCCACACCCGAAGACGGAAAAACCCAGCTTAACGAAGAATCAACCCAGACATCGCATGCGGAGTCATTATCTCAAGACGAGATGGATGAAGACCCAGCTCTTGCCACCCAGCATACTCTCAACATTCTGCTTCACTGTCCATCAGAGGAGCTGTTTGAGGCTGTGGATGTCATTCTCCAATGCTCTCAGAATGAGTCGGACCTCCAAGAGAAGGACATGCGGATGGATGAAGAAGATGATGATAGTGTGAACTCTGAACATGATCCTGACGGACAAGAAGGGGAGGATGGACATCTGATGGATAGCGACACCAGTCTGTCAGACAACGAAACAGACACTGGAAGAGATGAAGCCCTTATTCCTTCATATTTACTCCATCCAAACGAGACTGTGCTTCGATTGGGTGATGTGGAGGTTGTCTCGTCAAACATCGCCGATCTCAACTCTCACCTCGCATCCCTTCCAGACGCTTCTGGAACCCCACAAAAGAATATACTCCTCTTCGCAGTGACTTCTGAGCCTCGAATTCTTCTGTTTGACCAGACACCAGTTTCAGTCGTCTCACAAATCCCATGGACTCTCCACATGACATTCGAGACAATCCACACGAATGTTGTCGTTGTCTCAAATGGCTCTCTGTCTCTGAATGTTCGATTTGACAAAGGACAAGATAAGGAAAAAACGGAATGGCTCGAATTTCTGAACGAGATAGACTATCAACTCACGGTTCAGATCGAAAAAGCATACGCGACTCATTTCTCGTTCAAACACAAAAGGAAGAGACATCATCGAACAAAACCTGTTAAAATTGAGCCATTGCCCCCATCAGATATTGAAACAATTTTTGCGGAGTGATTGATTCGAATTCATTGTTTTCATTCATTTTGATTTTCTGATGTCTTCTTTTCATTTCATTGTTTATCTCGAAGTAGAATCTGTACAGTGCCAGCAAAGTCACGATTAACTTGATATATTAGGGATATTTGTGATTTCGAGAAACCGTGAGGTCTCGAACTTTCTTTTGGGTTTTCAATGGACAAAAGTCGAATTGCCCTCCTTCTGGAGCATCAGCTCATCGATTCCGTCATAAATGTGGAATCAACAACTCCTGAAATGAGTGCCATTCTCCCACAAGCTTCTACCACACCAATTTCAGAGACGATGGTTTCTTCCTCCGTCTTTGTCCTATATTCGATTCTTCAAATCTATTTCTGCAAATTTCTCATTACACATGTAGTTTCCTGGGTTTTTACGACAACAATTTCTTCAATTTCCTGATGTAGTTCGAGAGAGCATGACACGTATCTTTTCTCAAATTCTCAATCAACAATCTTTTATGATCCCTCTTCTCCAGCGTCCAACTCATATTCGCATGGATTATTCCCCCAGATTAATCGTGCGTGGATTATTACAGACAAGACTCTATATCTTTGGAATTATCATTTTGAGTTTGTTGTTTTGCATCAAGATATTGTAACTCGATTTACTCAATCTTTCTTTTCTATGATAGGAGTGATCTCTGCAAGTACACAGTTCCTAAAGGGTCCATTTCGAACTGTTTTCTCGCCACACCACGTCCAGGAGCATTCGTGGAATCAGTCGAGTATCTCCAATCAATTCGTTTCATTGTTTCAGATTTGTGCTTGTTGTTGTGGCTTCATATGACATAATACTCCTTGGTGTCGTTTTAGATGGAAGACAGCCGGAAAATCGACTCCAATTGGTTGACAGTATCCTCGATCTTCTTTGTCATATTTCTTAGCAAACTATTCAACCTCGACAAACAGCCTTTCATTCGAAACCTCTGTTTCATTTTCAAATGGAAGGATATTTCTAAGCGCATCAAACGGAAATATCTACGAATTTGTTTATGAACCCAAAGAAAAACTCTTTCAGCCTAATTGTAGACTCATTGGTCTTACACAATCATGGATTCTCTCGGTTTTCCCTATCAGACTTCCAGCTTCTGGAACAATCGAATCAATAGTCCAAATGGTTGCTGACGACGACAGAAATCTTCTCTATGTTCTACTTCGTTCAGGACTGATAAACATGTATAGTCTTGAGCGCTCTGGAGAAGGATTTGTGCAAGTTGGGTCATTGGACCCCAATGATCTAAAAAAACAATTTGATAAACGCGTATCACCAGCGGTAAAATCAACCAAGTCTCTGCCCATCGAATCGATTGTCCCAACATCACTTTTTTCGATCCCACCGACAGAGAGCGATGTCTGGTGTTTGTGTGGAATTACTCGATGTGGAATTAGGTTGTTCTTCACATCGCGAACACAATCTCAATTACTCTCAACTACGAGTATTCCAAAACAATCAATTACTCCCAGGATGATCTCACTAAATGCATTTTATACACCTCCATTCTCTTCCCATCAAATGGTTCAAGCACCTTCAGGTCCTGAGAAACCATCTCTCCCTCAGACACTAAATTTTGCTCACGCTCATTCTCCATATTCTTCTTCTGGTGTCACGATCATTTCTGACACATTGGGAGCCAATGAACATATTTTGACAGCTATTGGATCATCATCTGAACCAATCTCATTCCGCACTGCAGACGTCTCGTTCACATCATCGCTCGCGAATCGAAATCTCAATCAACTTGCTTTTCACAGAGCGCTCAGTGAGACAATCTCATCATATGTCACTCCCACACCATTCACCGCAGTACATGAAGTCCCTCTCTCTTCCCTCATCACAAATACCATGACAGAGGCCTCCACATTCTTCCTCACATACCCGTGGATCAATTCACCCGGAAAGCAAACCACAGTCTCCCTCCCAAATACCAAACCGAATTCATCCATCAAATACCGCCGGACTCTAATCAGGCATCCACCACTCTCTGTTGAGAAGTCATTGCAGCACTTGTATCGTCCTCGAATGTTCCTGGCCAGCAACAATGATGGCATTTTGGTCTTCACACGAACACGACCAATTGAACATCTCTCTCAACTCATCTCAACAGCATCGCGTGATTCATCAGCATTCATGTCACAGTCAAGTGCAATCCCAGAACTCCCAAATCCCATCATTTCGTTCATTGACAGTTTTAAACCAGCCGAAGTCTGTTCCATGTGTCTCTTCCTCAGCTCCTCGTCTGAACCCCTCACGGCACTTTCATCTTCCTCTGACGATAGTTTCTTTGTTCCTCTATTCTCCAAGCAGGGGACGGTTGTCCAACAAAGTCAAACTGTCCAACAAACGCAGCAAGTCGAGAAGAAATCGAAGACTCGAACTACACATGGGACCCCACTCTTCAGTTCTACACTTCGAGATGGGTCCTGTAATTCACTGCTCATCACTCCCCTAAAGTCCCTGAACACTCCCCTCCCTGATCGGACTCCTCGAAATTTTGATACACCGTCCCGTTCTTCCAATCGCAACATGGCCGTCAAACTCACGCCTTTTTCGGGAGGTGGTTCGTATCCATTTGGATCTCCGACATTCTCTCCTTCACAAGATTCGGCGATCATCCGAACAACGAGCTATCATTCCAACTCTCCTCTCCAAATCTGTGAAATCATCGCCAAAAAGTACAGCGATTCTCTTTCCCACTTCATCCCGATCTTAACCACTTCAATGACTCGAGTGTTCGTTGCCGACCCAACAACTAATTCATTTCCTTCACTTTCGTCTCTCTACCACTCCAACATCCAGCTTCAAGCGGTTCAAGCGTGTTCAGACAAGCCTCTTACATCACTTCATAATGGACTAGTTCTTTTCCTCGCACGCTTTCTCGCCCCACTTTGGAATACGACCATCATCAAATTGACAGTTCTGTCCAATGACCAAGATCCATCCAAAAATAAAACATCAGAAAAGAAAACCGACAAACCATGGTACCATCCAAGGAGAATTTTGGATCTGTTCACATTTCTTCCGTCTTACGAGGACCTCCCAGAAATGGATGCAGACCTTCCCGAGACCAATCCACAACAACCGCCAGAATCGAGCGTGCAGAAGCTAAAACGGCCACAATCCGGCACTGTTCCACTTAATCAACAGCGAACTGTGAAGTTTCCATCTGAAGCTGCACCGATATCTTCACTACAGACACCTGCAAGATCAAATGCTCCACTTGGATATCTCACTCCACCACCAAACGCAACAATGCACCAAGATCTCAATCCACATGCAGACCGTCTCTTCCAATCTCTCCAAACACCTTCCCGTTTCTATCCTCAGAATACCGTGAGACCCGCTCTCCCCACCACAACCACAAAAACTTCAGATCGAAAACTCATTCCAACAGACTTGGAATATCCCTTTGTCTATCTTGGAGCGTTCCTCCGATCATCGACACAAAAAACTCAAACTCGGCTCCTGGATGAGGGTGTTTCACATGTAACTTCTTGTGCTGCTTCTCTGGCCTTACATCCATCAGTTATCCTCCCATTTGCCAGAACGTTGTCGTCATTTCTCAAAGCCCTCTCAAACTGCCCATCTCTTCTCCCATCCAGTCCTCAACTTCCGAGTCAAGCATACCAATTCCTAAACACAATTTCTTCCGATCCGTCTGGTAGCCTTGTTCGGTCAGTAGCCGATGTTGATAATCAAATCAGCCAACTCGAAGAATCTGATTTCTTGCAATCACTTCTTGCCATTCTCACGAGATCTTACGAGTTTCTCCTCTTCTTACTCCTCCTCTCTGATGTTGGATGTCCTTGTGTTTCTTCGAAGGAGAAGGATTCTCCGTTCATCATTTTCATTCGACAAGCTAAAAAGCTTCCAGAATCAACAGTTTCTCTAACGTTCAAAGACCTGATATCATCCTCACTTGGGTCATTTGTTGTGAGTGCACTGATTGAAACTGCCACCTCCCACACATCATCAGAAAACGCGACATTAGCACGAATGTTGGATACCTCAGAAAAGGTCTCAACTGCATTCCACACTTTTGCTCCGTCGTTCCACACGCAACATGACACGAACGTCAACAAGGCTCGTTCAATTCTCAAAACCGTGGGAGAGGCCGTAACATCGAAAACTTTGTCTGAATCTGAAAGAGTTAATAACGAAACCCTTTTAGTATCAGCCCGCGATCTGCTCATTCAATCAATCGCCCATGTATCATTGGATGAGTTCTGTCCTCTCTTCCAGGCTCTGAACAAACCAGGCTATTGTGTCTCCCTCGCGATTGCGAAAGCACAGAACGAAGATCCAACAAATGCAGCCTTGGCGTGGGTCAAGGGGGGTAGATCGACAGAAGACCGCATCGGAACTGATCGCTTCAATTCCCGTAACGTTTGCTATCGGTGGGTCGTTCAGACACTTGAGTGGGAAAGCAAGTACATATCTTATCAATACTCTCGTCCCATCCAATACAACCAAACACCCCACCCAACAGGCGGTTTAATCACACCACCAACATCCTCCGAAACTATTCTGAAATGTGAAACATTCAACATTGCTCTCCAGAGCGACGACGTTCTCCTTCAATACGCAGTGTTCGGATGGATGCTCACCCAGCCACATCTCCGACCAGTATTACTCAACCTCAATTCACCGCACCTCACAACGTTCCTCTCATCGAATACCTCGAACACAGGACAGCAGGCCGAAGGGGCAGGAGACATTGATGTCCTCTGGGAACATTACATCCGGATGAACAGTCTTCACAAAGCAGCCACTGAACTCAGAAAACTCGCAAAAGATCCAGAACTCGTCTTGGAACGCTCGAATCATCGAGCCAACCACCAAAATCTTCTCTCTCTCCGTATCTATTATCTCACACTCGCATCAGGCTGTCTCTCTGATCCATCAGCCACCACGGGACCAACACATTCCGAAAAACAGATCCTCCAGCTCCAAATTGATGTCGCGAAGCTGCAACTGGATATTCGAAATGAGATTGTCAGCAAGAAAGACGCGATAAGTCTTCAACAACCTCAACCAGGCCAGAGTCGAGAAGAAGAAGTGAAACGATGCCAAGAGGCCCTTCTCGCTCTTGATCGTCAACTATACGATGCCACAACTCTTTTCAAAACTTTTATCGTTCCTTTTAATCTTCGTTCGTCAACTCAAAAGGTATCTGAATTGCTCGAACGTTATGGTGATTCTCCGATGTCTTCTTTTTCAAGCTGAAGCTTAATTTTCCTAATTATCATTTCACGAAATAAATGAACATGTTAATCCGATGTAATTAAACAAGACGCGATGACAAATACGTACACTTAGAGGATGGAGCAATTCAGGCAACGTTTGTTTCGATCAAATGGTTGAGAATCATGCAAATATCTCGAAAAGAAAGGAAGAAAGAAATAAAACTGGTTCTTGTTTACAGATGAAATTGTGAACAACGTGGAAATCATCCAAAGTCAGAATCTGCTCTTGAGAGTGCCGTTATTCGCTTAGTATGATCAATTTGTTGTCTAAGGAGGACCGTTTCCTTCCTCAACTGATGGTAGATCGCTTTTTCTTCGTAGTCAGCGAGAGCTAAATCAATTTCGAACTCATTTTCGTTTTCAGGTTCGGTCTTTTCATCTTCTCTTTCCATCCCATTGGGTGTATTCTCCTCCTCAAGGTCCGAGACAGATTCAATTGGTAGATTTCCTTCTCCCTCCAACACAATCGCTCGTCCCACAGGAAAGAAAGATGTATCATTCGTGATGAAGCGGTACAACAGCCAGATTTCATCTCCTCCGATTGTTGACAACCTCTCTTTCAATCGATGCTCCTCTCGTTTCCGCATAATCTCTTTTGATTCAGCTTTAATCATTGCTGTGGTTTTAGCAGCAAGTCGTTTGTCGTTTTCCAAGTCTGCCTTCAGAGTGACTTTTTGTTCAATTCGGATTCGAGCAGCCTTGGTTTCCATCTTTGCCTCTTTCACTTGCTTTTTATACGCTTTCTTGATGTTTTTGTTCATTGTTTCCTTCTTCCCATACACTGTATCGAAGAGATGGACAAAGAGGGCAAAATATCTCCAAGCATTGTGATCTCCATTTCGATGCACAGAAAATGGGATTCCTTTAGCAGCAAATGGAGTCGAAGATAGTCCACATGCAAAACATCTTTCTTCTTTGGCTCTCTTCTTCTTCTCATCTTCGTCACTGAGGTCCTTGAAGGTATCAACGATGAAACCAGAGATAATTGCGAGCAAAATCACAAGACAGATCATGTAAAAGAGAAATTGGTACAGCATTTCGAAGAGATGGTAGTGAGCCTTGAATAGATCTCCATCATATCTCCAAAATAAGAACCGCTTTTCCATCCACTTCCCTCCAGTCGGTAGAGTAGCAATCAATGTCACAAGGCATTCATAAATTGTGCTGCAAATGCGTTCCCCGAATGGGTCGTCGCGATCCATTACAAATGAGTCAGCAAACATCATGTAACCGATGATGGAAAAATAATAGACCATCACAATCAAGAGAAGTCCTGTAAGAAGAATTCTGCTGAGTTGCTTGGTGATTGAGTTTAGGACAACTGACATGGCATCAACTTTAGTGAGGATGTCGAAGAGGAGAATAATGAAGAAGCCTTCATGCACGAGAAATCCAAGAAAAGAAGCGAAGATCATGATGAATGACACCCATAGCTGCTTGTTCAAGAGAACATTCACACAGAACGATTTGGCATATCCTCGGATGGTTGGCCTTTCCATTCCAGTCTCCGTATGTTCGTGCACAATCCCCTGCTGTAATTCGTTCACAGGATAATCACTGGCCCCCTTTCTCCGTCGCCTTCCTTCTCGTTCTCGCCTTTCTATTCGCGCTTCCGACTTTTTCTCATCTTGCATTCGTGTGACCCCTTTTCGAGCCGCTTGGGAAATATCACTAATGATTCGAGAGAGCGCAATTAATGAAGATGAGATGATGCATCCAATTCCACAGGGAAGAGCAAGAGATTTTGGGAGTGTTGAATTTGGGAAGCTGCTAACTGAAATCAGGAGGACAATGTTGATGATGAGTGTAAAAATGAAGAATGAGAGTTCGAAGAGATATCGAGTGAACGTCCGAGAAAAGCAGTATAAGAAGAAGTTCACCACATCCTTGAAGATCTTGACTCGTGCACGAGAAACATGGTCAGTGTTTATGTGAGGAACAATCAACTCTCGCATATCTGTGTCGAGTTCTTCGGGAATTGTTTGGGCAGTGGTCGGATTCTCCAAGTGATCTTGATGCTTTGTTTCTTTTCTGGCCTTTCGAGCAAGTTCGTTGCGTTCCTTGACAGTTGGGGCTGTGAGAGATGACATTTCTTTCTGAATCTTTGAATTTTGGAGATCCACAACATCAAACTCTGGTTCTTTTGGAGGAAAGACTTTATCTATCGCGCGCTTGACAATGCTTCGATGTGGGCGAGAGAGGAACATGGACCGGAAAGACTGCCGATTTGATGCAACATCATAAAGTGGGTTGCATTCGAGTTGGAATTGAGTAAGTTTCTCTTGTAGGTTTTGGTGGTCAAGTGAATTGTTGACGAGGTCCTTATCTTTTCGGACAAGAGCCTTCGACTGTTCTGGAATTGGAAAATAGAACTTCTGCAGTCGATTTTCGCGAATTATCTCAACAGAAGTAATATGTGGTGAGAAGAGAGGTTCAAAAACACATGGATACAGAGGACCTTCAATCTGAGCATCGAGTTCGTTTGCATCAGGAAGGCCGCAACCGGTCCTTCCTCCATGTGTGAGGATAATTTCGTTGATCTGTTCTGATACTTCAGGGTCTCGGTCAATGAGTTCGTGATAAGCAATGTAACAATGAAGGCATTGCTTCCAGAATGATTCTGCTTCATTTTCATCAGCAAATAAAGCAAGACCATCACTTCGGATGAAGATTGCCATTGCACAGAGACGTCTTTCCAGATATGATCGAATTTGTGTCGATTGGAGAAGAGATCTTGCCCGCTTCACACCGAATGGCCCCTCTACAATGGCACGGAGGAGTGACACACTAGCTGCCCAGAAGTCTCTCTCCCAAGGAGATGGTGGTGTGACAAAGAAGTGGTTATAGAACATATACGAAGCTGAATCACGGTATGCCGATTGTTTTCCGTCAAATGGATTCATATTGTGATGTTTTCGGCTTACAAAGGATTTAAAGCTCACAATTGGATTGTATGAACGATCATCCAGCGTCTGAAGACGTGTGCATTTTTCGATAAACAATTTCTCGTTGATTCCTTTCTCCATATCTAATTCGAGAGAGAATAGAGAGTTGAGGAGAGTTCGCCCAAGGATGTTGTAGACACACAAGTTTTGGTTGTGTCTGTTTGGTCCACGAATCGTTGAAGTGAAGGAGATGAGGGTTGTTGTGAGATGATCAAACATATCGATCTTGGATGGCTTTGTGGATGGAAAAGTTAAGAATGAGAGCGGGAGTCCTTTGTTCAATTCGTACGAATAATTCAGATCACAAACTTCTGCAGGGTTTGTTGGAATAATCCTCGAAAAATCAAAGAGCATAATGCTGGATTTTTCCTCTTCTTCTTTATGGGCTTTGTGTGTGTTCTTACTCTTGATGATGTCTTCGCTCATTCGTAATTCATCAGTACTTGGGATGATACTGAGAAGATAGTTAATCATTGAAAGAACAACATTCTGAATTTTCCCTTCCTCATTGTCTGATTCGCCGGATGCCCGAAGGAGATCCTGAGCAGCGACGTTTTTGTCCAAGCAGAGCTGATTGATCAGTGCAAAGACTGAATTGACAAGTGGGAGAGAATACCCTCGATCACGACCAGAGTTGATTTGATGATCCTTCCACCATGGGGATGCACGGGAGGCATCAGCGGCCATCTGAAGAATACGTGCAAATTCGTTCATGATTGATCCTTGATTCTTCGTCGAAGTGGATGGGTAGGCTACAATCGCCTCGGATTTTTGAGAAATTGAGCTTTCAACATTTTGCAGGACAGGTATGAGATCTTTTCGAACTTCATCATTGCCCCCCGCGATGATAAAGATGAGGAGGCGGATTGCTCTCAAAGCAAGAGAGTTCACGAGCGATGAATGATCCTCTGTTGTGATCGATGAGACTGCTGAAAGAATAGTGATGATGGGATCAATGATATCTGACTTGAACAGGATTTCCTGCCGTTCGATAATGATATTGATGGGAGCTGGATAAATATCATTCGTTCCCTTCGATTGGTCAGTTTGGAGATAGTACATGAATGAGTTCAGGAGAAGACTGTTTAGGAATGATATCTTTGATTTGGCAATTGCCGAATGATTGGAAAAGATCAGAGGAATGGGGTATTGAGTGGCATATTCGGAAATTAATGATGTCTGTGGGCTTCGGATCAGATGAGTAAATAGAGTTGCGTTCCCTTTCTGAATGATAATTCCAGATATGGTGTTGAAAAAATGAATTGCTCGTTTTTTCTTGAGTCCAATTGACTCTTCTTCCAATCGTTCACAGAATGCATCCCAGTAGAGTTGTGTTTGGTCTTTGTCAAGTTCTTTGCTTGAATATAATGCAAAATCCTCTTCTGGGCTTGTTCGTTTACACGAATTCGTGACAGCTGGAAGAATTTGTGTTTTAAGTTCAAGAGATTTGATCTGGAGGAGAGTTGGTTCTTTTGGAAGTGGTTCTGGGCTGTGACAACGAACGTAGAAACTCATGATTTCTGATTTAAGCCTGATTATATCTGCGCTCTTTTCATGGTAGATCAAATACAGTAAATTCAAGAGGGGTCTAGTGATGTTGAAGCATGCAATTGTGTGATCATGTCTCTTTTCATACTCCTTGTTTGTTACAACCGCTTTCAGATCGTCTGAGAGAATCGTGTCCAAGAGCATGTTGATGGTTGAGAACGTGGCATAGCTCATCATTTTAAGAAAGAGTTCAATGACTTTGTCTCTACAGAAGTCCGGCTCATCGACCAGTGCTTGTACAAGTTGTATCAAACGGACCATAAGGCGAGGGAGGTCGCTCAGTTGCATCAGTTCATCGAGGATCAAGTTGAGTTTTGTCTTGAGCATGAAAGTTTTCGGTGGTGGATTGTCATCGCTCGAGAACACTCTTTCCGTGAGTGGTTGAGCTGGTGTCAGATAAGCACTCCGGAGGACGTGGAGATACGCTTGAATATTCATCAATGCTTCAGCTCGCCGCGTATCCCTGTCAATGCGCTGTTCGTTATCAGACGAGATCTGTGTGGAAACAGTTATTTCTTTGTCGATTCGCTCGAATATATTCGTGAGAGGAACAAAGTTTCGACAGAGTTGTTGTCCTCGAATGTTTACTCCACCGGCACAGCAGGCACTAATCAAGTGCACGACAGTCGAATGGAACGTGATCGAGTGGAGATAGTTCCCTCCGCTTTCATCTTGAGGAGCACTTTGATTTCGGCTGAAATAGTTTGTCCCAGATTTCATTGCCTTTTCAACAAACTGGCTTCCGGTCATTGAGCGGAGGAAGTTGAAGAGGATTGTCTGTCCTTTATCAAACGGTGCTCCATTCAGAGTACAGAGGATGATTATTACTTGACATATAATTGAGATTGGATTTGAAAAGTCCTTCGTGATCGTTGACCGTTTTGTTGTGTTGAACTTCTGTGACATTTCCAGGGTGAATACGATATCAAGAAGTTTGGTTCCGAAGTCGATTGTGGCAGCGATTTCTTCGGTACGAACGTCTTTACTGGATGAAATGTGGGTTGCAGTAGACAAGATCAGTTCATGCAGTTGGGCAGGTGAACCATCGGCAAAGCAAAGGATCAAAAGATGTGGAAGAAGACGAACTAATTCTGGATTTGCCTCGGATTTACCTGCTGCTGAGTGAAGAATTGAAACAGCGAGGTTGAGAACAGCAACAACAGGGTTTGTGAGTGATTTAGGTTTTCCTTTTGTTTCTGATGGCGATGGCTCAGTGTTGTTTTTTGCATCATAAGCAAGCTTCATGTGATACCGGGCAGTTTTCATGACTGCTGTGATGCTTTCTTGATTGGATCGCCCTGATTCAGTTTGAGAAGCGAGGAGATGAGAATACAAGTCAAAAAGTGGTTGAAGTTCGGCTGGAAGACAGAAAGAGATCACTCTCAGTAGAATATACACGCCATCGAACTGGAAGAAGAGTGATCGGAGTTGCTTCAGAGGCTCCTTGTTCGGAATATGAACCGGAAACAACTCCAGAAGCTCAGGATCTTGCTCGATTGCAGTGTAATGCTGATTGGCAGATGGTGTAACTTGGTCGAAGAGTGCTTTGTTGTCATACTGAACAAGTTGTATGGGATTAAGTCGGAGCAGAATGCGCGAGGCCGTTTTAATATTGACGCTTTTGTCCGGCGATGTATTGTGGAGGATGTTGAGAAGCAGCATCAAGAGAACATAAACATCGTACAAACTTTGTTCGATGGTGGATTTCATGATCGTTCCTGCTTGGTAGAGTTTGGTGTCTGCATCTCTCCTGTGGTTTTCCGTCAGTTTACTGAGAATGTGGGCATTCCACAGTTCCTCGGCATAAATGATGCTGTGTTCGATCCACCGCAGAAGTAGACCCAGAGCCTCTGCTCGCTGTTGAATGGAAGGCTTCCGAATGCTTTTGCCTTCTATCTTCGGTTTGGCAAGCTGAATTCCGGTTGATGGTTGTGGTTGGATCGCAGTCGTCAATTCTTCATCATCGACCAACGTGACGAAGTGCGCATGTTTAAGGGCAAACAGAGCTCGAAATACGAATGCGTGCTCACGACCAACAAGAAGAAGAGCTGTTTGGAGAAGGTGATGATTCTCTTCGTCCATAGATTTCAGAATGTCGGTCCAATTTGTTTTGAAATTCTCTCGATCTTCAACCTGAATCTTTTCAATTTCTGTGTTTTTCACTGGAGGATCGCTATCTGCTTGAAGAAATTGATCGGCTTTGTTCTCATGATATCTGTTTGTGAATCGTTTGAAGAATGTTTTCGTACGATGGATGAGGAGTGAGTTTTCGAGTGTGTCAAAGAGAAATTGGATTGATTCGCAGACGTGAAGAGTACACAATGAGAAATAGTGAGCCATAATCAATTGGTCATCTTGGAGTTGAAGAGGAGGATGAGAAAAAGCGAAGAAAAGCTGGACTGAGACAGCCATCTCTGGGTTGATGAGTCCTTCTGGTTTTGAAGTCCGTCGTATTTTGGCAAAACATGTGTCTCGAAGATTTGTGAGTGCAATTCTTGTTCGCTCTGATTTGATCTGAGAAGGATCCAATTTGCCATTGTCAAGGGCATACGACAGAGCACTCAAACATGAATTCAGATACAAAAACTTGGCGATGGTGAGATGTTCGAGTGGGGTTTCAGTGATTGTTGAAATTTCGTCGATGAGTGCAGAAACAAATGGGATGATATTTTCCGTGATCGGGGCTGGAACAGCATCAACAGGTAAAAAGAGTAATTGCTTGAGAGTATGAGACTCATCAATATCAAACTTCCAATACGTGGTGATGGTCTGTCGATGAATTCCTGTTGATCCTGTCTCCGGAATCTTCGCATCAAAGAGATAGAGTGGCTGATATGGTGCATTCGAACGTCTGGAACTTCTTTCGGCTAACTCCTGATAGATCCTTGGCTCGATGTTCCGGTTTCCAGTTGATTTTGATGAAGTCTGTGTCGTCTGTGTTGGAGTGGGCTGCGTTGTGTAGAACAGGGTTCCAGAGGAGAAGAACAACAATTTGGTAAGGTGGACGAGGTATGGTTTAGCTTCGAGGAGTGCATCTCTCCCGTCGAGTGGAGTCCGCACCATTTCTGTCAAATATTTCAAAGGAAACAGTTGACGAAGAGAACGGAGAATGCGAGGTCGCTGAGACGCCGCGAGTGTGACGTAGAGAGCGAGAAAGGAGTGATGTAATTTCATCAGAGATGGCGGTCCTAAGAAATCAAATGGTTTGGCATCAGTTGAGCTCACAAGTTGTTGCTGGTTCGAATGCTGGGCTCTGTGATTCAAGATATCGATGTTCGTTCGAAGAATGCCGAGTTCGCTATTTTGGTCCGATTTAGTGTAATACTGCTGGAGATACGGCTGTGAGAATAAAATGCGAGCAAAGACGTCGAGCGGATGATATCGGGCTTTGGTATTATCGACTGCTTTGGTATCTTCCTTCTTTCTGGCGTGAGAGTTGAAGTAAGTATGTGGTGAGGAAAACTCTGTGTCCAAAAGAGATTGTTGCATTTCGTATGGAAGAACAGAATAAAGGAACTGATATTGAACAAAAGGATCAACTGTGTTGTATGTATCATTGGTTTTGACTAGCGGGATGTATGTTGTTAACAAGTGCATTTGGTCAAAATAGATGAAAGATGTGGGGACGACCAGAGAGATGAGATTTTCTCGGTCTGATTTGTTTTGAGATTCGGCATGGACTGGGAGGATGATGTGATGGAAGCTACAAAAAGACACAAGAAGTGTCACCCACTTCAGAGAAAGCTCTCGGTCTTCTTCACTTGGTCGCTCCACCGCAGTTTTACTGAGTTCTTTGTCGATTAACAGTTTCATGCATCGATCGGCGTTAGTGAGCCACTTTTGGAGAAGTCTGGCGGGAATGAGACCACGGAGGGACGGATGGCACGATGCTACGACAGAAATGGCCATGTTCAGCGCAAAGCTTGTGAGCGATGGAAGTGGAATGATTTCTTTCTCCTTTTTCTTTTTCTTTTCCATTTCTTCAACAATATCCCAAAGCTCATCCAATCGAAACAGAACAGTTTGCGATGATTCAGGGCAGCCGATCGTGATTCGAGTGAGGAGTCGGAAAATGAGAATGAGGATGAGATATCTGTATGGGAAAGTTGGATCACGAGCATCTGGATCGCCTGGCGGAACTGAGACAAGTTTGCTACAGGTGTCGATATGATCGAGAATATTCTGAGAAAGGAGTATTGACTGGATGATTCCGATTGAAGGGAGTTGGGAGGGATTCGAGATGTCGAATCCTCCGGCTCGGATTGCGAGGGTTGGAAGATATGAGAACGACTGGACTGGCAGAGTGTTCTGGTCATCCAAAGGTGGGACTGCATATGCTTTGCAGAGTTTCAGGAGATAAGCTTTGTCCGATGGATCGAGTTGGAGTCCCGTGCGAGTGATGGACGAACCATGCTGCTCAGAATTTGTGTAACGATGGATGATCTGCTCGGGAGAGATGAAAGAGAGGAGGGCAGAGAGTGATGTGAAAATGTTCATAAACTCTTCAGTCTGGAAAAGAGTGGAAGGATCTGTCATTGACATTCTGATGAGCGACTGAACACTCAAACAACTTTCATAAAAAAGAGAGACGAAGAATTCCGGGACTGCCTTCGAGGAGAAGAATGTCGAAGACTTCACTTGCGTCACATTTGACCAAGAGTACGCGTATTTGGGATTGCTGAGACAGAGGTCACCTGGGTTGATGTTCAAAGCAAGTGGGTTCTGCTTGGGATCATTCATCACGAACAGAGATGCTTGTGGCTTCGTGGGGAGCGGTTGGTTGTCATTTCTGATGACGGAGAACAGCACTGGCTGGAGATCGCCATCCTCGTTGAATTGTGTCATGTCAAAGCCGGTAAACATTTCCACATGTGAATCTACAGAATCGCGTGGGAAACTTTCCACAAAGCAGAATGTGGTGTCGATGTCACAAACACATACAGTGGCCTGTGTCGCGATGTGAACAAGAGAGAAGAGGGACGATGACAGAATTGTGGCTGATGTGGTGCTTGGAGGTGGGAGATGGATTGTGAAGAGTGTGTTGAAGAATGTAGAAGCCGTGTTCAGATAACCTACATCGTCTTGACTGAGAGCGGAATCAAGTGAATCCAGTATACCCGTGGCAAGTGAGAGATGAAGGTATGGCGAAGAGAACGACCAAATCATGTTTGGAACTTTGACGACATCTGTAAGATTCAAATGTTGCTGCCTCCCCTGCCTCACAGCTTCGCATACTTGTTTATTGTGGAGGTTTACCTCCGTGCAAGACAAGTACTGCTTGGATAAGATGTGTTTCAATCGAATATAATCTCCATTATGAATAATAGGGGTCCTGGGGAGAAAATCTTGATCACCACCAGTCTGTGAAGACAATTTGCTTTGATGAGAATCCTGATGAAAGCGTCTCCCGAGCATCTCTGGAGTCCAGAGTTCAATTTCAAAGAAATCCTCAATTCTTCCAGATTTGAACGCTTCTTTCCATGAAAGATCTGTTGTTTGCAAAATATCATCTGTTTTTTGAGGAGGCTGTGTTGAACCAAGCATAAAACCGATCATTGGGACGGAAACATGATGGTCATCTGTGGGACCGTTTGTCAGAGGAAGAATGTGGTTCTGAATGATATCATTCGTAACTCCTCCAGATTGACAATTTTTAAGTCCGATGACACTTCGGTCAACGATGAATCGAGAACTCTGGATGAGGGACAGAGAAGTTGTCCCTGAGTCATCAGAAAAAGGAGCGATTAAGACTTTCCATGGTTTTGGAGGAAGTGCAACGTAACAACGAGAGTGAGAACCAATCGAGCTGGGTAGAGTTCGGGAGATATCCATGGAATTTGATTGAGTCTCAAAAGAACCAAAGTTCAATGTGAACCCAGATTGGGGGTGGTACAAAATTACATCATCGTCTGAGTAGACAGGGTCTTGAATATTGAACGAACGTTGTAATGACTGCTGAGGCAGACGGAATTCCCATTCAAATTGTCGAGAATCGTCGCCCCGAAAATGGGAGAGGAATGGAAGGTCTTCCCCTGTATATTCATCATGGATCATTGGCTTTGAGGAGAGATACAGATTACTGACGAAGGAGCGCAAGTAAAAAGGCTGATTATAAAACACTTTAGGGAGATTGGTTGATAGACTAAAAGAGTGGAATTTAGCGGTATAAATGAGAAGTGAAGAAACAAACTTGGTTGAATCTGGAATAACTTTCTTTTCCTGTGACACGCTCACGAGTTCAATAATCCAATAGTTATATTTACGTCCAGAGGGGAAAGTTCGAAGGAGGACATCATCCATTCTGACAAGAAGGACTTCACCCTGTGTTGAATTAAGAAATCCATGGACAGGAGAATTATCAACTGATGTCGTCAATAAGATGACTGACCGATGAGAAATAGTACGAGGCATGGAAAAAGTTTCATCATGGTCCACACAAACCTAAATCTGTCTGTGGGCGCTCGATTCTGACAGTCACTCTGACCTTACTGTCAAAATGATTTGGAAGCCACCAAATAGACTTTATTCATTCAACCTGAACACAACTTCATCAATTGTCCCTCATTCTCCTTCAGAGCCATTTTTTCCTCATTATCTTCATCAGGAATCTTTTCTGAAATTTTATATATATTTTCGAGATTCTTCAATGATCAAAACGCGTTTTCGTCTGGTCTAAATTGATCTGACCCTTAGAATAAATAAATCAGATTCTGATTGAGGCAAAAGGCTAGAATAGACCAGTATATCAGAACCAAGAGTAAAATGAGTTAAAAACGGTACTCTCGCACACATTCCTGATTGTTGCGAGAAATTGGATGTTCTCAACGAAAGAAATGTTTGTGGGTTTACAGTACTTCGTTCTTCATGAACGATCTTGAGGAGATTATTCATTACCCACCAGGAGAAAAACCCCCACGAAGACATAAACCGAGGCCTATCCAACCAGCATCTGTAAATATTGGTGACAATTCTCTTCCTTTCGAGTCAAGGTCAATCTCACATTTTGATTCTTCCAAACCATCAATCAATGAACGATCACTGAAAAATCCTGCAGGTGTCATAACAAAGCCAAAAGAACGAACACAAATTCATCTAGGAGAGGCACCCTCCACATTTCAGACAGAACAAGATCTCTACCAGAATCCTAGGGGATACACAGGCACATCTGCAGATATGAAACCCGCTGGTTATTCAATTCCCAATCCAGAACATATCACATGTCGATCAATTGGACCAGATCGTTCAAATTTTGAGACAACAACGCGTTCAGTTTTCTCAGACACAAAAGAACGTTCACTTCCAAAGGCACCTCACCTCAAACCTCATACAGATCCTGGGGGATTTGACATCGTCAAAAGTATCAGAATATTCCTTCTTCTCTTCTCTGCTCTCAGATGAAAAAGAAGACCAAAATCAACACTTTGCTTACGAACGGTACACTGACAATGCTAACCGCCGATATGTTTCATTAGAAACGACTCAGCGAAATCGTATGGTTGGTACTCGGTCGTATGTCCAGGATAATGAACCACATCCACTCGGGTCTTCTACGAAGACCCGAGCATTCGGGTCCACACAAGCTGGAGGCCGTTCACAGCCACAGTCTTTTCTTCCGCAGTCATCGTACAACATTATTACTGGGGGTTGAGTTTATTTCCTTCTTCGTTTAGTCGTTTCTTGGTTTCTTTGCTTTTTGGAGAGAAGATACAAATTAGAATATGAATATCCGCAGGAAGAAATTTCTGTGAAGTGTCACCGTTTTGTTACGGCTTCTATTTACAATGAAGAAGGGTCGTTATGATCTTCGTCTGAGTCTTCCGCCACGTCGCCGCTGTCCACGGGCCTGTCGTGCATTCTCGTGGATGGTGACTGCGATGGAAGGTTGCCCCGAGAGTCCTCCAAATATGTTTGAAGGAGTTCACTGAGGGGCTTCTCGGACATCATCTTGTGGGCATACTCAACACGGTCGAGATAGTCCAGTTCGATGTAGTTGTCCTGTTTTCTCTTTTCTACTCCACCTTCCGTCTTCTGCTCCATCTCGAGTGCAAGGAGAGCAGGAAGCGGAGAGATCTCTCGTCCGCAAGAAAGTTGTGGGTTGTCGAATAACCGGACTTCAGCGAAGAATGGATG
The DNA here is from genome assembly GCA_033064195.1 of Blattamonas nauphoetae. Lineage (NCBI taxonomy): Eukaryota > Preaxostyla > Oxymonadida > Blattamonas > Blattamonas nauphoetae. Next base: position 396,336 of record JARBJD010000002.1, read on the forward strand.
GTTCATGGCCTCTTTGCACGTCAGTCGTTCCTGATGGTCGAACCGGAGCATCCGATCAAGCAAATCAAGAGCATCTGGAGTGCAGAGATGTGCCGAGGCGTCTGTGATGAACGTGGACCAATCCTTCTTCGGTTGGTCAACAAGTTTTCCGGTCAATTGGACATTGAGTTCGTACTTCCGAACGTACTGGAAGAGCGCATCAGATCCAAGTACCTGGGTGATCTTCACAAGTTGGTCTTCATCGTCTCTTCCTCGAAAGAAGGGTGTTTTCTGGAACATGATGGCTGCAAGAACACAGCCTAGCGACCAGATGTCGAGTGAGTAGTCATAACAACGGAGATTGGTGAGGAGTTCAGGTCCTTTATAGTGTCGTGATGCAACCCTGACGTTATATTCAGTTCCAGGTCGATAGAATTCAGCCAATCCCCAATCGATGACTCGAAGTTTCTGGAGTATGAACTATAAGATGAATAAAGATATCAAACGTGTTGTGAATGATCAATCATGATGTTGTGAGGTTTGATATCTCGATGCATAATCCCTCGAGAGTGTGCGAAGTCCAAAGATTTCAGGATTTGATAGAGGTAGTACCTGACCTCAAATGGTTGCAATTTTGGATACAATTCACGGAAATCATCATTGTCAATCTCTTCAAAGATAAATCCAAACATCTTCGATTCAGCATCACGCACGATGTCATACAGTGAGACGATGTTCGGGCCTTGGTCAAGACACCCTAGAATTTTAACCTCTCTCTGTAGTTTCTTCTTCCTGATAGGTCTGAGCACTTTGACAGCACACATTCTCCCGTTTCGAATGTCAATACCCTCGAAGACTTCTCCAAATTTTCCATGTCCAATCTTCTTAATGAGTTCGTAGGGTTCACAAGAGCTAATAAGTACGAAAAACAGAAAGAAGGAAAAATAATGCGGAAAAATAGAAAATATTGAGTATGAATGATTTTTGTGGCTAAAAAACGAAGGTGAAGTTGAGCAGACTTTGGGACAATCTGAACTGTTTCTGGGTCGGAAAATTCATCGGGAAACTGTTTCAAAGCATCAGGATAAACCCGAGCAACCGATGATTTCCAGGATTGACTCTTTGGAGAGTGATTCGGATTGGCTGACATTCGAGCATCGGTTTGATCGCAATCTCTCTCTGATTTACACGAATTTCAAGTTGATTTGTCATCAGATTCAATGTGAAATGTTCAAGAAGAAACAGAAATGGATTTAGAGTAAGATTTTCAAAAAACAAAGCAGAAAACAAGAAAGAAGAGTCGCTTAATTTTGGATTCGGATCACACTCAAGAGTCCACCCAACATTCCTTCCAAGCGTTCAACTCTACCACCAATTTCGTCCATCCCTCGGATATCACGTTGAATCCAGGTGCATAGCTTCAGTAATTCATCACTCAATTCCCCAACCCACCCAAGATCATTCCAGTAAGGACGTGTTGCTGCAACTTGTGGAACACTTCGAAGACCATTCACTCCCCAGACAAGAATTTTCATGTTTTCCACAATCATTTCGCCACATAAAACGACTCCTTCCAGAAGTCTGATTGATGCGTCAAAACTGGAGTCATCAGCGTCGACTGTGTCTGACTCACTCAGTGATGAGTTGATTCGTTTCCCAAGCATGGGTGTTCCGAACGATGACAAAGAACTGTTCTTGTTTTTCTCAGTGTCGTCTGTCTCTCCATCTCGGCTCTCGCCCTTGCCAGATTCACCCTTCTCGACATTCACCCACAGTTCGACCATTTGATTGATTTTCGTTGTGTCAACAATAAGACGCTCTCTCCCTGCTTCAATGCTGAGGCCGCCTCCTGAATGAAACTTCCAGCTGCGCCCAAACTTGCTCATCATTCCAGATCCTGGTGACAGTCCCGTTTCTATTGACTCCCCAGTCATTGAACCAGAATGGTGGAGTGGTGTGCCTTCTGAATCCTTCTGGCGAGAGGGACTCATTGACGGAACACTGGAAATCTTGTGCAGAGATGGTGGCTGATTGGCTGAAGGTTTTTTGTGATGAGATTTCTGTTTTTGGCGCTTGGTCTCCCAACCGACTGTTGATGAGAATGAATGAGTGGAAAAAGTCGAAAATGAAGATGAAGATTGAGCTTGTCCGGATTGATATGAATAATGAGATTTTCTGGTGACAATCTTCGGAACCTGAACTGATAGAACCGTTGAATAGACTGTGATGATGTTTGTGATGAGCGAAAGGGACGGTGTGAATCGATTTGTTTCGATCGGTTCAACATGTGGTTGAACTGACAGAGACCCAAGCCTTTCTGACAGATATTGTGTTTGAATCTGAATAGGATGATCTGTAGGGAGGAAGAGGATCGGAGGCGATGGTGTGGATCGAACAGGGACATTCACTTGATTTCCATTTAAAGGTTGATTGAGGGAATAGAGATACCTTGTGATCTTGTTTGTTTCTGGTGAGTCGGTGACGATTCTTTCAAAGTATTCATCAATTGATCCTTCCAACATTGAATACAACGAGTGTGTAAGCGCTGATAGGAAACGGAGATTGTCAAGAAGTGACTTGGCTTCAATTCTTGATTTTGATGAAAAGTTGGAGACAATCTGTGGAAGCGTAAAAATGATTGCATGAAAGAGTGCAGGGCTGAGAAATTGGTCGCTTTCATCTCGCTGAGAATCAATGACGACAAGTTGATTCTGTATTGTCCCGATGTCTTGTTTTGAGAGATCTGACAGAAGTTTGGTTGTGATTACTGTTTCTGTCTTTCGAGATTTGTCAGAGTTGAACGAGAGGGCCGGAGGGGTTTGGATGATTGTTTCATCTGGTTTTGTGTTTTGCTGTGAAATGTAGACATTTGACGAAACAATTGCTCGGTTTTCTTTTTGGATTGTCCAGGCCTCTTCAATCATCGAGTTATGATGGGTCTGCTTCCCAGTTTTTGGGGTTGAGAGGTATAGTTCAGGCTCTCGTCTTCCCTTCACTGGTGTGAGAGCATTTTGGACCAAAGCTGTGCACCTTTTGATTGGTGTTTGAGTGCTATTCGTGGATTGGAGAGTCATTTGAGAAGAATTGAGCTGTGAAAGAGAAGAATTCCCATCGACCAGTGTCTGAGACCGATCACCAGATGTGATGTTGATTGGAGACCCTCCAAATGAGAAATCCAATTCCTCTTTCCGTTGAATAGTCAGAAGATTCAGATTTGGTGTGCGAATATTGACAAGGGCCTGTCGCCTTGAAGGTGTGTTGTTCACCAGAGACGAAAGAAAAGCGGAGAGGAGAACGGAACAGGGCATTAAGGGTGATGGTCCACTCTCATTGCTGATGAGAATGTAAACAAAGAAAGAAGAATGAGTGTTGAAAAACTTAATAATTTGTTCGATTCGTGGTTCTTCCATTCCTTGTTCACACTTCCACATGCAACATCCAACGAGTGCTTTCATGATTTCTTTGCAGCAGTCAATGACGAGTGCGTCCTTCTTCCACACACACCATTCGAGAAAGGAAAACGTGACATGATCATTTCTTGCTTGGGACTGTGGGAAAGAGAGCTGCCTCGCATTCGTTGTCGAACTGACTGATCCAATGAATGATGGATTTGGTGGATGGCTGAGGCGATTCTGGACCTTGATCGTAAGAGGAGACAGCAGGAGTTTGATGGTGATGGAGAGAAGAGAGAGGACAGTTGAGAGAGTCAACAAGGGTCCAAAAGCACTGTGAGCTTGAAGGAGAGACGAGATCGACCCAATGGCAAAGACAACGAGAAGAAAAGAGTGGTTGAAATCTGAAGTTAGAAAGTCGTTCAACTGATCTTCGGTTATGGGATGGACTAGAAATTGACACAACGATTGTCTGGCATGATCGATGATTCGCCAAATAACTCCGAGGAATTTCTGGACTACTTCGCCTTTGTCACTCGCGAGTGTGACTTTCAGGTCAAACTCTGTGATTGGCTTTCCACATCCTCGAGACCACATGAACCGATTTGTCAGGGGTATTTTCTCAACGGCCACACTAATCATCACAAGTGCAACGGTTAGAAATTCAGACTTTTGTGGATCATTTTGAGCCATGGAACAGAGTCGGAGAAGATGATTCAGACGTCTCAAACCAAATGGTCGGAGGACGTTGATTCTAGCTCGAGGATCGTGACTGCTCTTTACCAGAAGTTGACTATCATTTTCCATCAAATCTGCGGGAGCAGGAGTATCGTCAATTCTCCCCCATGCATCATCATCTTCGTCTGAGTCTTCGATAACTTCTTTCACATGAAAGAGATCTGAGTATGGAGTGGACTGGGATGGCAACAAAATCTGAGACTGGAGAAGATTTGATGACAGTAATGATGGTCTCTGATCAGATTCATCTTGAAGAGTCGCTAAATGAATTTCATCATCCAATGTGTGACAGAAGAGGGCTGTGAACGGATTGTTCCGAGGAGGATCAGGAATAATGAACATGAGAGCAGAAGATGAGAGAAGAAGAGATGGAAGTGTGATGTTTAGAGATTCAGTGACCAGAATGGAGTTGATGAGGACAGTATTCGACCTCAGAAGTGACAACGAAAAGAGGAGCGGAGGGGCAGGGACTATCTGCTCAGAGAGAGACGAGGTTGAATCAATAAGTTTGTGGAAGTGGGCTGTCAGCGAGAATATGTTCGAGGCAGAATGCAATTGTTCCATTTTGAATGATCGAATGACAGCAGTTTGGATTTCACACAGCTTCTGGATAACCGAACACCTTGTTTGCATGGTTGTCTGGTCATTTTTGGTCAGTTCTATCTCGATGGTCCGTGCTGCTTGGCCGAGAAATTCTCGCCGGGATGGTTTTACTTGGCTGATCAAAATGGGTAGAAGTGCAGTATGAACTATTTGGGGAGTATTAATCGTCTTGAAAAGAAGGTTTTGGATAAATATTGAGAGTAGATGAAGATGATTTGCTTTCAGAAATGTTGTTGGTGAAGCATTTCTTCTCTTGATGAACGGAGACTTGATATCGCTTTCGTTCAATCGATCAATCACGAAGTGATCGACGAACGTACACTCTGCATCAGAGACGATCGAAGGACTGGTCGATTTGAAGAGCGGAAGTTGAACGAGAAGGGAAAGGATTGACGAGAGGCAATTCAAGAGACATTGAATTCTCCACATCGAGACGTTTGATATGCGATTGAGAATTCGAATTCCTCTCTCAACGTCAAATTCAGTTGACTGATTCACGTTGTTGTATTGTGATTCTTGGGAGGTTGCTGCTTCGATGAAAAGGATTTGCCTGATCAAAGATTGAACCACAAGACTATCGAATCCAAAAGATTCCGGTGATGTAAAGACAAGGTCTGCTTGGGAGAGCTTCTTTTGGAGGGTCCGACAATCAGAGAGCTGAAACCCAAACAGACGGCAGACAGTTTCAACAAGCGGATGATACGATGAGGTATTCACCAACTCCTCAACAATGGTTGAAAGAACAGGAGTGACATCTTGGATGGTGGTGAAGATCGTTGGGAGATCGTCAAGAGACAACAATTGTGACGAGAGAATGCTATTCAAAATTGCGATTGAGCTGTTCCGACACAATTCAGCGAGTGTCTGTTTGGTGAGTTCATCAAGCTCTTTCTCAATGGAGAGGAGGTTGGGTGGAGACATTTTCCCGAGTTCTCTAATCATCAGCCCCACCATTTGCTCCCATTGAGAATGTTCTTCTGCTGAATCCAGATCAATTCCGAGCGTGATTGAAGTAGATGCAGTCAATGTTGATGATGAGAAGAGAGAGTCAACAACTGATCCAGTAGAACCAGTGAGAGATGACAGAAGAAGGGAAGAGGGACTGAGATGAGAGACCGTTGATCCTTGTTTCGAAGCCGTTGCACAAGTTGCTAGCACGAGAGGAAGCGACTGACTGCATAAAAAAGATGTTTGTGTCTTGTAATGTCGATGATTCGCGAAAATATTTTGGAAGAAGATGAGGATTATGGTGAAGCGTTCCGTCGAGAGGGGAGTGCTGCTACTATCGTTCGGAGACGGCGACACCATGAGCTCATATTGAGTATTGATGAATGACATGCAGTCAGACAGGAAAGTCGAGCGAGTAGAATCAGTACTGAACAGAATCATTGCAGAATCGATCTGGTGATTGAGGCAGACGAGAGAAAAGCGAGAAATCGCAGAGAGGAGAGAACGGGAAGTATCTTGATGAAAGAATCGGAAAGAAATATGTTTGAAGATCTTTGAGATGGTATGGAGGATGAACATGATCAGAGAGAATGAGAATTTGGTCAATTGGGAGAGATTGATTAGGGAGAAGAGGATTTTCAGTGATACATTTACGATTGAATCGTTATTCGAACAGAGCAGCTGAGAGATAAACGAAATGAATTGAGTGGTTCCGTGTGTTTGCGCAAGAGTGAGTGAGTGTGACGTAAATATTGACAAGACTGAATGCATGAGGCTCGATATGTCGGTCTGAGGGATTTGTTTTTCTTGGTCACAAATTACCGTGTTCTCACAACACTCGAGAAAGCCACTGATTACATCTAGAGCTTGGATGAGGGCCGTGACTTTTGGATTTGATTGTGAAGGCCCGAGTTCGATGGATGATGCTTCCATTCTGCTTTTACATTCTTTCCATTCTTCTTCACCCAGCCACGCGACAGTGTTCATGACGAACGAAAATGTGAGTCGATCTGTTGAAAGGATGTTCGCAATGACAAAACGGAAATGAGAAGATGGAGAGTCAAAGATGGAGAGTCGCGGGATAGTGCCATCTGGAAAGGGTCTCTGTGAAATTGATGCATTTAGGTCAAGATCAGGTGGGAGAAAATGAAAAATAAGTGAGAGGATGGAGTAAATTTCAGTCAGAAGTAAAACAGATGAAGACTGGACATTTGGGAGGACATCTTGTACAAGAACCTCGACAATAGGATCAAGCGCATCTGGAGAAAGATCCGGACTGGCTGATGCGCTTCCATGAGAGATGAGAGTGAGTCCCGCTTCGCAGAATGTGGTAAAGGATTGAAGAAGGGTAGTCAAATCAGAATGAATGAAACTGGAACTGAGAATCAGTTTTGCACCAACGGAAATAGTTGTGAAGTCGGACTCGATTATTGTTGAATATGGGAGAGTACGAGAGAGGATGTTCAGAGTTTTTGATGCGGTGAGGAGAAGCATTGATGTGGTGTTCGGATGGTGTGTTGCAGAGAGAAAGCCCGCGAGAGTGGAGAATGTGTTTTTCATGAGAATAAACAACGATGAAGGGATTCCGTTCTTGGATGGTCTGTTGGTCTGATCTGTTGGAATAAACTGAGACAGGGTTTGATTGAGAGAAGTGGTCCAATCTCCTTCTTCGCCAATAAAGGCATCAAAAAAGTCCAACGTTGAGTTGAGGATTGAGATTGTCTGGTGAGAATGAAATGCTTGCTGTTTGAGATTGAAGAGAGGCTCGACAATATGCTTCCATCCATTGGATCCCTTCGGAATGAGGAACTGGATTTCAACAGTCATCCCTGTCATCTGCTGAAGGAGAGGCTGATAAAGCAGTTCGACATCTTGGAGCGAATCGAGGGCCTGCTTCGTTGTTGCAGACTGTTTGAACGAACTTTCATCGTTGACCGTTTTAATCTCCCCGACAGTCGACGGCAAGAGAGTGGTTCGATTGACAGTCAAATTTCTGGTGAGAGTGAAAAGGAGGTGTGGCGGTTGCGAGTTAGAGAGGTGAAAAGTCCCTTCCTTGAGAAGAGGAAGAAGAGGGAGGGAGAATGTGAGTGTCCGAAGTTGGTTGAGCATGTCGATAATGTCACCTTGACAATGCGAAGAAGCTAAGGATGTGAGAAAGTCGAGGAATGACGAAGGAGAAACTGGGAACGATGAGGCAATTTGAGCCTGGACAGGTTCACGTCCTGAGGTGTTGAGATACCAGAATTGTTGTGCTAATGATTCGTTGCCCTTGAAAAGTGATGAGGTGAGGGTTGCCAGTTCCTCTGATTGAGGTAAGGATGAGGAAAACGATTGGTTGAGGTTGGTGACAAGGGAGATGAGCTGTTCAGTTGATTGGCTGAATTGAATTGGGATGGACTCATGGGATAGAATTGAATCAAGGAAGGTGGATGACTGATTCAAACTAGAATTTATCTGAGATGAACTGGGAAATGCAGGAAGTGTCAACGGGGTTTTGAGTAATGGTTTGGTAGAAGTGATAGTTGACACGACCCATCCAAGGAAATCAAAAATAGTGGATGAAAAGGCATCATTGATGTGAGCTTGGATCGTTTGATGAAGATTGATTGTACTTGAATGTTTCTCATTCAGGACGAACAAGTGGAGGAGGTTGAATGGATGGTGTGGGAAGCAATGTGTGAGGAATTGTGTTGCAGTTTGGTTTTGTTTTGATTCCTGACGTCGTTCCAAGGAGGTTTTGAGGACGAAATCGTTTTCGAATGGACTCCCACTTTCCGAGTGATCTGAATCAAAGAGGTTGCGTGAATCTGCATAGAGGAGACATGACGACCACCCCATCACGATCGGTGTGATTAATGAGGAGAAAGACACTTCCTGTGTCTGTCCATGAGTTGTCGAGATGGAAACACGCACTGAATTGTCGTCGCTTTTCATGAGCCACTGGAACATGACGGAATTGATGCGTTGAATGGATTGGGAGTCCGTGAACTGATGTGGAAGCTCATCATAGACAACAGAAGATTGTCCTGAACGAGTATTCACACTTTGGAACGTTGTCGATGAGACAAACGAGAATGGGGTGTTCGAACGAGATATCTCGGAGTGAGGTGAGAGTGATTTTGGTTGTGTGGCGCTGTTGACAAGGTCCAGTGTTGAATGACTGGGGAAACGTAGGCCTTGAATAAGTCCGACGATTGCATGGAAACATATCGTTGAGAAGTGTTGGGCGTCGGTAAGATAATGCTCGGCATTGTGGTGTTCAGTAGAATCCGGGATTGAGACGTTGGTGATCAGAGCGCCTAATGATTTGATGAAATCACGTGTGAAAACGATCCAAGATGCATAATCGGTGCCCAACGGGCAGTAAATGTCACATTGAATGCATGTATACATCAGATCAAAGAGAAGGCGGATTTCTTCGAAGATTGTCGACCGAAGTTTAAATTGGTGAATAAAGTCTAATGAAGAGTAACGCTCATCAAAATGTTGAAGATTTTCGAGACAGAATTCTAATGCCCTTTGGATACTGTACCCAAATGAAGTGAGTTTTGTTGTAGAAAGATGATTCATCGATGAGATCATTTGATCGTCTTGTCCAAGAATCGAGGAAGGGCGGACAGGAGTTAGAAGAGTAGATTGTTCAGAATGTGTGGAATGAGGGATTGATAGAGGGATTGATGTTTTCATTATCGGGCGAATTGGGGTTTGTGTTTGAGAGACATTCAGTTTAGTGCTGTCCAGTTCATCGAAGAGATCTGATCCAACAGGAGGAGGACGCATAAGATCATCCTCGTTTGTAGAGTTGATGATTTCTTCAAGTCTCTGGATCCAAGCTCGAATAGTTGAATGATCATGATCGTACGTCTTTTTTGAGCGGAGAACGAGTGCAATATGAGACTCAATGAGGCACAATCGTTCATGAAGGTAAAAATCAAAGAGATTGCTATCCTGAAGATGAGAGTAACATCATTGAGAGAGATTGTTGACAGAGTGAAGATGAAAGAACCGACTTTGTTCAGAATTGTGTCATCTTTCCACGATGTATATATTGAACTACACACTAATTCGTCAAGATACTGCAGATGTATTGATTGAATATTGGAGAAGGTCATGAGAAGAGGTGTTGGGAATAAGAGGAAGAGAGAATGAACAAAAGTGCGTTACAAGTCGAACAAACCACAGCATTACTGAACTGAATGATCTCTTCTCTTTCGAGCTGGCTAAATTCTACTTGTTCTGTTTCAATATCTACTTCTCCCGACATGATCTGTGAACGAGAATCATGTGATGGTGGTCCGAAAAACCGCGATAGTTTTGAGAATGAATCAAATAGATCCTGACTTAGAGGATTGTTCCCTTCATGAGGAACACTTTCTAAGAGTGCCTCTAGGGTGAAATGAAACATTACAGGTTGATCAGAGAGAAAGATAGAAAAAGGATAATTCTTCATTCAAAATTCATCAGTGAAGTGAAAACTAAAGAGATGTTCCCATCAGTTGTGAAACAAGAGATAAACCGGTTTGGAAAAGAGTTTCCAGGCCAGTCCATCGTTTAGTATTTAGGGTTGAGATTTTCCTGAGAATAATTTGCGTTGTTTCATCTCCCACCCGAGTTTCATCACCAATACGTGCGATAAGATCATCCGCATGGTAGACCAGCATCACATTCAGAGCGGCTTGAATAATATCGTAGTCATGGCCACCCTCCTTCCGACTCAGCTCAGTCTTGACGAACATGATCAAATTGTCAATGTCATCCACATCAACCACCTCCTCTTCAGAGCTTGGTGCTGGCATGCGCGGCAAGAGCTCCACAAGGCTTGCATAAGAGACAGAAGATGGTTGTGGAGAGAGGCTGGCGATGTCAACGTGAAGGGCAGCTGGCGATGTGGCATGGATGTGATGAAGGAGTGGAGCGAAGCAGGCATTTTGACAACAGACCGAATCAAGACAGAGGAGGTGATGCGTATGGGCACATCCAGCAAGAAGAAGAGAGAACTTGGATCTGAGCTTGATTGGGAGATTCACTCGACGGGATGCTGTGTCATCCTGCTTCACGAGTGGGGCAAATTGTGGGGTGAGGCCTGAAATTGTTGGGAGGAAAAACCCAACACCAGAATCGGAGTGTTGGAAAGCAGACGAAGCGTTTGCAGTCGTGATCGATTTGGCTTGGGCAGCACTTCGAGACGCAATGAGAGGAGCGCGAATGAGGTTGAGTGAGTACGAAGGGAGCTGAGAAAGAGTGAGGAGAGTGTGTGGGGTGTGGAGAGGATTGACGGACGTAGTTCCGGCGTAGAGAAGATCAAATTGGTGTGTGTCTTCAGAACCACCCGACGAATCTGATGAGGATGTTTTGAGGGTTGTTCGCCAGAGCTGAATCCCACGCCATCCAGCATGGGAAGTCGCGAGTCGGACACCACCAATGCCACCTTGATCATCCATCCATTCTTCAGCATCCACATCAAGCAGGCTGCTTTCTTCTGTCTTCGTTGCATTCTGTTTTTTGAGTTTGTGTTTCAAGCCAGTGACTCCAACACCTGCCCTGTCCCCACAAACTGCGAGAGCGATAACTGGTGTCCGCGGACAGCCCAGGACTTTTCCGTTCTCAACTTGTGTTTCTGTCGTTTTGATTAGATCCACCTGTTTGCCCGTTGGGACATCCCAAATCCGAATTGTGCCATCAAGTGACGCAGAGAAGACAGTACGGGAATCAGGAGAGAACGACATGGCGGTGACAAGATCTGTGTGACCAGACAATGTTCGAACAACATGGGTGGAAGGTGTGTCAAATGAAGAAATGGAGATGTCCATAACAAGAATGGTCCCCGTTGTGAGGGCAGTGCAGAGGAGAGATTGTTGCGAGGCAAAAACAGATGTTGAGGACGGTCCAGCGATGACGCATGCGGAATGGGGGAGGATCGCTGATAAAGATGTTGATGAGACAAGTTGTTTTGAGTCAAGTTTCCATTGAATCACGAGACCTTCCGAAGAAACACCGAACAAGCTCTGCATCGACACATCAAAGAAAAGACTGGTCACAATAGAACGGAACCCGAACATCCCAATATGGCTGAATCCCTTGCTTTGGGTAAGTTCCTCCTTCCTCGCCTCGTCCCCACCCACAAGAATTCCCTCTTTGTCCATCGGCAGGAACGTGTCGAAGCGGAACAAACGAAGACCAGATTGGACAGAGATGACTTCGACAAAGCCTTCCGAGTCTGAGAACGCAGCAACAGATCCCTTCCCTCCTCCTGCACTGATAACCCCAGTGTTGGAGATAGCAACAGCGCGACAGGATGTTTGGAAGGACGTGTGAGGTTTGACAGATGAAAGCGAGTGATTGTGGAAGTGCCAGAATCGTGGTTGTGAATCATGTGAATGGATGGTGGCGATTCCAGGGAAGAGAGGATCACGAAGAGTAGCTGAGGAAAGAGATGAAACATAATCTGAAAAAAAATCAAACCAACTGCCATTCCAGTCACAGCACGGAGGGTGTCAGAGTCAACCTGTTGGAATTTCGAGGCTTGCGAGCCGGGCTGAGTGAAGCCAAAGCCGTTGCTTCCTCCAACCGACATTTCTTCCTCGTGTCTTTTCTTTCCCTTGAGATGGAGAGCTTTCTTTTGGGACATTTCATGACTTTGCTCATCGCGAATGAGGTGGAAGAGCCTGAAAGAACGATCTGGTGCCCCAGAGAGGAGTTGGTTAGATGGGAGGGACGACGAAACATTGCCTTCTTCATTGACAAAAGATAAACATGTTGGAGGAAAAGTATGTCCATTTCGTTGTCGGATGAGACGTGGTTGAAAGGTCAATTTGTTGAGTGTCCAGACTTTTAAAGAATTGTCTTCACCACTTGTAACAATCAAATTATTACCAGCAACGTATTCGCAAGTCCGAATACTTCCATTATGAGCACGGTATGGTGCGCATGCCAAGATTTTCTTGTCAAGATCCCAGACATGGAGGAGGCCATCTGTGCTAGCACTGACCAAGATATCAATCCCATCCGTTCTAAAGCTCAATCCGGAGACAGGTGATTCTTGTCGAAATCGCAACACGATAGTGTCCCGTTTTGCATTGATGAGTAAGATCCTTCCATCGAGAAAACCAGCTGCAAGAATATCGAGGGCTGGTGCAGCTGTCAAAACACTGACAGATGACGGAGTATTAGATTGAGAAGTTGTAGATAGATGAGAGGTGAATGTATATAGGGTTTCGCGAGAAATGAAATTGACGAGTTTCAGTGCCCCAGAGAGGGTTCCAATGATAATTTTATTCAGATAGGTGGGAAGATGTGTAAATGTAGTGATCGGATCATCCTAAATAGCAGATAAAATTAGGGATATATGAAAGAAACTTCTGAGAATGAGAGTTCAGATTTTAGTTCTGGTCTGGTACTGTCCCAGACACGAATCGTATTAGAAGCTTGAAGAACAAGAATAACAGATCCAATTTTCGTTATTTGAAGTACTTGACTTCGATCATCTGATTCATATGTGTGGATCTAGGAGAGAAGTTAGGGTTCGGGTGGACGATCGTAAAGTTCAAAGGTTGATGAAAGATAAATCATACATGATCATTTCTGACATATGATTTGACGATTCCTCCAGTTCCTACATATGTTATGCGATGAGAAGTGAGAATCGCTGTGAGTGGTGATTGTTCCTGGGCTCCTGAACAATGGCGAAAGAAGAGATTAATTAATCAAGAAACAGAACCAATGAAAGATGTTCGGAGCTTGGATAACTATAGTGTTCAGATAGAGTGATATAAGATGTTGATTAAATGAAAAACGCGATACTGTGTAAACTTGATAAGAATTGTCTATTGGTACGTTAATATACGCATCTGTCCGTTCCATACTCAGTGAAAACGGAACTACTCCAGAGACAAGCCCGATCGTCCGATATGGTGTGAGGCTTGTTGACATGTGATGACGATCCTGGGCTGATCTGTCTTGACTTCGTGAAACGGGCAATATATCAGTGACCGAATTATTTCTGAAACGAGTTCATTCTCTGATCAGAGTTTGTTGATATGATACCTTCAAACAACGCAATGGTTCCAAGTTCTACCCCAACGCAGCCAAGACAATCAACATCCTTCTTTTCTTTTAATATCCAACAACCTGTGACAAATCCAAGACATAAACCTCCAATAAACATTCCTTATCCGTATTTCCACTTTATTTCCATTCTATTCATTTTTTCCACAGTGAGTCGTCCACTTCACAACTTCCAGACAATGATGATCAATCAAACTCCGTTGAACTTCCGACCCATCAAAATGTCCAGCAAAACGAATTTTCTTCTTATTCACCTTCGACAAATTCCTCTGCACTATCTAGAACACTTCCAGACAATCCTGTAAACACACCACAACAAAATCCGACAAATATCTCTTATTCACGAAACGACTCTTCATTAATTTCAAACCAACCATCATTCGAACCAGTTATTCCTCCTTTATTTGCTTCACAAATCAATTTTTCACCTCCTAATGTTCTCGGAAAAGAACAGACCTTGTATTCATCGAAACTTGATAATCATCGTGTACTGAACAATCCTCTACTATCCTATCAGTCATCTGATCCTGATCAGCGAATTACATCACCTCACAAGCCAAGCAAACCCATCATCAAACAGAAACGGACTAGATCGTCGCGTTCAGGACCCAGCGCCGAAATCCAGAGTTCATCAATCAATATTCAGCAAGACAGTGGTCACACTGATGAGGATAGCTATACAGTTGATCGCAATCATCGTACTCGAACGGAAAAGTCGACGAAATCACCATCATCATGGACGAAAAAGAAATCGAAGAAGAAAGAGTTCGAAGCGGACTCCGACCATAGTTCATTTGCTTCGAGCTCAGATCTTTTTCCACCTCCATCTGCGAAACCAGGCCAAAAGGATAAACAGAAGGAGAGTCGAGCCCAAACACCAGCAAGCTCGACCAATCACAACCGAAGGAGTGTCAAGGATGACGACGAAAAGCCAATGAAAGACAATCCCACCATCGCATTGGCACAACCGACCCCGCAGGCTTCTCCAATTCGACTTGTTCCATCTCATCCAACTTTTGTGGCTCTCACCAGTCGTGGTCGGCAGGCCATCTGTCAATTCAGTTCATCGATCCCACTGAAGCTCCTCCAACAGACTACAGCTCCCACAACTGTTGATGTAACAGTACCCAAAACCGATCTCCCCGTTTCGATTGTGACAATTCCGCCTGGACACACCTTCACACCAACCAATCCCACCACTTCACATTTCTTTCTTGCATGTGGTAGCCTGACCTATCGAGCAGAGAGTAGATATTCTATTGAAAACAAGTCAGGGACCTGGATGGAGGACGTTTTATTGGAACCAATGACTAATTTTGTCATTCCAGATCAATCAGGCCTCATCGTTACTCTAGAAAACAAATCGCAAGAACTTGTGGTTCTGAATATTACATCTGTTCATCCTAAGTCTTAATTTGATTTGATCTTCCTTTCTATGTTCATTTATCTTATTTTCCATGATCAAGACATTTCAGAATGGGCCACCACTCTCTTCGATCCCAAAATGTCAACGACTGAAGATAGGGGAACAGAAACAACGGAAGAGACACCCACCGTGGAAAATGTTACTGCGAGCCTTGAATCAGCTGAAGTTTCCAAGAAAGATGAGACAAAAACAGGTTTCAACACATTTGTCTCTCAATCGAGATATATTCTATTATCGTCTCCCATATCCCCTTCAAAACTTCTTTTTCGATTTCTTTGTCGTAATATCTTGTTTTGTTTTCAACTTTTCCATCGAAAGACGGACAATCTGATTCGGATTCTGACAGTGATGATGGATTGACAAGCTTCATTATGTACACCCCAGCAATGAAACATCGCATCAGTGGAGCCAAGAAAGTGTACAACCAAATTATTGAAGTATTGACCCAACAACAAAAAGAAAAGAATGAGATTGTGACCAACTTTAATGAACGAAAAGCATCTATTCAGCAAAAGCGCAGAGAGATTATTTTGGGTGATTACGAACCAACCGACGCTGACTTGGCACCCTCAAAAGAACTTCCATTCAAAGATCCAGAAGCGGCTGACAAAGACACGTCGCCAGCGAAAGAAGATGACGGAAAGGGGATCAAAAACTTCTGGAAGACTTGCATCATGAACAGTTCTGTTCTTTCACAAAATCTCCATCAATGGGATGAGGATGCTCTGAACTATCTCAAAGATATGACTGTCAGAAGATACATCCTTGAGGATGAGAAAAAGGACTCATTCGAGCCCAACATCATTTATGAAGCCTGCCTAACTTTTGAGGAGAACCCTTATTTCTCTAACACCGAACTAAAGAGGAGCGTGAAAGTGCAGATGATGGGTGGACAAATGGTCTCGTTTTATGACGGGGATGAAGATGATCTTCCAACCGATGATACCCCTTCAAAGCCTCAAGTTCAAACAATCCAATGGAAGGAAGGAAAGGAGATTGGAGTGAGGACGGAGAAGAAGAAGGTGAAGGACAAGAAGACGAAGAAGAAGGTCGTCAAGGAGCGGAGGATTGTCCGCCCATCCTTCTTTGATCTTTTCATCACCACCGCCGAGCTTGAGAACAAGGTTGATGTTGTTGTCGAGCACCTCGAGAAGTACCCTCCATCAAAGGCTGAGCTGCACGGTGACAAGGACGCACATGAGGACGAAGACGAGGGCGACGACGACGAATGCGACTGCCATGGGTGCCACAACAAGATTGGGTTGTATGAGTACGGCTTTCACAACGTGATGCAGCTGTTTGTGGGTTTCGTCAACACGATTGTCCTCCACATCGTCCCACACGCTTTCGAATACTTTGCTGGGCTTGTCCAAGAGGGCGAAGACAGTGACGACGACGATGATGACGATGATCTGACCACAGATTCGGAAGACACGGACAGTGACACAAGTGATGAGTGAGAATAACACGGAACTTCATTTCACCGATGAATAATTTGAAAGAATAGCTTGGGTGGGTGCAAGCAAGTTAAAACAAGAAGTGAAGAAAGAAAATGAGGAATATGAAGTCCATTAGGCTTTTGTTGAGAGCCGGAGCTGTTGGCGATCACGGGCAAATTCTTCAGAGAATTGGGAATCTGACTGTTTCTTGATGTTGACAAGACCGCTCTTGAGGAAGGAGATGTTTGGAAAGGCCTTGTCGTTCAGAATGTTGAGGACCTTCAGACGGCTCATGAGGAGCTCAGTTGTCCGTCTGCGAGCTTCGTCTGAAGCGAACTGAGAGATGGAGTGAAGGAGAACAGTGTTGAGTGAATACAAAGGCAATGTCAGACCTCTCTCCCTGTGCTCAGTGACAACTCTTTCTGGGCATCTGAAATACAGTCGTTGAGGAAGGATTGAAGTTGGGCCTGCTCGTCCAACGAAGCAAGATGAGCATTTCGAAGGATTTTTGTGTTTTTCCGTTCCTGGGCAAGCCTCTTCTTTGTTCGTTGGTTTTGGTTGATTATGTTTTGGATGTCTTCAGGAAGAGTGTCAAAACGTGAAGACTGGCCACTCTGTCGACTTGTCGACATTCTCTCAGCGCTGACGCTCCGACGAGACGAGCGAGGGGACTCTGGAGAGGTTGAGGGAGAGTTCGACAGAAAGATGAAAGAGCAGACCTCCTCGCTGGCTTGCTTGGCCAAGCCTGAGTCGCGGAACACCGCCAGAAGCCCGAGCTGAGTTGGACTGATCTTGGGATGCCCGGAAGGAGCGTGTTGTGGGCTGGACGAAGGTGGGTTCGCTTGAGAAGGCCGGGAGGAGTGGAGTGTTGTCCTGTTCCTGTTGGAGCGACTCGTATTCTTCTGTTTTGGCTCTGGTTTCTTTGAGGACCTATTGAAACAGGAAGTCGATGATGAAGGAAGACATAATGACATACACCTCTCATTCTGCTTGTGTGTTCGTCGAGTTCATTTTGGTTTTCACGCAGATCCCGTCGTGTCCGCTTCATCTCCTCTTCCAGCTGAGAGAAATGAAGGAAATACAAAGTATCAAGCCATTGAGTTGAGATCTTCGAGTCGGATGCATTCTGCGCGCATGAGTTCGACCTCATTGACTGTCTGTCGATACTTCTTCATCCAATATTGAGCGTCAAACTCTGGTTCCTAAAACGAAATGGAAAATAAATAAAACGAACTCTCTTTTTGAGAATATCGATCTCTTTTTCTGCATCAGACAATTTGTCCCGAAAGAGACGGATCAACTCTTTTTCGCTTTCTGGAGAGAGATAAAATTGGAGATAATGAACCTTTTGCAGCCATTCGGCAATGATCCTCAAGTGCTGCTATGGACGATTGAATATCACCATTAACAATACTTAATTCTTCAAGTTTTTGCTGAATTAATGCAAATGAGAAATATCTAATTGATTAACGAGAGACCCTCTTATGAGTGCTAGGAGTCACTCTTCCCTGAAAGAGATCTGCTCGTTCCATTGGACTTTTCTGCCGTATCGGCTCTTCTGGGACGCCGATATTTTCTCTTTTTGTGAATGTTGCAGATGGTCTGCCACGCGGCTCTGTCTAATTATAACAAGAAAACGCAACAAAAAGACGTTGAATAACAGAATAAGTGAGGACGAACGCGTGACCATGTCGTTTCCAACTTTGGAGGATGAGGTGTTGGTCGAAGTCGAATTCTGTCATCAGGAGGAAGTGGAGTGCTGTAAAAAAAGTACATATCAAGCAAAAAATGACAAACAAGACAGGTTTGCTCGGCCGCGACATGGTAGGATGTTTATCTACCGTGGACAGTTGTGAACGAAATTGGTTACGGGAACGATTGCCAAGAAGTTCAATTGTCTGAATATCAAGTTGTTGTTGAAGATGAAATAAACGATGATCACATTTTTATAACTTAATCACGAAGAAATGAAGTGATAAAACGAAGATACTTTCACACAATTTTCAAATCAAAATTTTCACTTTGCCAGAAGAGGAAAAACGGCTGCGATGATATCGACCAAACAGAACAATATTCCTGCTCCATTGAGAACAACTTCAACCGTGAATCTAAACAGATCAATGACGATGGAAATCATACGTGAGCAACTGGAAGAACATGAAATAGACATGGTGAACGATGAAAAGTGCTGCAACTACCATAAAAATGATGGCTGGGAGAGGATCTGGCATTCCGATTACGTGATTGCCTTGAGAATCACGTGAATGAAAACACCATCAACAAACCAGACAGAATATATAGTAGATGAGCAATCCCAAAAAATCCAACTTGTACAACAAGCTCAAAACTTCGAATCCATTCTCCAAGTTCGAGGTAACGATATCCTAGTGTTGGTTCAGGTTGGTGATGAGAGAGTGACACAATAAGCAGAAAAGCAAGTGAAAACGTTTGTAGAAGATGAAAATTGTTGACATTATGTAGTACAACCACCCAAACACATTATGGTAATGCAACGAGACTTCGAGGAAGAGACCAGCTTTCTTCCCAAATGGAGGAATAGAGAAACAAACATAGTCATAAAACAAGTATAAGACCTTCCTTTTTTCCGTCACATCCAAAATGGACATCGGGAAATCGATTCGTTGATGATTTGAATTGATCCGCCCTTGTCAAGTGAAAAAACAGGATGACTCGAGAAGCACGACAAAATTGAAATGGATATCACAATTTAGATTGGAATAATACCCTTCCAGCAAAGAAGAAGTACAATTCCACAGCACATCGCCTGGAAGCCGATGAGGACATTCGTGAGCATTTTCTCGGTCATATCTCCGAACAAAAAGAGGAAAGCGTTGATGAGCGTAAGATTCGGGGTATAGTGCAGTTTTCCCGTTTCAGGATTGATTCTAATTATGGTTAAGAGAATGGAGAGTATACCTTGGAATGCGATGTCTTGGACAATCACGGAATGGTGTGGGAAGATGCCTTTTCAAAGAGGCTGGAATCCATGTATGAAATAGTTGTGGTACAGAGAGAATAAAGTTGATAATCTCGGGGATGAAGAATAAGAGAAGGACGACAGGAAAGCGACCATAGAGCCCAATTCCAGCGATGGACGCACCAATCCACAAGGTGAAAGAATCACCGACGAAAACCTTTGAGGGATATCTGGAAAAAGTGAGAAAGGTTGAAAAAAGAGATACTTGTTCCATTTGAACAACGCAACGCAGGCAAAGAAAAGTGGAACAGACACAATGAATGAAAAAGTGGCAGAATCCATGTCACGCACATCCGTTTCACCAGCAATGGAAAACCCTCCTTTCTCTATCCCCATGATTGAATAGATTGCGATTGACATGACGATGACCATTGACTGTCCACACTCGAGTCCATTGATACCAGCGTAGATATTGATGCAATTGAGGCAGAATACGTTGACAGCAACAACGAATAATTGGCCAAAAATCCCTATAACACGATAAAGGAGGAAAGATGAAACCAAGCTCGAAAATATGGTTTCCGTCGAGTAACTTGGAGAGAAATGAGCCTGATGGGATAGCAAATTGTGTTTTACCAAGGTAGAATTTGGCAATTGGGAGAGAAACGACAAGCGACATGAATATTTTATGTCTCCAGCGAAGATCGAGAACATCATCTGCAAAGCCCATCAGCAGCATAGCCAAAGAGTTGATGAGGAAATATGTGATCAAGGAGAGCTGAAAGAATGATATAAGAGAGAATCTCAGACAATAACTTGGTTTTGGACGAAATAAAACGTGACGAGTACGAACGAGAGGTACACAGATGCCACGACAAACCCAAGACTTTCTGGCCTGAAATATGGCAGTAACAACTCAATTGCACGAATGCTAGACATACACTCTGGGAGGATCACCTTCTTTTGGACGAATTTTTCCAATATCGATTCCACTCATTCCCGCCTTTTGGAACGAAGGAGCAGCTCGAGGAATGATTGAATTGGCAACCACAAATATACAAACACCGACAGCCAAAAGAACAGCGGCGAGCTGAATGAATGAGAACGATTCGAGTGTGATCATTTTTCAAACATGGGTTTCCAAAAAAAGGGAACGGAGTCGACCCTTGAAATTTTCATTACAACACCTTTGTGTCAAAAATAACATGAAAATTAGGATATTAAAACCAAGAATAGCACCGATGGCTAGAAACAAGAATTGATTGATTTTATGTCGGCTCATGCCTTGAAAGATGTTGATCATGTACGGGTGTGTTCGGATTCTGTTCTTCCTGCAGATTTTTTCTGCTTAAAGAAGTTGGAGTCGTGATTTCAGAGTGTGGTTGATGCGTTGGTGTTAGTGGTGTTGATTGAGCCTGTACCATCTCTGATGGTGGTCCAAGCTCAAAGGGGGGTGAAAAAGGGAGATCTCCTCGCAGAAATGAGGCATATACATCCATATCGTCCTGTGAAATCAGTGAATTCACAAGTTGTTGAGGAGCAAATCCATGTTCCTTGAGCTAAATGGAAAACAATGAAAAAATATGAAATGCGAGTTCCACAGTGAAGATAGAGGAATTAATACATTGTTGAAAAGGTTCGTCAATGCTTCGACTTTTTGAGTGGAATCCATTTCTGTTTCAAGAGTTTGCTGAGACAAGTAAGATTGATAACAACAAAAAATGGATTGAGAATGAATTTCCGAGCAGAAGAAAGGTATAACTGATATTTCCTTCAATATGACCTGTTGTTGTTGACATTGTTCCAAATCATCGGGAAGAATATCATTTTGATGCTCATCCAACCAGGGACCATACTAACAAACACAACATGCCAATATGGTTTGAAAAAGGGAAAAGTGTCAAGGAATCCGAGAACAAGATGAGAAAGAAAAAAGAAGACTCTGTCGGCTAGAACCTCAATGAAGGGTGATCCCTGCTGCGTTTGTGCTGCTGCTGTTGTTTGGTTTAACATCCCAGCTAGTAGTGTTGGAGTGTATTGATCAGACTTGAGAGATGAGGAAATGATGAGATGACGGTCGTTTCAGAGATGATGTTTGGATGAAATTGGAAGAAAATCAGAGAAAATGGAGTTTTGAATCAAACTTTGAGTTTATTTTCTAATTCCACCTGTTGTTGGCTGATGGAAGCTAGATTGACGTTCTGAAGTGATATTCATGTTCAAAAAGGGAAAAAGAAGGCAAACTCGAAGATTATCCATAATTGATCCAAATTCTTGTTCAATTTCAGAGAGAGAAACATGATTCTGTTGGACAGGACGAATTTGAATGAAGAAAGAATGAACGAACCTCCAGAAGTTCGCTGAATTCCTGCTGATACTGAAAAAAATCCCTTGGGTTCATGCGCTAGGAATCGTGAAGATGATATAATCAAATATTTCAGTTTATTTAATCAGAAAAGAGATAGAAACACGAATGTGGTGAGAAGAGAGATGAAACACACGAGCAATCTTTCGAGCTCAGAAACAAAAGAATGTTGAAAAATATTCGCATCCATGCACGAATTAACCGAAAATATTGGTCAATTCCACGTTGTTGATCACAACCCCAAAACAAAGATTTATCACGAGACTTGACTTGATCGAGAATTATCTTCACACGAGATCGGGAAAACACATCTAAATGACAAATTAAGATGATAGATGAAGTGATTTTCCAGTAAATGAACGATTTCTGTATTGTTGACAGAGAACAGAAATGAGAGCCAAATGAAGAAAAACAATCGCTTTGAGCAAGTTAACACTCAGCATCGTGATAGTCCCATTGAGTTTCTTGAGGATTGGACGGAGCTTCGAGCATATACTCGTCATCATCGGGTGGAGTTTTCTGGAGAAGTGAAGGAAGGATCAGTGTCAAACTTTTTCCTTTGATGAAGAGAGCATGCTCAAAATGCTCATAACCACTGACCGAATTCCTACCCAAAAAAATAGAGGGAGAAAAAATGAGACCAAGTGCAGGACTCCATTCGTCTCCGAGGATAGAGAGGCAGATGTGCCCATTGGAATAAATGTGCTGAAAGTGCAAGTTAACAAGGAAGGATGGAAGGAGACAGAGACGTGGAGATGAAAGGCTGGATATCACATGAAAAAAATACTTCGTGCTTTGGGACCATTGGTGGAATGAACTGAACGATGGGAGCATCTAAGGGATAACATTCGAGAAAATGAAAGCGTAATGTGAATTTTTCTTCTTCGTAGATGGAATCTTTTGGCCCTTCTAGATAAACAGTGAACCTTCAAAAGATGGAGAAAACGGTCGGCGAAGAGACAAAAGAGGAATTTAAATGAAGAGAAAGGGTAACTGTTCAAGTGAATCAGCAGAAAAATCAGGGAGGCATGATTGAAGAGGGTTCTTTCTAATATCTTGAATATCTCGCATGATTCTTTGTCGAGCTTGGACTGTTAAAGCAGATACACGTTTTTCAGGACTTTGACTTGGGGTAGACTTTCGTACATCTGCTCCCGATTGTCCGTCAGGGCGAGTACGTCTTTTTGGATGCATTGAAAATGTTATGATGGTTTGATCAGAATCAAAAGTTCTGATACACTGCATTCTCGTCAATTTGTGCCCATGTTCCGATTGTATGAACAATTTATTGTGTTTTTACTTTCACCACTTTTTTCTCATATCAGAAATTCACTTTCCATTCGTCCAGCTTCTCTCCTGGCGAATATTGTGAGTTCATTTGATGGCACATCTCTAGCATCACAGATTTCCTACGAATTCTGCTTCTCAGCAATCCTTTTTCAGAATGATGAACCTTTTGAAATCCCCTGTTTCAGCAGATTCTACACATTCCAAACGCAAGAGACTATTTCGTATGAGAGGCCTCTATTGTTCTTAACCGCCACATTTTAGTCTACAAGACATGATTGCCTACCCTTTAGATGGCCCTTACCCCCCGCCGGGGTCATTTGTTCAGTTAATCATGTGGATTTCTGTGGGTCCAAGAACTCTCCTACCTCTTGCGTTTTGTTCTATTCCAATATACTCCCGGAAGTCATACCTACGCACTGGAGTGAAAACTACCCCACTTCAACCTTTCTCACAAACAGACAGTTTACCACCGTCATGCCTTGCATCTCTCATCATTATATCTCGATTCTTTTGTGATTCAACTGTCCTTTTGCCTGAGAAACTCATGAAGTTCATTGAAGAACGTTCATCTGATGTTTTAACCCTCCTCCCAGAGCCCATCTTCTCGTCACTGACGATTTCAACTCATTTGGAGAATTCAGTCCCAATTCACTCTTCAACGACCTTCCCATCATTTTCCAACAAACCAGAGGAACAGGATGAGATCTTTCAAGTTGATGATCTCATGTTTGGAAGCTCATATGTCTGTTCTCCGCCATCTCTTATCATTTCCAGCATTCTCCTTGGAATACTCTCCCATTCATCACGACTGATGCTGCGTTGAGTCTAATTCAGCCATCTCTTCGCTTTTCAAAGAATCGACGAGAATGTGATTCCTGGATTGACCAAATTCGTTCATCCAAAAGTCCACTGCCTCAACATCCATCTCATTCAAAGGCTATCCCAGCTGTACCCTGGATGGATGAAATTACCATTAAGTCAACTGACTATATTTCTTCGGTTTGCTTATTATTCATCGTCAATTCCACACACATCGGTCTAGAAAGTACCTCAGATTACTGCTGCTCTCATTGCCCTCCAAGTGGAATTCTTGAAGGTTGAGATACCAGATATGCCAGTGGATCTTCTAAGCGCACCTCAGTCCCAGCAACATGAAAATCAGTGGTATCAAAACATGAAAACTGTCTCTACCATCGATTCATTGGGCTCTGAAACGTATGAATCTATGCATCACTTTCTTCTTTTATCAATTCAACACAATCTTCTTTCTTTCATAGAATTCCACTTCATCTTCGGTTTCCATCGCAAGAAGTGGACAAGCTCCTTCATACAATCTCGCTTTATCCTCCGCTTGACATTATTTCTCGGCGAGATCAAGATTTTCTGTGGGAGCATCGTTATCTTGCTGCAAAATATCCATCTCTTCTGTATCCATTCATCCAAAGTGTTGCATGGGATGTTCCAAGTAAGCACAATGAAGCTCTCGTTTGATTCATTTTCTGAATACAAGTTTGTCAGATGATTATCGAAACTTGGCGAAAGCCGACACTTTCCTGCATTTTTGAGATCCTTTCTCATCCAACATGGGACAATGATTCTGTTCTCAGACTTTATGCCATCAAACATCTCTCTGAGCTACCAAATGAGGAGCTTCTGGATTATCTTCCGCAGTTAACGCAATCCCTCATCTACGACCCGATTTGGGACTCATCTCGAGATCGACTGAAACATGTTAAATCACAAGAAACCAAAGCAGTGCCTCCGCAGACCGCAAGACAAAAAACTCAGACAACGCCAGTCTCCCCATCACAAAAGGAGTATACCAGCGATCTCACATCGATTCAATCACACTCCACTTCCACCTCAATCGATAAACTTCACCAATCCAAATCATTCACAGGCACTGTCGGGAACATTCAGACTCATCTGGATGCAATGGGAACGCCGTTGAAGGTCACCGGTGGTCGACCGACGACGTCGCAGTCTTTTTCAGTAAATCCAACTTCATCATCGTATGTCGGAGATGGTCCTCGGCGAGAGTCAGATCAACAGACGAATGAAGCAATGAGTGAGTTTGAAAGCAGTACCACATCTGGACGGTCAAATCAGGGCTATTCCTTCACTTATGACAATGTTGGAAAGCACGTTGGATTGGAATCTGACACGGACCAAGTCTCAGTCGGTGCAATTTCAGCAGAAGACTCCGCGCGGTCAGATTTTACCACAGAACGTGATCGTTTTGATTCTGAACCACACACTGAATCGACTCAATACCGACCGCCACAACCGCCATCATCAATCAACACAGGTCTGAATTTGGCCAGAAGATTAGAATTGAAAGATCCACAAAAGCAGTTTTTGAATCACATAAAAGTGGACACTAATCACTACAATTCAGAGAAACCCCTCACAACATTCTTATTCGAGCGAGCCAGCAAAAACGTCGAGATCTTCTGTCTCTTGTATTGGAATCTCCACGTGATGAAGGAAATTGAGAATGATTCCAAAACGACACTCACCATTCTTAATGAACTGTTCGCTTTCATCTACAAAGCAGCTCCCACTTTTCTTGTTTTCATCTACCGACAAGTGCTTCTCCTGCAAAAGATCCAAACGGCTTTTGAAAAAACTGCGGGCATCCCGAGACAAGAAAGAATTGAAAGGATGAAGATTGAAGCCCAAGATTTCTTCTCACCAAACGAACCATTCCCATCACCTGTTAATCCAAATTTTTGGCTCTCTCATATTTTTCCAGACAAAATTTCGATTTTCAAATCAAAAGTACTTCCTGTCCTCGCCAGATTCAAAGCGGATTCGACTGATACCGCTCTTGAGTCACTCGTTGTGGATCATGGTGATCGATCAACTGAATGGCGGTCTGTGGAAGAGTTGAATGGTAAGTTTGGGATCACTCAAGCAATGATCGACTTGTCACTAGCCAGACTGAGAGAAAGAGAAGAACGAGGGCAAAAGCTAGTTTCAGATGAAATGATTGAACTCGCCAAACGAGAAGAAGAGAAGGAAAGACTTGCACAACAGAATAAAAAGGAAGAAGAGAAGGATCACAACACTCTTACAGAACCACTTTCACAAACAGAACCAATCATCGCTGACGATGCCATCCCAGAAACACTCCCCACGAAAAACACAACCTATGACAGTTCACATCCTGCCCAACCACGTTCATCGATATCTGATCAAACTGACTCTCTGGAAATGAACAAGGAACGAAGTATTGTACCAACTCACAAGCAGAATTTGAAAGGAACAGGATATGATGATACTGTCATCTCGGAAAACGACGATCTTATTTTTGAACCGATTGAAGGAGAACATCACTATGATCCAGCTCCTCTCGATTCATTTGTTCCACCTGTAGAGCTTGGAATTGATGAAGATTCGTCCCAACCTGAACCATCGCCGTACAGTCCACCGACATCATCCCAAATGGATCTCACTCGACCGGCTCCAATTGCACCTCCATCGATGCCTCAAATTGTGCTCCAGGGTGCAAAACCTTCGCCGCCACGACGAGACGATGAACAACGCAGGCCTGGAAATCAAGTTGAGGAGAGCAACCACTCCTTCATGTACAAATCACTCGATGATGTGAGGCAGGATATGCTCTGTGTTCAGATTGTGAGCGTTTTCGACAGGCTCTTCAAGAGCGAGAATCTCGACCTCAAACTTTCACCTTATCAAGTCGTTGCCATCGGAGCCAATCCGCCTCTTGGCCTGATCGAATTTGTCCCATCGAAATCGATTGAGCGGATCAAGTTGGAAGACCAAAGCATCGCAAACTACTTTCGCAGCCATAATCGCGACGACAGCTCTCCTCTCGGATACCCTCCCGAAGTTCTGGACAACTTCATCCGGAGTTGTGCGGGTTATTCTGTGATCACCTTCCTGTTGACAGTGGGAGATCGTCATCTGGACAATCTTCTCGTCACTCCTGATGGGAAAATGTTCCACGTAGATTTTGGAATGTTCCTTGGGCATGACGTGAAATTCAGACCATCTCCAATGAAACTCAGTAAGGAGATGATTGATGTATCTTTTCTTCTTAATTCTTTCATCTTAATTTCTCTGTCTCCTCTCAGTGTATGGGTGGAATTGAATCCAGCCATTTCGGACGATTCATTTCTCTGTGTTGTGAAGCGTACTCTATCGCTCGCCGAAAGGGTGCTAATCTTATTCTGTCTCTGTTTCGTATGATGCGCAAAGCCAAAATTCCCGATCTGGAAGACGCCCGAGGACTCACTCTTGTTTTGATGAAATTCAAGCTGGAGTTGACTGAAACTGAAGCCAATTATTATATGGTTCAGCAGATCGGGAAATCGACATCCGCGTTCTTCCCTTCAATGGTTGATAAAATCCACATTTTTGCTCAGTCTTGGAGGAACTGAAAGAACTTCCGAAAATATCGGCTTTGTCTTTGATTGGTGGTTCATTTATTCTCCTTTTTTTCAACTTTGTTCATTTCATTGGGATGTATTGATTTGATCATTCTCTGGAACTCATAACAAACAAGATAGGTGAAATGAAAACAAGAATACTGATGCAGCAGGCTATGATCGCCACCAGGTCAGAAGAGCTGCTTCTTTGAGAATGGGTGATTGTTGATAATTGAGTGAGTGATCTGCGAACGAATCACCGTATAGGATCCCGACATCAACGATTGAGCATCGAACACATTCGTGGGGTTTCAGTGGGACGAGGAGGTATTGGGAAAAAGTTGAGCGAGGGAGCGCTATTGGATGTGTCTGAATCGTCGTTGAGTAGGAGATCGTTGGGTTGTTGGATTGTAATGAAGATGATGATGTGAATGAAGAATGCATGTAGAAAGTCAGATGGAGAATTGCAGGGACAAAAAAATGAAACTGTGGAGAGGACAACTTTAAAATAACACCAGTCACTGTTGCCGCACAGTCGAGAAATAATTGTTGTTGAAAACGAGGCAAGGAATTTTGGGAGCGATGCTGTAAAACACAGCGTGTTTTCAGCAGAGAATAAACCGGATGTGACAATGAAGAATACAGTAATTGATGGAAAGAAGCTTCCTTGGTGTGTTTGTGAGAATGTGAGAGAATTGGGTAGTTGTCATCCAGGCGTCTCAGAATGTCATCACCCGAGCCGGAGGAATGTTGGGAGGAGTTTACTTCAGTGGCCGGTTTCGCAGACAAAAGTTCGTCAAAGGAGATCGTTTCCATATCATTGGTACCAAAGAGGAGAAGGCGAGAGAACAGAAGAGAATGAAGAATATTTGATGAAAAGGTGAGGATCGCCATAGAACAGAATGATGGGGGGATTTGAAACCGACATTCATCTGGAGAAACTGCCAGGGAGGTGGCTGCAACTGTCTCAAAATGAGTGTGTGAAGATTGGTGAAGGAGTTCGAGCTCTTCCGTAGAGGGGATGGTATGGAGCGGGACCACTTCAAGTGACAGGCCATGTGTTGAGTTTGGATGTGACTGGGTTTTACTGAACTGCACGTGAATGTGTGACAGATGGGCTGGGGTAGAAAAATGAATGAGTAGACAAAGCCGTCGCGCCTCACTTCCAACATGCCATCCCCCTTCGCTACATCCGACAAGAAGTGAAGAGAGAGTCGATCCGAGATATCTGTTGCTCGTCGCTGAGGAGAATTGCATCTGTGGAGAAGAGAACAGGATCGTCGATGATGGAAATTTCGATATATGTTTGAACTTTTGGGTTTTGAGTTGAAGCTTTCGACTTTGCGCTTTTCGGAACAAAAGTTCATCCTTCCACAACCGGTATGGATAATACAGACAATTTCGGAGTGAGATTGTGATTTGATCGTGATGTGCATTCCAGAGGTACCTCAACATTCGATTGACAACTGTAAGGCTCCTGACGCACGGGAAGCACATATCCTGCTCAGAGATTCCAAAATACCCAGAGATGAAAGATGAACCAATATAGTGCTGGCTTAGACATTTCTTACAAACAGTCTGACCACACATGAGACAGACAGGCGGGTCCTTTGAGTAAAGATTGCATTCAGAACATTCGAGACAAAGAGACGCTGATTGTCTTGACGCAAATCGGCCTTTGCTCCCAAATGAATTTGGAGGACTCAAATTAGGTAGACAAACTGGTGAAGAAGAGAGGAGTTTCTCTCTATCAAGAGAACTGGATGGAGACGAACCAATTCGTGACTGTCGTGGTTGATTGGCCGGCGAATGAATGTTTTTACCGCCAATCAATGGAAATTTCTTTCGAATTTGGCGGATCGAGGAGATTCCAATGTTTTGTCGGAGTTGTGACAATAGTTGCCAAACAGAAAGCTGGGTTGGAGAATTCAGTTGGAGAGCAATCCTCACAATCTCAATTCTGAGAAGATTTACGAGTCGATCTGTGAGTTCATTGTCATCACTGATGGTGCCAGATTGAGAGAAGAAAGTGCCGCTTCCTTGATCCGATTCATCAATTCCCACGAGGTCGAATGAGTAATCTGCTGGCGAATCGAGAGAGGGAGTTTGAGCATCGGCAGACCGGATTCCAAATGGACTACTTTCTGCAGAAATCTCACTTAGAACTAATTGTCTGTATGCAGGTGAGGAGGCTGGAGTGGACATAAACGATCCTTGGCTTTGTGGAACTTGAACAGTGCTTTCTTTCTGTCCATCATAGGAGAGAGGATGGAATGGAGAAAAAGAAACACGGAGAAATTCTCGATCTTCTTCGACGGCGCTCTGCATTGAGATTGCAGGAGATGATGGCTTCTCTTGTTCGCTTCCCTCCTGATCAGGGTCAACCGGAGTGTATGTTGGGGGTGGATGAGAGAATGATGTTGATGGCAAGATGGCCTGAAGGAGCTGGTTTTTCCGAGCGAGTACATCTTCGGATTGATTTCTTTCGAGTTCTTCTTCATAAAGGGAGTCAAGAGGAGTTGAAGAAGTGACATTGTCAATTCCAGAAGAAGATAAGTTCCACATTTTCAGTCGTTCTGAGGGAATGGTGGTTTCACGAAGTGTATTTCCGAGGACACGTACCCTTCCAAGAATGATTGCCCGCCGAATTGATTGGAGATTGTCACTTTTGTCAAAATGATGACTTGCTACATCCGTTCGATTACTGAAAGCACTTGGCGTATCCAACATCCGATAAGAGAGTGGAGCATGGAATACAATTCTCACAATTTTGACCAGTCCTAATGGTTTTAGAGTCGATGTCATTGGGAGGGGGACAAAAGGGAGCTTCACAGGTTCAGGAAGAGAAGTCTCTGGACGTGAAAGTGACGTTTCGACAGGGTAAGGAGAGACGGGCAGGATGACTGACTGATACATGTACCGAATGTCTCGTTTCCGGAAGAATGTTTTTGGGACATTTGTGATTCTCGATGAATCGGTTGGTGAATCCGGAGAAGAGTATTCAAGATCAACGAGTCCGGTATTTGGGATGATCGGCAAATGAACGTTGCTATGGGTCAGAACGAGAGAATCAAGCGTCTCCCCCATCCAGACATCCACAGAGGTCGGAGTGTAGAGGAGGAGCGAAGACGGAATATCTGAGTGGCTGACAATTGAGTCGTACATACTCCCTTTGAGTGACTCCCCTTCTGCTGCCCATTGTGCTGTTGGGATCGTTGAATGTGTTTGAGGAGTTGTGATTACCTGAGAAGACAATCTGGTCTGATCATCAGCGAGGTTTTCCGTGTATGGATGAAAGGATGGTTCTTGTGGGGTTGTTGGCCGATCAAAGACAAGATATCGGACAATGGAAAGTTCAGGAAGAACAATGGTCATGATTTCATCATTGTTCCCAACTGAACTTGTGGCCAAAGTACCAATCCGAATTGATTCCGTTGACTGCACTGAAGAGAGGTTGAACTCGATCGTTTGATTATCCGAAGACAATCCACAGATTGCTCTTTTCCAGATTTCAGTTGTGTCAATGATAGATGTTATTCCGAGAGCAACCATTCTGTCGGCAAGTGATCCTCTGGGAATGGAAGTGAGTGCAAGTGGTTTTGGTGCCTGTTTGACTTGGTCGGTGTCAATGGACGGAGGTTGCTTCTTCTCTTGATTGTCGATGGATAGAATGGGAAGTGGAGTGATAATCATGCTCGACTGGAGGAGGGAGGATAGATGGAGAGGGAGATATGTCCGAAATGGAGAAGTTGGTGTATGAAAAGAATGGTTGAGTGAGAAAATAGCTCCGAGTGAGAGATGGTGTGGTGATGATGTGAGTGGTGGAGACGGAAGAATATTATGTGTTGGAATAGTGAGTGATGACTGAGAGGTCCTTTCACTGAGGGACTGGATCAAGTCAGACGGTGTTCGTTTCCAGAAGATGCCTGGATACAAGACTGGAAGCATCTGGAGAGCAACAAAATGGGTGAATTCCTTATTTTTCATATCATCAGTCACGATATTGTGATATCGTCGTTTTATGGAGATGAGAGCATTGCTATAATTCGACGACGAAGGGATTTGAGTTCCGCTTGCTTTGTTCGTAGGTTGTGCGGTGTATGTGGACTTTCGGAGGAAGGTCATCATGGATGTGAAGGGGCTGTTCGTTGAATTGAATGAGGTGAAGAGCGAAAGATCAAGTTCGTTTGATGGAATGTGAATCAGGGAGGATGCATCCAATCCGCACGAAAAAGGAAGAGAAAAAACAGCGTTGTTGGTGATGGATGTACTGATGAACGATCGGATAATCTGAGTGTGTGTGGCCGCAGAATCTGTGTACAGTTCTGAATTTGTGTTTGCAAGGATGAGAAATGATTCAGAAAAAGAAGACAAAATGCCAGGTGGGATGGTATCACTGATGATTTCTGATGATGGAAGATGTTCGGATGGTTCAAGCGGTTCCAGAAGACCATACTCCCTTTGCTCAACTGGTTGAAGATCTGTTTGTTGTATGAATGCAGTCAGCAGAGTCGTGAGTTGAGAATAAACGATTGGGAGCATGAATGAGAACGATGCGACACTTGTCCGATCCATCGAATCTGCACAATTCACCCTGAAAATGCCATGTTGATGTGAATGGAGGTGGACGGTATCCATGTAGCTACTGATGTTCTCCTGTGAACACTCCGCTTTGTTCTCATCAAAAACGGTGTCCGAAACGTGAATAGTCCCAGATGAGTATCCGTGTTGTTGGATCAGATGTTTCAACCGCATCCAGAATGAGATTAACACACCACTTTCTCCCAACTTCTTTTTCACGTCATGCCAATCAAATGTGATACAATCGATAGTTGTTTCCAACCAACTATCATCATGTTCTTGATCATTCCAGTGTTTCCGTATTTGGCGAAGTGATCCCTGGAACCCCTCTGTGAGTTTGATTTCTTCCGGATGTTTTTCATCCAGCCTCAGCAGAGTTAGGCACGTGAACGACAAATAATCGTTTTGTGAATGCGGCTTGGTTCTGAGACTCCACTCTGAGTACCGTCTTCGAACTCGATCCCAATACTGTGGAACAAAGTCGAATGAGGTGTTTTTATCAACATCAACCTTCGCCTGTGTGAAGAATGAGTCTACACTCGTTTTCCAGAGGATGGGGATGGTCCCTCTGAAGAAGACGTACGATGCGAAAGAAACATTGTACCCTGTTGGCGGTTGGGGGATGGATGAAGGCTGTGGGGGGAACGATTTGTCCACCAACCACACAATGACCTCGCATTCCATTTCATTCCCTGCTCCTCCAAACTCATTTAGACCTCTTGCCTGATACCGCGTTCCTGGATTGAGAGAAGATTTTCGAGAGATGACAGAGAGAAAAATAGTTGGTTTGTTGTCTGGAGACGAATTCACTTCATTCAGAAGTCTCGAGAGGAGAGTAAGCTTGTTTCCAGTCATGTTTGTTCCAATTTGGACGTTGCTCGCGAGTGACATGGGGTAGGTCGTTGCGGCACCCTGGAGGAGGACGACGCAATGATCGTGAAGGTTGGCCTCCTCAAACTTCTGCCTCAGAAAGGAATTCCAGACATAGGCTGGATCATAGTCATGAACATTGTGGAGGTGAATGGGTAGGGAAGCTGAATGATGATCTGACTCTGAGGGATGTGGGTCTACTGATTGTGGAGCGTGTTTCAGTCCAACCGCTGAAAATGGGCGTGTAATGTCGACTTCCTCGCAAAAGTAGTGATACCGGTCTGCGTTAAACCGCATCGCTGTCTCAAAACTTTTGTTTTCCTGGAATTCAAATGAAACTGAATGCTTTGTGCTCCGAATCGGAGGTGCAGAATTTGATGAGGTGGGTTCAGAGAGTTGTTGGGATGAATTGTCGTTTTTCTTGGAGTCCTGATTCTTTGACGATTTTCGGGCATCGAAATACGATGAAAATTTATGAATTCTTTGTGATTTTCCGACGGTAGGTTCTTGTCGAAGGTGTTGGATCGAACGTGTGTGATGGGGTTGAAATGTCGGAATTGAAAGAGAAACAACTTCCAGACCTCTTGGAAGTGTGGGTGATGGAGGAAACGGAGGATCTCTGGGTGATGGAAGAGGTGGAGGAGGGTCTGGGACGTGATGGCGTGGTGAGTGGTGATTTGAGTGATCTGGTTCTTTATCCAAATTCAAAAGTGAAGAATCCGAGGGACTTGGAAACATTTGTTCAAGTTGTGGCTGTAGAAGTTTTGGAGGATATTCACTCCATTGGAAATGTCGTGAATGTGTAGGTGCTGTGAGATTTTGGATAGGAACGCTTCGTTCGTAAACAGAGACAGGATCTGGAGAATTAACAGAGAGGGGAATGTTAATATGTTGTACCATTGGAAGTGGAATCGTTTTTGTGAGAGAAATTGATGCTAGATGAAAAATGAGTTCTTTGAAGATTAAGGACAAACTATCCTCCAGGTCAGCATTAATACTAACATGAGAGTAACTTGGATATGAAAAAACTGGAAATAGAGGGATTTCCACCCAATTGGACTCAGTTATGGTGAAAACAGGATGGAACGGAGGGACTATCATCGTTCCTGCAATCTAAATCGTTGAAATTTGGAAGAGAAACGGAGTAGAATGAAAAACTGTCAGAAAAAAAGAACCTGAGTTGCGAGGAACAATCGAGCTTGCTTTGGCGTGACGATGTATCCAATTATCGCTGCTGCAGACGTAATCTCCTTTGCAAGAGGATCCAGTTGTTTCAAATACTCAATTGCATCACTGACAGACGGAAAAACATCAACTTGCGGGATTCCTGCGAGAGATACGAGAGATCGAAAAATAGAGTAGGTTTTTACGGCGTAAAAGAAGGAATCAACGGAACAATGAAGTGAATTCATCAGAAACACGGAAATATATACCTCGGTGAACTAAGTCTCCTGTCGCAGAGTCAATATAAATGATGGTGGCATCTTTTCTCGTTCGAAGCGATGAAACGAGATACTACAGCAAAATAAGTCGAAAATATCAAAAGAAAGCGGGGTTATTGCGCAGAGTAGAACCAGAAAATGAATGTTGATGAGAAGTACAGACGAATTGAGTCGTTTTTATCTGGTATAGATAATGTGCTGTGTAGTCAATTGATGACATGAGAAAGGCGAAAAGAATGGTCTAACACCACAAAAACACCAGGATCTGTGACCCTGTTTCCAAATTACCTATCTAAATCTGATCCCACCATAATATTACTTCCTCAAATGGAGAAGTCTCTAGTTTTCAGAGGGTGATTTGTAACTCTCCATGGTACGGATCTGTCCGCTCATTCGGATCACGCAAACATGCAAAGGATCCTGAAGTTTAAAATTAAGTTGGATAATTCTTTGATTGTGGTTAGATCGTCATCACCAAGAACAACCTCCTTCCATACAAACATGACAGAATATAACATCAAAGTAATCACTCCAGCTGGAAAAGAGGTTGATATGCCAGTCCAAGAACAATGGACCATCATGGAATTGAAACAACACATGTCTCTAAAGTTCATGATCGACTACAACCGCAAGTTTATCACACTTAACGATGTCAAGAAAGATGACAAAACTACGCTGAAAGAGGCAGAAATTTCAGAGGGCTGCACAATCAAAGTTCTTGACAAAGATCCCGACTGGTATTAAATTCGACTGTATCTCGCATCCTTGTTGATAATTCCTCCCCTAACTATGACCGCTCTTCTCTTTTACATTTTTCTTCGAAATACACTTACATCTCGCCTCCAACCTCGACATTTCTCAAAAGGCAACAATCATTGGGGACCATATGTTGTAACGTCAATTATCCATTAAAGTCAATAATATACGATCACATCGGTGGAAAGTTACACTCTCGGGTCATCTGATCTATGTGAAGTGCTATCACTGTCGGTGTCCAGCTCCACTTCAACAACCTCTGGCTTATACAAAAAGAGATATTGGAGATGATGTTTATCTGCTGAAGTTCACAATTGGAGGGAGATTACTGTGATCAGTGTTGAGAAATTGGGTGATTCCTGACTTGATTAATTTGGACCAAACTTCAGGAAGGAAAGAGCTCGCTATCGCTCGAAACCAAGGTGTTAAATCCTTTAACAATGAAATTTGAGTACAATTCAGACTTTACGTTCCAGAAATGCTGGTAGTTCGTCAATGGAGATGGCTGTAATCGAATCAACTTCGGCAGGGTTAGGCATGATGTTAATTTCCTTTTCTGTCTTAAGAATTAACACATAGTCAACTTAAAAGAGAATGGATGGAAAATTTCAATCATACTTTCATTCTCTGCGAATTGATACTGTTTCCCTTGGAGTGTCATTGGAAGAGATTGTGAAAAATATCGAAGCCTTGAAACAAGTGCAAGATCAGAAATAGAGAATGTGTTGATCGGAATTCCCAATTCGAATTCCATTCTTCTCAGAGCAGCGTGTTTGACTCCTTCAAGAGATGTTATTTTTATATAGTTGAAAAGAAAAAAAACCTAGGCCTGAATCCTCTTGGTTTTCAGTGGGAATCGAAAAAAGAGGATGGCTACAGCATGTATTAGTCCAGAGAAGGGGGAATGAAGGCTTCATAGAGGCTCTACGTTGGAGGACTAGTTTATTGGCTTTATCGAACAAAAAAACGCTAAATGCTCGGTGAAGAAGGGTTCGATCACATCCTTCTTTGACAGTATGAGCTTAGACAGAGAGATATCGTTTTGAAAGATGAGAAGAAATGTGAAAGTCGAACAATCCAATTTGGAGGCATGTCCAATGCAAATGTCGTCTTCATCTAGAAGAATCACTTCTTCACCCAATAAGTTAACTTGAACCAGTTCAAGTTCGTTTGCTGCCATTTCTCAAGATCAACCCATGGTCAGTGGTTTTCAAAAAGGAGGGGGAATAATAAAAAGTGTTTCAAATGAGAACAAGAAGAAAAATAAATGAAAAATCGATCATGAAATGTTTTCGAACTAAAGAGTATTTTTCGTGAATGAGATTTTGATGATTGAACCATCCAGTGAACTATTATGCATTTCTGCAAGTGTCCACACTGCCTCTTCCACAGAGCGCATCTGAACGAGTGCCATGGTTTTACCATTGACTGTGTACACGCGGCATCCCTGCGGAGTCGCAGCAGGGGTGAGATGGTTCACAAGGCTCTCGTTGGTGACGTTTTCCGTGAGATTACTGACGTGAATGACCCACGTTGGCGGATAATGGGATTTTCGTGCCACGTTGGAGTGGGCCTGGTAACGGTTGGATTGTGAATTGGAATAATCGCGAATACTCGTGTCGTGAGGATCATTCGACATGGAGATTGATCGAATTCGTGCAATGTCACAAACAAGACTCTTTCCAAATAGCTTGATTCCTCGAAGATTAGTGACTGCTTGTTGAGCATTGTACGGATCAGAGAATTCGATGAAAACGGTGTTGGGTTTGTTAGCGAGTGTTTTTATTCGGTAGATAAAGCCATAGTTTGAGAAGATATTAAAAAGATGATCAACAGAAAACTTCTCTGAGGGATAATTACCAACAATAATGATTGGATTCTGGGTTTGTTCCCCCATGTTTGGCGGGAATGATTGAGACGGAAGACGGTGCATTCCTGGTGAAGAAAACAATGGTGGTGACGACAGATGTGTTGGAACTTGAGGGTTTTGAATGTGTATCTGCGGCTCAACGAAAAAATCCCAGGAATGTGCATTATTCTGATGGACGGTGAGTTCTTGTTGATCGCTAAATTGGATCGTCATCGTACAGCAGTTTGTGAATATATTTCTCCCATTGAGTGCGGTCATAGCCTGGGTTGCACATGCTGTTGAACTAAACTGAACAAGAGCATGTAGTCCATGATTATTCTGAAATAGAACAATCTTTTCGACAGTCCCACGATCAGACGATTCGTAAGGAGAAAACAATGTTGAAATCGTTTCTACTGTGATAGGAAAGAGAACATTGCTGATAGTGACTCGGAGAATCCGATTTTGCGGTTGTTTTTGGGTTGGTTCTTGGGTTGTAACAGTTAGACTTTGATGGTTCGAAAATCCCGGATAAATAGATGTGTTCCTAGAAGAAAAATGATTGAAAAAGGAAAGAGAAGTATCAAGACTTGAAAAATAGAAACCTGACACGAGGAGGGAACGTTGTATAGGCACTGATGAATGATTGAGCACTTGATAGGTGAACAAATTGAATAAAGCCCTGGTTCTTTGATCGAAGAATGAGAACGTTCACGATCGCTCCAAATGGTTCAGCTAATTTCACCAAATCATACTAAATGAAGGGAATGGTGGAAAAGAACTGGTACTTCCTGAACATCAGCACCGACATTGCGGAAGTGAATAACAGGACTTGGAGGATTTAATTCTCTCTGCTTCTGAGAAGTTGGACCATCATGAACACCTATCATGTGGGGATGGAAGTGCAGGAAAGATCCAGCCATGATGATTTCTTATTTGAGAGCGTATGGGTGCAACCGACTTAGACATGAACACCAACCACATTAATTTCATTGAACATAAAAAACAATATACCGAGAGTGAAATGAGAAAAGGACTCTTATCCGAGAAGAAAACTGAAATATGGTATCGACATGATCCGGACGTTTCTTCCCAACTCAGCACGAATACAGATTGACCGTCGCATTTTTATGAAGTATCACAGCATAACCCAATGACATAAGAGCACTTTTTCAACCATCACACTGGAATGGCACGAACATCACGAAGAAGTTCAAACGCAGATCCTTGTCGTGTTCAGGACATGAAACTCTCTTTTCATTTCGGGAAATCATGACACATTAGCGGATATGAATCGAACATCAATATAAACTCATCAGCATCCCCTAAATCGGAGTTCAGCGAATGGATCCACTGGATTGCATCACATTCTCCACACCGATCGTTCGATTTCCCTGTTTGTCGTATTATTTTCATCTATATTCTGAAGGACACCAGATTTATCAAACGATATCTTCAATAAAGTCCAGTCTGAAAGACAACATAAGTCCACGAGCAAATTCATGATTTACTTCCGAAAACAATCAGTTTACCGTTCTGAAAAATAGTACATGACGTTGGAGGGTATCTTTCAATCCATATGAGATGGTTTTTGTTCATTTTTTGGTTTAATCTTTATGATCAGGTGAACGTCTTTTCGAAACAATCGAACCATTTCTGTTTTGCGTCACGTCTCTCGTTGATGGCTCCATCAAACTTGATCAAGATTCTTCAATAGCAAGTTCGGACATTTATCTTCAATATACCCGAAGCTCAGACGATTCGATGGAATCGATTAATAGCAATGGTCCGGACATCATTCGAAATCTTTTCAAGCAACTCTCACGATCAAGATCATCACCCACCAGTCGTCAATTTATTCTGTCCGGATCTAAAAAAGAAGATATTTGATGAATCTTTCAAAAAATTTTCCAGAATGACAAAGAATAGAAGACCAAACTAGGACAATCTATCTCACAATGATCTGACCAAGTTCTCAAGAGAAATCAACAATTCCTGCTCGAACAGAAAAAAATGACAATAACCATGTCAATGGATCACGTCTGTCTTTTTTTGAGTTTCATTTCGTCAGAATCAGACAGTATTGACAGAATTGATGGCATATCTCCTTCGATTGGACTCGTTCACGATTTACCTCGATTCAAAAGTGATGATTCAGATACGTATACATCCCCGACATCATCCACAACAGTTCAAAATCGATGTAGCCCTGAAATAAAATTTGCACGAAAGAAAGAGGACGGAAAGGATCATCGCCATGATACACCGCTTCTCACTTAATATCAGCTCGGAAAAGAGTGAGATGTCGCAAGAGAACCAATTCAAGAAGAATACAACACAATAAAGACATTGAAGTTCTGATTGACCACAAAAATGGAAAAAACAGTGAAAGGATCTTTGTCTGTTTTCTTCTCGGATAAGAGTCCTTTTCTCATTTCACTCTCGGTATCTTGTTTTTTATGTTCAATGAAATTAATGTGGTTGGTGTTAATGTCTAAGTCAGTTGCACCCATACGCTCTCATTTCTGGAAATTGAGAAATGCAAGAGTTCTATATGTCGAAATGACTAACCACTGACAATATTATCAGGGTTTCCCCACATACTAATCCAATCTGTAAAAAGAGAGTGAGGAATGCCAGGTCTGAAGTATGATTGACGATCTGGGGGTAGCTGTGCAGGATGTGCAAATGCAATTGAAGGAGACGGTGGAAGCACAGAACGAACACGAGTGGGAGTGAGAGGAGGAGGGAGGATGCGTGGTTGATGGTTGGCTGGTGATTTAGGCCGAAGATTGTCGGAGACTTGTGCGAAATTGATTGACGATGGTGGAATCATGGATGATTGAAGATCATCAGCGGAAAAATCAGGAGAATCTTGGAAGAGGGCTTCCAGTTCCTCATCAAGATGGAGAGACGGATGTGGATTTCGAGTAATGTGTGGGAGTGAAGAACTGAATGATGGTTTCGGTTGTGTGGATTGAGATGGGACTCCTGTTGAAAGAAGTGGAGAAAGTGGCGACGTTGGAGGGGAGAAGGTGAGAGCAAGTGAATCAGGCGGCGAAAAAAGGGTGGAAGATGCTGCAAGTGAAGAGTCTGTTGATGGAATGGTGAGATTTGGTAGTCTTGTTTGTACAGTTCTTGAAAAGTGATGCCGAACAATTTGGACTTTAAATAACGAACGAAAGTGAGTTGCCATAAGGGTGTTTGTTGTGTTTTCATCCGGTGAGTCAGCTTGTGTTGCAGGTTGAGATTCTGTTGTCTCTTTCAACTCATCGGTGTGCTGTTTCTGTAATTCATCTGATTCGTCGAGTGGATTCCGTTTCATTGCAGAAGGAGGGGATGGAATGAGTTCAAGTTCATCAAAGAAAGCAGTAGTTTCTTGTTGTGCTTCTCCGATTGGTTGTCTCTGATCTGAGATCCCCTTTTTTGGTTTCATCAGATATCGCGTTGTTTTGTGTTGAATCTTTCGGGTTTGTTGTTTTACAAAATCCCGAAATTGATTATTCAGGCGACATCGCATCTTACTATCAAAAGAAGGGGAGTCTGGATGGCTGAATGTGAAGGGAATTCGCGTAAATTGAGTCAGTGGTTCGTTTCTGGCTTTGTATTTGGGATCGTCCTTCTTCAGAAGAAAGGAGGTCTTGAAATAATGCGATGCAACACCATTGGACATGAGAAGATGTCGTCGAAGATCTGCGCTGCTGTCATACAGAGAGAATGGTCCCATCCGGATCATCAGCGCCAACGAACCAACTGAGAGCTGAAAGGGAAGAGTAATGAGTTGTGGATTAATGATATAATTGTCCTCTGTCAGCAAGTGAAGATGCTTGAAAACCGTGATCGGAACCTTTGGGCTCGATTTGATCTGTGTGTCCGTGTTTAGATTAGATTCGCCTTGTTCGGTGTTTGGCCCTGATGATTCTTCCGATT
This sequence comes from Blattamonas nauphoetae, assembly GCA_033064195.1. Lineage (NCBI taxonomy): Eukaryota > Preaxostyla > Oxymonadida > Blattamonas > Blattamonas nauphoetae. The sequence continues at coordinate 437,340 of JARBJD010000002.1, forward strand.
TTATCATGTTTTGGGTTAGAGGACGACTTGCTAACGATGGGTTCGATGAATAATCCAATTGGTTGTTTCTATCCAAATAACTTCTTTTCCTAAGGACTTCCTGAGTTCTAAGATCGACGTGGCGTGCATATGAAGTTTCTTCGTATTTGAGAATGAGGAATGCAGTGAGATAGGTAAAGACTCTGTACGCCATGTCTGCCTCGAATCCTCGCTGTTGACGGAGGCGGTACATCAGAGTAATGTAGGCTCTCTGACCTGGATTGATCCAGACTGGAAGTGGAAGAAACTCTTTGTTTATCCAGGCATGCTTTGGAAGGATTGCTGTTGGGATCTGGACGGATTGTTTCTCTCCGCTCTGTTCGATGGCTCTCAATCGTTGCTCCTGCTCAATCTGACGCTCTTTCAATTTGGATTCTGCTCGATTTTTGATGTCTGGTGCAACTGCTGAAACAACTGAACTCATTGAATCAAATGGGAACTTGACCAGAAGATTCAACAGTTGACGGATCATGGAATAGCTTGAGGATGGAACTGGAATGTGGACTGTTTCCAATGGAAGTTTATCGGCGAGTTGGTCCGCAATGAAAAACTGTTCAAACTGCGATGGAGTGATGGGAACAGAACCCCACATTGAGGTGATCCGATTGAAAGCTGATGTTGCTCCTTTCCAGAGTGTAGATAGACGAGACTTGCCAGGTTGGAGAGTCGAATGATCCAAGCATTCCATTTTGTTGATGATTTGGATTAAAATCTCATCAAAACCGATCGACCACAGAAGTGTCTGGTTGATCGTTCGTCGCGTTTGAACGGAGAGGAACGGATTATGGAATGTTTCGTGGTACTGGTGATGCGGATCGTAGTGATCATGAACTTCGCCCTTGAATTTCATGTTCATCTCAAGAATTGAATGGATTCCAGACTCCAGGAGTGGGTTAAATAGTGCTTGATCGTGGTTGATTGCATTTGTGTGCTGATGCATCTGAACAGAATCCCGGTTGAGCCCATAGAAGAAGAGGAAGGATGCCCCCCAGTGAGAGGAAGAATGGATTGGGATGATGTTTGGCAGGTACGAAAGGTCTGAAAACGGCTCTGACGTAATATGGTCCAAAAATTGAACAATCTCGAATGTGTATGCAGATGGTGCGATATAATTCAAGCGGTGAGGGAGAGTTTGTTGAGGGAGACGATAGATCAAACTTATGCTTGGTCGGACTTGTGTTGAATGATGGTAAGCATTTTCTTTTCGAATGGCAGACATTGTTATTTTGCTTGAAGGTTCTTCTTTTGTGTTGGGTGGTGGTGGACCTTTTTGGTTTTGAAATTGATTTCCTTCACGCATGGCCCGTTCAACGATAGGTTTTAACTTATTCAAACACTTGAAAAAAGGCGATGATTGATTCGTTCCATAAGTGGTAATGTATTCGGCGACGGACAGTGGAAGTGATGCAGATCTGGTAATGTGTAGAGAGATGATCGATCCGAAGGCAGCCATGAGAGATGCATCATCGAGAGTTCGTTCTGGAATGATCTTAAACTCCATATAAGTATCCGTGAGTACCTCAAGTATGGTCTGACAGGCCTGAGGATCGAATTTCACGATGGAGAGTTTTCCCACAGATGAAAGGTTTCTGTAGAATGAACCACGTGGTGCTACTCTTTTTTGTTGCGCTAGCGGAGGAACTGTGTTTGAAGATGTTGGTTGAAGTTGAGGCATTTGGTGATATCGATTATTCTGTGGTCGCTGAGGGATGTTTGAAAAACCAGGTGGGGGGCTAACACGAGTGTTGTGTGGAGAGTGAGCTCGAGGTGGGCCATTTAGACACGTGTTTGGTCCTGGAGAAGAATATCTGGCTGCTGGACTAGTAGATTGTGTAGTTGCTCTTTTGACAAATGGATCGTTTATATTTAGTGATCCGGGGATTACAGATTGTTGGGTGGGTGGGGATTGAAGTGTGGGAGCCGTTGTTGGTGGTGGTGGTAACCGAAGAACTGGCGTTGGTGGTTGCGAGAGTGGGCGATTCGTTTGTGGGATACCGAAGGAAAGCAATTGACGGTTCTGAGGACTGCTTTCGCTCGTACGATGAGCCTTCTGTGAGAGTGTGATGGTGTCGATAGACTTCTCACTAGATGGATAATCAAATTTTGAAAGAGCACGTTTCTGAATTGGTAGTGGTAATTGATTGTACTGTGGGGTGACCTCCGTCGGATCATGAAACTGGCGGGCAATAGGATGATCGCTTTTATTTTTTTCTTTCGCAGAACGGGCATCATTCAGGATCGCTAAAAATTGAGTTGGCTGCTGAATCTGTTCTCTTCGAAGTTTTGTTGGACATTCAATCTGAGCTAGAGATGTAGAACACATGTATCGTTTCCTTTCGCACTCCATTGCCTCAATCAGACTGTGTGTAAGATCTCTGATGAGATCAATGTTATCCATTGTCATCGGTTTTTCCGGAAGCATCTTGGCTTTGAGAAAAGAACGGAAGTAGGATTCGACATCAGTGTCGACAGTTGGAGAACTTTCTTCCACCTTCCTGATTTGTTGGTATTCCGGTTCACTTGTCAACCGACAAAGTTTGAGAGCATTTTGAGTGTCTCGATCGAATCGTGAAAGCATTCGAACGAAAGGAGAGAGATGCTGCTTCGGTGCTAACATCTCTCCTTGATCTGGTGGCGGAAGTGATTCTTCATACCGGACGAGGATAATGAAGAGTTTAAAAATGAGTTGCTTCCATTTCAGAAAGTTTCTTTCGTCGTCCTTTTCGCTTTTAATATTTTTCTCCCGACATGTTTTTAATTCTGACCTCATGATATTCAAAACCTGCTGGACTTTTTCCTCTCCAAGCTGTGTTGATTTCTGTCCAGTAGAATAATTATTTCTACTAAAGTCATGTCTGTGGTTGTAATCTTGGGCTGTGACCTTTGGTCCGAGCGTGAGCAAATCATGCAATTTGATTGAACTACCGAGTTGTGATTGGTGCGATGATATTGCTGTGTGAGCGTTCTGAACCGCTTTAATGCAGTTGAGGTAGTAGAGTGAAAAAGCATTGGATCCTGAGAGTGATTGTGATCGTGCAACGAAAGTCGATGAAGCTAATTGAGAGAAGAAAGATGTGAGGAAAGTCTGAGAGATAATTTGACGGTTTGGGTTGAGAGACCCAAAGTTTGCTTTTGAGAGAAAGACTGAGTGACTCAGAGATGTGAGAGGTCGATTGTAGAGAGCCCCTGGGGAATAAGTGAAGCTATGCTGGGCGTAGACCGAGATTCCGTGAGTCGACACAATCCGGACAAAACCAACAGTTGAGGATCCGTTCTTCTTAATCAAAAGTCCCTTCAACTGTTGGACGTTCGCTTGAATCCATTCTCTGAGCTCGATGACTCCTGGTTCCTTGTAGAGATTGTCCACAGTTTGTTGACAATCAATCCGACTCCGAAGACGCTTCCAATGATAAACCCTATTCTGAGACGTGAAGGCTACCTGGGCAGAGCGATTATGAACGGAGAAGAGAAAAATGTCTGATCGACTCGCAAGTGTGTATATCTGTGCTTTCGTTCGAGGAGGATGTGGGAGTGGTTGTCCAAACATGTTTTTCAAAAATGATGGATTCAAATTCATGACGTCACCAAAACGCCTTCGTAATATTGCATTTCCCATACTCACTTGAAGTTGAAGTTCTGGGGGAGTTGAACTTTGCTGTTGATAAAAAGATGATATCTGATTGATAGTTTCAGTTGGGAGTGACAACTTCGTGAATAAAGCTTGCATTGATGAGAGAGAAGGTCGTTGCCATTCTCGATTTCGTTTCATGCGATTGATTGGTTGAATCAGTTTTTCTGAGACAAGAATCTGAGACGCTTCTAAAAGGGCTTTTTCTACAGTTTCACTCCTTTCTTTCTGATTTGAATGTGTCAAGTCGGTTTCGGATCGAGGTTGTTCTGTGAGCAAAGAATGTCCACTGGAATGGAGGAGCCTATCCTGGACAGAAAAGTGCATCGAAAAGATGAAGTCTGCAGCATTTGATGATTGGCGTGCAACTTCTTCGCGGTTGAGCTGAGCAATTTCAGGTGTAACATTCTCGTAAAATGCAGTCAGTGAACGAGTAAATGGGTCTCCAAGGATTTGATCATAAATTGATGAGAGGGCATCCTCGAGGAAGGATGTTTGATGTGATTCCGTTTCTGAATCTGAATCTTGGTTCGATAATGGCTCGAATAATCCAAAAGCTGTGGCGATGGCTGGCTTTATTGGACGGTTCAGTTCAGAGAAAAGGGCAGTGATTGTCTGATATGAAGGCTGAACTTGACTGTATTCAAGCCCTTTGAAGCTTAGCTTCCGGAGAACATCAATGGCACATTCACCAGATCCTTCCGCAGAGAAGGAGAGGATGCTTTCTTCGATCGGAGATGGCGATGGGGAGCGCCCCATCTGTTGTTTGCGAATCTTTTCGTCTCGGCGTGCTCCTGTCCTTGTCTGCATTCGATGAAAAGTAACGTCTCCACGGAGAAATGGACCTTGTCCATTGTCGAACAAGAGACTGTTATCTCGAAACTGTGAAAATGAATAGAAACGTCGATGAGTAGAATATCCCGCTGTTGTCTGTCGAAGGGCTCGAAACTGTTCAAGAGCTGATGGGACCTTCACAAATGTGAAAGGGTCCGGAGAGGCTGAGATATTATTTGGAGAAGTTCGCGTTTGGAGATAGGCTGGATGGGGAGTCTGGAAAACAAACGAATTGGGTGTGGATGATTGTGTGGAGAATTCCGGAGACGGAGACGAAAGAGGGAAAGAAAATTGGGAGAATACAGGATCTGATGAAATCAAGGAAAGTAGCGAATATTTTGACTTGAGTGGAGGAACTGACGACGAAAGCTGTTTCAATATATTGTTTTCGGTGTGAACAAACCGTCCTAGAAGTCGTTGAATTAATTGCTTGGGGTGTACTGGTGAAGGGAGTGGCGATTCTTCGTTCAAGTTTGTCTCTAGATCATGTGGGTTCACGAGTTGGAATACACTCTGAACTGTTCGAATGAGCTTTGACTTATTTTCTCTGCTTTGTGGATCCTTTTTTCGCCGAAGATATGAACCTCGTTTGATAACATTGTTGTGGATGAGGCCTGTTTGTGTGGAGCCGAGGTTTAGTACGGTGTTTCCTACTGTATCTGCGGCATCTTTGATGAAGAGGAGAGTGGGTTGGTCAAACTGAAGTCGGTGTTGTGCTATTCCCTTTTTGACAAGTTGAATAGAATCAAGAAGAGTTGTGATGTGTTCAATATCTGGGATCGGGTCTGAAGAGCTAGTGACGGGCAGTGGAGTGGGCTGAACAATCGGTTTCGTCTCTTCACTTGATTTGATGAACGGTATTGATGTCACATGTTGTACTTCCCTCGAAATTGGTCGGTTTTGTTGTGTTTTATCGAGTGGAAACATTCTATTCATGAGAACCATGGATGTCGTCCCAAAACTATTGTCGAATCCAAGAGCAGGCTGCTCATCTTTAATCATTTCACTTTCGCGTTGATCTTGAACAGGATGATCCTGGATCGGTCCTGTTGCCATACTTCCATGCAATGTCTGATCGTCATTTGGGGTGTCCGTGATGAGTGAAGCATTACTTTGAACTTTGGTTTCTTCCTCCAGTTGGATTTGTTGATTGTTTGGTTGGGTAATAACTAATTCACTCGGTGGAGTTGAAGAATCTTCTGTCATCAGGAAAGTTTGGTTCGGACGAGGATTGATCACTGTTCCAATTGCGAGTGCTTGTAAACTCTGGAGTAACCGAGAACGGAGTTGCCTTGCACGGATTGACGTACGTTTCATTTTTGACCGAAAACGATCTGGATGCTCCAGATCCACAATTTGGTCCTGAGCTTGTGGATCTGGTCTCGGATGCGGCAGTTGACGATCATGAAGAGGTTGAGGCGATGTGACTGAATCATCCTGTTCCCTTAAATCAGTGTCGCGAACAATTGGTGGCCGGAGGAGCTTTCGAAGAGTATGAGTTATTGTGTCGTTGATGCGTTTGAAGGAAATGATGGACTGAGAGCTTCTGAATTGATTCAAAATTGAATCGACTGTGAAAAATATTCGATTTATGAGGAAAGGATCCTGTTGCGTGGAGAATGGGATGAACGTGACGGGTTCTTGAAGAACGTGTTGGCAGACATCTTGTAACTGTGTCCAAGAATCCGATGGAATTGAATCTAGTGAATGGAGAGATTCCATTTCCAAGAGTTTATCAGATAGAAATTGAACCAGTAGGAGTCGATGGATCGGACTTTCTTTCGTTCGTGATGGTTGAACCGTCTTTTTAGCATGTGTGAAAGATGGTTGGAAAGCTAGAACTGCTGGGGAGAGTTTGCGTTTTCTCACGATTTGTGACGAATGGAGATGTGAAGATGAGGCCGGTGAGGTTGTCGGAGACACAAAATCAGTGTCGGTTTGGAGTAAGGGCAAATTTAGGCTTCCCTCAGTTGAGACGTGTAATTTCAGATGGTTCGACCAGATCAACCGTCGAAAAAGTGGCACCAGGTGCTGAAAACTGGCTGTTTGATTCGAATCACTGAATCCAAAAAGAGAGGTTGGAGGCTGATCTACCATCATAATAGCTCCAATGTTCAGATTGTCAAGAAGATATGAAGAATGGGGGCAGAATTCATGATTGTCGTTCGATGATCCTTCGAAAAGAGATGAGACGTGTGCAAGGACGATAAATGGCCTTCTTTCAGGAGTTGATGGAGGACTAGTTTGTTGAGTAAATCTTCGAAGTGAACTAATAGTGGACTGATTTCTTTCTATTGAAGTCTGAATTGGTATTGGTGATCGATTTGTCACAGGTATGAGAGTAAAAATTGGATAATCCAACAGATGAAAGAAAGATGTCAGAGAATCGAAAAGTGTGTCCGAATAAACCAAAATCGCGACGCCATAAGACGACTGATCTAGAATCCGTATTCTGGTTAAATTATGCAAAAACATGGTCATGGCTGAATGACTTGAAGGAATTGTTCGGTTCGGTAGTGGAAAATTGGGTGAAGAGGGTAGATTCTGAGATGGGAGCTCCTGTGAAGTTATCTGAGGAATGTCGTTGGTGTGGGTGAGAATCTGAGGAAGTGGAGGAACAGAACTCATCGATCCAAACATGTGACTGATGGAGTTCAGTGAACCAAAAGGAAAAAGATTTCGAGAGACGTGAGCTTCATCGAAAAATCCATGATAATGTTGATGTGGTAATGACGCGAGTTCATGCGTCGGGAAAGATGACAGGGGTGTGTGGTGTGGAGACAGAAGTGATGAAGAGGACAACTGGGATTCATCATCCCCATGAAGCGATCCTGCGACACCGATTGATCGGCGTCCCTTCTTCATTCCTTTCTTTGTGGTCGATTGTTTGTCAAGGTCCGAGACTCGAGTTTGCTGTGGAGTTTTTGAAGGTGTGATTTGAGTCTGCTTTGTATGGATCTGTCGAGTTTCACTTGGATTGAAATGATACGCCAATCGAGGATTCGATGTCACGTGAGTAGTGTTTGTTGGGATGAGAGCATAACCGTGCTTCATTTCATGATGAGAGAACGATGCTTTGAAAGGTTGTTGGGATTTTTTGGGAGGTGAAAGAATGAGTGAGTGTGAGGCGGAAGATGTGAAGAAGGCACTCAATGATGATGAAATGATTGTCCCAAGTGGATGCGTGTGTGACATGGAATATTCATGCGATGTGAGCTGAGAATGGAAGAGTGGTGATTGGACTGGATTTGGTGTGAGTGTTGAGATCTGTCGTGACCGAGAAGGAGCGGACCAAAAATGTGGGAAACAGGATCGATAAATCCTTTGAACCGCGATCAGCTGATCAAATTCTGAAGATGGGGCAGAGTGTGGATGGAGTGGAGTGACCACTGGTGGTTGATAATGTGGGATTGGTTTATACTGTTGAATTTGTTTTTGAACAAACGCTCCAAACGGTGTTTTCGGTGTTGGTTTTGGACGATTTCTCCCTCGAATGGGGTTGAAGTGTCCGAGTGAACTTAGAGGTGATATGGGTGACAGAATGCCAAGCGATCTCGGTGGAGAAAGAGGTCCAGACGGAATGGATGTGATTCTCGAATTTTGGACCCTGAATGGAGAATTTGTTGAGCGTTTCATATTTGTGATGATTTCTGGATGGATGGTCGTACCTTTTTGTTTTGAGATCGCTGTGGTCCGATTAGCAGAGTGATGCGTCAACGAAAGATCTGTCTCAGAATGTGGATGCGGGAAAGTGAACGGTCGGATAGTGTCCAGATACCTCGCTTCGAATGAGAAGTCAGGATGAGGACAATGGAACGGAGGAAGATAGATTGATAATAATTGAATGAGATCAATGCCGAGAATTGGAGAGGTGTACATAGATGAGTAGTGGTTCGGATGAGAGCTTAGATGAAGAGACTGAGGATCTGGATGATGGTCATCTTTGAGTTCGTTCCTTTGAACTGGCGGTTCGTCCTTTTGAACTGGAAGTTCGTCCTTTTGGAATGACAGTTCGTCCCTTTTAATTGACGGTTCGTCCCTTTGAACTGAACTTGCCCTTGATATTGTTTCTGCATCAGAGAGATCACTTAGAAATGAATCATCATCATCATCATCATCAGGAGAGTGGTCTTCTTTGTGAGATTGAGGATCAGGCATTGGCTGCGGTGACTCGGATTGTGACAGAGATTGGCGAGAAGAGGGGGGTTGATCTTGTTCAGTGATGATTTGAATTCGTTCAGAGGGAGATGAATGAATGGGTTTTATGAAGAATGGTGGACAAATGAACGACGAATGGGAGAGCATTTCTCTCGAAGTCAGTGAGAGAAGTGGGAGGAGTGAGAGTGGAAAAGCTCCAGATTCGTGAGCGAGAAAAGAAAGAGCTTTTCTTAATGGAATAGGCAAAGAATCAAGAAGTGATAATGTCAATGATCCAAATGATGAATCCTTGATGATGAGAAGAAAGAAAAAAGTAAGATTGGGAGTTGTCATGAGATGCCGCAGCGTGCATGAATCAATGGATGTGGGTTGAAGGACAATAGAATGAAGGAAGGAAGGGATCAACGGCGAAAAGTGTAGTGGCGTTTTGGCTGTACTGTTGTCTTGAGAGGAAATAAGAGATGAAAAATTGATCGAAAAGAATGAGCGGATGATCGACTTGTACGACTCCATGAATGAAAGGATGTCGAGAGATGTTGGCGTCTGTGTCGAGAGCTCCTTGAGTGATGATACTATGATCTCAAATGCATCTTTCAGGATCACATTCTGACGTTCGTCTTGTTCAATCTTGATGATTGTTTGATCAACTGGTAAGAAGGAATCTCCACGAGGACTGTCGCCATCTGTCTCGTCTGGAGTTGTAGGAGAGATAATTTGATCACACACTTCGGTCCACTCTCTGCGAAGTGTGAAGCTGCCGATGATGTTCACGAGTTCATCGACACCACAATCTGTGTACTGCGGAAGGCGTTGTTCCTCGTTGGTACCGTCTTCGGTACTGTTGTCCTTCAAAGGTTGTTCATGCTCCTGTCGTATCTGGCTCTGGTTCATTGACTCGTCGTTAGGATCGGATTCTGAAAGTTGCGATTTGAACTGGCCTTTTCGTGATCGTCGCAATTTCTTGCCAGTTTTCTTTTTTGCTTTCAGAGCGGATTCGTCCTGAAAAGGCTCAATCTCGGCTGGAAGTTGGGGTGGTTCATCATCACCAATCGAGTTCTTGTTGTGGATGTGTTGAGGGATCACTAACGACATAAGAGCTGTGATATCGGAGATTTCCCTCAGCTGTGTGAGTGGTGTCCGTTGGATAATGATGTGGTAAGCTTTGATTGAACGATGCAGAAAGTGGAAGAAGAGTGGAGTGTGCTGGTACGGTGATTGTGAACGAGGAAGGAAAGTGAAGGGACTACAATGTGACAATGGAGATTGAATATCATGGACGACAACATTCCAGTTGACGTTGGTGAGACATGGCATCTGCGAAAGGAATACGGAGATGGCATTGAGAGGAGTGTATGACTGATGTTGAGCATGCCAGGCATTGCTCATAGAAATGAGTGACGAAAGATTGAGGAAGATTACGTCTGCATTGTAAGTGTAGACATTTGATGGAATTCTTGTTGTTGGTGAGAAGAGCTTCGAGGTGAGAGGTGAAGGTTCCGGGAAAAGGTGTGGTGAATCGTGCTGTCTCGATGATGGATTTGTACAAGCTGTAAAGTCGAGAATAGCAGCATGCATTTGTGGGAACCACTTCATTGACTCCATCATCCAATGCTGGGCGATTGAAAGTGACTCACAGACAACCAGGAAGGGATTATTGTTGGTGCTTGTTTGTGTGGAGTTGAGTTGGATGAGTTGTAGTTTAATTGGATGAGGGGCAGGTGGTGAATGAGGAGAGTATGATGCAGAGATCAAAGAATAGAGATAGCTCAGGACAACTGGTCGTTTCCCAAGCCCAGATTCATCGGCATAGACACAATTCAAGCCATTTTCTGCCATTCGGCTGATCCATTGGACCGCCTCCGTCTGATATTGACGTAATTTGAGGTTTCCTGGGGAAAGTTTCACTATTGATGTCTGGTCTTCGATGAATTCGACAGGATGGAGTGAAAGTGCGAGGTCCGAGTCGGTGAAGGCTTCAGAATGGATTGTGATTGACGTCAACGGGACAGAAGAATTTATAAATGAAACGTCATTATTCGATGCTATTTAAAGGAAAAAGTGAGATGAGAATTACAGTTACCAAGTAAGAAGGAAAAAAAAGTGAAGCGAAAAACAGAGAAATGAGAACCTCAAATTTTCGATCATACAAGGATTAATCAAATCACTTTCTGTATCAGACGCATGAAGATGCATAGGTATGTCTGAATCAAGAGAGTCCTGAGTGGAAAACAATGAAATAACCGAGATAGATGTGAATGAGGGATCGGTTGAGGGTGAAATTCAAAAATCTTAGCATAAACTAAACTATACAGTTGAATATCCAGGTGTTGGCCTTTTTTGTGTTCTGGATTCCTGCTGTTTGTTTTTGAACGCGGGAATCCTCATCAATCACGAGAAAAGAGGATCGCTCCTCTTCTTCTACCCCATTGTTTGAGTTTCCAGAGATTGTCAATCGTTAAAAAACGAATTTCAGAAAAATAGATAAAATGAGATAGGAAACACGTGACAAACAAGAAAAATTTACAGTGAAATGTCGAAAATAAAGGTGGTTGAGCTTTGAAATTAAAAATCGTCGAACGAGGGGAAATCAGGAACATTCGAGGTATATGATGACTCGCCTAGGATGAAGAAGTCATCTAACATGTTGTTTTGATCGACAATAGTTTGTTTTTCCTTTTCTTCCGCTTCTTTCTTCTTCCGTTCAAACTCTGCCTTTGCCTCTTTCTCTTTCTCTATTCGTTCTTTCCTTTCCTGTTCTGCCTTCCTTTGTTTCTCTTCATCATGCTTCCGTTGTATTTCCTCCATCTTGTTGAGGTCTTCTTGGATCTTTCTCGTCTTCTCCTGTTCACTCTGGTTCCAGTCACTCTCATCGACCACCTGATCTTGGAGAAGGTCCATCACGTCTCTTGTCCCTCTCTCCTCCAAAGAGTGCATCTGTCGGTACTCTGCACTTGTCAGTGGTTCCGGTTTCAAAGACATGTGAGGAAGTTCTGCTTTAAGGAAAACATTGTCTGCTTCGGATAATCCTGATTTGAAGTTTGTCCTGTCGAGAAGAAGCTGTCCGACTCTCCTTTCCCCTGACTTCGGGACGCTGTTGCCTTCTGCGTCCAGCTTGAAGAGAGGAGCGTTGTATGAGAAGCCGACAATTGGCTTGATCGGATGCATCGACGATGTCTTCTGCTCCAATTCTTCGTAGCAGTGCAGATGGTACGGGGTTCCATCTGGAGCAATTGCAGCGGTTGGGCGTCCCTGGAACACTTTCCCACAGAACCCACAGCGAGTTGTGGAAATAATGAGCGTCCGCTGTGAAATATGGTTGCATCGGCGAGACTCTGCCAATAGATCTTCGCTTCGGAGGAGGGATTCCGTGATGGAGGCTGTTCGATGTTGTGTGTCGAGAGAGTTGAACGCAATGGAGAGGAAGGCGATGGTGTCTGAAAGTGATGACGTCGGCGGGAGGAGAGCCAGAATGTCCTCAGCCCGAAGACGAGTGAAGAACTTGACCATAAAATCTTCTACAAGGTCCATTCTGTTCGCATCAAGTAGGACTGAGAGGAAGAGCCTGTGGATGCTGTGTTCAGATCGATGTGCCCCCGCGCCTGGTGGACGAGGATCGTAATGGGCAGTGCAGTAGTCTTCTGCTGCTTGTACATCATTAATTTTCGTAACAAGAATGGACAGTGCTTCATGATGTCTTCGAACTCGACTCAGAAGGATGACTTGCTCCTCGAAGAAATAGTCGTTGTCCGTGAAATGTGAGAGGAGGACGTCTGGTTCGTAGAAGAGGGAGTATTTGAGGAAGGTTATCAGTCGATTTCGGAAGAAGCCCAAAGTTCCCACTGTCTTTGCGGCAGGGACAAAACCGTCCTCTGGTGTTGGTTTGGGTGCGGTGTTTTTGAGTTGTTCAGGCTGTTGGGAGAGAGATTCTCTGGCGATGATCTTCTGTTGTCTATACTTTTCGACGAATGAACGATAAAGAAGTGCGAGTTCATTGTGCAGTTTAGGTGATCGCTCATCTTTCTCTTCAATCAAGAATTCGAGGTATGGGATTCTGTGAAGTGGACATGTCTTTTCGAGGATATTCAGAACATCAGACGGTGAGAGATTGGAGATTCCAGGAATTGGATCGTGGATGAAGAGTTGGAGTCCAGTTGGGAGGAGTTTAGTCCGTGTCTGAACCCACGGGTTTCGTTCTGGCTTCTTTGGAGCTGGTCCAAAGAGAGTGTAGGAAACTGTTGGAAATTGGACGTTGTCGATCTGACGGAACGGACGATGGAAGTGGGCGGAGAGAGTCGAGTGGTCTCCGCGGAATGAGACAGGTGAAGACGATGTTGGAATTTGGGAATTTTGGTAAGAAAGTGATGGATGGGTGGATGATGGAGAATGTGCATCAGAAACATGGGAAGATGGCGAGTAAGAGACTTGGAGGTAATCACTTGGTGGAGACGAGCCTTGAGACGAAGCTGGCTGTGCCATTTGAGAATGACGAGATGAATGTGCAATCGGGATCATTGTTACTTGTTCTGACTGTTTGCCTGTTTTGAACTCACTTGTTTGGGGTTGGAATGAAGACAGCTTACCAGCAAGTTCATCGATCGTCTCTTCGTCCATCATTCCATATTGCATGGCGTTCTTTGCTTGCTGCTGAACGATGAAGGCACGATAGACTTGTTCAGGATTCGCTCCGACTCCTTCCAAAGGTGCGCTTTCGAACTGCCTGAGTTGTTTCGTCCTCCTGATCCATTCATTTGAATTGGTGATTGGGTGGAGGTTGTGGATGTATTCGTGATCGGAGAAAGACGTGTAATCCAACAGAGAGCTAATGGTTGAAAGGTGTGCGGCCTTGTTTCGTCTGACAGTATCCATGGTGTCCTGAATATTCTGGATGAAGGATGGGTCCGCCCCGAGTGGAGGACCTGTGTTTGTCGAAGGTGCACTGTGACGAGTTGGATGGAGAATGGACGTTATCCCGACATCCGGATCATCGTTCATGCCACCTCCGTCCTCTTTCCATTCATCATCAAACGTTGCTTCTGGGATGATTGTCGACGCATCGATGAAGCGATCCGAGTCAAGAGGGTCCTGATTGATTTGATATCCATCAAAATCAGACGGTGGTGTCTCGTACTGGAAACGAAGCATCAGAACTCTTCCATCATAGCCATACGTTGTGCACCCACGAATCTCCTTCAATCCAAAAAAGTTGAAGCGTTGGGTTTTTTTAAGTTGGAAGGATTGTTCGATCTGTTGGGTTTCCTTCAGTTCCTCCTTCACGACTTCAGCGACGTCATTCTGGAATGTCGATTGAATGTCTTTGTTTTCGCTGTTGAGGATTGGTGTGCCATATTCCAAGATCAGGTTCTGGTGTTCTGGTCCAAGTTGGATGAGATATTTAACAATCTGTGCTTCCATTGCCTGGTTTCTTGGTTTCACTGGAGTGTCTCCGCCATCCCCTGAAACGTTTCCGGTGAATGATTTTCCACTCAAGAAACCGAGCGCCTCTTTATGCTTTCCACGTTGTTGAAGAAAAGAAATCAGGAATGTTGAGTGTTCAGGTGTGTCCAATTTCTGGAGGGCTTCTTTCGTGTCAGCAAAGAAGATTGGAGTCTTGAGCAGTCGTGAAAGATACATCGAAGTCTGATGATTTGACTCCACCGTTGCGTTGAGCATAGTCGTGTCAGTGCACACGAGGAGTTGAACAGAATCAGGGCACGTGGTACTTTGAAGAGGAGCAGAAAGAATGGGAGATGTAAGGAGTGGTGTGTCAACAATTTGGCGTGTGGCACTGTCCAGTTCCATGTCGGCTCTTCTCCCAAGTGATGGAACTGAGAAGAGATCTGATGGTTCTGCCACTTGTTGATCTTCCATGATGGATTTCACTGTTTTAATCTGGTTCTTTGGGGTGCCAATCGGGGTGTCATTAGGCGAGGTGAGAAGAGGAATGGTGAGAAGGAACCCAAGTTCGTCGTCAGCACCAGATAATCCGACAATCTCACTTGGTGTTTCAGTGGTTCCGTCCTGTCGATCTCGAGATTTTCTTCCTGCTATCGGTGCCTGTCCAAGCCGAATCCCGAGATTGGAAACGCCGAATGAATTTGTCACATGCGATAGGGCATGGCATCCAAATGAAGACGACGGATAGTCTGTTTGTTTGGCCTCCATCTTCGAATAGATCGCACGAGAATTCTCGACTTCTTCCAACATCGCTGTTTTGAGATTTTGGGGCTTGACGTTTGTTTTCTCTGCAATGAGTTCTGAGCGTTCAAGCAAATCATCGAATTGCTGATGGATGTAGAGCTGACGGATATGCTTGAGATATGCTGTGAGATAGTGGAGGGCAATCTGATATTCCTGTGAGTCTTCTTTCCAGTTGATCGAGATGTGTTTGTTCGGATCGGAGGTCGATTTGAGATCTTTTGACAGATCTCGGAGAAATTGAGAGTGATTTACGAGTGGCGAGAAGGTTGAAATCACTTGGAATGGATCGACTTGAGACAAAAATAGATGATAGAACGCATCAGGGAAATTGTATGCTTCGAGCAAGCGTTTTCCCTGTTGGAAGTGAGCTTCCGTCAGGAGAGTCCGTTTCATAGCTCCTACAGTGACATCATCGACACTTCGAAGTAGAGTGACTGCATCACTTGGGTTTATCCTTAGAAGCTCCTGCTCAAGACCAAAAAACTCGGTAGGCTCAAGTTCCACGATCGCCCTGTTCAGGATAACAAATATCCGGAAGTTTGTCCGAGATTTTTCTCTGAGAGCAGCAGCATATGAAAGTTGATTCGGTGAGTATCCATGGATGATGTCTGCAGTGGAGCAAAGTTGGACAAACTGGAGCGATTGAGGATGTTTGTCCCCAACGGCTTGCTTGATGGTGTCGTCAGAAATGATTTGAATAGGTGTTTCTCCAAAGGACAGTGCAATTTCGAGGTAATTCTTCCTCATTGCCACGAGATATGGATACATGAGAGAGAGTGATTGGATGGGGGAGACTCCTTTGTTCATTTGGCTTAACGCTTGCTCTAATCGTGAAACCAAGGGATTTGAGGTTGAATTATCACCTGAGAGCCTGAAAGAAGTTCGAAAGCAGATCAAAATATCAACAAAGAAACAGGAAGATGAAAAGGCGGTGTTACAAACCATGTTATTGCAGAGTACATTCCTCCTCCAGAATGGCAATTCACTCGGCCACATGAATTGAGATCTGTTTGAATGGCGATATGACTTTGGTCGAGAGAACACGGTGCGACAAGGCCACAATCATCGTTTAGCTCAATCGGAGGTGATTGTTGTTGAGTTTTTGTGTTGAAAAATTGATAAGATTTCTTTTGAATCATCACTAGATGATCTCCAACAAATTTCATGCTTTTCGTTCCATCAGGGACGACTAGGTTCACAAATGAATCAAATGTTTGACCATTCCAATAGAAGAAGGCAAGAGTCCGCTGGTCTGTCTTTTTCATGGATCTAAAAGAATTGTATGTTTAAGAAATATCAAACTTCTTTTCAATAGCACAAGCTAAGAGAGGTGTGCGGCCGTTTGGTAAAAAGGTAGTGGTTTGCCCATCAAAAGAGTGTTGTGTCATTTGTTTGGATCCTAATGCAAAGAAAGTTGTTCCTATGGTTTCCTTCAGTGGGCCAACGGTTTCCATTCTTTGGAGATCGAAGAGATAGAGAGTTGGATCTGAGTGGATGATTATTCAGAAAGATTTAAACCTTTAACGGGCAAGTAAAGAAGATGTTTCGAATTAATGATTGCAAAGTCCTTGAATTTTCCGATATCAACCTCATTCCTAGGGTTTGCTGGCGAGAAGAGAACAAAGCAGAACACAAAGGAACACAGCCCAAAAGAAGAGCAGAGCGCATAAAATTATGAATAAATAAGGAAAAAAGGAATACGATCTCTTGACGTGATGCTGTAGAAGAGAAGATGACCGCTTTGAGTTCCAACAACTAATTGAGTGTCTGGAGCATGGTGTGTTGAAAATAGAGGAAATAAAATACCATCAATCGGACTAGCTTTGACAAAATCATGTTTTCCGGCCTTTCCAAAACGATGTACAGCTTTTAACGCGATTGGAGGCGAATGCATTCGGATCCATGGGTCGATCATGACGTGGACTGGTTCTGCCACAATCGGAAGATCATCTCTAAGATTTTCATCTTCCCCACTCAAAGCTACCCCCCAATCGAAACCGACCCCAACTAAATCAACAGATTCTCATGTTCAACTGGACCAAATCCAAATCGCGAACAAAACTGGGATAAGAAGACGTAATCGATTTTATGATCCATACTCTGATGAAAGACCAAAAAAGTATTTTCGAGAATGGACGCCTGGAATGTTTGTCTTCTTCTACACAATCTTTGTCCTCGCGTGGATTGTTCTCGGAGTCCCCATCTTCTCGTTCATACTCGCGCTCCTCAATGGCGATATCATTCAGAAACGTGCTTTTTTCGAATTTATCCAAAGCAAAATGATGCTTTCATTCTCCACACTCCTCACTTTCTCGCTGGTGGCAATGTCTATCACACTCTGATCTGAGCATTGTTCATATCTCCCATCTTAATTCAAATTCTTTATTATTGTCTCTTTTTCTCCATTTTTTCATGGTGTATCTTCCTTCAATGTTCGTGACTCTTGATTTATCACTGTGTCTGATCAACAAAGTGGATTTTCATTTTATAGCAGAAAATAAGAAGTTTTGTGAAATGAAAAGAAAAATAAGTGACTCAAAACCCGTAACTATCTTCATCGTCTTCATTGCTGGAATCTGCTGGTGATTCTTGCGGACCTTGTGCCTCGTGTCCTTGATACTCCGAACGTAGTGTGGAAGAGGGTCTGGATCCGCTATATTCATCTCTCCGAGGAGTGCTCTTGCGACTTTTTTGTGTTTTCTTTGTTGAATAAGTGGTTGATTCGACTTTCTCCGAATGCGATGACGACGAACTGTCCGGATCTGACTCTTCGTCAAATGACGGTTGATCCTTACAGAGTTTGCATCGAACAGACTTTGCTTCTTGGACGAGGGTGTCGATATTTTGAGTGGTTCGATGAAGTGGGAGAAGCAATTGTGCTCGAATTCGAACACTGCCCACCTTCGAGTTGGATTTGGGATCATTGATTGGAATGGTCATTTCCAGATCATCAAAGTTCGTGGCAAATCGGCCAAGAGAAAACAAAGCAACGCCAATTGGAGTTCCTCGGAAGTCTTCCTGTGAGTAGAGCTCGATTTTCCCTCGATGGCAGAGGATGTCGTGCACGAAGAACTTTGTGGAGAGGAGCTTGTACCTCGCTGCAAGAGCGTACTTTGGGTTGAGTCCTTTCATGACCGGAGTGCAGACAGAATCGTACTCAAAGAAATCAACGAAGCAGAACGTGGAGGAGTGTTGGGTGAAGTGTGTTTTTTCCAGTGTTGCCTCTTCAACGAACAAGCAGAGGACATTCTCGTCTGATTTCAGAATGGTTTCTTCGAGGGTGGTCCCTGCTTCAAAAAAGGAATGGTCTGCAAGACGATATGACAGGAACTCGTTTTCTTGCTTGAGGACGTTGATTTCGTTGAGAAGTGCGGAATCGCCTTTTCGTTCGCGCAACTGTTTGAGCTCCTCTCGCAATGATACGTTTTCTTTCTCTTTCTCCTGCAACTTTCTGATGGAGTCTCGTTTTTCTTCCTCCAACTTCTTCAGTCTTCCATTCAGCTCGTCAAGTTCTTCCATAAGATCAAGCAGCATGGTCATGCGCTCTGTGTCGTCCTTTCGGCGACTCTTCCAGAGAGGAGCAAACTGTATTGCCTCTTTAATTAGATTCTCGTCTTCTGGAGCAACTGACTCGAGTCCCCACTGTCGGATGAGTCGTTGAAGTCGAGCGAGTTCCTCTTTGATTGTCTGGAGTTCGTTTTCCAATTCACTGATCCATTGTTGGTCGGATAAGTTCTGTGCAACGAGCGAGCTTTTCTCTGACCGTAGCTTGGTGAGTTCCTCGTCTTTCGCGATGAGCTGTTTGTTCAGTTGAGAGATTGCGTCGTCCTCTCCCGACCTCTGCTGGTCGATGAGTGTCGAATACATATCCTTAGCTCGACGGAGTTCATCGTCTTTGTCAGCGAGCTGTTTTCTCAGGTTGTCAAGCTCCAAATTATTTTGTGAGAGCTGCTTCTTTAGATCTCGTAGCTGGTTCCGAAGGTCTTCGATCACATGAGATTGTTCCACGATTTGATTTTGGAGCTAAAGGAGTCAATTGGAAAAATGTTCACACTTCAGAGATGGTGTTTCGATTTTGAGTATTTTCATGGAGAAGAGCATTGTAATTCTCGGAAATGACCTGATGCTCCGCCAAGAGTGATACGTAGCTCTGATTGAGGGTTTCAACCTTCTCCAATTCGGCCAAGAGGATGGCGTTGAGTTCTTCGTTTTCAACAGGACTTTGTTGGGGAGTATGAAAGTCCTGAGGAGGAAAGTTCTGCCCGGTTGCCCCCATAAATGGCTGTCCAGAGGCTATTTGAGCTCGGAGTTGGGCATTTTCACGGTCCAAGGCATCTAATCGCCGAGATAGATCAGAAGTTTCATTGCTAAATTGTTGATAGTCAGATGACGAGATGTTTGATTGAGGTGTGAATTGGCCAGGCGACTGTTTACGGCTGTGAGAAAAAAATGATCTGAGAATAAATTAAACAGACCCTGTTTGTCCTTTTTTTCCAGGAGCACTCTAGAATGGTCTAAATGATGAAAAAAACTCTGACCTTTTTCTTTGTGCTTGCCTGAGATTGTGAGAGAAATGGGTGAGATTGTTTATGAGTAATAGGTCCACCGTTTCGAAGCAATTGGTTCTAAACTTGAAATGAATTGAAATAAAATGCATTCCTGCCGTTCAAGGCGTTCAGCTTCGCGTTGAGTTGTGTCAATGTCATTGTCAAGTTTTCCGACAAGTTGATCGAACAAATATCTCTCTTCCGAAGTCTGTGGTTTCCCTAATTCAATAAAATTGAGAAGAGAAAAGACAATACCTCCAGTTTCCTTGTGTAATTTTGCAAAGTAATCACGCATTCGCGATATTAACGTGGATTGCTGCAAGTTCTTCTGTTCAAGACTGAGGATGTGTTTGGCTTGGTTTTCCATTTGATGCATTTTGTCCTGGTAATCAAGTGGATCAACATCTGGTGTGGATGTACGCGAACCTCTGTTCAATGGACGAGTCATTTGAGTTTCAGAGTTTCGTATGGGCTAATTTCGAATTTTTCTTTCTTCGCTTCCGTTGATGAGTAGACGCACAAAATTCTCGCCTCATGCTTCCTCACTGGCTTACAAAGGATCAGCGTCAGGAATTCACCATGATGATGCTCCAGCCCTCGTAATCCGTGGCTTCTCGAATCAAAAGACATCTTCAAATTTTGAGACAACACGCCAAGTATCTGAGCCTCCTCAACCTCAAGTCAATCCAGAGAAGGAGGAAAAGTATATTTCGTTTCTTGAAGGACAAATCGGAATGCTGAAAATGGAAACAGAACTTCTCAAGGAAAGAATGAAAGAATCAACATCTCGCAATCCTAACGAACTCGATATTGATGATCTACGACATGAGAGAGTCTATCCCCCAATGAATGAACTTCATCAGGAATACGAAAGCCTTCAATCTCAGTATCAACAAGAAAAGCGAGTTTATATCTCCCTTATCTATTGTTCTTAGAAACTTCAAGATGAAATTGATGAACTTCTCAAGGATCAGGCGTCTAAACAGTCACAACTTGAACGTTTAGCCATTGAGAGAGAGAAGGCATTACAGCAGAAACAACAGTTTGAAAACGAACGAAAACGAGCGCTTGAAACGATAGACCTCCAAATAAATGGGCAAGCACAAGCTGTAGATGCTGCCAAAGAACAGATTGAGCGACAAAAAGAAGAAAAAGAAGAACTTCAAAAGGAACTTGTCTCAGAAATTCAAGATGGTAAAAAAGTCTCTAATGAAATCAATGAAGCGAAACAAGAACTCGATCGTTACGATGTACGTTTCCATATTTCTCTTCATACTCCTTTCTTTGTCTCTTTTCTTTAGGGTAAACTCAAACGAGCACTCAAAGAAATTGATGACTTGAAGAGCATGGACTCTACACTTCAAAGTCGTCTGGAAGAAGCAAAAAGAGAGGAAAGAAGAATTGCAGAGGAGATTGAACGCCTTCGAAAGGAGTTTGCTGATGTCAATAAGCAATTACGAGAAGAAGAAGTTAAAGACATGAACAACAGAGATGAAATCGATCGACTGAGACAAACAATTAACAAACTCAATCAAAAATGTGAAGCTGTCAAGGTGCGTCCTCGTTTTTGCTTCTCATTCTCTCTGATACCTCTCTTTCACGATTTCAGAAAGAACTGAAGGAGCAGACGTATGCTGCAACTGTCCAAGCTGAAAACGAACAAAAACTCAGCAATGATAATGATGAATTACAGAAGAAGATCAATCAACTGCAACAGGCTGTGAACGACTGGAAAGATGATCATGATGCACTCAATGAGGCTAAGAAAGCTGAACAGAAAAAGGCACAACGATTAGCCAATGAAAACGACAAAAAGAATCGAGAACTGGAAAATAAGCAATCACTCAATGATCAGAGCTCCCAGAGACTCGACTCGAAGATGAAAGAAGAGATTGATCGTGGTCAAAAGATCGCCGAGATCCTCGGAGTAAAGCGAATGCGTGACGAGGATATGCGACAACTCGCTATGCGATGCAAAGCGCTTGAGGATCAATTGAATAAACTCATTGACGAAAATAACAAGCTCGGAAAGGAGAACGACAGACTCACCCAAAAGTCGAAGGTTCTGGCGGAGATTCAGATGGGGACCGCACCTGAAGTGAGGCAGCTGAAGGAGACTAATGCGAGAATGGAGAAGACCATTGCTGATCTGATCGATCAGGTTGGCGATGAGGCCCCGCCCGACTTACCGTCGAACACACACACCAATCCGCATCTGAAGAAGCGGAAGACCCAGACTATGACGGCAAACGAAAGGAAACAGAAGAATGAGATGAGGAAGACACTGGGGAGTGTGTTATCGTCCAAAACTTGAACGTTTTTATTTGAAATCTCTTAATGAATCTTCATTGAATGTCTCGCATTTTGATTCCGGTAAAACATCTTTGAATAGAAGGGAAATCTCTGGCACAGAATGGAAAACGTCAAGGGTCTACTTTCTCTCTTTTCTCCCCCTCGTCTGACTCCCGCCACTCACCATCGACATCGGACTCGATCTCCTCAGCGCTGTTCTCCTCCTGGATTCCTTCACTGTCCCCCAACGACAGATCCCAATATGCATCTGGCGTCGCGGGTGGTGTGTGATGATGTCTGTGTCGACTGAAATCCGTGTGGTGTTGATGGACGCCCAACTGCTCACAAATCGCGGCAAACTGGATTGTCAATGAGCAAGGGCATAAAAACATACATTTCCACATTTCTCGCAAACATGGCCTTTCATATTCTCCCGATGAAACTTGCGTCGTTCACTCGTCACAAATTTGACTGATTTCGGTTTGGTTTGAGGCGGCTGATCTGAATGGACATTTTGGAAATGGTGAGCAGGATGATGGGGATTGTGTGGTGAGAACACTGGTGGGGGTGAAACAGAATGTTCCGAGAGAAGGCGGGTAGAAGGTGGAGAGAGAATTGGGACGGGTGGAGACAAGAGAAATTGACCGTTCTGGCGTTGGAGAGATAGAACACGTGTTGAAGAGGGGATAGGAAAGTGATTCGTTGATTTTTTTTGCTCGGGAGGGAAGAGAGAAGGTGAGGAGACTGCATCAAATGTTTTCGAATCAGTCATTAGGTTCTGGGAATTTGGTGACTTTTCCACTTGAGGAAACAAGTCGAACATTGTTGTTGTAGTTTCATGTTTGATCTGATGTAATGTGAGAACAGGCGATAAAACGGTTGTAGGTGGAACAGCTAATGGTGAGAATGGTTTGGATTCTGGTTGATCTTGAATAGAATTTGAAAGTGATTTTGCGGACAAAATGGAAGGAGTGGAAGAAATTGACTGTTTAAGTCGTCGATACTTTTGGAGTAGAGAAGAAAGCAACTTCTTCCGGAGTTGGGTCTCTTCCTTCAGAATGGCAAGTTGGGCTTTCAACTGCTCGTTTTCCGTTTTCAATTCGTGAATAACCTGTTGGTACATGTCATTAGATCCTGATTGATCATCCATTCACGATGGAGATAAAAATTATGGGTCATCATCTTTCATCAGAATCGAATGTATATTGACAAGTTCGAGAAGAACAAAATAAAAATGTGACTAAAATCAATTTTCATATTGTGTATCTTGGAAATTAACTCGTGTTGTGGAGAAAAAAAGATGACGATTAAGAAGTGGACCTGCGAATTTCCCTCAGCTGGTTGCTTCTCCTGACGCTTCTGCTCCTTCCCCTTCCTCTTCCCCTTCTTCTTCACCCCCTTCTTCTTCTCCTGCTTCCTCTTCTCCTCCTTCTTCTTCCCCTCCCTCCTCTTCCCCTTCTTCTTCTGCTCCTCCCTCCTCACCTTCCTCCTCTCCCTGCTCTTCCTCACCCTGCTCTTCCTCACCAGCTTCTTCCCCGTCCTCTCCTTCCTCTTCTCCGTCCTCTTCTCCTTCTTCATCAGCATCTTTGGTTTCCTCCCTCTCAATTGTGTAGCCGCTTGAACTTGGGCCTGCCTTCGCACCCGGCTTCTTGCCCTTCTTCCTTTCGAGCTTCTGATGATACTTACGGAACACGGCAAGACCATTGTCGTCCTCTGTGAAGAACGGTTTCCCACTTGAGCGTTCAACCACTTCGTCCTCGTCTTTCTCCTCTTGTCCGATATTCTCGTAGCCATCTCTTTTGAAGAACTTGAGCTGACGGTGCTGCATGGCCTTGCTCTGTGGGAGAAGGAGAATCCAATCGTCTGGAAGTGGCTCACATGTGAAGAAGGAAAGGTGAGGCACGTAGCATCCACCAGAGAGCCAGAGGGACGGTGGGAGAGCTTCACTTTGGGTGCACGGACAATATGCGATTGTGGCCTGTGATTGAAAGTGAGAGAGAGAAAAAAGGTGGAAACCTTCATCTGTGGGATGGGGCCGTCCTGGATCTCTTGTGAGCAGTTAACCATGTCCGCCATCACGTCCATCCTCGCACTGCTCATTCGCGAATTGAAGCCTGAGAGAGAAATCTCGAAGTCTCCAAAGTAAGAGTTGGCAACAGATGAAGCAGCTTTCTTTGACCCAAGTTTGCTGAATGGATCATTGTCCTTGTTATCAGGCGGGGAAATAACGCCCGATTGGTTCATTCCAGGTTGTGGGGACGGTGGATGAGATGGAATGGTTTGAGTGCCCTGGAGTTGTTGAGTGGCGCCGGGAGCGAGTTTGCGCGTCTGCATGGGAGATGTGTTGGGGGATGGTGTTGGAGATGGGTTGGTGGCGTTGGCATTGGCTTGTTTGTCTGCGTATGTTGGGAGAGATGCTGAAGTGTTGATGTTGGGACGACTCTTCAAGCACACAATTCGGATGGACTGAAAGGAAGAGAAGATGGTGAGAAACGCGAAAACTGTCCAAACCTTCTGGTCCTTGTGGAAGAATGTCTCGAGGCAGTCTTTGTCGGCGAAGAAGTAGTGCACGCGGAATCTGTTCAGAGACGCCATGCTGTTGACGGCTTCACTCTCTTCAGTCAGTTGATCTGAGGAAGATGACAGATGAGCGGAGGAAGCAGAAACACACCTTCGGCGATCGAGACAGCTCTGAAGGGGCTAATGACAGTCGACCCGAAGAGTTGGTAGGCGAGTGTGTACTCACCTTTGGGAAGATTGAACACGTCGTAGATGGAGATGAGCATCCTGTGGAGTGTGAGGTTGGGGTGGGCAGAGGGGATTTTGGAGATGGGCATGTAGAGAGGGAGTGAGGGGTGTGTTTCGACAGGATTGTCTTCATCTTGCTTTTTAACCTCTTTCTTCTCGGAATCGGCTACAGCTCTTCTCTTCTGCTTCTCCTCTGCTTCTGGCAGCCGAACAGCAAGAGTTTCGGGGATGGGGACAGTGATTGTTTCTCCTGCGTCGCTCACCTTCAACTGGATTCCGAGAGCTTGCGCAAACTTGCGCTCCACGACACTGAGAGTCCTCTCTGATTGCCACAGGTCGTAACATGGGTTGCATACAGTGAAGATGCGTGTCATTTCATTTCGATCTCTGAGTTTGAGATCTGTCCTGTTGAAGAATGGGACATTGACGCCTCGATGCTGAAGATGTTCGATATCGTGACAAAAAGAAAAATCACACTGATAGATGGTTGATAGTATTCACGATCATCTTGAATGTCAGTTCGTGGATGAGTTCACTTGTTGGAAGCATTGAATTGCAGCATTTGCATCTCCCCAACTTCACATGTTCTTGCTTCTTGTTTGCTTTGGGAATCAGACTTACTTTTCCCTCTTTTCCCTCTCCTTGGTTCATTTGCACTTGCTTGTAGAGTTGCATAGTTTCCTCAGACACCTTGAAACCCTTCACCTGAAGGAACCACCATTTGCCATTGGCGTCCTTCATATAGTCAGCGGCAAGCTCTGAAAAATGGATGCCATGCTGGCGTTGAACATATCGAGCGATTCCTTCTGTAAGACTGAATGGTTCCTGACAACTTGACCCAGCAGCCTTGACCACAGAACATCCAAGAGCGATATCCGTGCAGACACTAAATCTCTTCCGAAAATCACCTTCAGTATCATCAGAATATCTTCCTTTACCTGTGACTGTCCATGCTTGAGGACCTTGGTTCGCTTTCCAGAGGCATCGTAGAAACCATGGATTGGGTCCTTTAGCAAGAATAAAGCGTTGGAGAATACAATCTCCAGTTGGTGGTGAGACAACAATATTTTTGATATCTTCAGTGTTGAGGACGGTAAGTTCATTTGATGTTCCTGTTCGAGCACGAACTTTCATGACTGCCGACACTTCATTCTCTCTTCCTTTCGGACGTCCAAGCGCGAGCATCAAATCTTTTGTTGTATAATTATCAATACGCTCCAGGTAGCCTTCTTCTGATGTGAGAAGCCACATTTTCACATCATCCTTATCGATTGTGACGAATGAATCAGGAATTGGCAGTCTGAGTTTTGCTGTGACGGGAGTGTGTTTTGAAGCAGTGTTCTTTCTTGTAAGAAGTGGTAAAAACATGACAAGTGGTTCAGCAGGGGAATTTGCGTAAGTATAGCCCTGATCTGGTCCGAATGTGATTCGCTTCACCATCTCCGCCGTATCTTTCTTTTCCTTTTCAATCTGTTCCTCCTTTCGTTGGGCTGCAGTTTTACCTGTCGAATAAGTCATTCCTTTTTTGCGAACACCTCCTGCCTGTTCTTGATTTGTTGGTGGGATTTCGTACAATCCTCCTCGAGGTGCTTGTTGCTTTTGATCCTTAAGAACTGTTTGTTTCATCTTTGTCAGATGTTGTCGATGGAGATCATTTGGTCGTTCCGGCGATTTGCCTTGGCTCATCGAGAGGTCTAACGATTCCCTTAATTCTTGATCAGTCTTCTCATGGACGACTCTCTGCAAGAAAAGCAAACAAAAGCCATCTCACAATCGTGTGTCCACTATCTCATGAAATGGAATGCAGAAAAAAGACTCTTAAATGATGAAAGGCATTCAATTTCACTCCGAAACTGATACAAGAGAAGGTGGAATATATAATGCCGCTGATACTTTCGCACTCCCTATTGAACTCTAAAAACACAGAATTCATGGTATAAATGATGGAAGAAAAGTCAAGGAGAAGATGAACATGTAAATGTTTGCTAGACAGCGAACGAACAAAACATACTGTCTTATCTTTCGTGAGAATATCAACAGATGAAGATGCAAGCGATGATTCTTGAAGAAGAGTCGTGAGTGATAGTGTCCTGAAAGAAATCCATATGACAATTACGGACAAACCCACAACCCGCCTCAGTTGCATCCCCCTGCACATCAAAAACTTGAATCTGAAGTAACTCATCAGTGAGTCCAGATTTCCATGACTGGTCCACATCAATAATCCATCGTCCTGTGAAAGTCATTGTCGAGCCATTAGTGAAGACAGGTGATCGCGCCGAAGGAAGTTTAGAATGTTCGAGAAAGACAACGAATGATGAGATCGGTTGGTTAATTGAAATCGTCTCCACAGTGACAATTAAAATGTTTTGGTCTGGAATCCATTGACATGTGAAAAATGTGATTTTTCGAAAGAAAATATACCTGGTTGTAATGATGGCTGTCCAAATGCAGTAAGATCAGTCCAAAAAGGGAAAGGATGGTGGAGTCGTTCGAGCAAAAGGGGGAATGTTTCATCGTGATCACGATTTGTGGACTGGACAACTGATGATGGAGGATGTGGAGGTGAATGGTTCCGTGTAGCCCAAGAATCTCTTTCTGCTTCAAATTCTTTCTCCTTTCGATTCCATTCCTTCTCTTTTTCTTCAAACTTTTTTTCCATCTTTTTCCGGGTTTTCTCTTTAACTTCTTTCTTGAATTCCTTCAAATCTGGAGTTCCGGATTGTTTGTCATTCTTTTTTGATTTAAGCCATTGCTTCCATTCGAGTTTCTCTTGTCCGTGAGATGATCTCTCTGAATTTTCTTTATTCCATTGCTTCACTGCTTCCTTTCCTTGTTGACAATATTTCTCGTCAACACTTGTCATTGAATTTCCTTTTTCTATCAGTAATGTGTTCTGCTCGAGGAGTTTTTGTTGGAGAGCTTCATTCTCCACTAATAGAGTTACATTGTGAATAAGCTTAATAAAAAATACTATTAAGCTCAGATATGGTTTGTTGGTAGCTCAAAATCTTAGCTTCTTTTGCACGTAGTTGATTCTGGAGATCCCTGTCATAAGCATGATCCTTTGGAGTATCAATCCGTTCTTGTGGGTATTGTACTGGTGTCACAAGAAGTGACGTAGCCAAGGGAGATTTTTCAACCTGGGAAGGATACCTTTGGAGCTGGGTCAAAACCAAAAATGAACGATGGCAGTGGTGTGACAAACAGATTCTAATCGTCTTTCAAGCGCATCAATTTTCAATTTAAGTTCAGAATTTTCCTTTTTTAGACCGTTCTGTGGAAATAATAGAGAGATTTTGTGTTGATTGTTCAAAGAAGAGTTGTTAGAATGAATGAAAAAACCACGTCATCATGAAATTGTGTTGGTATTGGTGTTGGTGGGTAAGAAGGACTCTCTTGATTAATGGAACAAGAAGGATTAGTCAAGGAGGATGGAGAAGGAAAAAAAGAAAATCACGGAGAAGGAAGAAAGTTCAAACGGAAAGGAAGAGGTTGACTCAAATGTTGTTGATGAAGTTGTTGTTGAAGCTGTTGTTGTTGAAGCTGTTGTTGTTGGAACTGTTGTTGCGATTCAATTGCCCTTTGTTGATAAATCATCTTGTTTTCAGCAAGACCCTGATCCAAACGACGAGTAAGTTCCTGAATTGTATGGTCATGATTATTTTGTTCCTACAAACATGATGTTCGTTCTGTAGGAGAAGAAAAATACATGAAAAACAGGAGATTGTTGCGGCCGTAGTTGTCGATTTGGGGAAGGTTTACGAGGGTTTTTCCTCGGCAACACACCCGACATGTGAATCAAAAGCTCAGATCGTCCTGATTCAGATTTTAAATCGGCCATAATTCGTATCAATAGCCACCACCCTTGGAATACCTTGGATGAAAGAAGTGAAACTATTCGTGGGAAGAAATGTCAATCAAAATTTGTGACATCATGGACATACACAACCTCAAACTTCCATTTCCAGCTGGTGACAGTTTTAAGTGCTGGATGTATTTCCTCACAGAAGTGATGTACTGGGTTTTCTAACAATCATCTCTCGAACAATATTGGAAAATACAGAAGAATTTTCGATACGATCACTCAATCAAATGGCCAGAT
Organism: Blattamonas nauphoetae; assembly: GCA_033064195.1. Classification (NCBI taxonomy): domain Eukaryota; phylum Preaxostyla; order Oxymonadida; genus Blattamonas; species Blattamonas nauphoetae. The sequence continues at coordinate 465,889 of JARBJD010000002.1, forward strand.
GGGAATTCCAATGCGTAGGATTTCTCGTATCGTCTACACCCAATCTTCCCCATTCCATCCTCCACACAGCTGTAGAACTGCCTATTGATGATTTCATTTATTCAATGAAATGGATGCAAGCCGTCAATTCAGTGTTGAGAAAAAAGTTGATGCGATCTGGGTATGCATGTTCCTTTCAAACTCCTGTCTATCTGGAGTCCAATTATGAGCAATACCTTGTCCATAGTACATGGTGATCATTTTTGGCTTTCGGACGCTTTCATCCGGCTCAGAATCCGCGTTGACTGTTGTGATTTGTGGTAACACGTACCCGATCCAACTATCATCCACAAAATTGGGTTCAATTTCAAATAAATCGTCAATTTGTGCTTTACCAGATCCTTCAATTTGAGTATCAGCATCTGGGGAGGTTTGCTGTTGGTGTTTCCAGTGATGAGCTGTTTGACACATTTCTTCAACTTCAAGTGGATTACAGTTGCGAGGAAGAGAGAAAGCAACTTTATCAGAAATGTGCATAGCAGCTTTTAGGATTTCAAGGGCTGGTTCAGGCTGCATTTGGGTAGAAAGAGAATAGAAATCGGAAGTGTTTGGAGATTTAGCTGGGAGCGGTTCATTTGGAATAATTCGTCCAGATTCGTCATCAGAATCAAATACCATCCGCGTGCCTTCGAAAACGTTGAAGTGTTTTTCTTCTTTATCTGATTCGTCTTTTGCCATCCACTTCTTTCGTCCTTCATAGTTAATTCCACCCCAAGGTGGGGCAAGGAAGACAACATCAATTGTACGGTCGCGGAAAGCGTTATTCCGAGCTAGTTCCATGAAATCACCCTTTGTGAAAACAAATGAGAAATGGAGGAAGAGACAGACCAAAATAAACTCTATCCGATTCATGACTCCATAAACTTGAGCATTGCTCTTTGCAAGTTCAAGTTTCATTGGATCTTTGTCAATTGCTATGACGTGGTTGCAAGTGAAAGCAAATTGAATGGCATTTCCTCCAGCCCCACAGAATCCATCCAAAATCACGTCACAACGAAGACGCTGCGCATGGTGAAGCGCAATTGACTCTGGCGTCACGGAAAACCAACTGTCTCTATCCAGGTTAATTCCTCGGTCAAACAAGGCAAAGAGTTGATATCTTTGGTGGTAATAGTGTGCCATTGTATGGTCCAATCCAAAACGACGCATTTCCTTTTGTTCTCGTGTTAGTTTGGTGGAGTGTGTGCGTTTTTTCTTCTGTGGTAACTCAGTGATGGCTTCGATTTCGTCATCTTCTGAGTCATCAACATCTAATCGCGAGATGACTTCGTGCTTCACCTCGATAGGATGATCTTCATCGTCTTCAAAACGAAAATGTTTGTTTTCGAGGCTCGATTGGATACTCCGGGGTTGGTCACTGAAAGTCCCAAACTGAACAAAACCACCGCCTTCAGAAAAGAGATCAGTGAGGCTCTTTCCAGAACGGAGGAGCTCTTCAATTTCATACAATAGGCTTTCCTGTACATCTCGATCCTCTTTTGTTGTTCCTGATGAAAGGAGTGCGATGACTGAGTCGAATGTCGCGTACGGTCCACTCATTGATGGATGGAGAAGTGTGGGAGTGATGTCTGGTTGTTGAAAACTGTCAGAGTCGTCTGAATCCTGTGATAAGGTGTCTAGTTGGTGGTCATCGTCTGAAATGTTCTCATTCATTCAAATGATTTGATCAGAACCGGTGGTTTTTTCCATTCATCTTCAAACATCGTTTATACTCTCCACAACCAGCCCTCCATTTTACACCAAATCAGTTGCATTTTATTCGAAAAGAATTCGATTCAAGATTCTCAAAACGAAACAACAATTTTTTTGTTAGGGTTTTTGTGATCAAAACAATGTGGTTGTTTTGGAGTTTTAAGTGATCCAGTCTGTTTCAAAAGGTGGCATAATACGAGTTGTGACCAGCGTCCAAAAATAGTTTTATCACTTCAAATCTCGTCTCATCATACAGCCGAGACTGCCTTTCAACCACTGACAAACGTTTCCGGTCACCCTTGACCGGATTTATGCACACATGAATTGTACTGCTTTTTTTGAAAAACACTACATCACAATGATATCCTGTTCTTTTTCTGATATCATTCAAAAAGAGTCTGTTGAAGTGAAAACATGATGAATGTTCGGCCTGACATGGGAGGACAATTTTGTTGCGGCCACTAAATCAGCTCTCATTTCTCTGTGGAAAGGAGGTGAGAGTGTTTCTTCTCTCATAAACAGAATGTCTCCACTCCTTCTTGATCAAATAAACAATTCTCTGTTTCGTTTTTCACTTTTCTTAGAAGAGTGCACAACAAACCCACGATCGGTTCGTTGTTGCTTGGAGAATAACTCGTTTTGGCCTTCAAACTTTCTTAATTATGTTTACAGGATCAACAAATTGATATTTTTTTATTTTGAAAAGACGTCAATAAAAGTGAAAAAAAATGTAGAAAAAAATCTTTGAACCAATTGTTTTTGAGCATGTCTTATCGAAATCTACAAGAGCATTTTGCTTTTTCTATCGGTGCTGAACCAATTATGCTTCAAGTTGTTATTAATAGTCATGGAGTCTCGTCCCCACTCGTCACAATTCCTGCCTCCCAAGGGTGACTTGCGAAGGTTTGTCATTTATTCCGAAGGAGTCGCGTGATCTCGTTTTTTCTTGCGACAACAACCTTAACTCATTCCAATCTCTCAATTTTTTGCATTTCATCGTTTTTGGTGGAGTTCCAACTGTTTTCATAGTGCCGCCACAAAAGCGTTGAAAGTCGGTAAACCGCCATAAATCACGATTTTTCATGAATCTGATGGACATAGTCCAACGAAGAAAAAAAACAAAATTTAGAAAAAAATCTCCTGCAACTCGTTGAGAAAACCGCCTTGTATTAGAAAAGCGTCACTTTTCACAATTCTTTTTGGCAATATCTCAACAACCAGTGAATCAATTGTCATGCAAGTTCTCTCAGATACTTTATTTGATGATCCGAACACAGAAGAAAAAAATCGGAAACAAATTATGGGTATCTGGAAAAAAGTCGAAAAACCCATTTTTTCTCGAAAACACTCACAGAGGAAAAATTTTGCATTTTTTTTAAAAAAATCTTTTTTTGAGATCTTTCCGAATAGAATGTACTTTATTTGGTTGAACACGGATGATTGGTTGTGGAGAAATGACGTTGTGAAGTTTCGGGTTTGTACGATTGTTCCTATATGAGGCAACAGGGCCCAATAACGGGTCTTTAGCTCCACCTTTTATTCAGAATCATTTTTTCACCAAAACAACATTTCTCAGATAAAAGCTCAATTTATGGCGGTGTAATGAATCACTTCGCTTTTGTGACAGCACAATCACTCTTTTTCGACACCCTTTTTTTTATCTCTCCTTCTCGACAAGTATGTTCACATTGTTTTTCTCTCTACAACTTTCTTTTTAGATGATTAAGTGATTGGTTAAATGAATCCAAATCGAGACCGGTGAAAGTTCCTGGACAGGGGTGCCAGGAACTTTTGTCGATTGGAGTTTGCGTCTTTTTGGATTTAGCTAATAACATTCTCCATTTTTCCTTGCTCGCTTTTGAAATTTAAATAAAATGTCGATTTGATGACATTTTAGTTGATAAACATGCATTTTAGATTGTTTCATGAAGATCGTCACATTTTGGGTTGATCATTGTTACAGTTTGTGCCAAAAAGATGCCGATCTGTGCCAAAAAACATTCCCACAATCCAGACTTACGAACTCCAGAAGGTATGCCAATGTTCTTTTTACCGATTTTCTTACTTCCTCCAGCACTCAATATGGACTCAAACCTGTGATTTTGTGTTTTCTGCCACTTTCGACTCAAGATCGCACCAATTTTCCACATCAAAACTTCGTCTCCTCTACATGGTTCAGTATGTCTTTTTATTCGTTTTTCGACATTCCTTCATTTATATGCATCTCTCTTCCCAGCTTTTTGGAACATTCTGGGAGGATAGTCCTCATATGTGGAGATTGGAGGAACAAGATCCTCTCAGTCAATGTACTTAGTTTGTATTGCAACTTTTATCATTTTTTTCGCTTTCTCTAATCATTCTTTCCTGTTTGTTCACATTTTCCAGCGTTCGCACGGCTCCGTTGACCAACGCTGCGCTCTCTTTTCATTTTTGGTTTTCTCCCAATTCTATCCTCAAAACAGGATACTCTTTGATGTCTCTGCATTTAGATTAGCAAGCGAATCATTATTTTCAATCAAATTTCGACTTTCATTCTCACGATCCTGATTTTCTTCAGACAACAATTGTTTTTTACAATTACCGGAGAGAAACGAAAGAAAAGTTGGTCATCGATATGAGAAGAAGCTCATTAGAGAATAGAGTGGAGGATTTGATGCAGAGGCGAGGAATTTAGTCGATAGAATTGCGAGAAAACCAAAACAGAAAAGAGAGCGCAGCGTTGGTCAACGGAGCCGTGCGAACGCTGGAAAATGTGAACAAACAGGAAAGAATGATTAGAGAAAGCGAAAAAAATGATAAAAGTTGCAATACAAACTAAGTACATTGACTGAGAGGATCTTGTTCCTCCAATCTCCACATATGAGGACTATCCTCCCAGAATGTTCCAAAAAGCTGGGAAGAGAGATGCATATAAATGAAGGAATGTCGAAAAACGAATAAAAAGACATACTGAACCATGTAGAGGAGACGAAGTTTTGATGTGGAAAATTGGTGCGATCTTGAGTCGAAAGTGGCAGAAAACACAAAATCACAGGTTTGAGTCCATATTGAGTGCTGGAGGAAGTAAGAAAATCGGTAAAAAGAACATTGGCATACCTTCTGGAGTTCGTAAGTCTGGATTGTGGGAATGTTTTTTGGCACAGATCGGCATCTTTTTGGCACAAACTGTAGAATTGCCCTTGAACAACTGCAAGACTTTGAGAAGTTCACGAAGAAGAATCAGTTCTAAGAGAAAGATAATCTGTCAAACTTAAGCAATAAAGTAAGCAAACATTTTCAATCGCAAGGAATCTAAGATCGAAGAAGAGAATCATCCCCAGGACCATCAATGCAACACCTTCAGGAGAGAAAAGGGAATTTAGTCAGTAAAAGAGACAAATAAACCGGAGTCTGTGAGGCCATTTCCAATAAGCACTCTGTCCTGTCCTGATTCGACTTTCGACGTTGTTCATGGCTTGATCACAGAAAGTCCTCAAAAAGTTATCGTACTGACTCTTTTTCTACTGTACCATAACAAACAGTGCACTAGCGACACTTTTGATACTCATTCAACGTGAATCTTCTGAGAACTCGAGTCATCGATTCTGGGTGGAAATATTCTCAATTACGGATGATATCTCTGGGCGATTCAAGATAAATAACGACGGAGTAATTGTGTGAGACTGATTAAGAAATTAAAAACACAGATTTCTTCTTTCAATCTAGAAGTCTGCGGGGAATGTGAAAACATAGTCACGTGTCGGTCCGGACACGTTTTTGAATGGTTGTTTGAGTGACTTTCCATTAATTGTAATTTCGTCAATCACACGAACGGAGGTCCAGGTGCCTACGAGGAGAAAAGAGAGAGGTCGGAGATGTGAAAGAACGGACCTTGGTTGTCAGTAACTTCTTCGATTTTGGCTTCCCCATTTGGCTGAGCAGTGAGAAGAGAGTTGTGAACCTGTTGTTTGGCATCCTGATAGTTAACGTTAATGTTGATGGGTTCGTTTGTTGTGTTCTTGACGATGGCGGAGTAGACGTCTACGGATGTCAGAGAGTGATAAAATTGGATAAAGCGCAGGGAGAAATGAAAATTATGATTTTAAGATATCCCAAACGTTTTGGTGGGAGAACGGCCATGATGAATTTGATCAACCCCAATCAACTTTTTTCCAGAATCGGATTCCAAAAATGTTCGGTTCTGTGCCCACTTTCCCAAAAGATGGCATATGTCATCAGGCAGCTGATAATTTTTTCTTGACAACCGAATTTCAAGCTTTTCAATCATCATTTATCAAAGAATTGGGCACCCAGGATTACAAGCGCGATTGTGCCTTTAGGAGGATCATGGATCAACGAACAAGCATCCGTTTCGATATTCGAGAACGAGTTATCGTGATGTCAAACAAAGGAATATCAAATTCTCCCTTCTCGCCTCGTGCTACGGACGAACTTCGTCACATCATTGGCTTGCCAAATTTGATAAATGATCCTCGTTTTAATGAATGGATTGACAGGGAAACTAACCTTCGCATGCACTCTGTTATCCAGGAAGAACTAAACACACTTCTTGCCTCGCCATCGAACTCCAACCAATTCACATCACTTGCTCAGACCTTCATGGCCACTCTCCAATCTCAAATCAAGGATATTACAAAAGATCTTCCCATGTCCGTCCCTGAAGAGAAACCAACCACAAAACAATCCTCTACACCTCTCTCGCAGGAAGAGAGACATCGCCGACTGGCACAACTGAAGCCTTCCCTTGCCTTCTCGAAATCAAATGTCGTGGTCAATAAAACACCAAAACCCTCTCCATTCACACCTCGAATGTTCCAGAAGCATGACCTCTTACAGTCAAGTTCAAGAAACATCACTTCTGACAATTTAGACAAGTCCAGAGAAGAGAATCAGGGTAATGATACTCAATCAACAAAACATCTGATTCAGAACAATGACGAACTTAAAGATGAACAACTGGATAACGAGAAATTTGCGGTGGCCATTCCACAGAAGCAGGAACAACTCACCTCTCATCCACTCGAGACCCCCTCTGAAGAATCGGCATTCATCAAGCGTGAAGGCGGTGAAGAGCTTAAAACACAAGGATCTGTTGAAGATATATCTCAAAAACCGTTGGATAAAGAATTGGAAGAAAATGAAGCGAAAAGCGAAAAGTTTCTCGGAACCCAGGACGACCCGATCAAAAAAACGAAAAGACAATCGACTGACGATGATCCATCTCAATCGCCAGCTCCAACTCCACGAAAGAAAGGGAGGCCAAAAGGCAGTGGAAAGAAACCACGACCATTCCCGCACATGCTTCATCGAGACGCTGGATGGAAGAAAGAGGCAGCCAAAGAGGAGTCAGCTCAGGCTGAACTAAAAGAGGAGCCAAAAGAGGAGCCCAAAGAGGAGCCCAAAGAGGAACCGAAGGAAGTTGAAGGGTTGGAGGAGAGTGGAGAAGTGCAAATGGAAGAGGAGAAAGGGAGCACCTTAGAGGAGCTTATTCTGGCGCAAAAAAAGTGGTACAGAGAACGAAGCATTCGAGGGAAAGGTGATCCACCCGTAGTTGATTTTGGCCAACCCGTTTCAATTGCTACGAAGAAATCAAAGAAAATATGAAAAGAGTCATGATTTCTCTTAATTTTGTCATTATTTTCATTCACTTCACTCTGTCATCTTTTTCAGCAGCTACAGCTAGATATTTCGGCAGAGGTGGACTTTGTGGGAGTCGAACGACGTCGTCGCAAGGAAACAGAACAATGTTAAATGATGTGGGCAGATCAAGACAATGGGAGGTTCTGAAGAAGAGCAGAAAGAACTATCGCAAAAGGACGAACCTATCCCTGAAGATGACCCTCAACCTGTAGAAAATCCTCTTTGTGCACTCTGCAACCTTCCTCATCCGGAGAACTATGGACTCCCATGCTGTGGACAGATTGTCTGTCCAGATTGTGTTGGAAAGGTGGTCAGTGAGGATGGACACTGTGTTTTATGCCATCAAGATGTCAGAAAGGCCCAAGAAGAACAACAAATGATGCAAATCCCAACTTACGCTGCAGTCGCTGACTTTCATCCAGAAGAGGTTTGATCCACTTTTACGACATTTTTGACAATAGCCTGAATGGTTGCATTTGAATCACGGTGAAATTATGATTGTTTTGCAAGCTGATGAACAAGAACGAGTCATCTGTCGAACATTAGATGGCCGTGAGGGTATATTCTGCATATTCAACTTCCAATACCACTTTCTCATCTACCAAATTGATCTTTATGTCTCATTCTCACAATAGGTTTTGTTCCTGTTTCTCTATTAACGGAAGCTGGACCTCTTGGACAATTTGTGAAAAGACAGGATGGAGAAGGATTCCAACTTCGACGAGGTCGAAGAGGGGGACAACATCGCTCAGAAAGTGGTGGTCGCAGCAGTGGGGAGAGTGGAAGCTTTTCTGAAAGTGGGAGCGGGCCATTCAGCTCGAGCGGTGAACAAAGCAGCGAAGAAGGCGAAGAAGGTGGACAATCAGAAGAGGAAGTTGGACCAGATGGGGCTCCAATAATTCATGATGATGATGAGTTGGGACAGGGACACTTACAGGAAGGAACAGCAGCTGATCTCATCGAGAAATTAGAACGTGAACGCCCACAGCATGATGGGATGAGCACCATCACAATGCCCTCAGAAGATGGAGCACCGGGTTCGAACATGAGATATATGCCCTCTGTCCACTCCATCGGAGCCAGCGAACATTCTCAGAAAGTCACCCTCTCCCCGCCTCCATCCATCCATTCTGAGGCAACAGGCATTTCCATGCATTCCGCAGGATCACATCCGTCTGTGAGTCTTCCTTCTCTTTCTGAAGATGGAAATGAGGACGTTGTAAGCAAGCACGAAGAAGGACGTCCAGGTTCTCCCTCAGCCATCACGAATGCTGGCTCTCAAGCTGGTGTGTCTCTCACTCTTTCCCAATCCACACTTGATGGTGTATCGACTGCGCCATCTCTCGGCGGCTATGGGGCTCTACCAACAGCACCGTCTGTTGTGTCGTCCCTCTCTTACCAACCATCCCTCGCATCCCAGGCAACAAATCTTTCACAATCATCCACTGCTTCAGGTCAGTCTTTGACTCCAAGCCAGATTTCTGTTCAATCTGCCACACCCAATCAATCTGCCTCGTCGCTCATCTCTTCCCACCAAGCCAACCTTCAGAAACAAAAAACCGAACATCAAAGAATTGAAAATGAGCTTCAAATGCTTCAACGCCAACACGTCGAACAACAAAGATCGTCGCAAAGCTACCAAAATGCCATCGATGCCGTGTCTCGAACGGTGAGCTACCAACAGAACTTCCCCGAATTGGTGGACGGGTACCTTCCTCGCACAACAACCCTCTTCGTGTGGGGGTTTGATCGAGACACAGACGAGTATCCTGTGCACGACCTGTTCCAGATGGTTGGCGAGGTCGTCCTCTGCGACGTGTTCCGAGAGAAGAGTGGGCGGTCCAGGGGATGTGCACTTGTTGGGATGGACACATTCAAAGCTGCCCATCGTGCGATTGGCTCGCTGGATGGGTGCATGGTGGAGGGGTGGGGGAACGGAGATGTCCGAACCATCCACGTGAAGGAGTCGCCGCCGCAGAAGAAGAGGGGGCCAGCTGTGGTTCAACCATACAAAAACCCTCTCCCTCTCCAAACAATCGAAGATCTCCAAATTGCTGTCCAACTGATCGACCAGAATGCACAACTCTACGACGGTTTGCCACTTCTTCAATTGTCTCGTTTGAACAAGCTTCCTCTGTTGGCACTTTCATCATTCTTTATTCTCATCTCTTCCTTTCACTGTTCTGAATAGGCGAACCAGGACGAGAGAAGGAGATGGCGATTGGAGCCTTGTTGTACGCCACATCGTCGATTATTGAGCAAGTTACGTTCCGTCCCCACCCGACAAGCACCCTCCTCCCCAACAACAAATCTGTGAAGAAGGCTGTGAAGTACTTCCGTCTTCTGAACGAGAAGACTGATCTCCCGATTCTCAACCAGCCACTCATCATGCGCTCGCTGGTTGAGCTCATCCGAGATGGACGCACAGAGAACATCCAAAACGAAGCAGCCAGAGCGTGCAGCAGCATCCTCTGCCGGTACAAGCTGAACGGCGCAAAGATGATGATCGGTGCAGGTCTTGTGGAAATCCTCACAACCATCATTTTCCGTCGTGGGTCGAATGAACTGACCAAGCGCTGTCTGATCACCCTCGTCACTCTTCTGTCTGTCGTCCCGCCAACTTCTGGCTCGACATACGAGTATCTGGAGGAAGAGATGAAAGAGGCAGGCTCACCAGAGATCTTGCTTGCTCTGCAGAATCACATCAAGGGAGTGGTGACTCTGAAGGACGTCAAACCGTATAGAATCGGGGAAGAGGAAGCCGAAGAGGAGGAGAAAGAAAAGAAGGAGAAGAAAAAGAAGAAGAGAGATCGTGACGAAGAAGAAGAAGATGAGAAGAAAGACAAGAAAAAGAAGAAGAAGGATAAGGAAGAAGAGGAAGAAGAAGAGAAAGGGAAGAAGAAGAACAAGAAGAAACGAGACAAAGATGAAGATGAAGGCGAAAAGAAGAAAGATTCAAAGAAGAAGAAAGATGCAGACAAGGAGAAGGAAGATGGAGAAGAAGCGGAAAAGAAGAAAGATAGAAAGAAGCATACAAAGGATGGTGAAGATGGCGAGAAGAAGGAGAGCAGAAAGAAGAAAAAGGAGAAAGAAGGGGAAGAAGAAGGAGAAGATAAGGAAGAAGGGGGAGAAGGTGGTGAAAAGAAGAGAGAGAAAAAGAAGAAGAAGGACAAAGAAGGAGAAGAGGAAAAGGTGGAAGGCGAGGAAGGTGAAAAGAAGAAACACAGAGAACATGGAAAGCACAAAGACAAAGAGAAGGATGGGGAGGAAGGCGAGAAGAAAGAAAAGAAGGAAAGGAAGAAGAAAGATGACGGTGAGGAAGGTGAAAAGAAAGAGAAGAAAGAACGAAAGAAGAAGAATGATGGTGAAACAAAGGAAGAGGAAGGAGAGAAGAAGGAAAAGAAAGAACGAAAGAAGAAGGATGACGGTGAGGAGAAGAAAAAAGAAAAGAAGAAGGACGATGCCGAAGAAGAGGGAGAGAAGAAAGAAAAGAGAGAGAAAAAGAAGAGAGATGACAGTGAACACAAGGACGAGAGGAAAGAAAGGAAGAAGAAAGATGAAGGCGAAGAAGGCGAGAAGAAGGAGAAGAAAGAACGGAAGAAGAGAGACGATAGCGAACACAAGGAGGAAAGGAAAGAACGGAAAAAGAAAGATGAAGGAGACGAGAAAGAAGAGAAGAAGGAACGAAAGAAGAGAGATGATAGTGAACACAAAGAAGAAAGGAAAGAAAGGAAGAAGAGGGACGACAGTGAGCACAAAGAAGAAAAGAAGGAACGCAAAAAGAGGGATGACAGTGAGCACAAGGAGGAGAAGAAGGAACACAAACATCGACACAGAGAAGAAGAGAAGCCAGCCGAGCAACTACAGATGGCAAATGAGATGATGTTTGACGAAGGAACGTACCTCGAGACGATGGACGAAACAAGGCTTGATGGGGAGGATTGATAACACTGTTTTGTTTGAATATTTCCTTTATTTCATCTTGTTTCACTTGTTTATACCAACCGAATCATTTTGAAACAAATCTAAGCAAAGGTTATTGTGTTCTGTCAAAGATCTCGAGAACCTCTTGGGTTTTCGCGCGAATGTCCAAATTTTGAGAGCGTGCATACCTTTGGACGATCTGGACTCGGCCATGATTTTCAAGAAGTTCAATCAGAGGATCTCTCTGTGGGAGTGGCGGCAGGAACTGCTGTTCAAAAGGAGAGAGGGGTCGTGTGCCAAGTTCGCGGCAACAGTTGATGAACATCGTATTGATAGAGAAGATGAGATTGAGTATCACAGGAATGACAGAAGAATCTGTGATTGTATCAACGGCTTGGTCAACGAGAGTATGAAACGCGGTTGAGTAGAACTGTGAAACTAAAATGGGTGTGATTGAGTGGTCACAGAGATTTTGGAGACAAATCAAGATCTCTTGCTGGACTCTGAGAGTCGATGATGGATAACAGCCGATGAGATCCGAGAGGTACTTCGAGTTGTACAGTTGCAGAAGCTGATCAGGACTTCCACAAACAAGCTGGCCGACACATACCACAGTGTACAATCGGATCCGCGAGACCTCGTGATGCATGAGACTAAAAAGGAGCGACAGGAACGAATCATCCAGGAATAGTTGAATCGCCTCTGGTCCGTTTGAGAGAATGTTGCGAACCAACATTAGGCAAGTCTCGACGACAAACTCAGAAGAGTCACCCATTGCTCGGATGATGCCTGCCTGAGCATTGGTGGCCATGAACATCTGAGCAAAGAAGAAAAGTGCAAAATGCCGATACCTGTGCACCCCTCCTGTTTCTGAAGGTGACAGCCTCGAGAAACTGAAGACAATCAGCCAACGTGGGAGCAGCGAGAGCAGAGAGAAGGCACTGTGAGACTTGAGAAATGGCGTTGAGGGCAAAACATCGGGCTTCCACGATAACCTGTATTCGACGCTTGTCAAGTTCAGGAATCGTTGGATGTTGGGAAAGAAAGTCAAGTGGGTACTGGCCAGAATTCTGTAATGCCAATGTTTCGGCCTGTTCGAGGAGATCGGTATATTGCGAAGCGAAAACCAGATCATCAGGGCTCATTGATGGGCGAGGTATAGACAGAATAAGGTTTGTTTGTTGAGGGAGGACATTCAGAGAGAGCGACTGAGGAACATCTCCTATTTCATCCGCACTCTGAGACAGTTGCTGTTCAACAGTCTCGTCGAGATTCAATTCTGCCGAGCTAAATGGATCTTTATCATACAGGGAGAGTGGATTCCTTCGTCTATCGATGAGAAGACGAGAGAAACCAAAAATGGCATTCTGAAATCGATCAGAGTCCAATCTTCCCCTCTGCAGGTATGCAACTATCGTGTCGAAGAGGTGATGGTGAGGGGAAAATGACAAAAGGTGATCACGAAGCTCGTGTGTCTCACAGCTAATATTTCCAATCACCATCGCGATCTGTGGAGAAAGGTGAACACGTATTTCTCAAACCTGTGAAGACTCGCTTTCATCTTTTGGGGTTTTCAACAACTCCAGAAGTGTTGTCATGAGGGAGGAATATGCAACAATCTCTGTTGTCTGAGTACTTCCAGTGCCTAGCGACATGATATGAAGACGAAGCAAACAGAACAGTGCTGTGAGACGGATGGTGATAAACTGATTGAATATAAGGCAATGAAGCAAACCCGAATATTCTCATTGGAATTGTTGAGTAGAAATGATTCAAATTTTTCAAGAACGTTAAATCTCATAATATATTCGACCAGTTGAATAAGTGTTTTTGAGTTATCTTGTTTCTCATTCGCTGAAAAATGAGAGAAAACGAAAAATACCCTCTCTTGTCATGCTCATCAACCTATTGAGTGTACTATTGATAGTTATATCATCAGTGCTATCGAGCTCGAGGAGCATCGTATCAACCTTCGAAAGCTGATGATTACGTAAAATATTTGGTGAAAACGATGAATTACCATCAGAAGGGAACAAACAAGGTCTGGGTCAATCTGAGGAGCTTGACTATTGCGGAGATGAATTGTCCTCTGTTGAGATCGAGCGTCTTTCGTTTTTGCGAGGATAATTTGTCTCTCGAACGAAATTTCCGATGATTGAGACCCTCTAAGATCAGGATGTTGGCTCATACACCAATTTCTACCTAGATTTTGGAATAGGCAAAAGTGCGAGGAATGATTCCCACAGGTTTTTCTCCCATCTAAATCAAACTCTCTACATATCTTCCTGTGGCATCATTTTGTGATTTTGTGCAAGCATCCATCATGCAAAACTCTTTATTAGATCAAACCAGTTTCATTGAAATTGCTCAAACTATAATCCATGCACAATTCAGACGAGATCGCCAAAAGGAACAAAAGTCTTATCAACAAATGAAAACAGAAGAAAATATCGCGAAAGAGAAGCTTGTCTGCATTTTTTGTCCGTTAAAGAACATAATTATTGATATCTTTAGGAAGCTGTCATCAGACGACGACATGAGGCAGAGGATCGATGCTCCTCTGCCAAGAATTCAAGAGATTCTGCCCGTGCACTCAACAAAGAAATTGTGACAAAAACCACTAAAGAAAGAGAATCTCTGTCAAAATCGATCACATCATTCCAGAACGCCATCAAGGAACACTGGGTCAAGTACCAGCATTTTGAATCCGAACGAGAGAAACTCCTTCAAAAATTTGATCGATCTCTCCGATATGACGGAGTAAACAGGACTTTGAATGACCTAAAAGAAGTTGGAGCACTCATAAACGAACGCCAGAGGAACCCTCAAATCAAATCAAACGACCACAGTCGAGCAGCTGTTGATGGTATCGCTGCAACAATAAAAGCACACCAAGAACATCTCTTTTCATTGAATTGTGAATTTCACTCGATTTCTCAATTGGCATTACCACCAAACAGAACGGACACTCTCGAGGACCTCTCAACTCCCATATCTCTCCGACAAATCATCACCGAACCAAGCTCCACGTCATCTGGTCACACGACTATCACCAATGAAATGGATGCATTGTCCACATCACCATCTTCGTTCACGCCGTTCGGGATGCCTCATCCGACCCCGCCTACCAACCCCAGGCCGTTCCCAAAAAGACGACAAGCTATCCTCCCAATCCATTATGGCGACGAATCTCTGACTGAAATGAATTTTGATGACAGCCAAGACGAGACTGATGACACCAACACCCAACCATCGACATCTTCTGATAGCAATCCACTTCCCCCTCAAATCTTCCGTCTTCCCCTCTCAATGACAAGGAGCTACATCAAATACGATTTTTCTCAACAACAGAGACTGATTGAGAAACGAGCACCTCTTCTTCAGAGGGGGATGGAGCAAGAACTCCGACAGCTTGGCCTGAACATCATCGTCAGCCTGATTGAGGACCAAGCTCTTCTGATGTTCTCCTCGTCATCACTCATTCCATCGATGTTGGAGCAGCAAGATCCCCTTTCTCTCGTTCTGAATGATCGACCATTTGAGCCGACAACTCCAGCAGCTGCGAGGCTCATGTCAGAAACACTCCGCCGCGTTGTGACGACTCCATCTCATCGCACTTCCACCTCATCGAATCCACTCCCTTTTTCGTTCACACCGTCCAAACTCTCTACACCAGCCTCCAAATCACTTCCACTTCCGACTCCGTTTCTCTCTCGTTCTCCATTATCACTAAATCCATTCACCGATTCATTGTCTCTCAGACCTCTCTCTGAAAAGACACACACACTTGCAGAACGGTACAATTCTCTCACAAAGATTCGGACCGCTTATCTGAACGGAACGATGGCAATCGAGATGGAATTGAACAGACTTGAGCAATATCGCGAGCGGTGGAGGGCGAGGAGGAAAGCAGAAGCTGGCTGGGAGTGGAGCCCTCCAGAACAGCTTCCAATTGCTCAGGAAACACGTTCAAATGAAATGGTGAGTTTGTCAAGAACACCGCAAATCACATCCACAGCAAACAAAGACAGAAGAAAGACAGTACAGTTTGGAACCAGCACCCTCACACCCTATTCTCCGCAAACGTTTCTTTCCACCCATCCACTCGAAACACCCATTCTTTCGCAGGTTCTTTCATCAGTGAGTTCTACACTGAACCAAAGGACTGTCCAATCTCCTTGAAACACTTCATGATTTCTAGATACGAGATATTTCAGAAAATGTTCAGATGAAATAATGATTTTTGAAGTGGTTTCGAATGTTTCACTTGACAAGGCGTGCCTTGGAAGTGAGGGAATCAAGGACCTTTCGAACTGAACCATAAATGTTCATTGAAGAACTGAACACTGCATGTTCCTGCTCAGAATCTATGATGGTGACACAACGGGTTTCTTGATCTAATCTTGCTGAAAGTTTGCCATCGAGAATCATTTGAGCAAGTCTGGGAGTGATAAAGAAATATGAAAAAAAATACTTTCTTTCTACAATTTCTTCATCGATTCCAATTAGGAAAGCGACATGTGATATTTCGACGACAGAGTAGGGAAGAATAATGCGTGAAAGATGTTTTTCGAACAGATTAGATCGAAGCTCCTCAAGATGGGGCTCAACAAAGGGATCAAGGGTCAACTCTTCAGGATATGTGCTGAGGGCAGTTTGGAAATCATGAAGAGATTGATTTTGAAGCGATTTAGCAAGATCGCGGATGGCGTGAATTGTTTGACCTAAAAGTAGTTGATAAGATAAAAATAATCCAAGAAATCATATTAAAATGCACAATGACTACACACCAGCATATTTTAATAGAAGTTTACCCGACAACAGAGCGAGAACCTCTTCAGATTGAGATTGCATTAGCCGAGCAATGCACACCATCTTCAAAGAAAAGAGAGATTTTGGAGAATTCAGTGCCGCAAATGTCTCCCAGCTTTCATAGAAGTACGAATAGGCAGTTGAGAAATCCCTTTCGAGCATGCAAACAAGTCCCGACCAAAGATCGAGACGAGCCTGAGCTTGTTGTGGAATATAAACAGAATTTGCTTCCATCCGTGCAGATGTAAGTGATGCCTGACGAAGAACGAATGGAGTGTGACAAATAACGAATTTGAGAATTTGGAGATCATGCACAAGTATTGATTGTTCCGATGAAAGTGACAAAGACACAAAAGAAAACCAAATGAGAGAATGGCAATCAATGACCAAGCATACACGTGCATGATGTAAGTCCATGAGTCTCAAAAAACACTGACATTCGAGGATATGGATTTCGACAAGTAATCTCTTGTCATCCAAGCGTTTAACTTCCTTTAAAAGTTTGGCCAGAACACCTTTCATTTTTGTGTAGTCACCCAATTCATAATTCCTAGGTAGTGAGAGAGAAAATATCGCCGAAGGAATTGGAGGAATGAACTGGAATGAAGGGTACAAACAGTGATGCTCCAGCTAGTTCAAGCTTGAAACGAAGAAATGTTTTATTCTCCTTTGTGGACCAATCAATCCATTTTTGGACGACTTCTTCACGTTGTTTAGTTGGATTTGGTAGTTGAACAAGGATATCGATAATAGTTCGTACTACAAGGGAGAAAAATAGAAAAAATGATCAAAGAAGTTGTTTGCAGCAATAGAGTGAAAATATAGGTGGATTCAGTGAAGAGCGATGGAGAATTCGATCCGTTGTCAAACCTATCTTTGCAATTCTTGTATTTGCCATAGAATCAAAGTATTTCTTGGATTCTTCAAGTAACTCGATCAATAAGTTCGAATCTCTTGATTATAAGAGGAGTAAAAGCGTAATTCACGAGTATGACAAGAGAACGAAAAGTAGACTGTTGAGCTTCAAATTGGCGGGCTTGCTGGAGAATGGATGTTTCAATGTCCATTTCTGTTTCCCCTTCAATGTGTACTTCATTGAGGTCCTTCTCCATGTTTCTTCAGGTCAAGCAAAATGGATTCTGGCATGATCCAATTGATCCATGCATATCATCGAAATTCATAGAGTAAAATGTCAAACTATCACCAGATATATTGATTTTCGTGATTGCTGGATGAACTCGCTTCTCTGCATGAATACACTCGAGATCATGGGGCTGATCAGATGACAGAATCAATTCCAGAGTGGAATTCATTCGTTCCATCGATTCCACAAGGTAGATGTAACCACACAGCTGTAGCTTATAACGATCAATTGTATTTCTTCGGTGGTTTGGGTGATGATCCACACAGCACACTTCGTGTCAATCCAAGTCTGTTGTTCACCAAACAAAAATCGCTTTTTCTCTTGATTTCGTACTCTACTCCCTTTCTGTTCATTATTTCATGTTATTTTCCATTTTTTTCTTCAGAGACAAAAGAATCTGAGGTCACCTCCACAAAATTAGAGCAGAGATATGGACACAGTGGGAATTTGATTGGTTCGCATACCTACCTGTTTGGTGGTCGTGTCGGAAGTGCTCGCACGGATGAATTGGTTGATTGGAATATGGATGATGGAACATTTCATTCAATGAAGAAATCTGGTGATGTTCCAGCTCCCAGGAACAATCATGTAGGCATTGTTTATGATGGATCGTTAGTTGTTTTTGGGGGATACGACCGTGAGGGAGATGATGAAGAGAGAGACGCAATCCTCTACGATGACATGTTCATATATCGATTCGGTTTGTTCTACCATTCTATCAGATTTTTCACAACTAATCTCGACCATCCCTCAATTTTTTTCAGGTGAAAAGAAATGGAAGAAGATTATTCCGTCTAATCCACCAGGTGATCCAAATCTTCCTGGCAAAATCTATCTCCACTCAGGATGTCTGGTAAATGAAACAGATTTCTACGTGTTTGGTGGATGCCACAAGCCTGAACTTCGAAACAAACCTTCAAACACCACAAATGATTTTTATGTTTTCAATTTCCCGTCATTATCGTGGAAAAAGCTTGAACCACCTCCTTCAGACATTGATGCCACGACAAAGGTTGCTTCACTTGCCTCACCTGGCTACTTAACGCTTGGTGGACGACATTGGCCTTCACCACGTCAATCTGCCTCGATGTTTGAGTACAAAGGAACCATCATTTTGTATGGTGGAAATGTCGCGAATTCACTCTATACAGATCTCTGGCAATATATCCCATCACTCAAGCAGTGGATTTGCATCACGACTCAAGGAAATTCACCATCTCAAAAGTTTTTCTTTCCTCTCTCATCTTTTGCCTAGGTCACTCCCTTCGGTTTGCTTACTCGGTGACACTCTCTATGTCCATGGAGGTGTACGAAAGCAGAAAACTTTTAGTGATATCTACTATATCAATATTTCATCTCTTGTTCACGAATCTCTCTGGAAAGTTCACCAAGCTCTCGGTTACCCAATCCTCCAGCCCTCAGTCATTCCACCAGTCATTCACTCTTCCAAAGCACACATGTCCGATGATATCCAGTTTGGTGGAGCCGTCTCGCAATTCGAAATCTATTTTAATGGTCGCGAGGGTCTGGTTAATCGCCCATCGGATCTCAGAACCAAATTGTCAAAGTTGGCTTCTACACAAGGAGAAGATTTAAGCTTCCTTCGACATGAAATATCAAAAATTGAAGAAACATCTGAAGAAATTAAACAAGATGCTCCTAATCAAACCAAATCTCGTCTTCTCACAAAGCAAGCACGCCGCTCGAACGATCGCTTCAATCCACTCATACACACACCTTCATCCACAAACACTGCACCACTTGGTCTTTCATCTTCCCTCCCCTTCCATCAAATTATCAAAGAAACCGTCATTCCAATCCCACTTCATGAACTTGGATTCTCTACTTACGAGTTCAATATGCTTTCTCTGATCTGTGATATTGACACATGCGATTCATTTTTGTTGCTCACAAACGACCCAGCCCAGCCGACAGTTTCCCCAGCACAATCATGGGCAAATCTTGGAATCGTCGAACCAGCAGGATCTTTTGAGTATCCAGTCCTGGTCCATTCATCAATTATTAACGCCAGATGCCCACAGTTGAATAATTACTTGATTCCTCGAAATTCGCACCGAGAGTTTGACACCATTCGCCAGGAATGGGCAGATTTCCGAGCAAAACGGGAAAAGGCCGCAATCCCTGCATCCCTCTTGAAAGCTATTCCCGATAAATTGAAAATATACTTCCAGGAGCTCGATAAACACTGTCAAACCTCTCAACAAAACCGCCTCACAGGTCTCTCCTTGGACGCTGTTGCTGAACTACTCGCCTATGTCTACACAGATAAAGTGGTTCCAACACTCTTTATTCCTCCTCTCCGAAACGATAAGTTCTTTTTAAAGTTGGTTGAAGACACAATCACCATCGTCGAACAACAGGATGCTGGCAATTCTCCAATTCTTGATGATATGTTCTGGGAACTGAAAACTGCACAGATTGGCATCAAAGAATGCGTTCCTAACTGGTTTGTCCAACTGTCAAAGAAGGTAGCAAAAGGAAACTCTGAGCAACTTTCCGACCAGAAACATCCATCCACCCATGTTCTTGATGACGATCAGGATGCAGGATTGCTATCCACAATCCCGTCTGTTCAACTTCACGCAAAAGCCGAAGAGTGGAACCTCGCAGGCTTAAAAACACAGATGTACAATCATCTCCTCTTCATCGCGACACCCGATGCCATCCCAGGCATTGTTACTGCTTGTTCGCAATACAAGCAAGTCAAGCTCCAAAAGATGTTTGATGGCTTCCAGAAACAGGCCAAGAAGCTTGGCATTCTTTAGTCTTGTTTGTTCTTCCACATCACCATTGTTTTATTCCCGTTTGCCAATCCTCTCAAAAATCATTCTTCATTCATGTGAAATGTTTTCAAAAACAATATCAAGAACTCTGCTTCCCAAAGTTGGGCATTCCCATTCCCAGGCATGCGACGACAACATGCTTGACGGTCAGAGTGGTTGGTTGTGTGAGGGAGTCAGACCCACCATTGTCATCCTCCTGCAAGACGCCCATTTCTTCATCCAGTTCTTCACTCTCATCACTTCCTTCACCCTCATCACTTTCTTCATTGTCTGAATCCTCCTCTCCATCCTGATCCCTCTTCACTTTGACGATCATATCGTCTTCAGAGTCAGTTTCCCCATCTGTTTCAAATCCACTCTCATTTTCCATCTCCCCATCGACTAACATTTGCTCTCCCATTCCTTCTTCTTTCTCCACATCGCCTTCCTTAGCCTCCAACACTCTGACCTCCTCGTTGATCCCCAACTTCACTCCCAGAAATTGATGCTGCAGCCGTAGAAACCGAATAGATGACTCAGTCAACTCACCCACCTGCACAAAAGAGGCATTTCTGTTTGGAGTGAGAGGAAGGAGGAGGAACACAACCCATTGAAGGAAATCAGGAACCGACGGTCTGCTTTTAATTTGATGTAGAAGACGCAGAGCGGCCATTCGACCAAGATCAGCCGGTGACATTCCTTGTGAAAAGTGAGCTTCTGCAGAGAGATGTGTTTTCTTCGTGTATTCAGCAGTGAGGACAAGACCATATCCTGAAGATTCCAACTCTTTCACCGTTGGTGGCTGAACAAATGGAAAAAGTTGATATACATACACGCTTTGGAGCTCGTACGCTTGTATCGATACGGACATCGTTAAGTAATGTTTTTAAAACATCAACCGCCGAACGCGTGGCAGTTATTACCATATCTTTTGAGAGACCAATTGAGTAGCCGATTCCTCGAATTTTTTTGATAAATCCGGGATCACGTAAATTAACACTCTTTACAAGATGACTGAATGTGAAAGAAAGACGATACTTTGAGTTGCTTGACAGCAGGACATGTAAAAAATATTTGGCCTCGTGCAGTTGGTCCAGTACCCCGTTCTTTAATTTGAAGATCCAGATCTGCAATAACCCCAAATTGGTTAAGGAGAGGGAGACCACAATCCTTTAACGCGTCTACAGATGGATCTCCTCCTTGTTCGGTTGGGACATGAGTGGCTCCCCAAAGCGTTAGTTCGAGTCTTTCCTTGGAAAATGGAGCAAGAGCGATGAGAACTTCCAAGTAATATCCTACACCCCTGCTTGTAGGACATTCAAATTCGACCTCCCCTCCTGAGAGGGTTCCCGGAGAGAAGCGGACAGTCGTACCAGTAGAAGAGATGGTATATTTACAACCTTCCATACATCGTGCCAAAAGTTCTAGGAGACCCTGTTCGTAGTCCTTAATACCAGGTGGATTATCATATGGTCGAATATTGGAGATGGTAACTTTTTTGTGCGTTAAAATACTTAAAGCAAGGGCCTACATGCGAGAAAAGTATCAAAAATGATTTAAAGGAACATTTAATGACACACATGTCGGAATGATGCCGAACCTTCGATTTCCACTACATTCATCAAATGGATCAAACCCAGGACATTCTATGTCTCAACATTGTCCTCGACAATGTCCGATTCTACAATCATGCAACAACGGAATCATGACAGACTATCTTTTATGGATAATTTGAAGGAACGTTCCATCATAAATAAGGAGCCAATTCGTCTTCGGCACAAAAAGCGAAATCTTATGTCTAGCGACCCATCGATGAATTCAACTGACGATTCAGTCTTAATATCTTGTTTTTCACGCGTTTTAGGTAGATTCTTCTTCTCTGATCGACGCCGCCATGTTACTCTCCAGCTCGGATGAAGCAACTGTTCAAACCGGATTATCAATCCTAGAAACATATTCAGGTTCCAATCTTTTCTTTTCATGTACCATTCAAGAAACCATCCACGGTTTTGATCTACTTTTGGAATCTTTGAACATCTATGACAAATTAATCTCACTTTTTCTCGGACAATCGGGGAATACTATCGCGGTCTATTGTGTTCTTTTTTTGAATCCGTACAGATCACTATTCTCACTATTATGGTGAACAGTTATACTACATTACTTTTTCATATCTCCTAGGCCATTCCTGTAGCCCACAGACATTCTTCCCAGACGATTTTCTTCGTCGAGTGATCCAATGTATAAATATCGATTGTCATCAGCTACAAAACGTGTCATTGAAACTACTTCACAATATTAGTCTTGATTCTAACACATCTTCAGATTTTTTGTGTCACCACGGAATTCTCCAAGCCTTGAGTACTTTCTGGGAAAATGTCATGAATCTGAAGACTATCATTCAAAATCCTATAGAAAACCGCATATCTTATTCATTTGGAGATTATCACGAAGAAATTGGATTTTCTCTGCGACTATTTTCGTATCTCTCATCGGCCTCACAAGCACAAGAACTTGCACAAGCACACATCAGAACTTTCATCACATTCCTGTTTTCTTTGGACTACACAATCGCTATCCCGGCCATGACCTGCATTCTCTGCGTGAACCAACATTTCAGGGGTGTTCTCAAGGAACTATCCATTCCACTCAACTTGATGGAAGATGGATCATGGAAAAATGTCACCTTACTCCAGTTTTGTGTCCTACAGCTTCCGGAGCAACAGAAAATTCTACAGGAACTTCAGGTTAGAGATCAAATTCTCTCCCTTCTCAGGCGGCGTCGACGAATTGTCGAACGACGACAGCTCTACCACAAACCCCGACTCTTCCAAACTGAGGAAATTGCGGCTGTTTCTGCAGATCAAATCAAGTTCAATAACACCTGCTCATTCATTGTTGGTCTCATCAAATACATTGGATCTTATGCTTCTCGCACCCTGTCAGACACAAAGGTCATTTAATTCTTCTTCACTTTTTTCAGCTCGTTGTGGATGAAGGTGCCCTTCCATCAATTGGATCACTCCTGGAGACCCTCATCTATCTGGAAGACGATTGTTTGGAGAATTATGAACAGGAGGAACGAAATCTTCGAGCAAACGTTTGCCAAGGGATCGAAGTCGTGGGATGGGAGAACATTCATCTCCTTTTTGCCCCTGGAGATGATTTCTCTGATGTCACCATCGAGGAAGTGAACGAAGACAGCAATTTTCTTGAAGATTGCCCAAACCAGTCGTCTCTGTCCGTAATTTCATCAAGTATTCACTACGAGGCTATTTCACAGTGTCTCTTCGTTCTCAGCAACGTTGCGTCTGAGAAATCTTTGTCTGAACGAATCTTGTCAACATGTTTCCATGCGGCGAATCCGACTGGTACCTTCTACAGTACTCTCCTCGCAGCTTTAGAAATTCCTTTCCAAACGATTCAAACAGAAGGACAGTACCTTCTCTACAATTTGTCGCTCGGGGAATTATACACTGTCAACACAATACTGTCTCATAATGTTGTCAGTCGACTCCTCAAGACTCGTCTCTCTGTTCCTTACTCAGAAGAGTCAGATGATACACTTGCATCTTGTTTGGTCGAACTATATTCATTCTCCCGGATGATTACTCAGACGCAAGCTCCAGAGGGTCACACTCAGCTCCATAACCTGCTTTATCATTTTCTACAACCTCAAAATGTTGAAGTGCTGCAAGCCCTTCATAATCGAATGGCAAATACAGGAAAGCAACTAATGACAGACTTACAACAGATGATCGAAACAGATTCACAACAGCAAAGGCTTCAGATCTTGCATCAGTCATCCCTTCCCTAGCATCATGTCCTCTTCGGAAATGCAGGTTCTTGAGACTGGCAAATACCAGAAACTTAATCACGTGGAATGGGAGAGGTCAAATCCCCAACAGATCGAACAAAATAAAGAAACAGTAACAAATCAGAAGTGCAAGCCTTAGAATCTTTTTTGTGCTGCAAGGATGGCTGCATTTAATGAATCCAATGACGGAGAAGCAGCAAATAGCAAAAACGTGAGTTCATCTTGTGATGTTGGATGTACTGTGAGACACATTGGATCAGCAATGACGAAACCTGTCCGGACATTCTCATCATCTTTGACTTTAGTTGGTGGCTTTTCTTCTCCAGTGTTCGTCCCATGCACATTTTGACCATTCTTTCCTGTTCCAGTGTTTGTTATCTCGTTGTTCTTGGCAAATAGTTGAAGAGTGGTCTTGTGCTGAGATGAAGAGAGCAGCGACGATGAACCAATCTGAGTTTGGATTTCTGTCAGAAGGCTTTGCCGAACTTTCGTAATGTTCTGAGTCTTGTCGCTCTTCCTCCAAAGCTGTGCAACTTTTGATTTTTCATAAACCATTTGATCACAGACCCTCTGAAGTCTCTGCAACTGAAACGTGTTTCTGAGCCAGTTCAGAGAATGAACGAAGAGTTTGGCTTCATGAACCTTCCCAAAAACGAGAGATTTTGATAGGTTTTTATTTGTTACATGAATGTCCATTGTGAATGAAGGAGTAGGAAGGAATATCGTTGGTGGATAATGATTGAGGATTGTGTGAATATAACTATCCAACAGGGACCGTGCGAAAGTAGCAGAATGAGGGAAGACTATGTCGAGAATATCTTCGATGACCTGTAAAAAGGTGGAGAAGACAGAGAGATCCGTATGCATTTTGTGATTTTGACGTTTGACCGATTGAGATCGTCGTTTTTCTTTTTCGCGTTTGGAAATACTCTTCATGTCTATGTCAGATTTTGTATTCCAGACTGTGAGAGAATCTGAATGAAAGTTTCCTGTCAATGGCTTCGGAGGAACTGGTTTGATTCGAGTCGTTTTCTGGTCAGTTCCAACCATTGAGCGAGGTGGCGGAGGAATTGGAGGAGATTGTGAAGAAAGGATTGAGATCTGGCGAGTCCGAGCAGGAAGACTGTTTCGAAGACGAATATTTAAGTGTGGAAGGTCATTTTCTATGGTTTTGGGTGAGAGATTCACAGAGCCCCTTGCTGGAGAAGATGTATCTGACCGAGAGAACAGGATGTCAGGTGATGGAACTGATGCAGCTGGAGTATCTTGAGAAACAGAATGCTGAGAACGTATTGAAAGGAGGAGTTTCGGGAAGGTGCGCATGGTTGAGTGACGGATGAGGAATGATGATTCGAGTGGTGAGTGAGTGAGACTGTGAAAGACCGTGGAGAGGGAGGCAGCAGCCGCGCGTAAAACAATTGGATCGACCCAACCCTTCGATCCGACTCCCCCCTTTGTCTGCTTGGCTAAAACAGCAACTCGTATTTTGAGATTATCGAGACAGTTAGTACAACCACATCCAAAGCGATGGATGTGAAGTGCTGTGTGAGTCTGTTTGGATTCATCAATATCTAGATGAAGCTTTTTCTGGAGAGGATACATGGGGGCTGGAGGGAGATAATGCATTAATGCATGTCCAATAGCTGTTCGAGAAGACGGCAAGATGAGATCTTGGCATTTTACAGTGTCCGAAGTTGGCGAACAAAAAAGTGATTCATCCTTATATTTGTATACCTCAACAATTGAATTTGATTCTCCAGATGTGAAAGCAGTGACTCGATTCAGAGGTAGTTGGTGGATACGTCTGAGAGTGATGTACGAATGCCCGGGTTGAAGTTTTGTCTGTTTGGAATTTGTTGGAATAGCAGCGTTTTCTAGAGGTCCCATGGTTTCATAGACGACAACTGCACAAGATTCTATTCGAACGAAATGGAGTTTATCATTCTTTGCTTCAGGATACAAACACGGGAAGAATCGCGAGGCGTATGTATCCAGTGTGGGGAAGGAGATAGGTGGACTTGTGTGGGAGTACAAGTCATCGTAGTCAACGAGGATTGTCTCTGGGAGTTCTGGTCCGCTGAAATGGTATGAATGTGGAGATGAAGATGGAAGACGATCAACATTCAAATAATCTGGGAACGTTGGTAAATCCTTCCGTTGAAGTTGAAATCGGACTGCCCTTGTCTCCCTGCGAGAAGGAGGTGGGAGAGTTGGTTTCATTTGTCCATGTTTGAGGGGTATGATCTTTTTAACGAGACGTCCTCCTCGTCTTGTAACCTCCAAAATTCGGTGTGGTTGAGAAAGAAATGCACGACCTTCAATGATATCTCCGGTTTCCTCAATTCCAAATTGTGACATAATATCAGAGACAGCTGCTTTGTGTTCTTCTTCCCAAACATTTTTTGATGCAATCCGAGAAGAGAGAATCTGTTTTTCCTGTTCGTTCAGAAGTTCCTCATAATTGTCATTGATGTATGTGATTCGATACAAAGTCCCAGCAATACTGTTCATGTTGGTCAAGTTGACGACCATTTTTTCCATTTCATTGTGCCAGAGCCTGCCTTGAATCCCTGTCTGGCCACTAATTTGGAGATTCGACGCCACCCGAGTCTCTTCGAACGGGAGGATGATTCCAAGTGTATTCATCAATTCGTCAACTTGGATTGTCGACGAGAGAGGTGTACCAACCAAAGAATGATTCAGAGATGTGGTTGGCAATCGTGGTGGAATTTTTGGTGGAACTCCATCAAACATCGTGTGTATTGAGAAGAACATCTCAAACATTATCAACACGTCTGGAGAATATGCTGTTGGATTGTTTCGAGTAAGAAGGAAGCTGCTCCCCTCTTTACTTGATGAATGGAGCAAGTCAACAAAAAATGGAATGAGAGGAGAGGGGCGGGATTGTGTGATGATGACGTTTTCCAATTTATGAAGAAGACTAACCCCCTTCATTCGTTTTAGAGGGTGGACGAGTGAAGACGAGACAGTGACAATATCATCGTCTTTCAATCCAAAGAGTGACAGATCTGATGATCCTTGTTGCCCCAGTGTATTGAGAATTGATGTTGTTATCTGAGAATATATTTGCTTCAGTTGTGTCGAATGCCACCAGCTCAATTTTGATGGTGTGATTGGAGATATTGTTGGGTACAATTCTTCTAGAACATCTTCCCAGCGTGATCCATTCCTGATTCCAAGTTTGGTTTCGAGTGCATCATCTATGCTACCGACTTTCTCCTTTTCCCACTTCATCCGGCATTCTACGATTCGATCTTTGGCTGCTTCCTTCTGTTTGGCGAATAGATTGACATACATTGTATTGAAGGCAGATGTTTGGGAGATAATTGAACATAGAATCTGACAGGCGAGGGTAAAACCAAAATTTCGCATTGGAGAATGGACTTCATGATGACTGGAATTCATCGATCCATCGATGTCCACTTCCTTGACAAGGATACTCCCCTTGAGGAAATCGATGATGAGATCGACAAGTCGGCAATCATACTCGAACGGTGGGCGAGTACAGACGAGTCGAACCGGTGGCGACGTACTGAGTCTGTCCATCAGATTGAGACTACTTTCTGAGAAAGCCAAATAATCCCAACATCGAAGACCAAGGGATGATTGAGATGCGGTGAGAAGTGATGATTGTGTCATTGAGGAGAGAATGATTTGAGAGAGTTGATCGAATCTTTGCTCGTTGAAGGGAAGTGCGAAGGAAATATGAGTCTTCCCAAGTTCATCCGGAGTGAATTCTTCAATAGCTTGTTTGATGAGGAGGTCGACTTCATCATCTTTTTCTTCTTCAATCTGTTCTTCAGGAGTCACTTCCTCATCGTCCCGTTTCTTTCTTTCATCTTCTTTTTTGGGGTGAGAAATCTCTGTGGTCGAGACAACTGGGAGCGGTTGTGTTTCGCTTGGATCTTTCTTCTTGAGAAGTCCCATTCTCTCAGCTTGCCTCGACTTTAGAGTACTTTGTGTGCTTTCAAGCAAATCATCCATCCACACGACGTCAGTTAAATCAGCTTTGGGTCGATTTGTGGGCTTTGCAGATTTCTTGAGAGGAGTGGGTTCATCGGTTGTTTGATCTGCATACAATTCCTTGATTCGATTAAGTCTTTCTTCTTCTGTCATTGGTTCTTCCCGATTCGAACCAAAAGGTTTCATGAACAGTTTGTTTCTGTTTCTTGCTTTCCTTTCCTGTTCAATCCGAATTCTTTTTTCCTCACGTTGTTCAGGAGTGAGATACTGATCAGGAATATCATCTTCTCTGTAGATTCTGAATCCATACCTCTTCTCATTTTCCTCCTTCTTTTTCTGTGTGAATTCATCAATCATCTTTTCAACAGCTTGTGGGTTTGTTTGTGGATTGGTGGGCACAAACTGAAACTGGAGTCTCAGTTCAGACGCGCGGCGAGTATTCTGGAGTATGTTGAAAGCTTCATACGCTGTGAGTTCTGTTTCCTCCATCCCCACTGAGAGATTGATATCTTCTTCATGTGTCTCTGTTTCCGTCTCAGTTTTTCGGGGTTCTTTTTGTTTCAATCGGATCGCTGATTTGCTGGGTGGATTCTGACTAGACGAGTTTTGATGCTGTCTCGTGTTGATATCCGTTCTCGAACGGTTGATGATCGTTCGATACTTCGAGAGACTGGAATCACTTTCTCTTTGAGTCTGCTCAGCGAGTTCTTTCTGGCGATTTTGATCATATTCACGTTTCATTTGCTCAATTTCCCGTTTTTTAGCAATTGAATCGTCAGGGCGTGTGAATCGAAAAGTAATGGATTGTGGGATATTCCAACGGACAGAGAGATATTTTATGATTGATTGAACGTTATGACGAGTGGTAAATGTCATCTGCATTCGATAGGGAATGGAGAGGACCGATATGGCCATCATTGCATTCCGATCTGCGGGTGTTAAGTAGAGAATGATATTGTTCGGGTTCGGAGGGGGAAGTGGACGAAGACCGTTGACTGAGAGGAGAAGAGCAGATTTCGTCTCAGAACTTCCTGCTGTTGGTGCGTCTTGAACTGGGAAATCACTTAAATCGGCGATTGATTCATTTTCAACTTCTTCCTGGTTGCCATCGTCCGACCTTGTCTCGAAATCCTGTTCCCTTGGGATAAATTGTGGAGTGTGAAAGATGGGTACAGTACCAAGGAGAGATTTGAAATCATGTGGGACGAGTGGATGATTCAAAACGGAATGGATGAAGAGAAGAGTGGCAATTGGGAGAGTGTCATCGAATAGTCGATGTGGAGATCCATCAGAATTTGGAGACATTTTGGAGACATCATAAATCATTGTCATTTGTGAGAATTTGAGGAAGAGATTGAAGATGACATCGAGATTTCCATCAAGACGTCGCATCTCCGAGCCAAATTCTGTGTTCATTTCAGACTGCTTTTGGTTGATATCTGATCGTATGCCATTCGATTCAATGATCTCATTGAGTTCTTTAATTTTGTCAGTCTCTCTGTCGAGAAGACCTTCTAAATGAACGAGACTTCCTTTTTTCTTCCCTTTGAGCTTCCATTCTCCCATGATTCTTTGTTGATTTGCGAAGGTTTGAACTGATGACCTTATTTGCTCTGCACGATTCACAGTAATCTGCTTTTGTTCCACTAGAAGGTCTGTTAATACCTTTTCTTCCTGAAGAACTTGCGATCAGGGTGTTCCATTTTGCGGGCGAGGTTTGAGAATAGTTTTCAAATATTGAGGAAATGGTGGTAAAATTAAGCTGAAGTGGTCATTGGGAGAGGCAGACAATATGTTCGGCCGAAAGCGAGAACGAGCATTCTGAGAGTTACCCATCATAAATCCAAGTCACTAGTTCAATTTTCTCCAATCTCTTCGTGGCGCGTGTAAAAAGAACTGGGAGCGTGAAGAGATGGGTTTTCTTGTTTCTTCCATGTATTCATCTTCATACCATCCACTCTTGGTTGTGGCGATTCGTCACTTTATTGTCTCCTTTCCGTCGTTCTCACTTTCAATAGTCTGCTATTCCCCTCCTTCCCTTTTCATTTTATCTATTTGTTCTATTTACAACCGTCTCACCGTTCAATTGTCACCTGTCTTCAGTTCTCCCGTTTTGGATCAAGAATCATCAGCCGTCGATGCAGCCACAATCCCTATCAACAAGAGTATCATCACAAGACGATCCATTTTATCCCATTCGAGATCATTTTGTACCTCACAAGAAGTGCATTGGCTCCTCAATCATCACCAAACTCTCATCGTTCCTCGACATTGATCTAGGAAGATATCATCCATCAGAACAAGAATTTGTCAGCTTCATTGTATCATTGTCAACATTTGTTTATGATCAGAGAATTCTCTAGTCCTATATTGCAGATTTAGTTACCACAATTCCGAACGACCTCAATTCGCGACTTCAGCAGAATAGTCAATCCTCACAATCTCCGTTCTTCTTCTGTCCCAATGTTATCGAAGATTCTGATCGTATCGAAGTTGTAATATCGTCCTGGGACTTCCTCTCCTCTTCATCCGACCCCCTCCTGTCCTTCCCTAGATTCAACGTCTTCCGCGCCAAATTCCCCAAAAATCACTTCAAGTGAACTTTTTCGCGTCATGCAAGTCGGAGATAGCTATTGAGACGAAGACACGACAGTGACGGAGACCAAGAATTGAGGAAGGGGAGGGAACAAGCTGTCGAACATCGCTCAACAGTCAACAGGCCAGCCAAAGTTGAAGAGGATTCGTTCTTGAACGATGATCAAGCTGCTGACTTCGACAGAGAACAATGAACATTCTGGTTGGAGTGTAGACGAGAATGATGGATCGTCGCCTCACTCGTCTCGTTGAATGTGCGTGTCCACTCGTGAATCATCCTTTCACATGCTCACACACCTCCATTTTATGTACCGAGTGGATTAGGCGATGCGGGTGTTCTGCAGCTGCCTTTGGATGGATACAGGGTTGAGAGCTTGGAGGATGTCTTCCTGAATGCCGAAATACACATTCGTAGAAGAGACGAACAACGACACAATCGGAGCAATTTCGACCTGTTTTGATTTCGATGAACGAAGACGACCAGACGCTCTCAGAGCATCAACTGAATGGGACGCTGCAATTTCTCCGAGTTGGCCAAATTGTGACCGGTGAGGAAGGCACCCGTCTCTCCCTCGCCCATCTCTCAATCAATTTCCTCAAATGGCAAGGCATCGACTGGAGTGCTTCCGAAGACAAGCAGAGGAATGACTCGGCCGTTCCCTCTCAACACGGAGGATCTTGGCGAGTGGGGGACTGGACTGGGCTGGACTAGTGAGATTGATTCTCTCAGAGTATCTTGCGAGCAACACGTTCTTCGTCGATTTAGACGAAGGGCGATGCTTGTGGACGACTCGAATGCGACCATTCTCGACAACACGCCCAACCATGCAGTGTTCCGATGAGCACACCGAAACATGAACAATGTGTGGGGGAGAATGCGGCGAATGTGCGAGAGCTGTCGGGGGGAGATGGATTCATATCGGATTCAATACGGATCTCGACCGACAAGATGTGCGTCTTCTTGCAAGTGTGTGAGTGGAGAGATGGACTCGCACTAACACTGAAAGGAGAGCTTCTTGTTCAGTGTGGGTTGTGAGTGGAAGTATTTGAGATGATTGGATCCAAATCACCGAAAACAGAAGGGAATTCGCAAGCATTCATCAAAACAGCTGAGAACGGCACGGAATGGACAGAGGAGAGTGTGAAAGTGACACTCTCGTCGTCTCAGATCACGTTGGACCAATCCCTCCGAATCAAGGTCTCGGCTGCCGATGAAAGGAAATCACAAGCATCGAAAGTGATCAGCCTTGTTGATTCTACTTATCATTCTCGTCGTGCTGATCCGACGACGAAGGAACAAACAGAACTCGAAGTCAAAAGATGTGAGAGAGGAACTGAATTTGGATATCAAAGAAGACGACGGGTTGTTCGACAACATCGCAATGTTAGATCACACACGCGCACTGATCCACGCAGGCGACAGTGTGGTTCCTCCAGGTGAGGAAGCGAAGAACGCAACAAAAGTAGCTGAGAAGATGTCGTCTCCGCCTCAAAACGTGGTCAATCCGAAGCCACTCAGTGCGACGAAACAGGTGATGGTGGAAGCAATTGTGTTTTCAAACAAAGTTGAAGTGAAACGGGTGAACAAGGCAGACACACTGTACCGTCGATTGCATGGATCGAAACAGAAAGACATGCACAGACGTCTGGTTGATTCGGCGGAGATGGGAAAGATGCTGACGTGAACACTGGAGAACATTGCGCAACATGGAACGACATCCGACATCCTGTCGAAACTAACACCCCATCGGATCGCGTTCGACGAGAACGATAACATTTTCTTTAAGATGATGGCTGATGCTGTGGAAGGGCCGAATGTGTTTGGGAGTTTGGGGGCTTCTCGTTTGGAGCAGAGTGGGTTTGAGGAACTCGATGGCTGACTCCTCTTTTCGTTCCCATCTCTCTCCATTTCTGTGTCACGCCACATGTCACCATTCGCGGTCTGTTTCGACAGAGTTCCTTTTTACATCGAACAGGCATGGTTGTGTTCGTCGATGGCCATCGCCCGCGCTGAATGTTTCTGCATCATTTGTGTGAGAATGATGTGGATGGGTGTTTTGGGTGTCTCTTGTGTACGCTGAGAATGGCCCAGAACGGACCGAGGAATTCATGAAAATGACTCTCTCGTTCTCTCGTTACCCGTTGGACACATCTCACGAATTGCGAGCTCGATGCACAGAACGCTCAACGCTTCCTGGCGATTTAAACGGTGTTGTACTGTTCTGACATCGACGATGATGAGGCGAAGGAGAAAAACCAACAAGTTTTAGTGCTCATGAGGCCATATCTAAGTCTTTATACTCATTTTTTCCTGGATTATCCTTCGATTGTCAATATAATACTCAAAAAACTGAATATGATGTGTGTTCAGAAAAATGGGTAATGTGATCGAGATCTACAAAAGTATGGGTACTTTTGGAACACCCTGCTTGCGATTGAACAATACTGTCAACTTGTGAAAGTGTGGCAAGACTGTTCGATAACTCGTCAGAGGATATCACATTATCCTTCGACTGTTCCGTGTCCTTCAACAAAAAACGCATCAGTGAGACGAGCTGGGATGCTGAAAGCGATGGAGCGAGATTGCGACCAACTTTTCGACCTTTATCCCTTTGCAAGATATATCGAGAGAAGAGTGAAGATCTTGTCAGAGGTGGTTGTGTAGATTTCGTTGGTAAAAAAAAATACTGCTGCGAGGATGAGTGACGAATAAGAGAGGTTATCGAGTGAGAATGTGAATGCTGGATCAGTCTTTTGTTGACGGAGGCTGGCAAAGAGAGGCGAGTCGAGAATAGCGTGGAGAAGGTGAGTACGGTCATTTTTGAGTGGCTGAAGCAACAACTCAACTTTCGGAGATTGCTTACTCATCTCGTTTATCCGGAAATGACTCATAATTTGGACAAACGATGTAGATTTGTCGATTGGACGTTGATGCTTGGTGCTCTTTGTCAGGTGTGCTTGTTTCTTTTTCATTTGAGTCTGAAGTTGCTTTTCCCACTTCTTTTTCCAGTCGGCTTCTTCCAACATCATCACGCGATTTGAGTCCTCCTCGCTGAGCATGGTCAGATTGGTGATGATATCACAATCAACAGGTTCGTCTTCGATCGGTTTGATCCCGTCCATTTCGGCAGCGCGCTCGGCATCGATGATCTTTTTATGCATTCCGAGCGTGGTTGGAATATCGAGTCCAAATAAACCAAACAGTGGTGAAGGGACATCAAAGACATTTCCACATGATTCCTCCAATTGGAGCAATTGATGACTGAGAGGAGAGACAAATTGGGCCATTTGCCTGATCTTGATGTGATTGGTTTCTTTCATGTTGTCCTCTTTCATACTCACATTATCTTTTCCACTGAGAAACCCTTTGTGAAGAGACTCCTGTTCGGCTCGTCTTCGTTGAGTGACCTTCAATCTTGATGAACGAGCATCTCGATTTCTATCCAAAAGTGCTCTCTTTCCATCAGCAACGTGTATGCTGAACAGATAAAGAGAGTTATACTGAATGATTGATGGGCAGAGGAAATCAATAGCATCAGGCTGTGTGACGAGGAGAGTGAATGGCTGAAGGACACTGCGAGGGTTATTCAGGACGATCGAGGTGAATGGCTTCTCTCCGAAATACAGACACGCACTCACAGCAAATGGGAAGACAATTGGGAGAGAATTTGTGATGAGGCAAGTGAAGTAGAAGAGACAGAGTGACGTTGGAATCCCAAGAACAACAGGAGGCTCAGACCAGTCCTTCATTCCCGCAGTGATCCAGTCCACAAAACATTGTGTTTCGAATGGTTTCGTTGAAGAGGGACTGATCGTATCTGATGGCGTTTTGATGTAGTCAACAATATTGAGTGGGGTTGATGTGTATCCAAATTTTATCCGTTTGGTTGATGCATGCGATGCGGGGTCTTTCCCATCCTTCAGAATTGAACTCAATTTTGATAATGGTGCTTGATGGAGATGTGTTGAGGGTGATGTGAAGAGACTATCCGGTTCTTCCCGGTCAACAGATATGACTCCTTCACGTGGAGTTTTCGTGACATCAGCATATGGTGATGTGGAGAGAGTCTCTTCTTGATCTGGTGTGACAGCAAAGGCACACAGCCTCCAAAAGTGTCTTCCGAGAGGGAGAACAAAATGCTCCATGAGTTGTCGCGTTGCGGAGAGAGTGACCTGGAGTGATGTGTGTCTGTAAACATCTTGGAGAAATGAGAGTGTATCAGTGAAATTAAAGATAAGATCGTCGAGTGAGATTGTAGGGGGTTTAAAATCAGGTGGGGGTCCTTTGGGCGAAACGTACGGGTTGTCGTCGTCGGTACACCTGGGTGATTCTTCACCGAAGAGGACTCGATAACGTGCTTGAGTTAGTGGTGATTGAAATTCCTTCGATGCCGAGAGTAAAATTGAGACAGGAATATTGTCTGTAAACGTTTTACTGTCAGTTGAAGTCGATGACGACATGGCAGCAGAACGAAGTGATGTTGCATATGATGCCATTGCGATATCAAGGCACAGTGCAGACAAATAGCAAGCAAGATCATGAAAGAATGTGAGACGAGCTTTTTCCCCTGATATAAAGTCCACTATAGTTTGTTTCCTGCACCGAAGAACGTTTAATATTGTTGTCCTGGCAGCTGTTCCAACAAGGTGATCTGGATAGTGAAAAAAGCGAGTAGAATAGCGTAGAATCGGCAAATAAGTGTTTACATCCTAAAATATATCCAATGAAGGTAAATCGAGAAACCTTACTGAAGAAAAGCCCGATGTTTTCGAGTGTGATTTTGGATGACAATGCACGAAGCATATTCATGTAGAATGACAGGAGCTCATAGTTATATACATCCACTGGAAGTTGAATGAGGAGGTTGAGCTGGTCATTTGAAAGGAGAGACCGAAGGATATTTTGAGATTTGATGTTTGTGAGAATTTTGCTCAACGATTGATATATTTCTGATTTGATTTTAATTGGTGAGGCATCTCGAATAATGTCAAGAAAAAGCGGTAGAAGAGTCCCTTGAAGAAAGCTGATGACCAAAATGATGATGAGAAGGAGAGATTGTCATGGAGTTGGAATTGAGCGTGTGAAAAAAAAGAAAATACTCGTTTACAGTGTGATCTTCAGTTTTATCTGCCAGTAAAATATACCCAACGAGATCTATCAACCCTTGAATGACTTCAAGAACATCACAATCTTTTCCAGAGAGGAGGTGTCGAAGTTGATTGACGATTGGTAAAGCTCGTGTTGCCAGGGGTTCATCAGTGAGCAAATCTGATGACATGTGTTGTTAATTCTCGTTTTAGCCAATTGTATTTGACAGAAACTCCGTCCAAGCGACCAGACATAACGTACCCATAAAGGCCTCTACCAAACAAGATTGCATTCCTTCCAAACAGTGCAGTAGTTGAACTTTCCGTCTTCCGCTCCCAATTTAAATCAAATGATCCCATGTAAAAACAGTCGTTTCATGAGTTCATCGAGGAACAGTCGAGAAACAAATTTGGCAGAAAAAAAAGTCATGTCGTGCCTGCCGGATAAACCAACAAGAAAAATGATGATGATAAATGAAGAAGATGGGTTTAGCGTCTTTACACTCGGGTTTCATTTTATTTTAGCGAGGAATTTAGATCGTCGATTGTTTGATGTTTCTATTAAGAAAGAGATGGGTAAATAGGAGAAAGAGCAAACATAAATTCCCTTAGAATGAAAACTCCAATGAGTTCAATCACAGCACTTTGAAAGAGAGCACTCCCAGGGATCCCTCCAATGATTGAGAGGACAGAGTTCTGCTCGGCGATACCGATGACAATTTCGGAAATTATTCCCAGTAGAACAGACACAAACGCAAGAATGAGTAGAATCACGATTGATACATAGAGACAGACAGTTTTTGCCATCGATGAGTCGATCGTCCCGAAAGTTTGAACAGAGACTTGAAATTTTTGGGATTTGCAAATATACTCTTGGAATTGAACAAAAGACGTTAGTGTATTTCTGAGATTGGCGAGAGGGCTGCCAGAAGAGAGTGGAATGAAGAGAGAGAAGGAGGGATGAGTGATGAGAGGAGATCTTTATAATCACCCACAAACAGCGGATATTGTGTGGTTAATAAAACGAGTAAAGAATGTGTTTGTCGTAATATGAGAGAAATAGGTGGTGGAGAACTGATGGGGCGAGTGTCATCATGATCAGACAGGAACGGACCTTCTCGCGTCTTTGGATGGTCGATGAGAGAGAAGATGTACGTTAGCATGCGACAGAGCATGGTTGCTTCGGAAGTCCTCTTCTCAACTTTCACGTGACGTTTCACATGGCTTCTCGGATCCTTTTCTTTGTCGTCCAGTTTAGCGATGTGGAAGTGTTCTCGTGCAAGAGAATTGATCAAGTGCGGATTCGTGAGACTCCAAGTGAAGAAAAGTGATGATGAGGGAAGATAGAGTGGATTGATACGCAGGAGAGCAGATGAAAACAGAAGAGTATAATGGGATTCCAAATTCTCTCTCGATCGCATTCTTTCAATCTCAGAATCCTCGAAATCGTCAAGATTTGGAAGCACCGACGGTTTGTAGAGAATTTGATATGATTCAGTTTGATTCTCTCCATCTGAGGCAGTTGGTGGGCTCATCTCAACGATTGCTGGAGAACTAGGGACAAACCCTTTCCAGGTGATCTCTTCCATCGTTACTTGGAGAAGAACTGTAATAATATGATGGAATGCCTCTTGGTGGAGCGGATCCAGATAGCGGAATGAGAGGAGGAGGGATGTGACGGCATCAAGACATGAAGAGAGGATGAGGAAAAAGAAACGTGATGAGTATGGAAAAAGTGGTTTGATTCGATTCGAATTTCGTACATCACTCGACAAGGACAAGAGATGGCAACACATCCAAACAAACCTGCACAAAATATTGAGTGGAATGAGTCGCGATTCCGCCAGACTGAAGGTGGAATCTTCGCTGGTATATCGTGTCCTCGATCCTGGTTGTGAGACCAGATTTGTGCAGTGAAGGATGAGCAATTTGAAGAGATCTGTGAAGTTGAAGCTGCTCTTGTCAATTGGGAACAATGCCACAAGATTCTCTTCTTGTAACACAGACAGTGCGCGTACGTCATCAGTGAGATCGTGGTGATAGTTCTTCGAAAGTACGGACTCCATCCAGAGATCAAAAACACGAATGATGATTTCACGCTTTCCTCTTCTGTCAAGTGCCAGATTGGGCTTCATTCGATCTGAAGATGTAAGCGATGGATCTCGTGAATAGAGATGAGGACCATGGAAGAGATTGTTCTGAGGTCGTGATTTGTGTGAATGATCGTCACAGATGAATGAAGATGCGAGTTGTTCAATTTCTTGAAGAATAGCTGTTGTTGGTTGATCGAACTGACATCTCTGGAGGAGTTGATGGGCGAGCAAAGAACAGAGAGATTCCAACGGTTGGCAGATATTCTGCATTCTGATACTGAGTGGTGTATCGTTGAGGTCATGGACCAACTTGTGTTCCTTCGTACATTCATCGAAAGATGACATCGTCTCGGTAGATTCTTGTGATCGCTTCCACTCCTTCAGAACTGTAAGAATTCCTACAAGAAGAGGAACAAGGGCTTGAAAGAGGGTGTCATTGTGAGATATGACCCGAGCGGAGATTGAGGTTGGCGTTTGATCCGGTAATCGAGTGTCGTGTTTGGATGAGGATGGAATGAGAATATCTATGCCCTCAAAGAATGACTCCAGGAAATGGAGAGTGTTGATTAGAGCAATGATTGAGGCAACGTTGAATGTATGGCCTCCATCACGTTGGAGGGTTGTTGATTTTCGGAGTGCTCCAGATCGCTTTTCGAGTCCCCTCTTGAAACAGTCTGCGACCACTGACATACACACTGTCCCGTTCTGGATGAATGAGATCAGTGATGAGACGTACATCCAGTTTTTCCAATCGATCCAGAGTCGTTGCATGGATTTATCGAGTTTTATTGAAACCATTTTTTCGTTTTCTGTGAGGTCATCAGATCCATTCTGAGTGGGACCATCATCTGATGGAAGCTGTTTGCTCGATGCTGTCTGATCTTTGGAAAGTTTGCCGTTTTGTTCTTCAGTTCCAACTTCCCCAATTTGCTCAATAACTCCGAGTTCCATTGGAATGAAGAGGAAATTGTGTGGATCTCCACCAACTCCAAATCCAGTCACCTGAATGATGTGTTCAATTCCGCTCTGAACTCCAGAGGGTGATACTGAGAGCAGACCATTTAGCACATTCTGGAAGGAGTTCACACGCTGCAAAATCAGTTCAAATGGGATTAGTTCGATGGCGATGTCTGATGGATCAACGCCCTCCTGGAGAGGTTTGTGATCTGTTGCTCTTTGAAGTGGATGTGAACGTTTGACACACATATATTGAGTATGCCGTGTTGATTTAATTCCTTTGAGTCGGTCATTATCATGCACCAGAGCAAAGGAGCCGACGTCTTCAATCATCAGTCGAGCAAGCTTGGCTGTGATCTTCTGCATGACTCTTTCTCTTTGTCGTGTCGCGAGAAGGATAATTTGATTGAAGATATGAGGAGAAATGAGACGAGTTTGAGGGCTGAAGATAGAACGAACATTACCCAGCTGTTTAACGATGTCATCTGCATCTTTTTTCTCGTTGAAGTACTTGGTGATGGTCTCTGAATAATCTGCAGCAATTGAGATGGCTTTTGTGAACGATTGGCGGATGGCATTTGCGATAAATGTTACGAGACTGGTGGAGGCATCCGATATCGAGCATGATGTGGAATAGCTCTCGAGTTGCATTTTGAATATATCGGCCTCGAGGTCGTTGATTTGTTGAGTGAATGTTTCAGTCTGAGTGGTTGTCTTCTCTGGAGTGGAATTCTGGATCTGGTGGATAGAGCGTAATTCTTTCTCGAGAAGTTTGATGTTGATTTCTTGCTGGAAAACGTTGTCAAAGAGCGAGTTGAAGTGTTCACACTGAGTTGTACAATCATCAAGACAGCTTTTGAAGATCTCGTTCAATTGTTCTTCGATTTTTGTGGGGATGTTTGTTGGGAGATGGTGGAGAGAGAGATCAGACGAAAAAGGGGAACTGGCTTCTGCTTGGACACACGTTAGAAACTTGGTGAATGGGGTCCACTCTGACGGAAAGAGTGGATCTGCTGTACCAGATGCCTTTGGACTCCCTGGGAGAAGGGTAGTCTGTTGGGTGAAGAAATAGAGATTGGAGCAATGGGCCCACTCCGTCTTGAATTCGGGAGACTTTGAATCGAGCAGAAGATCGCATGCGACTGGTGGGAGATGATACAGCCAAGAGAGACTATGTTCGTGCCAATCGAGTGAAATGCTGGCTTTGTCTCCCAGTACTCGCTCACCATACAATGAAGCGTGGGAGAAGTTGAAGTAGTAATCCATTTCGGATGGAATGACGTCTGAAACAAGCTGGACCGTTCGTTTTTCGCAGAATGTAAGGAAGGCCTTGATGACAAAGTCCTCGAAGAAGTCGCGAATTTTGTGGAAATGACGAGGATCTTTGAGGAAAGAGGAATGATTTTTGGTGTTGTTTCTCGACGACGAAGAGATGAAATGGCGATCGAGACTATCAAAGAACAACACGCCAGAACTGATGACGATGGTTGGAGCAAGAGTCTTTATGAGCTGACCAGCCAACGACTTCACGAACGAGAGTGCTGTGGAGAGAACGGATTTGCGAACTCCCGCTTTGACGAGAGAGCAGTGAGCAATCTCTGTTTCGTCATCCGATTGTGGGTGGTGGATCCGATAAAACAATGTGTCTGTCATTTGGAAGTGTCTCTGAGCTTGAACAGCATTCGAGATAGCGGACACAATTATTGTGTTGGCAGCCTGGTTGAGTTGTGTGCTGTACAGTGAATTCACAGATACACAGAACGGTGAAATGAGAAGATGATATGATGTGTTTGGGATATTGTGTTCCTTTGAGATGGGTACGTGCTTGGTGATGATTGGATTCAATTCAAATTGAGGTGAGGGGATGTCATTTGTGTCTTTATCGGAAGATTGTTTGGGATATCGGAATGTGAACACGTCGTGTTTTGCATTGAAGGGGTTGAGAATTCTTGACCCATTTCCAATGAATTGTTTCATGCTTTCGTTGAAGACAGCCACTGTGAGATTAGAGAATTGTTCTTTTGGTGAAGGGGCCTTTGGGTTAATGGTTGCTTGGAGGATGGAAGCATTCATGAAAAGTGTTTGTGAATCAAAATCGAGATTTTGGAGTGGATTCAGTTTGAGTTTACATCGTAAAATGAGTTGGCGAGCTCGCTTCATAATGGGTTCCGGAATTGTGACAGGAGTCTCATTTGTTTGTTGCTCGGATGGTAATGGAAAACTACCCGGCCGAGTTGGAGCACTCGTCTGAGGTGGAGGAGACGATGTAACTTGACGTGTTTCTTCCACAGACGATGGGAGTTTAACTCTTAATGTCTGAAACAGAGCTTGGATGTCGACAAGGAGATGTTGGCGAAGTGGCAGTTCCGAGAATGCTGCGAGGAGAGCCAAGATCCAGATAGACCATGGCTGTGTGGGAGGGAAAACTTGGGAATCTTCGCAACTATTCATCACTTGGCAGACAAATGGAATGACACGGTGAAGTCTAGCGGTTTGAAAACTGACGAGAAGGATTGTTTCGATGTCCAGAGACTGCTTGAGAATGGGTTTGTTCCGTTTGATTGTTGACATGCCAAGGAAGGCTCCAAGAGTCTTCAAGAAGTCAAGATCAGTTGCCGAGATCGATGACAAGGAAGTATTCGAAGATAGGGAGCTTTGTCGACTAAAAATGAGGCTGTGAACCAAGAAATAGATTTCATTGATGAGCATCCAGTGGAGCTCGGCCCAATCTAACGTGTTGAGCATCAACTCAACTGTTTTAAACTTCTTTTCCACGGCAATGGAAACACACGCCAGATATTTTGCGAAGTAGACGAGGAGTAGCCGGCTTGAAGTATTGTATAGCTCATATTGATGGAGATCGTTGATGGTCTGTTGGAAATTGATAGAATGAGATGCTGGTTGAATCACAAAATGTTCCCCAGAGTTTGGGGGAGTAAATGTGATATTTGATGAGGAAGTTGAGAAAGGAGGGAGAGAGGGAGGATTGAGTTGGGGATGATCCAATGTTGAGGTGAAGTCTGACGGAATATGTGGAGGTGGATATGATTGTGAGAGGAACGCGAGAAGAATAGCATGGTCTTTTCCAAATGAAGTCAAGAATGAATCAATTTTGTCTTTAGCTGGCTCTGGTTTGAGCAGCAATATTTTGAAGTTTTTCTGTGCTTCATAAGACGGAACAACAATTGGTTCTGTGTGCAAATCAAAGAGTGATTGCAATTGAATAACTTGTTGACCAGTCATCACAGGGCGCACCGCGTTTGAGAAGGGTTGACAGGAGAAAGGTGGACTTTGCGTGAATTCTGTGAATGGTTTTGAAGAAGATGCCGGGGAAGAGGGATCCGGGAGAGTTGTTGACAGAGTGATAGCAGGCTTCAGAGGAACTAGTGGGGTCGAAAAAGGATGCTTGAAGGTTTGAATTGGTTGTTTTGAGTCCTCATCAGTTGTTTTTCCTTCTTGAGAGGTATCAAGAGTTGAAAAAAGATTCTCATCGGTCAAAGTGCGTGTAAGAGAATCGATTGCATCAAATGATGTTGCGTTTCGGAGAAGAAATCGCTTGTGCAGGACAAGCGACGCAAAATGAGATTCATCTGAGTGTTGGCGGCGAGGTGCTGACAAAAGATACATTTCCACAAAGGAATGTTGATTGGTTGAAAACAGACGAAAATGGAGGAACGATGCGACAATAGTTGAAGCAATGTCCATTTGACGATGGTAGAGGAGGTGCATTGAGGGAACTTCGCTCACAATTATGTGTGTAAATTGCTTATACAAACGGATAGAGTCTGCATCATTCGTTTTTTTCCAGTGCGCAATCATCCGGATGAATTGTGTCGGACGAAGTGATTCCTCGAAAAGTTGAGTGAGATAGTCTGTAGCCATCGATGTTAACTGGCTTAATGCAAAGAAATTAGGATCCTGAGTGTTGGACTCTGCTGAGGAGATGAGAGACGGATTTGCTTTTTCAGGAGGTGGGAAGAGAGATGACATGGTGTTCGACCCTTCGCCTTTGTGATCTTCAGGTGGTGATAAAAATAAGGAAGTAGCTGCACGACGATCATGAATTTGCGGATCCTGTGACGATTTCAACGAAGAATCGAGAGAGAGAAACGCAATTGGAGATGAATGAGTGGATGCTTCTATGAACAAATGGAAACATAAAACTATGAGAAAAAAGAAGAAACCAGACCATCGAAAGGATCAGGGATCATCTACAGACCAGTACCTGAGTGTTATCTACTCGATCGCCAAGAAAATGAATAAATTATAGCCAAGATCACGAACGATTACGTTGTTCGTGAAGAGATGATGATAAGACTTCAGAAAGTGAAGTGTAATGTTCGAGTTAATAAGAGAGTATTATCCATGAATTTTGTTTTGGCATCGTTTCATCTGTTGGGAGATATGCTGGATGATTTGATGTAATTCGGTAGAAGTGGCGATTGACTGTGGGTCATGTTGAGACAATTGGAGTTTTTGTGTGC
This sequence comes from Blattamonas nauphoetae, assembly GCA_033064195.1. Lineage (NCBI taxonomy): Eukaryota > Preaxostyla > Oxymonadida > Blattamonas > Blattamonas nauphoetae. The sequence goes on from JARBJD010000002.1 coordinate 508,941, forward strand.
ATATTGTCTTAGCCTGCATGAAGTATTGTTGGGCAGTGTCATATTTGCCGAGTGACTCCAGACACGACCCAAGAGCGAGGTGTAAACGATAGTCATTTGTTCTGGAAATGAAAACAAAACAAGAAAACCTTTTCTCAAGGGCAGCCTGATAATGAATGACAGCTTGTTTTTTGAGATGGAGCAGCTCCATTGTCTGGCCAAGACCGAAGAATGCTCTGTAATCTCCGCTGTCGCATTCAATTGCTTGCCGATAGCATTCAATCGCGACAGCTGAGTTTCTCGTCTCAAGATATTCATGTCCGAGGAGGGTCCAGAAACTTGCGTTATGTGATCCATCTTCTGTTCGGATCGCGTTCCAAAATGCATCGATGGCCTTCTGATGATCCCCGTTGAGGGAGTGGAAGTTCCCGAGAACAAAAAATGCCGATGAACTATGGGGAGAGAGGAGTTGTGTTGAAACCATCAACTCACTCAGCTTCACTAGATCGTTTTGAACGAACAGAGTGTTGCTAAACTCGGAGCGGCCTCGGAGTTCAGAGGGGTGATCGACGAAGAGGAGTTCAAAGAGTTGTTGGGCTTGTTTAGCGTCCCCCTTTGAAGAAAGGATACAAGGATGGAGGATTCTGACATGAAGAGGATTGTGTGTGTGTCTGGTGTACAGTTCGAGTCCATCGAGAGCTTCATCGTATTGGTGAAGCTTCAAGGAGAGATGAATTCGGAAGAGAAGGAATGTTGGATGTGAGAAAAGAGGCTCCAAATGTGCCAATTCATTCACATTCACGACAATTTTGAGAATAATTAGCCATGCACTCCATAAAACTGGTAACTGAATGACACTTCGAAAGAGTGACAACAGAGCCTCAGATCTACGATTAAGGAGGAAAAGAAGGTATCCATGTCTAATAAATGTATGATGAAGGAGAAAAATTGATACAGATAGAGTAAGAATGGACTTTTAAATTCTGGATTGATGATTGGCTGAAGAAAGTCTAGGGCTTCGAGCCATTCAGGAGAAATATATGATATATGATCTGAAAAGTCGGTTGAGACCATATCCTTAAGAATTTCTGTATAATGAATCAGCCCAATCTGTCATAATGAGTGAGAAAATTGAACGAGTTTTTGATATCGAGAAAGTGGGAAACTTTGATAAGTGCTAAAATCTTTAAGCAACATTGAAGTTCAGTATCCACAGAATATGTTGTATCTTGCAGATAAGCAACGCATTTATGAAATTTCAAGTTAATCAAAGCATTTTTTGCTTGGTGTTGAACCAACGAAGAAGGGGGAATTTGGGTGTTCTTGAATGGCAAAGTTGGATGTAATTGATTTGATAGATGAGATATGTGGTCAAGAGCCCTGTATTTCCAGATATTTTGATGAAGTTTGAGGTTCAAAACCTGTGATGTAAAAGAGAAGGAAACCATTCTTCATCATCAAAAAAACATCTTTCTGAAAATTGATGAAACCCATCAACGAGTTCATTGTAATATGAATCCCAGTTATATTGAACTTGGGTGATTGGCTGCATGTGTGAAGATTGTGGGCATTCACGCTGGTTTCAGAAAAAGGAGAAGAATATTGAATTAAAAAGAGTGATAATCACTTTTGTGAAGTGGGAAAACAAGAATCATAAATGAAGGATGTCTTCGAGGTTCTTCTCGAACAAATCAAGAGCCAGACGTCTTTGTCTTTCATCTTGACGACCCTTGGCGTCAACAGTCTTGAAAGGACAATCTTCTTCTTCTTCAGACTGAATAGTAGACTGTGTCTGGTGAGGGAGAAGGATTCCTCTCCTTGGGTCAAAGAGAATTGAGGAAGGAGGAGAGGAGTTTGTGATCGGACTAACAAACGATGACGAAAGGGTCGTAGAAGTGTGTTGCGAGGCTGATTCTGCAAGGCGAGTCAGAAAAGAATGTGTCAATGGGATAGATCCAGCCATGCACTTTTGAATTTGTGCCTGTTGGCGTTTGAAGTGTGCTGAATTCCTTGTGGTGCGTTCTGAAGGTATCAAAAAGAAAAAGAAAAACCGTTTTTGTCAGTTTGGTCCTGATTGTTATCATCGAAATCATTCTGGAGGTCTCTTCCAGCGTGGACAGCATCAATTGTTCTTCTGCTCCAGGTATCACTATCGTTTGACAGATGGAGTCGAACAAGTGATTGTGTCGGAAGATCATTCATCTTCCGTTTGTCTCCTTCACCACGAGTGAATCCAGTCGCACCCATTGTGTACAATCCAGTCTCCATCCCGCGACGAAATGCAGAATGTTTGGCTGTGCTTGTGTTCATCTGTTCTTCTTCCCTTTTCATATTCGACTGCATTTTCAGGCGTCGATGTTCTTTCATTCTCTCGCCAAACATGTCCGATGAGAAGAGAATTGCCGTGTGCGAAGATGTGGAGAGTACTCGAGGATTGAATTGTTCCACACCAAACAATCCAAGTGTCGGACGTGGAGAAGGAAACATCTTATTCAATGTGTCGCTGATTCTCACCGCTGAACCAGGATTGCTTGGAGAGAGCACATGACTGATTCCTGCAAAGTTTTCTGGTGAAGCGTTTGTTCCCTGCCCGCTAACAAAAGATCCACGGCAGTTGTGGTCGATACTTGCGAGAGAGACGAGTCCCTTCTGTGCTTGATCGATGACTGGGGGAGGCAGAAGTTTATTGAGTATCGAATTATCAACTTTGTAAGTTGGGTCAGATGAGACCGGGGTTTGTGTTGTCGGTTGAGTTGATGTAAAGCTTCGTTCTTTGACTCCTTCCGTTGGTTCTGAGATGGTCGGTAGTGCTTGTCGAGCAGGGAGGAGATGAGAGAGGAAGTGATAGGAGAGAGATGTGGAAGATGGCAGGGTGAGTGAGATGGGTGACGTTGTCAGGATTGACGGGGTGGTTGGGAGGAATGACGAGAGATTATGAACAGGATCGGATGGAACTACAGAAAGCGGAATGTTTGTGTGAAGTGTTGTGGGATTATTGCATGGAGTCGGGAGTTTTGCGCATTCCGGAAGCTTAACTGCGTTTGTGTGTGTAGGAAACGAGAAATCGGCGAAGTTTGAGTCTCTGAAAATAAACCCACCATTCCGAATGCAGCCAGGGACGGACTTGTTTGGATCAGAGAGGTCCTGTTCCTGGTTCTTGATTTGTGCTTCGCTGCTGTTCTTCTGAATCATTTTCATTCGGTTCACAACTCTTCGTTGCCAGATGACGTTTTGAGCTGCAGCTTTGAACCTCTTTAGAGCTTCCTGACGAACAGGAAGAGTGGACGATAATGCATTCTGGAACGTCGGCTCGTATGGATTGGGGATTTTGGCGTCATCTTGTGTCGGTGCTTTGGTAGCCAGGATTGTTGAATGGATGAGAGCATCGATGTGTGCCGTGAGATCGGCAAGGCTGACAACTGGTGCTTCCCGAAGTTCAGCATTCGTGAAATCCAATTTTGTTTTCTCCATTTTTCGCTTTTGAACGTCTCCAGTTATCGCTAGTCCAGATTCTCTCTTCAGTCGAGTTTTTCTCTCATCATCACGACATCGTTTCATCCGAAACACTGCACCCTCCCTCCGCTTTGCCCGAAATCGATTGTGAAGATGTTGTATGATTTCTGTCGGCGTCATCATCACTGCACCGATGTCCTTGTCGTTTGTGAAGGCAATTTCAAGTTGTTTCTGCTTCTCCCTCTCACCATTCACGATGTCAAAGAACTGCTTTTCCTTGAGGTGTGTCGATTCGTCCGGAGCAAACAACATTGATTCACACCAATCACCACTCGGAACACCATCGCCTTTCTGGCGACGACGGGCTGGGAGATTGACATTCCCCATAATGTCGGCCATCTTCATTTCCAGATCGGCCTCTTCGCTTTCTTCGGAGAGTTCATCGGGATTGATTGAAAGAGGAATGTCGCCTTCGCTGAAAGCCGCTTTGTCCATGGTTCGTTGGAGCTCGCGGACCTTCACTTTCCCCTTTTCCTGTTTGAGGATGTGGTCAATACCGCTCTGGGTTTTGAGGTGGTTGAGCGAGAATGCAACACCCTCTCCTGTGCGCTGTGTAAACTTTTCTGTCCTCTCCATTTCTTTCTGAGTCTTTCGAAAATTGCGATCCTGAACCTGCCCGATCTCTTTCATTGTTTTCAGCCCGCCAGGAATGGACCGAAGTGCTTCTTCAGCCATTTCAAGCGATGCAGCAGGAAAGACATCCGGTGGGAGCTGACGAGACTGAGTCATTGTGGAAAACAAGAATGAAGGAAAGAATGAGAAGCAGACAGTCCCGTCGCGGTATTCTCGTCTTCCTGTTTGCGTGTATTCCATGCCTGCCCTCGTGCGAGTTTCCTCGACGATGTAATCACGGTTTTGCAGTTCCCGAACTTTCTTCTGAGCTTCACTTGGTGCATCAAAAGATTTGAGATGTTGGGCAAGTTTAGCTTGTGCAAGTTCATCGAAGCGCTAAGAAATGTGAAAAAATGACTAGTCAAACCGAAAACCCGTCGATTGCGTCAGTTTGAAGTGCTTTTTTGACTCGTTCATTCACAATGACAGCGACGGCATGCGCAATATTTTCGTCAACAACATCTTCCTCATTTTCATTGGATCTGTGCTGCTCTGGTTTCGTTCCCCTCATTTTCGGCTTTGTCGGGGAATTTAGAGAGGCAAGCCTGATTCCAGCAGCGTTCTTGCGAGGAGTGCGATTCCCATCAACCATGAACCTGAAGCTCTGGTCTCGAGTCCCCTCCCCACTCAATCCTCGTCTCCGTGGAAGGGTTCCTGTCATGCCTGCAGTCCGAAACGGTGGTCGGCCATCATTTCTTCCTGCCGAGTGTGGTCTTCCGTCGACCGTTGAATAAACAGTCCCTTCCCATTTTCGAGTTTGTGTCAACAAATCGGTTGCTTCGCGCATTGAGACAAATGGTTGGGATTCCTGACGTGGTCCTCGTGTACTTCGAAGTGGCCCGCGTGCTTGATCCACATTCATGACAGCATCCACGCTGACACCATCAAAGAGCCTGAAGTTTGGAGGTGTGTTCAGGCGACGTCCTGTGGATCCAGGTCGTTCTCTCATTGTACGTGTGCCCGACATTCCACGTCGATTTCCCTTCGGTGGAGAGAGATCCATACCTCGAGATTTTGTATTTCTATCAAGCGAAGACTTTAGTGTTTCGAATGGAGGAGCTTTGACGTGTTTCTTCATTCTCAAAGAGCGTTCCATATCAGAAAAGCGTGGATCTATGACAACAGGACCTGCTGTTAAGGATGGATCGATAGACGAGGAATTTTTCTCGGCATTCCATTTATTTAGAGTATCTGCTTGAGTGAGTTCTTCTTTGATGATTCCAGACCGTGAACAACCGACAATCTTAATAGGATACTCCTCAAACTCAAACTGGGACAGATCGAAAACAATCTCACTTGATATTGTGGAAAAGACAGTTGGGGTGTATGTGATTTCGATGACGGTTGGTTGATCTTCTGACAGTGTCCCAAAAGTGTTTGAGACAGAAATATCTTTGTCAATCGTGTTGTACGTAATGCTGAAGTCGAATTTTGCTGGATTTGTGTTCTGGATAATGAACCGTTTCACTTGACTGGGATAATGAGATATAAATGTGAAAAAATGAGATACGTTTCTCCAATTGGACAAATACCAAAGTCAACAATGCGTGGAATCAGTGGACCTGCGTAAACAGGATATGCATGAATTGGGATTAAGATGCCCTAGAGAGAATAAAATGTGTGGGAAGAAGAACGAACAGATCCGAGTGAATGAACACGAATGTTGTCAGAAATGTAATCAAATGAAGTTGGAACATATGTCACGGTTATCGGTTGGGCTAAACCTGGTGGCAAGTATTCCTACACATTTCAGTTATCGAGATAAATTGAACGAATAGAAAAAGACTTTTTTTGTGAAGGAAATCTGGAATTGTTGTGTATCAGGAGGAAGAACAGAAAGTCGAAGTTTTTCATTCGATGTGTTCACAATTTTAAGTCGGAGTGTCAATGGAGTATTGAGCTTTGTGACTCTGAAATGGACGGTGTCGGGAACAACCTGTAAGAATTCATTTTTTCCGATTGAGGAGAAGTCTCTGAGACCCAAAGGATTGAAGACCTCCCTGGGTTGGGAGGTTTTGGCCAATGTCATCTGAGGAGGCTGGAATTGATTTCAACAATGACCCTTAAAACTTTATTTTTCAAAACTGAAACATGAAATCTGACCCTGGAGTTACGCGAGACAGTTGGAGGCAACTGGCCATGGTTCCTCGAGATTAAGATGGTCTATTACTGTAGAAAAAGGTCAATTTCAAGGTTTATGAAATGTTTCAATTGAATTACTCCGGATCTGGAGGAGTATTCTGGAAAATTCCAGCAGAAACAATCAAATCAGGACGAATAAAGCGGAGAGTTCGAATGTCAAGGTCGTTGGCAGGAAATACTTTGGTTAAAAATTGATTGGATTGATATGAATCAGCCTGCTGTTCGAGGGGAACAGACGAGGCAGAGAATATCGACCTCAAATCCCAAATTGCGATGGTACTACTTTTTCTACAAATAAATGAAGAGAATGAAGAGTGAGAATGCATGCAAAGGAAGAGGATACCCTGCTGTGGCAAAGAAGACAGTTTCCGGATCAACGACGATTGACCAGATGGGAGAAGAATGATGGACGAGAGGGAATGAGAGGAGTTGCCGCCCGCTCTGGACATCAAAGAGAGAGATGTCACCAATAAAGTCTGTTCCGAAGGGACACGTGTGAATAAAGGAAAAGCAAACTCGCAACGATGAGAATCGGTCTCGACACGTCCTGGTCAATCATGTCAGACCAGGCGATGGCTGTGATTGGCTCTGGTTCGTCCATTCGGAGTGTCTGGATGATGGTTCCGGAGTCGACGTGGCAGACGACGATATTTCCATCGCTGAGGCCACCTGCAAGCAGTGTGAAATCAGAGTTGAACTGGAGAATCTCAATGTCAGAAGTGTGAACGGGGATGATGCGGAGAGGAGTCGGGATGGAGTAAGTTGTTTGTGGATCTGTTTGATCACCTGGAATATACGGCCAGAGTCTGATGCATCTGTCATATGAAGAAGTGGCGATGAGGGTGGTGGAGACAGCAATGTCGAGGATGGGTGAGAAAGTGGGGATAATGGAGGACAGATGCTGGGTTGCGAGAGAGACGATACACACGCGGCCATCTCTGCCAGCAGAGATCAACGATCGATTGTCTGGCGAGAAAAGAGAACGGTGGACCGCATCCGAATGGAGGTGCAGAGTCGTACTCACAATGGCACTCTCTGTGGATGAGAGAACATCCGGTGGGAGGGTTGGGTTCTGGACCGTGAGTTGCGAAACACCAATCAGACTCCAAAGGCAGATCGACGAATCCGACATACCTGTTGCAAGAAATTCACTTGTGGGTGAGAACGAAATATCTGACATTCTGAACAGAAAAGTGAAAGGAAGCAAAGAACAAGCAAATTTTGTGTGTTGAAGAATGAGAACATCATAATGGATGGAAGGTCTCGAGTATCCGCAGTATGTGACTTTAAAGTTTGAGAGAGGAGTTGGATTGTTGATGATGATTGTAAGTTCTTTTTTAAATACTCACAAAGGTTCTCAGGAGGCGGAATTGGTGGTAAGATGCTCTGTAAGCGTTTTTTCTGTATAGTCTTCGAAGTTTTGGACGTATCATCATCTTTATGAGGAAAATATGTCAGAAAAATGTTCAAACCGATCAATCCTATCGAAACACGGATAAATATGTCGAGTGCACTGAATTTCTCCAATTTTAAATGGTTCAGAACTAAATCTTTGGATTGTGATGTTAACTTGACACCAATAACACCCGTTTGACATAGGTTTATAGCGTTTTGAATATTAACGTCTAGGAAACGGAAGATGATTTGATTCGTGTACAGCCGATGCAGTGAGTCAAGTAAAGGAAAATAGAGTCTTGGAATGATGTTAATGTATTCCTTGATAAGTAATGCAGAGGAATCGCTCCATTGTCGAGAGTGAAAAGTAAGTGATGCTCGGATAATGATGGCTGAGACAAGGTGGAGCAATTCATCGCGAAATGGGTTTGACAGGCTAACTACCCATCCAAATAGAGAATGAAATTGTCTGAGGATCTCATCTTTTGTCGCAACAGTGAGTTCCTGCGAGACAGTGTCAGATTCCATCGTGTCCGTGGGTTCACGATCAATCATTCAAGCATCCAGCACAATTCCAATCAACGAAACTGAATCCCACTAATAACTGGAAATACAATTCCTTTCCACAAAAATAATGATTTCATCCTTAAATTTAATGCCATTCGTCGACACCATGAAATCGTTCGCCATCCTTTTTTCTATATTCTTTCAAGGACATTCCTCCAGCTACAAACATTCCTTCGATCAATATCCAAAGCTGAAGAGGATTATTCACAGACCCTTCTCACAATATGTTCACTGCAGACAACCGAACAGGGGTTTGTTGTTATCAGTCTATTTAACTGCAAATATTTATGAATCTTATTAATATTTCAGTGAGATATCTGACATTTTTGCCACTTTTCAACATTCATTTCGATCTTCAATCCAAACCAAGTTCTCATCGGACATCCCACGTCTTTTAGAGAACATTTCTTCTTTTATCGAGTCATACTCCAATACATGCACTCAACTTCACAACTCGTACACTACACTCCAGAGCAATATCTCCGAAAAGTTACCAGGAATCAAAGCGGTTCGATTTATAATTCAAATCATCCCCATCAGGAAAGAAATGCTTATATTGCGTCAACATACAAATGGAAGACGGCTAAAGCATCACTGGATTCATTAGCAGCCAATCCTGATGGATCTCCACTTGAATTTCTCACGGTAACTCAATCTCAATTTTTCTTCATCTCAACAGGCCTCACAAGACTTCCAAGATGCAGAGAAAATGATGAAAGCATCAGAAGAGAAACATTCCAATCTAGCAAAGTCAATCCAGGAGGGTGACGAGAGTTATCAAAACATTATTTCATCAATTAAGAAATCACTCGTAAAATTGGAAGAAGAACGATACAGTCTCATCATTACCACTCTCAAGACAATTTCATCATCTATGATTGCTGTATGTGGATTTATACCCTTCTCATCTCTAAAGCATGCCAATTCGTCTATCACCTCACTCCAACAATCAATTGACACGGCAGAATCGACACTATCAGAGAACTCTCTCGCCGATTCCATCACATCTCTTCTCCCACGCTCTTTCAGTGAGTTAGAAGATGTATTACATCTCCCTCCACCAGTTTTCCTTCTCTTCATTCATGCATTCCAGGACACAATCACAGAACCTCCGCAAATCGAACAGGAGGTCCAAAGGCCAACCGACCAAACTCTACCCCCCAACTTTTCGTTTTTTTCCAACGGAAACAACCCGTTCGAGACACAACAAGCTGGCCAAGCCACCACATCATTCTTCTCCCAATTTGACAACACCTCGTCATTCTTCTCCAACACTGTGGAACCAACACAGAAGTCTACAGTCCAATCAACCGAGACCAAGCCTTCCTCGCAACCATCAGCGCCTATTTCGGAGCCAAGTCCAACCACACGCCAACACCGTCACATCTACAGTGTCCTCTCGAACTACACTTCGCAGTCGAACAGTGACATATCATTGACAAAGGGCGAGAAGGTGCTAGCTGTGACCAAGAACGGAAAGGTTGTGGACAAACAGGGCTGGCTGAAGGTGAGGACAGTCAACGGGAAAGTCGGATTCGCTCCCTCGACGTATCTCAAGCTGCACTCTGTCCCGCAAGCCCCACCCAAACGCGATCTGGACTCTGCACCTCCCGCTCCACAACAACATGTCGAACACCAGCCTCAACAGGCGACAGATGAAAATCTCAAAACTTCATCGGCACTCTTGTTTGATGCTTGGTTTGAGCAGGCGCGGACGTCATCCGAGCCAAAACAAACAACTCCGAACAAAGACCAGTACCTGTCCATTTTCGGACTGGACCAGTCGACCCCCTCTTCGGAGAAGTCAGAACAGAAGGTACAGCTGGACTTTCCTGTTGCGTCTCCGATCTCACAGGACGGAGCCATCGTCGCAGGGCCATCGCCGGCTCAGCCAGCAAAAGCAAAGACGCCAGAATTGAAAATTGATAAAGTGACGACGCCAGAAAAGAAAATTCAGCCAAAGATCGAAGCCAAACCAAAGACACCAGAATTGAAAATTGACAAAGTAATAACGCCAACGACAAACGCGTCCGCCCTCTCCCAATCACGCGACTCTCTCCGCTCGCCCTCCATCTCCGCCGTCAGCGACCACGAAGAACCAGAATTCTACATGCCCGGCTATGTATGCGTCTTTGTTCTTCATGTGGCCTCTTTTTCTTGGACAGGTGAATTTTGCATACAACGCGACGACTGATGTGGAGGTGAGTGTCACACGAGATGAGAAAGTGATGTGTCTACGAACACCAGGGACAGGGTGGGTTTTTGTTGAAAAGGAAGATGGACAGATGGGATATATTCCCGAGGGGTTCGTGGATATTATTGGATGATTCTCCATTTTCATTGCATCTGACCATCTTTTGATTTTTACTCTTCATTCTTCCCTTTCTCACCAATATTATTGTAATGGACATGTTTTTGTGAAGGGAAAAACAAAAAGGAAGAATTTGTTCAGAAGAGATTAGTTCATTTATTGCCTTTCTGTTGAGCAATTCGGCGTTCAATTTTCTTCTTCTGGATTAATTGACGATTTTCAATTCCTTCGTCCCTAAAACGGAGATCTAAACTTCCCCCAAAAAATGAACCCTGTGTTGGCGATTCAGAAGTAAGTATCTTCATGACCGAACTCAGATGTGTTCGCAATGATTCCAACCCTTTAAGAAACCCTGTATCAAATGTTGGAGGACTTGACAGAAAAAATGAGGATGATTGAGAGATACCTATGAGTGCATGAATTGAAATCGATGAGATGGAGACCGATTTTTGGTGGATTGGTCGATAAATCGTAGAGAAGATGAACAGATACACCAATGAAAGTGATAGCCTTTCCTTCGTCAGTAAGGAGAAACGAGATAATTTCGTTGAGATCATGCAGAAATGATTCCAGAATAGGGACCGTCGATTGTGACTGAGAGAAGAATGAGTGGAGAATCGGTTCTAGTTGATCAGCGGGGATTAACCGACCCCAATACTTATCTCTAAAAACGGATAGATGTGGGTTATTATAATTGTGATAAGAAAGTCCTGCTAAACGATATCCAACGACAGACGAAGTCGAATTGAGACATTTAGTCTGCTGATGGTGATAGCGAGCAGGATCGACTGTATTCGGAGTCTGAATAGTACCCATCTTGATGTCGATCATGCATGGTGATATTGTTTGAAAGGTTAGATTCCGAAGGAGAAGATACGTTCCGGTTAGGGTTACCTCACGCTGTGCGAGTTCAGATGCAACAGATACAGACGATTCATTGTCAACATGGCGATAATCATCAATGGAAAGTGAAGTATAGCCATAGCAGATTGGTAGATATTGGAGAAGTGGGCGATGAAGATGGATGTCACGATAGAACTGATATTCTTGGAGTTGAAACGGTTTCGATATGAGGTGGCCATGCTGAAGAAGAGGTCGATGTCCACTGATTTGAAATTGATACAGCTTAAAATTGTGTGACATTGATCGAACCCGCTTGTTCTGAAGTTCGATGAAAAAGTAAAGGAAAACCAAACAAAAAGAAGAGAGATGATGTGAAAAAAATGAGAAATCAGACATCAGAAAAAAAGAGCTAATGTTTCTTGTTCGACTTTTTCTTTCCAGATTTTCCCGATGACTTCTTTTTGGGTTTACGCTCCGATTCGCTATCATCAGAACCTTCCTCAGCGTCTTTGGGCTTCTTTTTCTTTTTCTTTTCACCCATTTCTTCGTTATTTCCTTCGTCGCGTTTCTTTTTCTTCTTTTTGCTGCTTTGTTTCTCACCTTCATCTGAATCATCTCTACTCTGGCGTTTTTTCTTCTTCTTGCTTGATTTCTTCTCATCTTCATCGTCTGAATCATCTCTCTTTTTATTTTTCCTCTTCTTGCTCTTCTTTGCTCGTTTCTTTTCCTGTTCCTTTTGTTTCTGTTCCTCAGCTTCCTTTTGATTTTTCTTTGCTTGCTTTTCCTAAAGATGATGACAATTATAGCAAAAACATACTGCCTCCTTCTGAGCTTGCGTTTTCTCTTGAAGAACAGCCCATTCAAACATTGAGAAGAGGAGTGAGAGTCCCACAGCTCCTACAACGAATATAATGAGCCATAGCCATGTCAGAGGATTATTTCCTGAAGAAAAATGAAGAAAGAAATCGATACCCTCCAAACAAAGCCCGGTGTATTGACGAAGACCGAAGGTAGGGTCGGTTCGGCACTCAACAGCAAATGGTTCAGGAATTCCATGGTTGCAAGCCCATTTCATCAATTTTACGCCAACAAGGGAAGGGAATTGTTGCCGAAGAGCTTTTGAAGGAGTGAATGATTCGCTGTCTTTTGTACATCCACAATAAGCTTGTTGTTGGTAAGACAATTCTGAATAGCCTTTTTCGTGATCACATCGAAGACATGTGGAATTTAGGCTCCCATCTGGGTACCCCACAAAGATGGTTCCTTTGGTGAGTTTTCCATTCTTAATGAGTGAGTGGGTATTCTTGATTGGGATGGATGCGTCGCTTTCATTGTCTTTATTAAAACACATGTAAGGTGTTACAGAAAAGTGTTGTAGTGACACATGACAATACATTTTAACGCTATCATCACATGGATCGGCCTAAATCAATGCAATGACGTAAAGCTACAAAGGATGAATACTGCAATACTACTAGCCGCAGTACCTGTTCCAAGCAATATCAAGAGAGATATTTGGAGCATCCTTAGGGGAACAAAGATGCTTAAATGACTCAATCTCGATCTTGAGTGAAATAAATGGTGGGTATGGGGATCCAACAGAGGGTGTCGAGTGGAGTTAAAATTAAAAGGAACTTATGATGAAATGGTGCAAACAAGGTGAACGAATGTTAGTACGCAAAACACGGGTAAGTCACTCCCCAAATCACAATTCCGTTTTCTCAACTTCATCTTTCTTGTCCTGCAGAGGCTCATCAACGTGGATGTCGGATCTTGCTCCAAGCTCTTCTTTCACTTGTTCTGGCTTCTCTTCATTTTCAGCCTTCGTCGCTTCGGCTTTGGTCTCGCTCGGTTGGTCTTCTTTCTTCTCCTCCCTCTTCTCTTCTTCCGCGTCCTTCTTCTCCACAGCTGGACCTTTGGGTGTCTCTGCGATGACTGGCTCCTGCGTGTTCCTCTCGCCTGCTGTCTCCTTCTGTGCAGGCGGTGTGGGCGGCGGGTATTCCGGCCCGCTCTTCACCTTCGGCTCCTCCGCCTTCTTCGGCCGCACCTTCCTCTCCCCCGCCTCGCCCGCCTTCCTCTCCTTCCTCTTCCGCCCCTCGTGCTCCTCCCGCAGGTGTGCCGGCTGCGCCTTCTCCCGCACTTCCGGCGGCACTGAGCCCGGCGCGTAGTCGTCCAACTTTGCCTCGCCGCGCGCGTAGTGCCGCGACTCCTTCCACGCACGCCCCTTCCTCTTCACGTGCCTCTTTTTGTAGTTCTCCCGCGAATGGTCAAACGGCTCGTACACAAACCGCGGATACGGAATCGCCTTGATCCTCTTCTGCGTCACTCCCCCCTTCGCCTCCAGTCCTTCTTTCGGAATCGTCACTGTGTGGCGCACAGGGCGTTGGAACGGCGGCTGCGTCAATCCCTCCAGATTCGTCCGTGCCACACTCTTTGCTGTGTCAGCCAAGCTCTTCGCGCGACGTTGGTAGGCATCGTCCCAGCTGCGGGCAATCATGTCTGTCAGCGTCAGCTCCACAATCAACGGCTCGTCCGCTATGGCAAACAAAGGGGTTCAGATGATGATGGGCATTCAGTGCATACGTTTGATTGGGCCAGATCCGTTTGATCCGTATCCCATGGATGGTGGAAATGTGAGTCGGCGCGTCTCACCAACACAACACCCGATGATACCCTACGCTCATCACAGAACAACAAAACAACACACTTCATCCACTCCTTTGATTGTTTCTCCATATCCAACACGGAAAACATACGCTTCTGTTGGTTCTGTGTAATCCATCACTTTCATGTCTCGATACGTAATAATCTTGTAACTGATCTATTAGGATTAAGACACGATATTCTCCTGCCGACATGGAAAACTAACCTCTACTTCGTCTGATTTTCGAACCCGACGTGTGCAACGACGAGCTGGCACAATTGTTTCGATTGTGAGCTCATCAGGCGGTGCACGATCAAAGTATTTCGGGTTCACGGTCGAGGCGTCATGTGTTGGTTTGGCTATTGGAGAGACAATGAACAAGAAATGGATGAATTAAGACAGAGTGAATGTATACGGTATGAAGCTTTGGGAATCGGCTGTATTCATCAAATTTCAGTATGATAGTAAATTTAGTTCCGATAAATGAAGAGAATTTGAGAATAGAAGAGGGTAAGCATCATTATTGGAGAGATAATGAAAAGGGTTTAAAAACAGACCTCATAAGGTTCCTCTGTTCTATTCTGGAGTTCTGCCCAATAGTCCTCGAATTCATATTCTATTGCCCTGAGGAAAGGCAAAAGAAGGACTAGGAGCCCGAAGAACATCGTTTTCAGATGAATCCATGGGTTGGATCTTTGTCAAAAGCAAAACTGTGTTTTATTCATGAAATGAAGCCATCGAGATGAATATATCAGAACAGGAGGCTCTGCATGGTCTGTGTGAAATGAGATCTTGAAAAATCCACAGGATTCGGAGAAGCGTGGCAAATATAACAGAAAAGTGGAATATTTTGACAATTTTTGATGGATTAGTGTTTTGTGAACAGAAAAAGTGGATGAGCTCGAACCTTGAAACTATATTTCAGATGAAGTGCAGAGAGTCTCTTCTCACCTCCACTCGTCGCCGTCCATCATGACGTAATCGTAGCCAAACATCCCGCGATCGTTTGAGTTTTTGCGGCGGTTATGACTTCTCCCTTCCTTTCGATATCCCTTCGGTGTCTGGAGCGGACCTCCCGACTGCTGATTGTATCGTTGTGGCGTCGAGTTTCGGTGCTGCCCTCCCCCTCCTCTCTCCTGGTTCCTTTGCTGGTGATTCTTCTGTTGTTGTTTTGGTTGAGGTGCTGTTGGCTTTGGCTGTGGAAGAACGGGCTTTGGTTGCTGGAGGACGACAATTCGAGACCTGGGCGGAGGGGTGTTCTGTTGGGGACGAGGTGCAGACGACGGAAGTTGTGGATTTGGCTCAGTTTTGATCTTCGATTGTGGAGGGTCATTCGACCCTTTTTGAGGATGTTCGGTCTTTTTCTCTTCCTCCTGTTGTCTCCTCTTTCCCTCATCTTTGTTCTTGATGGCATCTTCCTGTTTCTTCCTTGCTTCATCATTTTTCTTTTTTTCTTCTTCTCTCTTTTTAAGGTCTTCTTCTCTTCGTCGTTTCGCATCTTCCTCCTTTTTCTTTTCCTCTTTTCTTTTCCTTTCCTCTTCCTCTCGTTTTCTCCTTTCTTCTTCCTCTCGTTTTCTTCTTTCTTCTTCCTCTCGTTTTCTTCTTTCCTCTTCCTCTCGTTTTCTCCTGTCATCTTCTCTCCGTCGCCGGTCCTCGTCTTCTTTCCTCCGTCTGTCCTCATCTTCTCTCTTTCGCCTGTCCTCGTCATCTCTCCTTCGCCTGTCCTCGTCATCTCTCCTCCGCCTGTCCTCGTCATCTCGGCGACGTTTTCTGTCTTCCTCTTCGCGCTGTTCGATTCGTTGTCTTTCGTTCCAACGTCTGTCGTCTTTTCTCTTTTCACTGTCCTTCCTTCGTTCATCATGTCTCCTGTCTTCGGTCCTCCTTCGTCCATCCTCTCCCTTTCGCTCATCTTCTCTTCGTCGATTGTCCTCCCTTCGTCGATCGTCTTCTCGCCTCCTCACATCACTTCTCCTTCGTTCGTCTTCTCTCCTCTGTTCATCCTCTCGTCTTCGATCAATTCGTCGATTCTTCTCATTCTGACTGTCTCTGCTCCCTCTTGAAAAGTCCCTCTCATCGTTTCTTGATGGCTCTCTTTCTCGATCATAAGACAATGTGCCACTCCGAACAATGGTGGCTGGTTTGTCAAGTAATGGTGTCCGATGTTGTGTGTTCTGGTGCTGACTTTGTTGTAATTCGGTTGTATTTAGTTGAACAGACTTTGTTGGAGTGGTATTTTCAGATTTGCTGGGCGTTTTCTTTGCTTCGTCAAGTGATCCTCGTTTTGGTGTTTCTGGTTCCGATTCAGGCGGACTTTCCACGTCACTGTAGTCATCTCGAGGGTCGATCAGTGATGAGGCTGGTGTGTGATTCTGGAGTGTTGATATCACGTTGCTGGAGGTTTGGGGTGGATTGGAGATGATGGGCTGGTTTCTATTCGAAGCCATGTCAATCGCCGGAGCTGCAGTGCGTTTCATGGGTGCTTTTGAGTTATATGGTGGATTCCAGTCACGTTGTGGGTGGGGTGGATAATATGGTTGGATTGGACCTTGTGAAAATGAAGACATTGGCTGGAGAAGTGGTGGTTGATGATGAGTGGGTGGATGAAGATGTGTTGGGTGAAGTGGTCCGTGTGTCATCATTTGCGGTTGGTGGATTGGCATTTGGGGAGGGATTGTTCCAATTGTTGGAGGAGGGAGTTGATACGGGTATTGAGGCTGCATTGGGACAATCAATGGAATTGGTTGCATGTACGGTGCTTGCTGAGGATTTTGATATTCCCATTGAGGATTATAGTTGAATTGTGGAGGGTATGGCGGTTGGAGCGGTAGTTGAGGGGTTGGTGCAAGAGGAGTTTGAGCGACTTGATTTTCTTTTTCAATGCGTTTACGTTCTTCATAGAAATATTCAAAGAAAAAGTGTTTTGACTTGCCAAGGGTATGTGACTGAGGGAGTGATCTGGTCGAACGGATATTCATTTCTGGGTATGTGGAAGCTGTGGTGTAGAATGCTCGAAGACGATTGACACATTCCCTAACTGTTTCTAAATTGGCTTCACACAATTTTTCAACAAAGTCTTTCGGGCGGAGTGGTAGTTTGAGGGCTGATGCTGTCATTAGAATGATAGTGCAGACAATTGTGTTGGGGTCGAATAGGAGTGAGAGTGGAAAACGAAAAGAATCCAATAAAAGTTGCCAGGCAGCTTCTTGGGTTGACTCTTTGTAGTCAAGTTTTGTGCAGTATTTCATCATGAGCTTGAGATAGTTTGGAGTATCAAAATCAAAATCCAGCATCGTAAGAAGTTTCCACTCGGCTGTGGATATGGCCTCACACATCAGTGTGTAGAGCTAAATGAGATGGATCAGGTAATAGTGGAGAATAGAACAATGAAGTGGTGCAGACTGGTCCAGAATCATCAATTGGTTGTGAGTTTGACCCATTCCTCAGTCGATTCATTCCTCGAATAAAATCTTGAATATATTTCAATGAATCTTCAACTTTTGTTGCCAGGAACAATGAAGCAACAGCAACAACCTGAGAGAGTGAACGACGAGAATGAACAAACCTCAAAATTATGCTTACATAAAGATTCGATGGTAAAAAATTCGTGATAATATGAACAAGCAGTCAGAATAGCAAATGAATTTCTGGCGTACGGGAAGAAGAAGTTTCAAATAAGAGAAAAAGGATGATGACACTGACGATGAAACAAACAACTGTAAGTGCTTGCCTAATGCTTGAATGAGCATACAGGCACGAAAATGAACCTGGCTTTCCACGACGAATTCAATACCATTATAACGTGAAGGACTTGCCTGGAGTTGCTTGAACGGAAGTGTTAACATGAAAAGATTGTGGGATTCCTCCGTCTCCACGAGGAAAACTGGTACATGGACAAAGTGTTGATGAAAGCCAGATGAATGCTATTCTGTGGCAAATCGGTATGACGTGACTTCTCAAATCAGATAAAAAAATGGAAAGAAATGATGTGTCATCTGTTGCGATTCCAATGACAATAAAATATCAAAAATTACCAGCTACGAGCCAATTGCACATGCTCTCAGTCTCATGCTCCGTTGAAATTGATGATGAAGGGGTACAATCCAGATCATGCCCATAAAAATGTCTGATCAGTACTCAGAACTTATTGCTGAATGGAATGCTATTCAAGAGATTGTGAGTAAATCTGTTGTATACTCAGACTCTTTTGACTCGTTTTCGTTACCTACTCCTGCACAACCCATGCCACCCAATTCGTCTTCAACAACTGTGTTACACACTCTCCCGACACAAACAGGAACCTCACCAACAGGGTCAGACTCCAAACCAATCGTTTCTCTTATTGCTGGTGCAGATATCAGTTTTGATACCTCTGACTCATCAAGAGGAGTCGCAGCCATTGTAGTTCTCCAGTATCCAAGCTTCAACCAAGTCTACTGCAAGACTCGAGATTTCACTTTGAACATTCCGTATATTTCTGGATATCTTGCCTTTCGTGAGAAGGATGTGATCGTGGAAATGATGCGTGAACTTCAAGATGAACACCCAGAACTCTACCCCCAAGTTTTGTTCATCGATGGAAATGGGCTTCTCCATCCACGTAGTTTGCATTCGATTCGTTTTTCTCCCTTCTAGGATCTGGGTGTGCGTGCCATGTTGGCGTTGAATTGGACATCCCAACCATTGGAGTCGGGAAGACTTTTCTTGCTTTTCCAGAACTTCATTGGAACACCGCTCAATATCGGGATGCACTTGTTCAGAAGGGTGATTGGGTTCCCCTTATTGATACCACTGGTTTTGTCTGTGGTGCTGTGTGTTCCTTTCATCTTCCATATTTCTTCCCTAGTCTGTAAAAACCGCCCCAAACATCAAAAACCCAATTTTTATTTCTGTTGGACATCGTTTTCAACTCGAAAGTGCGGTCCAATTCGTTGTTGATTGCTGCAAGTTTCGACAACCAGAACCTATCAGAGCAGCCGATCATGCAGGACGAGAATTTGTGCGTCTCCACCCTCTTCCACATTGAGTGGAATCTTACCATTTCGTGTTTTGAGAAGTGAATGTTGCTTTGAGGTGAATATAGTGGTCTACATCAATAAATGAACTCAACTGTATCAAATATTCTCTTGTGAAACTGTTTATCCACAAATATCAAAACTTGTGAATCTCCGAAAGGCTTCTTTCCCAGCTCGATAAGATCAGACCATTATCAAAGATAAAACGCGATCTCGACCTTCGCGTCTTACATATTTAATCCTTCTTCAAGCTTTTTTGGCACTTCTTCTTAATTATTGCTGCTATGACGAATAAAGAACTCATTTCCAAGGAATTCACCGAATTGAAACAGAAATATCCTTCTATGCGTTTATTGAAGCGAACAACTCCATTTCCCATCCGCTTTACCATTGATTGTGAACTTCCTCTTAATTGTGATACCCCAGAAATCCGTTTTTTACTGACAATTTCTGAAAACTACCCGAAGGAACCAGCAACATTTGAGGTGAAATCAAATGATATTCCGGAAGTTGTCGGAAAGAAACTCGTGGATTCTCTAAAAGTCAAGACAAAGAAGAAATCTTGTGTCCAAATTGCCCAATTTCTTTCTGAACCGAACAATTTGATGGCAGCCATCCAACCAATGTGTGATTCTTATCCTGGATGCAATCCAGATGGTTCAAGTTGTATTAGATGGGCATTACGTGAAGGTATTGTTACAGAAATCCAAGAATCCGCTGTGATAGACTATCTTCCGGACCCCGACGCGTCCCCTCCTCCGCAGGAGGAATCTCCGGCCCCAAGCAGCACCAAACCGCTTGTTGACGCTGACGAAATGCCAACAGATGAGGCATCATACAAAGCGATGATGATGAACTTGATTGGGCCCTCGTCACTGAAATCGAAGAAAGAAAAGGAGGAACCCAAAAAGAAGAAAAAGAAGAAGAAGCAGATCTCGGGATTCACTGAAGAGGAGATTGGAGAGATGTACGACGAAGACCTGTCTGAGGACACCATTCGAAGGAGGCGACGAGAACGAATGGAAGTTCGACGGGCACTGAAGCTTCAGCAGGACAAGAAGGCAGAGGAGTTCACGATCGGAGAGGAAGTCAAGACGAAGAAAGAACGCCGAGCCGCAAAGCAAGCCTTGCTCGGAGACGAAGAGCAGACCCAATTGCAGGACGAGTCGTCCAGTGAGGCCGGCGTCATCCCAGAAATGCACGAATCAGTCGGCGTGGAGGGCCTTTCCTCGGCGGGTGTCCTCCACTCGCACGTGCTCTCCCACGACGTGATCCTCGGGTCCGTCACGTTCACCTTCCACGGAGTCGAGCTCCTTGTGGACACTACCATCGAGCTTGGAGTGGGGAAGAGGTATGGGCTTGTGGGATACAACGGGTGTGGCAAATCGGTCATGCTCAAGGCCCTCGCGCACGGCGAGCTGCCGCTGCCGGAGTGGTGCGATACGTACCTGCTCGATCGGGAAGCACCTCCACTCAAAGTGCCTGCATTGGACTATGTCATCCAGGTGGACAAGGAACGAGTTGAGATTGAGAAGAAGGTTGCAGAGTTGACTGGTGAGAAGAAGAGGAAGAGGAAGAAGGGTGAGGAAGATGCAGAACTGACGGAAGAAGAACTCACTCTCCTGAATGAGTTGTACTCTCGACTGGACGAGATTGATGCCGACAAGGCCAGAGCAAAGGGGGCCGAAATTTTGAGAGGACTCGGCTTCAGTCCCGACAAGCAGATGCAGATGACAAAGGACATGAGTGGAGGCTGGCGAATGCGTCTCTCACTCGCCCGTGCTTTGTTCCTCCGTCCGTCCCTCCTTCTCCTCGACGAGCCTACAAACCATCTCGATCTGGAATCGTGCGTGTGGCTGGAAAATCATCTCAAGAACTATGAGCGGTGTTTGGTTGTGGTATCACATTCGCAGGACTTCCTCAACGGTGTGTGCAACCGGATTGCCCACTTCCACAAAAAGAAGATCAACTACTACACTGGCAACTACAACCAATACCTCATCACCAGACGCGAGCGAGAGGAAAACCAGCGGAGACAATACGAGACCGAGCAGGCGCAGATTGCAGACATCAAAGAGTACATCGCTCGTTTTGGACGCGGACGGTCGAAAATGGCAGCACAAGCTCAGTCGCGAGCGAAACAGCTGGAGCATATGGAACTGCGCGGACTGACAGAACAAATTGTCGAAGACAGGCTCTTCCATTTCAAGTTCCAGAAGTGTGGGACACTCCCATCTCCTGTGATCCAGATTGAGGAGCTGTTCTTCTCTTACGTCAACCCGGAGGATGGACTGGAGAAGGACATCTTCCACAACATGTCTCTTAACGTGGAGTACAACTCCCGTGTTGCCCTCGTCGGTGAAAACGGCTCTGGCAAGTCAACATTCTTGAAGTTGATCGCCGGCGACCTTCAGCCACAGCGAGGCATCATCCGCCGACATCGCAACATGCGAATCGCTCGCTATCACCAGCACTTGGAGGAGCAGCTCGACATGAACCTATCCGCTCTCCGCTTCCTCCTCAAGGAATTTCCAGCCACGGGGAAGGAGGACGAGGAGGGCAATGCAGCGACGGGAGTTGTCGTCAACAGTGGCACGCTCGCGTCTGTCGAACAGGCCATGCGCGGTGCACTCGGGCGGTACGGTCTGAGCGGGTTCCAGCAGCTCTTGCCGATGAAGAATTTGAGTGATGGGCAGCGCAGCCGAGTCCTTTTTGCGTGGATGTCGTTCTCCAACCCACACTTTCTTCTCCTTGACGAACCGACCAACCATCTTGATCTCGAAACAATTGACGCTCTTGCTGATGCCATCAACGAGTTCGAGGGTGGTGTTCTTCTTGTTTCCCATGACTTCCGTTTGATCCGCCAAATTGCGAAAGAGATTTGGGTTTGTGCAGACATGACCATCACACCATTCAAAGGAACAATCGATGATTACAAAACCCAGCTCGAAACCAAGCTTGGAGAATAGTCTTATTTTCATGAGACATTTCACAATGAAAGATCGACATCTGAACCTCCCAATTTCATGTACAGGTCAAGTGAAGTGGAAAGAAATCGAAATCTCTCGTCGCAGTCGAAACTATATTCTGAACAAACCCCATGTTCATCATGTTCATGATATATCAAAAAACTCTGAAAAACAAAATCGATGCAACCTTCCATAGGAGTTTGGCACTGTTCAAAAAGAGTCACACAAATGATGCATTCACCAACGGAATTGTTGTTGCTGTGGTTGCTGGTATTGTTGCTGATAGGGCTGATTCATCGATGATTGAGTATTTACAGAGATAAACGCACCCCTTTGCTGTTTTTGTTCTGTTTTCTTATCACCAATATTATCGAGGTCTATAATGTTTGAGTTGAATCCATCCGCCTGTTTTGGTTGTGCTTGAGTCTGTGTTTGTTGTGGGGTCGACGACTCCATGAAAGCTGCAAAGACAGGGTTCACAGCTGCATTTTGAGGAGGTGCTTGTTGAATTGGTTGTGCAGGCAGTGTTTGGGGAGTATTTTGTGTGAAAAATGGTGATTGGTTTGTTGGCTGAGTTTGCTGTGGAAATGATTGAGGTTGAGGTTGTTGGAAGAATGTTTGTGGTTGTTGCTGTGGTTGAACAGCTGGCTGTTGCTGGGTAAAAATATCGTTACTAGGAAACGGTGATGATTGAGGTTGCTGTTGAGGCTGTTGGAAAGCTGTTTGTTGAGAGTTTTGTGGGAAAAATGAAGTGTTCGAAGGCTGTTGCGGTGTCTGCTGGAAAGAAAAGAATGGATCGGGTTGAGTTTGTTGTTGTTGAAATGGTTGTTGCATTTGTTGTTGTTGTTGATATTGTTGCTGTTGTTGCATTTGCTGAAGACGGCGTTGTTCTTCTTGCTGCCGCTGGATCTCAGCTTGTTTGCGTCGTTGTTCTTCTTGCTCTCGTTCTCTCTCTGCTTCACGTCTTCTTTCTTCCTCCCTTCTTCGTTCTTCAGCAACTCTTCGTTCTGCAGCCTCTCTTTCTCTTTTCTCTCGCTCTTCCCTTTCTCTTCGTAGCCTCTGTCTTTCTTGGATCTCATATTCATCATCAAAACCACCTCTTCCCCGTGGCTGATATGAATCATATCTGTGATCTCCTGCTTGATTACTACCAACTCCTGCCATTCTAGAAGCGAGTCTTTGAGCATCTTGGCGCATCTCACGGATCTGTTCCTCATCCTTAAGAACATCGACCAATGCTTTTGCTTTTTCACGGACTACGACCAAGAAAAATGATCAGAATGAGTATGAGGGACGAATGAGTTTGACAGAAAGAGATACCATTTACTCCACAATCGACTTGCTTTGAGTTAATATACTGGAAGCGTGTGAGATTATGGAGACGATATGTGTTTGATTTGAGTTCATCGACACATCGAGGTGACCCAGAGCGAATTAATGCTTCAGCAAGATTGAGACTCTGCGGAATGAGTCAGATTGGAAGAAGCCGAAAGCAATACAAAAATAACGGAAAAGACCTTGTAAACAACTTTCCAATCTTTTGGTTTTTGATCCATCCTTGTCCAGAGAGTTTCCATGACATCAGCGTATCCAGCGTTTGTTCGAGTCCCTGAGGCAATTTCATTGAGAAGGGCGGAGTCAACAACATCACGATCATTCAAAGTTGCGCTGATAACTTTTTTCTCCCATTGTGAGCGTAGAGGTGCAACCTTGTTCAAGACTTTCTCCATTTTGAAGATCAACCCATCGGATCAGTATTCTGATACGACAAAAAGGAAAACCAGAATCATCAATACAAATATTGCTTCATTAATTTGAAAATAATCATTTGAAGTTGAAAACGTTGCCAGTGACAACAATATACCCGTTTTGAAGGAATGGTGTGATTCTCCGAAATCGTGGTGTTGTGACAACTTTTCAGTTCATGGGCTAGATCAAAAAATGACACAATCTAAGGACGATAGCCCTGATATAACTTCATCAGAACATAATCACAATGAACAAGATGCTCTTTCTGGATCACATCCAGATGTACCTCAAGAACCTGGGAAAAAGGAGGACAAGAAATGGTCTGCTGCTTTCTCTTCGATTTATGAATGATACAACGAATTCACTCAGGTACCATGATTCAACCTCTATTAAAGTTCTTGTGGTGATCATTATGACAAGCGTGTTCTTCCTTGTGGAGCTGGTTGTCGGAATCATGACGAACAGTGTTGCTCTACTGTCTGATGCTGTTCATATGCTCTCCGATTTGCTCGCTCAGGTCATTGGTTTTGCATTCGTTCAGGTATACACTATTTTCTGCCCTTCTAACCTTCCAATTGCCATTCATCTGACCACATTTTCCAGATCTCCAAAAAGGGCCAGACTCCCAAAATGAGTTATGGTTTTTCTCGCTCTGATGCACTTGGAGGACTCATAAATTCTACATTACTTATCACCCTTGCGTTTCTCCTCATTTTTGAAGCGATCGACCGTCTGATTGGATCTTTCGGTTTGGACAGCTCTTTGTTGATCTATCTTAGAAATCAAGAACCCTGTTCTCTTGATGATTGTGGCAGGCCTCGGTTTGGTTGTAAATATAGTCGGAATTTCAATTTTCATGTGTGGAGGTGATGGCGAGGGAGATGGTCACGGACACGGGCACGGACATAGTCATGGCCATAGTCACGGTCACAGCCACGGCCACAGTCACGGCCACAGCCACGGCCACAGTCACGGCCACAGCCATGGCCACAGTCACAGCCACGATGATGATGAGGAGGAGGACTCTGATCACGACCATGAGCACGAAGAACACGATCACGAACACCATCACCATCACGAAGGGCATGAACACGAACATGATCACAAACATAGTCATGAAGAACATGACCACGAACATGAACACGAACATAATGATCACAAACACGAACATTCGAACGAGGAACATGATCATGAACACGACCACGATCATGAACACGACCACAACCACGATCACGACCACAACCACAACCACGATCATGAACACGATCATGAACACGACCACGAACACGATCATGAACACAACGAGGAAGTGAAGGCAGAGGGAGCCGGAGATTCAGACGGAAAGAAGAAAAAGAAGAAGAAGATGGTATGTCTCTCGTTCTTCTCATCTGTATCTCCCAGAACCAGAACATTGCGGGTATGTTCCAACATCTCATCGGAGACGCGCTTGGCTCGATCGCAGTCATGGTCAGCACGACCATCATCCTGACCATTCCCTGGAAGCACCGCTACATCTTCGATCCCATCTGCAGTCTGATTGTGGTCTGCCTCATTCTGCGAGGCGCCATTCCTCTCTTCCTCAACACTGCACGCATTCTCGTTCTCGCTGCTCCGAAGAAGTCGGACACGAAAGCCATGACTGACTCTCTCTCGAGCATTCCCGGTGTGGCTGGTGTCCACAACCTCACTCTGTGGGAGCTCGTTGAAGGCAAGAACGTGTTTTCTATGCACGCAAAGATTGACGTCAATGCGGATTATCCCAAAACACTCGGGCTCATCAAGCGATATCTCCACAAAAAGGGCTCTCATATCAGCACTATCCAGCCCGAGTTTGTCCTCTCCAGAGATATGACTGATTCACTGGAATGCGATATCTCAGGGTGCACAAAATCCACTGCTGCAACGTCCATGGGAGTTTCGTCGTCACCTCAAGCGGAATCAGTACATTTGCGTCCTCTTGCTTCATAATTTTTTCTCTATTTATATCATTTCATTTCACCTATCTCTTCGTTTTGAATGGACACACATTCTAATCCAACGAATTGATCCCATATCCAGGGTTGTCGGGCCCATCGAAGTGACTTTCCATAGATTTTCAACTACTTAAATAGGCTAAAAATTTAAAAGATACATATTCCATGGGATATCTTCAGAATAATACAAGGAGATCCAATATTATGTTTATTATGTATATCCAAAGACTTTTATGTCCTACTCATCTTTTGCACTCCTTCGTGTTGTGCTATGGCTTCATCTGTCCTGTGTTTCCAAGCGTCGCGTCGTGCTATGGCTTCATTTGTCCTTTTTTCAACTATTTCATCGTTTATCCGTTCATTTTCTGCATCTTTCAAATTTCGTTCTACTTGAGAGTTCAATTCTTCAGTCTCTTCTAATATTTTCTTTAATCTTTTTAAAAGATCTGTATATTCATTGGAGGTAGGAGAATTTTGACCAGCTTCCTTAGCACTTGTATCCACATCTAAAGTTTCAGGAGTTTCTTTATTTTCCATTGTCCTTCTTTTCTCCCCGGTGTCGATGGCGGATTCTTCTCCTTGTTTTTTTGGCTTAGGAAGTGTCAATTCTGAAGAAACCCTGGGCAAAGAAGCGGTATTTTGAAATTCAATATCAGCCAATGTGAAGATCAACGGGATGGTCCGCAATCTTTTTCCCTCTGAACGGCGACCATCCTTTTATCTCGTTAAAACAAGAATTCAACCAATCAAAGTTCAAGATCGTCAATGTCTTTGTCGATCTGATCGATGGCAAAGTGAGTCTTGACCTCTCAAAAGTTTGCTCTCCATTGTTCTTTCAGTCTCATGCAATCATAGTGGCTAGGTGACGTATCACATGTGACTCTATTGTTCGATTCGATCTCTTCAAACAGACAGTCATGAACATGGAAAACGAAGGTGAGATGTACTCAAACTCTCCCTCCTTTCATACTCCGAATTAACAAAGTGAATGTTCCTGAAAACTCTGGAGATGCCTTCTTTTCTTCAATCAAAACATGACACAAAAATGTGGATGATTCCACTTTGGAAATATCCCAGTATGATCGTTGGACCTCAAACAATGAATCGCGTTTTCTTCCTTATCTCCTTCGTTTGAGTCTTTCTCGTTCACCCTCTACATTTCTCCCTCTCTACTCTTCCTTAGCAGGTTCCTTATATCGTTCAATTTGAGGATCACACCTTGATCTGCCTTTCGAGACCACTTTCCACATTCCTCGGGCATTTTTCGATCATATCTCGTTCAAGCAAATGCCTCTTCTCAAACGATCACTGAACCTTCTGAATCTGAACACCCATTTTGATCATGCTTGTTGAGCATGACCAAATCATCCGATCGTCAGGAGGAAACGAATTCGGACTCTTTCTGTGTCTTCTGTGGAAATACCTTCTTGAAATTCTCACTGTCACATTTATTGCCATGATGGAGTGTTGATATCGTTCTGTGTTTTCTCACCGTTCAAGACCATTTGTGTAGTTCTCAATGAAATAATCCTCGCGTCACAAAATCGTACTGACGCAGTAATTCTCCTAAAAAATTATCTTTCTTCGTTTATCATCCCTAAATACATCATTTCTGAACTTTTTTCAATTTCATAAAAACATAGAAGTTGTCACGATCAACTCTGAAATCTCACGTTTTTTCAATTTTTCTCTTTAATGGATGTATTTTGTCCATTGTTTCACATAGAGACCTCTTTTTTTGTTGTTTTCCATCCTTTCCCTGTCTTTGAACTTGTTTTGCAATAAAAAGTGTGCAAAAATGTGCTGATCTTAGAAAGGCCATTTCATGCGCGATCAGGCTTGAAATCTATAAATTCACCTTTCTTATGTGTACTCAACAACTAAATCTGAATTCAGTAAAATTTGATTTTTTTCCACGCTCATATATTATTTGCATCATTTCATTGAGATTGACACATTTCACTATTTTTGGACATCATGTGTTGGTTTATTTCTCTAACATGTTTACATTGAGCAATTCGAAATGGAGACTGCCCATTGGGACCGGAGCCCCACATTTTACTTACTTTTAAGTCATTCCGACAACCCTGCCCATATCCAAAGATGGAATGTGAAAATCATCACATGTTTCGGTCTTTTAGACCTGAAGATGTCAACCAAATCAAGGAAATCTTTACAGTGTCTTTTCCCATTACATACAACGATCGTTTATTACAGTCGTTCTGCTTGGGAACCAGCCAATATCGTACATGTGCCATAACGATACCATATCCTCCAATATCTCCAAATCCAGAACATCGTGTTCAAGAAAACTCTCATATCGATCCACTCACCCAATTTTCAGCTGATGGATTTATTATTGGACTCATGATATTCGAAAAGCATTCACAGTCATCAGTTCCAGTACCTCTCTTCTTAATCACTTTATTTTCCCATCACAACCGTTGTCTCCTTAGAATTTGGTGTGGAAAGGGATTAAACGCAGACCATCTCTCTTTGGGACAGGATTGTCGTACTTCTATCTCGGCAGTCTGGCAGTCCGACCTTCTTACAGGAAGAAGGGATATGCAACTATCCTCGTCAACAAACTCATACAATGGGGAATAGAAGATCCCAATATTGGAGGAATATACCTCCATACGCAAGATACAAACTTGGGCTCTCACAAGTTTTATACGAAGCTTGGTTTTCGCCTTGTTGGAACGGAAATGTTTGATTTATTTCATGTTCTGACGTTATTAGCGATTATTACACCAGTATTCGAGAAGGAAGTCGAAATGCCGATGTATTTGTCCTAGAAATTGATAAACCAGAGAGATCATGCACGATCTTCTAAGCTTTGAGTAGAATCACTATCAATCAACAAAAATGGTATTACGCACATTGAGCAGATCTCTTTCGTTGAAATCACACTGCATATTCTGTTGTGAACGATTCGGGAAAGATCAAGAATTACGAAGGCATCTAATAATTGGTAACCAGCTGAATGAGCAAAACAAAACCAACCAATGATAATCACACTTCTTTTATATCTTACTCATCGTTTACAAACACAGATTCAAAATGAAAAAGCAGATTCACTTCGAAGAACATGTCTCTACAGATGCTGCTTTCTTATTCCGACTTTCGAAGATGAACATTTGCAGAACTCAACGGCATGCCTCCACGAATGCCTCCGTGGTGATATTATCTCTCTTTCATACGACTTCACCATGCCACACCAACATCAAAAATCCAAATTCTTCACAGAACCTGAGCCTGAACCAGAACCTGAGCCTGAACCCGAGCCTGAACCAGAACCTGAGCCTGAACCAGAACCCGAGCCTGAACCAGAGCCTGAACCAGAACCCGAGCCTGAACCAGAGCCTGAACCAGAGCCCGAGCCTGAACCAGAACCTGAGCCTGAACCAGAACCAGAGCCTGAACCAGAACCCGAGCCTGAACCTGAACCTGAGCCTGAACCAGAACCCGAGCCTGAACCAGAGCCTGAACCAGAACCCGAGCCTGAACCAGAGCCTGAACCAGAGCCCGAGCCTGAACCAGAACCTGAGCCTGAACCAGAACCAGAGCCTGAACCAGAACCCGAGCCTGAACCAGAACCTGAGCCTGAACCTGAACCAGAACCCGAGCCTGAACCTGAGCCTGAACCAGAACCAGAGCCTGAACCAGAACCCGAGCCTGAACCAGAACCTGAGCCTGAACCTGAACCAGAACCCGAGCCTGAACCTGAACCAGAACCAGAGCCTGAACCTGAGCCAGGGCCAGACCCTGATTGCTATGGAGTCATTCCTGCGAGGGATATCCAGAAAAGGAAGGAACGTTTTTACGAAGATTTAGCATATTCATCCAGCCGATACTTACGCAGAAAATCGAATTCAATCGAAAAGGACTCTATCGACGAGTGAACCCGTCTTTACGCCTGTCAACATTTCGTGATCTTGTTTTGTAAATCATTTTAAAACAAATACTCTATATCGGTTCGATTCACCAGTCTTTGGATTGAGACTTTTTTCTTGGGTCGATCTGTGTTTCTTTTTGATGAGCCAACCTTCAGCAGGTGAGGCTTCGACACCCGCTTCTTCGCACTCACAGATTCGGGGACATCAAGAGTCATCTCACCTTCGCAACACACTCCCACCACGTCCATCCAAGCAACACTCTTCTTCACACTCCAAACAGAAATCAAGACAGAAATATGAACGGGACTCACTATCAATTTCTTCATTGACAGACTCATATGAATATGAAACTACGTCTGAATCTTCATCTGAACGACATTCTTATCAAAGAAAAAGACGACATGAAACCGAGTCATCTGATGACAGCTATGAGGAATTCCTTCGCTGGAAAGCCTACAAAAAAGAAAAGGAGCGTAAACAAAAGAAAAGAAGAGAACGAGATCGACGAGCAAGAGAAGCGGAAAGAAGAAGGCAAGAAGAAGTTCAAACTGCAACAAGGCTCACAGAACTAACAGAGACTGTTCCTCCACCCAATACCAAGAGGCTTACCCTCGATGGGCAAGATGCAGAAACATTGAAACGACTGATGCAAACACCAGGTGTCGAATTTGCCGACAACTCCATCGGAAAACCTGTTACTCCAGATCATCCACTTTACAATCTCATGCTTTATGTCCAATTTGGAATTAGACTCAGTATTGGACGAGTTACTCCCAAACCATCTCACCTTGTCACACTCGCAGATTTCCAAGAAGCAGTCAAAATGGAGTTGCCTCATCATCCACAATCAACTGTGACGACCGATAGCAAACAACCATATGAATATAAATTCAAAGATTATGCACCTTACATCTTCCGAAAGTTGCGAGAGCGATTTGGGTGTGATGCAGGAGACTACATGGTCAGCCTGTGTGGTGACGATTCTCTAAAAGCACTCAATACTCCCGGGAAAAGTTCGGCATTTTTCTTCAGCAATCAGAGTTTCTTCATCAAGACTATGACAAAGGAAGAAAGCCAACTTCTTCGCAAGATTCTACCCAATTACTATCAACATACCCTCCAATATCGAAACACTCTCCTTGTCAGAATATATGGCATACATCGTCTCAAAGAGTTCAAGCGAAAACGAAAAATATATATTCTGGTTATGAATAATGTTTGCGACACAATCTACCCAATCCACCAAAGATATGACTTAAAAGGATCACTTCATGGACGTTCGGCTCTTGATACAAAGAAGAGAGGAGAAAATATGATCCTTAAAGACAAGGATTTGCACAGAACATTCGTTTTGGCCCCAACAAAGCACCGTCTCTTCCATGAACAGCTCAAAATCGATGTGGGCTTCCTCACTCGTAATCATCTCATGGATTATTCCTTATTTCTTGCCATTCATCGCCCAAGTCAGATGGCCACAACAGGAGCTGTCGTTCCAACGCCTAAACCCAATTTCGTTTCATCATCGATGATGCCTGCCGCTATGGCTGCTGTACCAGTTGGGATCAACCAGGTCGATCTTCCGCGCGGAACTACTCTCAATCATCCCGGATTTGTCCATAAAAGCGGTCTTTGGGTCAATATCTTTCAGAGCGACAATGGAGGCTTGGCATCTGTGCAGATGGTCAACGACAAGCTTATTCTGGGTGAAGAAGTTATGTACATTGGCATTATTGATATTCTGACCTTTTGGGGAACACGGAAAACGGCCGAGAACTTCTTCAAGAAGACTCTTCTTGGGCAGGACGGAAAGCAGATTTCTGCGGTCAACCCGATGTTCTACGGCGAGAGATTCTTGGAATACATGCGACTCCATTTTATTTCAAGTGACGAAGCCTTCAAACACTCTGAGGAGCGTGCCCTGATGCGACAAAGGCGGCTGACAGTCGCTGCATTCGGAGATGTGAAAGGAAGTCTGAAACTTACGACCAAACCTGAACCTGAAACACCGCAGAGGCCCAAACGAGCGGTCACGATGGACGAGAGACTCAAAGACAAGGCCGTTCTCGACGAGAAGAGAGAAGAGATTCGCCGAGCGACCTCTGAGACGGAAGGGGAACCAAAAGAGAAAGTACATCAAGATGAAACGGGAAAGGAAAAAGAGCCATCACAAATGAAAGAAGATGCCGAACAGAAGGAAGGTGTGAAAGAAGAGAAGAAAGAGGAAGTGAAGGAAGATGCCGAACAGAAGGAAGGTGTGAAAGAAGAGAAGAAAGAGGAAGAAGAGAAGAAAGAGGAAGTGAAGAAAGAGGAAGAAGAGAAGAAAGAGGAAGTGAAGAAAGAGGAAGAAGAGAAGAAAGAGGAAGAAGAGAAGAAAGAGGAAGAAGAGAAGAAAGAGGAAGTGAAGAAAGAGGAAGAAGAGAAGAAAGAGGAAGTGAAGAAAGAGGAAGAAGAGAAGAAAGAGGAAGTGAAGAAAGAGGAAGAAGAGAAGAAAGAGGAAGTGAAGAAAGAGGAAGAAGAGAAGAAAGAGGAAGAAGAGAAGAAAGAGGAAGAAGAGAAGAAAGAGGAAGTGAAGAAAGAGGAAGAAGAGAAGAAAGAGGAAATGAAGAAAGAGGAAGAAGAGAAGAAAGAGGAAGTGAAGAAAGAGGAAGAAGAGAAGAAAGAGGAAGTGAAGAAAGAGGAAGAAGAGAAGAAAGAGGAAGTGAAGAAAGAGGAAGAAGAGAAGAAAGAGGAAGTGAAGAAAGAGGAAGAAGAGAAGAAAGAGGAAGAAGAGAAGAAAGAGGAAGAAGAGAAGAAAGAGGAAGTGAAGAAAGAGGAAGAAGAGAAGAAAGAAGAACAGGCAGAACTGCGGAAAGAAAATGAGACGAAGGAAGACATTCCGACACAAGAATCTGTGGAAATGGACAAATCTGTCGGACACACATCGCCTGAAGAAGAGATCACCAGCGGAGATAAAGTAGTCGAAGAAGAAACGAAAGAAGAGGAACCAGCAGCGAACACCAAATCAGAAGACCAATCTCAAAACGAAGAAAACAGGCAAGAAGATAGCCCATCCGATGACAAGGACGGGCGTCTCGTCGAGAACGGAAGTGAAGAAGCGGAGAAGGAGAAACAAGAAGAGAATGAAACGAACGTCGAGAAGCAAGGAGAAGAGCAAGAAGAAAAGGAAGATGAGTCAAAAAATGTCATAAAAGAGGAAATAGGCACTCACGAATGAACGATCCATAGAGTCCATCACACACTCTCACTCACCTCCTCATTGTGCAATTTGATACTTCTGTCCTATTTCTCTCGTATGTCGACATCATCTTGACCATCACGCGCCAAAGTTCAAATGCAGCCTCCACATCACATCAGCCTCTTAATTGTGAGACTTTTTAGTCGTTTTAATTTTGACCTGTCTTGTTTTTTCGGTTCTTCATTTATATTTCCGTCAACTTTAGCTCCTTTTTCTCTGATAATCAGAAAAGATGTGAAATTGCAGTGAAATAAATAGAAAATGACGTGATAGAAACAGAATTAATCTCAGTGAACTCCGCATAAACGTAAAAGTCGTGCGATTACTGATTTTTACTGCTTTTGAGCTGCATTGATCTGTTTCCCTGCTGTTGCCAGAACATTCGATGCTCCAACAGAATTAGAGGCTGTGCTAAATTGTGTCATGGAATCTTGACCATATCGAGCAAGGATATCCTCTTCTTGTGGAGATAGTTGGTCACCAAGAGCTTTAAGAGCAACAAGAATTTCAACAGCGCGAGAGTAATACACAGAATCAGTAATTTTTTGGAGTTGATGATCTCTCTGTGGAAAAGTTCAGATTTAGAAAAAAAGAGGTGAATGCCTTGTGCTTTTCGAGTGTGAGACGAAGTTGGCCTCCATTTCTCTTAGCGAACAATTGGATAACTGAAGAAAGAAAAAGAGTGGTAATCAATGGGCATGGTTGAAATAGTTGTTGAAGAATGAATGACATACCCTCCGGGGTCTGGAAGGCTTGTGAGATAGCTGCCTGAAGAGCAAGACGAGTATGAGCAAGGTCGTCTGCAACTGTCATATTTCCCTTGGACATTTTGACAAGTGATTCATTGAATTCTTGGAGTTGTTGGAGAGTTTCCTGCTTTGTTTCGGTGTATTCTTCAGGGGAGAGATCATCTTTCATTTCTTCCAAATCGGCCAGTTGGTTCGTTAGCCGAGTAAGTTGAGATTCAATATTATCTTTGAGAGCTTTGTCAGATTGCATGCAAGAATTGTTCCTGATTAATCAGTTGAGACAAGATCGACCCGTTATTAAAATAGTGATCATCTGAATCACAACTCCCTTGCCTTCTCCGTGAAATGGAGAAATGTTTTCGTCTAATAATACGACCTGATTTTCCATTTTTGAGGAATATTTTCCTTCTATTAGTTGCATATCTCATCTTTACCATCGCATCTATTCTCGTTCCACATTCGACTTCTTTGGCTGATAAGTCCTCATTTCAACAACGATATCGGCACCCATCATCTTTTCAAATGTATCTTGACCAACGCGAGTTCTTGAACATACATCCCTCCCTCGAATCTGTCCTCAACAAAGTGAAAGTTCAAAGAGCTTCGAATTCTCGCATACAAAATGGTATATCACACCTCTTTTCTCGATTATCCTGCTAGATCTTGTTCCATTTGATCTTCAGCACACTGTTTTACCAAAACCACAAGTAACAAAGAGTGTTCTTGATGACTTTTCATCAAATCTATACGGAAACACTCATTCTCTCAATCCATCTTCATCATCCACAACAAAAGCTGTTTCTGATGCGAGAAAAGACATCTTGTTGTATTTAGGAGCCGATCCCGACAGATACTCAGTTATTTTCACAGCCAACAAAGCCGCTGCATTCAAACTCGTAGTATGCGTTTCTGTGCTATCTTTCTGGTCGTTTTCGATTGTTCGTTGCTTTAGATTGAGTCATTTCAATTCCAAGAACAGTCCACAGTTGGTTTCATCGGGCTCCGAGCTGACTCTGCAACGTTTTTAGCAAAATCACTTCTCCACTCTCTGAATATATCATCACAAGCTCTCTCATCCTCCGATTTGAACTCATTCTTTCGGTCGAAACGAGCGTCACATCCTGCCAACAACTCTGCCGAAGAACAAGCCCAAAAATTTCCCTTCAAAAACCTCCTCCTTCTGTCCAGTGTACATAGTGACACGGGCCAACCGTGTGATTCTTCTGAATTGTTGAAGCATCAATCTGAGTTCTCCACGGACACTCTTCTTGTGGTTGATCTGGACAACTCGGTTGGAACGCTTCCACACGGCATCTCTGATCTGATCCAGCCGAACCCTCCCTCCCGTCCTTCGCCACTCACCTTTGCATCTCTTCCCGGGTTCTTTATTGTCAGCTTGTCTCTCCTTGTGGACTTTCCGACCCAATTGTGTGCAGTGATTGCGAAGGATGATGTTCTGAAGACAATCGAGAGACGAGCATTTGCAGGAGGCACCGTGACTATCGCTCTCGCTTGTGAGCGGTTCCACCAAGAACGGCCTCTGCAATCAAGTCGCTTTGAAGACGGAACGATCCCCTTTTTGGATATCATCACTGTGAAACATGCTCTCGCTCAAGTCAGGAGCGAGGACAGTCTTTCAGTGGATGAAGACGATGAGGATGACGAAGGTTGGGTTGGTGAGAGCAGCCTCGATAGCTCTCAACTTTCACTCCCCCCACGGTCAGCCCTGATCCACCACCTTGCTGACTTCACCCGACAAAAACTGTTGTCTTTGCGTCATACTAACAGTCAACAATTGGTCCGGGTCATGTCAGTTCCGTACTCACCCCTCCTCCGATTCACTCTCTTGAACAAGTTTGGAAAGGAAATCTCTCCCGCCACTGTCGTCAAAGAAGCTGCTGAACATTCGATCTTTCTCGAATATCCTTCCTGTTCCTTGCTGAACGCCACGTTGGACACCGTGTCGATCCCACACTTCTCACCCTCTTCATTCTCCTCACCGTCTGAAGGAGATTCTGCATCTCTCCTCACTGGATGTAGAAACGGAATCGTCGCTCGCTTTGGACGGAAAACTGTCGTTTCCGACTCGTCTGCCCTCATCCGTTTTGTTTATTCTTGGAAAGATCGAGATTCCTGCAATTAATTGATCTTTCAGAGGGTCTTCTGTCGAGATGAACACTTCACTCACTTTTGCCATGTTCAATTTTTCTTTAAAGATACGCAATCAAATTAAGAAAATATGATGAGATGGCTAATGTTGCCTTACGTCTCCGAACTCTGCCTGTAACTTGTTGGCGACACTATCAGCCTCGTTCTTGGCTGTCTGAAGAATTGTGTCACAGATTGATTGTTTGGAATTTGATACTGAATCACTTAGTGCTTGCATGCTGTCCCTCATCTGCTCCGACTCTGTCTCTGCCTCCTTCAGTTTCTGATCGCTGAGTCCGATGGCTTCTTGGTGTGTCTCCAAATGCATTTGTGCATCGACATTCAGTTTTTGAGCGGTCATTGTGCTGCCTCGTCCGATGTTCTTGACTCGTTGAGACAGTTGGTCGAGGACAGCAGACATTTCCTTTTCGGAGAATGTCTGCATTTCACGGAGTGTGTTTTGAAGAGATGTTTCCATCTGTCGAACAGTGACCATGGCATTCTTCTTCATTTCCGAGAGATTCATCTCAACCTCATCGCCAACATTGCTGAGGAGATTGTGGACGAACTCCCTCCGAACAGCATCGGCATCTTCAATGACCTTCTTATTTTGGATGATGGCCTCTTCGCAGTTATCAATGATGCTGCCGAACTGAGCAATTTCGTCGCTTTCTTCCTGTGCATGCTCCTCCACACTGTTGAGCTTCTCTTCACACTCCTGCTGCTTGTCCAGGATGCTCTTAATTTCTGTCTCGAGCTCGTGGTCTTCTTCGATCATCTGGTCAAGAGAATCGTGGATGTTTTCAACGCGCTCTTCCATTTCGGACAGTTTTGCGTTGTGGATCTCTTCGGCATTGACAGCACAGAGTCTGATTTTTTCTCCTTCTTCTGCCTTGAGGACCTCTGCCTTCTCGGCACTCTGCTCAATTGTGTCGTTGGTCCAATGTTCGAGTGTGGTGAGTTCGTCGACTGCCTTCGACTCGTTCTGTTGCATCCAGACGCGCAATCCTTCCATCAATTCGTCGTATTGTTCTCGGAAATCTGCTTCCCGCTTTTTCTGTCGTTCCGCTTCCAGTTGCTTCAGCTTTTCGATCTTCGCTTCGTTTTCAACGACGAGAGTTTGATTGTTTCTGTGGTCATCACTGAGATCTTCCATGATGTTGTTAAGTTCTTCGTAGAGTTGTTGTCCCTCTTCAGAATTATTGCGGAGAACCTCAATTCGGTCTTTAACGTTAATCAATGTGGACGAGATCTCTTCGATGATCTCCTCCAATCGTGTGAGATGGTCGGCTTGGTCTTTGGCGAGTTGAAGAGCGTTTCCGACCTGCTCTCGTTTGATGGAGATTGCTTTGTGTGTTTCGGTCACTTCTTTTCCAGAGAGCATCGACTCGCGTTGGAACTCCTTCTTCTTCTCTTCCAGCTTTGCCTTTTGGACTGCCGCCTCCTTTCGAACTTCTCTCTCCACAACTTCAGCAACCTCGTTCACTTCTCCCTCACGATCATTGATCAAACACTCCGTCCAGTACGAAGATCCCGGGCCTTCCTGGTTGAGCTGTTCGATGGCTTGTTGCGGGAAGGTTTCGATGATCTGTTCGGCCTGCTCGACAGATTTCGAGTATGCCTGCTTCCGTTCAGAGATGATATTTCGATGTTCAGCCATCCCTTTCTCCATGGCTTTTGTTTCGTCGCGTGACTTTTTCTTGATGAGTTCGTTCTTATTGTTCACCTTGTCGGTTGTCTCGAGCAATGGCTCGTTCATAGCGGCCAGATCACTTTGGAGCTTCTTTGCATTCCGGGTCTTCCATTGCTCAGCTTCGTGCTTGACTTGCTGTGAGAGTCCATCCTTCATTGTGGCTGTTGTCTGGAACTTCTTTCCCATTTCAATGAGTGTTTGCTTCATTTGTGTTTCCTCTGATTGCTGGTTTGAGAAACGCACGTTAGACTGATAGACATCGAGTGTAAACCGCTCGCGGAGTTCCTTTCCCTCTTCCTTGACCAGAGAAAGCGTGTCCTTGAGACGGACATCATTCGCGCTCACTGTCTTCTTGCACTTTTTGTTATGATGGGCGTACGCTGTGAGGTTTTCACGGAGTGTCATCGATTCGTC
The DNA here is from genome assembly GCA_033064195.1 of Blattamonas nauphoetae. Classification (NCBI taxonomy): domain Eukaryota; phylum Preaxostyla; order Oxymonadida; genus Blattamonas; species Blattamonas nauphoetae. The sequence continues at coordinate 546,788 of JARBJD010000002.1, forward strand.
GAGGAGCCTGTTCATCTCGTCTGTCACTCTGATCCAGTCTGCGTCAACATCGGCCTCGAATCCTTTCTTCGTCTCTTCTTTTGTTGTATCGTCGATGTCTCCGATTTGTTCCTCCGACGTGCCGTAGAGGACAGCTTTTGCTTTGGCAGCTGCGATTCTCCTTTCTCGTCGATTGCGTCGACGCTCGAGGTCTTCTTCTTCCTGTCTGTGTCGGAACTCGTCATCGTAATCGGCAGGGTTCGGCTCGTCAGTTTCTTGGACTGTTGCCTCTTCCTTTTCTTCGTCTGATTTTTCTTCATCAACATCCACCTGAGATTTTTCGAGTTCGGCCGGAGCTTTGGATTCTTCTTCTTCCGTTTGTTTGACTGGTTTGTGAGGATCTCCGAGACAGAGTACCCAAAAATCGTTCAGAATTTTGCGTGTTTCGTGAGTGATCCCATTGACAAATGACAGCTTTCCATCATCAAGTTTGAAAATATAATGACCAGAACGCGGGTAGGGAACATGCACATTAGGCATAACCGATTCCATGTTTCCTTGCGGGCGTTTTGCCTCAGGTGGGATTGGAATGATGTACTTGATGAATTCGTCACTTAGAACATCATATTCCCAGATGTCACCAAGCTTTTTGTTTGATACATGTCCCCCTGAAATTATCAGTTTGGAATACTTGTATGGTTCTTCTGGTTCAACTCCATATGTGCAGACAGCATGATTTGCGCGGATAGGGGGGCGAATCTTTTTAGAACAAAGCTCTTTCCAGCGAAGGGTGGTAGGGTCGAATTCCCAGAGATCGTTTAAGAATCCCCTCTTTCCGATTCCTCCAAAAACATAGAACTTGTTTTGAATGAGTGTGAAAGAATGACCAGCACGTGGTTCCGGAGAAAGTGCATTTGTTGGATTAATTTTGGTCCATCCAAGAGTGTTAGTGTCAAACATGTACATATCATTGAGATAATCGCTAGACAAAAATAAACAGAAATGAGTCGAACCTTTTCTCTCCAGTAGTCGCTCCTCCGAATACAACCATCTTGTTTCCAAATCGAAGTGCAGCATGACGATGACGAGGAGGTGGTATTACACCTGTAACAGTCACAGGGATCCATTGTTCGAATTCCTGTTATAGAGGAAGAGATTTTAATAACACAAGAAAATAGTGATACCAGATCGAGAATCCAGAGGTCTGATAGTGAGCAGACTTGATTAAAACCACTGACGAGAGGAAGATTGAGAAAAGGAAATGAGGTTGATGTTGAAGAAGATCGAAGTAATGTGGAGAGAACAATAAAAGAGAAGGGTGACAGCAAAAAGCCATCAATTAAGTGAGTACGTACCCGAAAACAAGCATGTCGGCTCCAAAAAGAACACTACTATGCCCGGAACGTTGCATTGGTAACGTTCCAGCAGGGCTGATCTTGTGCCATGTCATACGTGCTGTATCATGAAAAGAGAGGAATGATGAATATGGAGAAAAAAAGTAATTGACGATTATGATATATTTATGTGGAAAGAAGCAGGATGATTGAGATGTGAATTATCTCACTCAATGAGACGTATTTAAATAAAAAAAGTTGACACCAACTTTAAAATGGAATTTAAGATCTTTCATACTTGTGTCTAAGAGCCAAGCATCATTGAAAACGTTCATCTCGGTTCCTCCACCAAACATGATGATAGTTGGCCCTGCAGAAACATAACTCTGTCCAAAGCGAGGGGGAGGAACAACACCAATGTAGCTTCCCTTAAACCACCCAAACTCCTCTTCAAATCCGTCCTCAGCCATTCGAAAATGATGATAGAGAAATCTTGGGACAGATCGAGATCCGAACCGTGAACACCGGTGAAAAGTGTACCGGCATGCCACCAACTAGTACAAGACCACCTAAAAGGAATGCTCATCTTGATCCACCGACTCCAGAGCCATCTGATGATGAAAACATTTCAAACGAGGAAGACCAAGACGAAAACGAAGAAGAAAATGAAGACGAAAACGAAGATGAGCAATCATTCGTTCCAGAGTATGATGAAGATAGCAAGAACGATAGACCCAAGAGAAAGCCCAAACAACCCCAAAAGGCTCTGCCAAAACCAAACGAACAACAGAGAACAATCGATGAAGTATAGTGTCATTATTTTAGTATATTCTTAAAACAGAAACATCCTGAACTCAATCCACAACAACAACATGAATGGGTGTACGTAGAGGATCCTGTCACTGGACGATTCGTCAGAATGCGAAATAAACCCAACTTTCGAGGAGACAACAAGAAAAAAACGGTGGAGGAAGAAGAGAGTGAGACAGTACTCACTATAGAGAAAGAAGCTCGAAAGATGATTCAAGTTTGCTTGAAATAGTCATTCATGTCTCCAAATTAGGTTCTAGAAAAGCTATTTTCGTTCGGATCAACATTCCTCTCAACTCTGATGGCTGGCATGTGCATTTTCTTTCATAATATTTTGTTAGGATTCTCAATTTGCTATCTTGTGTCGTATCTTGTCCCCGACATCCGAAATACCTACGTGGACACACTTGTCGTGCCACCAACACTTTTCCCACTCTTCTTCACAACCATTTTTGAGGTTTTCTCGATCATTCTACTCCTTAGTCTGTTCGTCCGCCCGCTTCTCCTTCTAGTCGCCCAACGGCGAGGTCTCTGGCCATCAAAACAGGACCCGTTTTGGAAGTATGCCCCAATCAAAACGTACACCCTGGACAGCATGGAAAGTGGACCAGATGCAGAGGAGCAGAGACGGAGGCAACAGAGTGGAGGCGACACAGCAGGCCAGATCGCTCTGATAGAGAGCCACTCGACGATCATCAGACTCGAAGAGTCGTACTACTTCCGTCTCCTCAAAATTGCTAAGGTTCTCCACTGGATTCTGGTTACGTTGTACACCGTTCAGTACATTCTGAGTTTGGTGGTCGATACCATGTCGATTTCACTTGCTGAAACTACGGGTCCTGCCAGAAGTAAGCACCCAGCCATCTGGATTGCATTGATTCTGGTCGTGACCAGCCTCTCTATCCTCTCTCTTATCATAACAAAGATCGCTGATACTTACATTGAGAACAAAATTATCTCTGGTTCATGATAGACACTGTGCTTTTCTTTCTTATATCTTGATTATGTCCTCATTTTATCTTGGTTTGAATAATCTTTGTTTCCATTTCAACTTATAATTTGTATTTACGTTTCTAGGTTCTATCAAGAATTATTGTCTCATTTTCTCAAAAACCATGAAATAATAATTGATGTGGGATAGTCCGATCAGTCATGTCCACGCCTCAATGTCTTGCTCCAATGGAGAAGTTTATCAAGCAAGCTGATAACATCCAATCAATTCAGCCAACTTTTTCACATTTCCGTTTCCTCTTTTTTGATTTATTCTCCAAGTGAGAAAGCGTGTCCTCAGCTATATTGTTACCAATAACTTGCAAAATAAAAGTGATGTTATCCCTTTTCTTTCCACATTGATGAACCAAATTGAAAAAGTTTGGATCGCTTTTTCGCACTAACACCTTTCAGGAGCAGTCATCACTGAAACCAAACAAACAGCAAACTATTGCTGAAATGATCCAAGTTGCAAATGACATCATAGCAGAAGTTTCTAAAAACGACCACTCTGGAAATTTGACACAGTTTGGTCACTTTGTTTTGATTCCATTCAGAAAAGATGCCAACAAACTCCTCTCCGCGCAGGTCTACTATGAAACTGTCATGAATCTCGGATCCTCGAGTCCAGATGTATTTATTCTTTCTATATTAATGGTTTCATCTGGCGTAGATTGAGCAAAAATGCCAATATGCAACAGAAACTGCACTTCGAATCACCCAAGGTCAAAACATGCCACCACAAAATCCAAACATGATGCCCTATCCAAATCAACAACAATTTCCTCCTTCACAGCCTCAGCACTTACAACCACCACCGACACAAACTATTCCCACTCCACAATTCAATCAACCAAATCAGCCATCATATCCTCCGATGGACCCTTCCATTTCACAAAAAACAAACTCCCACACATCCGAAATTCCTATGGCTACACGTGGATTTCAGTCAACTGACTCTTCCCTGACTGGGGAAACACTCAAAAAAGAAATTCGGAAGAAACTTGATTTTGCACGTAGCTCAATGGAATATGATGATTTTGAGGGATCAAAACTGTATCTTGAAGAAGCTTTAGCACTTGCCAATCGACTCTAGCCTCTCCATCTTTAATTTATCTTGATTTCTGTTATTTTTCATGAACACCATTTCTTTCTCATCCCGTGAACATACAATAAAGAGTGAAGGAAAAAAAAGATTAAACTTAATCACTAGGAATTTCTATCATGTCATCATCTAGTGCTGTCTTTAGCACTGATTCACGGATTTGGGCCACCTTCCAGAGAAGGTTGATCTCCTGTTCCGTCTGCGAGAGAAGAAGCTGAAGGAGTCTAGGGACAGATGCCTCGTCGACACCTGTCATGAGGAGTGTTTGTTCAGCATTTGCAGTGATTTCATTGAGAGCGCCTATCCATCGTCGGATTGCATTCAGTGCAGACATCAATTTGGTGGAGTCCTCTTCTCCCTTTCGAAGGTCATCAATCAAACTGTCCACCTCGGCACGGTAAGGCTCCAATTCGTTCCGGAGAGTGTTGATCCGTCGATGCTTGTTCGCCTTCTTCTCTTCAACATCTCCAATAACCCAATCCAGCGACTCGAACAGTTTTTCTGTGTTTTCTTCGAAATGTGTCCCGATTTCTGTCCACTTCTTCACCAAAACAGACGACATCACCCGCCCTACAGATTTTGATGGTTCCTGTTTTGATTCTTTCTTCGGTGAAGCTTTGGATGGGCGAGATTTGTCCTGTTTGCCTTCCGCACTTTCTTTCGTTGGAGCCGGTTTGACTTGTGGGGCTGATGGGCTACGGGATAATTTGGGATCACCGGATTCTTGAGGAGAGTGTTGCTTCAACTTGTCTCGTTCCCTCTCCGCCACCTTTTCCAATTTCTTTCGTTCGCCCCCTCGTCGATCGCCTTCCTTTGCATATTTGAAAACGTCTGTTGCTTTGTCGTTGTTGCTGACTCCACCGAATACCATCATCAGAGGAACGAGCTGTTCTGCAAGCGGAATTTGCCGTGGAACGGACTTGGACTTTTTGGCTGCCATGGCTGCATACAGCGGTGAGGCTGACTTGTGGGTTGGGAGGGATGATCTCGCCAAAGTTGAGGAGCGGAAAGGTTGAAGCATGATATTCACAAAGAGAGCCATCCTTGAAGAAACGGCGTCTTCAGTCCCAATGAAGAGTGAGCCACAAATATTCTTCCGGAAGAGCTCCGCATCTCTAACAATATCTTGAACTTGCTCAAGGCTCAGTTTTGGAGGCCGAGAATTATGCGCTGAATCACCGAAGACAGAGTTGTATAGTTTCAATGGTTCCTTCTTCGACAGGAGTGGGGACAACTCGAAACAGAGATCCTCGAACTCCTCTCTGGTGATCATCCCATCCTTGTCACTGTCAACTCCCTCAAACACAGATTGAACGAAAGGCACGAAGAAGGAGTACTGTTGGTCATACAACCTGACAAGAACAGACAGAAATGTATCCAAATTGATGGTGGATGTTGTGGGAATAGCGGCAGTTGAAAAAATATTCACTCGACCTTTTGGTTTGACTGAATCGTTGCTTTGGATTGATTGATCAGATGTCTGAATATCAAACGGGCTTGGGAAGGCCTGAAGCCGAGCTGATTTGGGATTTCGTGTGGGAGAGAGAGGAGTCGGAGCTTCAGTTGGAGTGGGAGGAACGGGATTTGTGCCGTCTGAGGATCCAACCTGGAGTTGACTCGTTTTGGACGCAAAGCCAAGGATGGAACGATAAATGTCTCTCCACTGCTTTTCGCTGGTATACGAAAAGAACAGGGCAGCAATTGAGATTGCTAGTTTGGTTGGGAGCTTATTTTCTGCGCGTTGAGCTGTTGATGTTGTGACGGCATCGTTCGCGGATTTGACAGTTTGGGTGAGCATCCGAGCGAGAAGGTAGAATGACACGTGTCCAATGTCCATGTCACCATCGACAAAATGAGAGAAGAGAGCAACTTCTTCTTTTGTGGTTTTGTATTTGTCAACTGTGTTCAACATTTCCCAACCCACCATTTCCATCAGCCGTTTGATTCCGTAACGTTGAGTGATCCATTGGAAGACATGGGCAGGAAATGGTTGACGATACACACTCCGCCGATCACAGGCAGCATCATTGGCAATTTTCTCTTCGTATAACATGTTGATGAGGCGCTGTAGCCATGACAATGGTTTTCGCTTGTGACTCGATGCCTTTCCGCTCATGAGAGAACGTAGTGGACCGGAGTAATTGGAGACATCTGAAGGAACAGGCGCATTCTTCTGCTTTGGCTGCTTGGGAAGCTTCGGTTTCGATTTTGGTTCAAAAGGAGTGTAAGGGGCGAGGGCAGCCACAACAATTTTCCTTGTTTTTTCTTTCCCGTTTCGAGTTGTCTTTCCCTTTCCTTTTGAAGGAGTTTTAGATTTGGGTGACGGAGACTGTTTGCTCTTGTCCGAGATGACAGAGGAGGAAAGAGTGGACTGGGCTGAATCCGATTCTTCTTCGCTTTCATCATTCGACTCGCCTTCGCTCTCAATCTCGCCGAGGCTGATGTCCGACTGATCGTTATCTTGATTGCCATCCTTCGGACCCTTCTTCCCCTTTCCAATCACGTTTGCTGGATCTTTCGTTCTCTGAGGAAGATTGATTCCAAGTGAAACGTTCTGGATTGCAAGGAAGCCGCCGCGGCCGTTTTCTTCTTCGTCGTCATCCTGATCGGGGATGGTCTTCATCGTTGACGTTGAGGTGCCACTTCCTGTTTTGGATTTACCGTCAGGAACGTTGATTGTCAAGTTCAATTTCTTCATCGTTCCAGTTTTGAGGAAAGTATCTTGTGTGACGATCTCATCTTCATCTTCCCCTTCCTGTTCTTTGTCGGCAAGTCCGAGTGAGACAGTGTCAGTTTTGGGAGCTGGCCCAAGTTGGTGACTGAGAGTCCGTTGCATCAATCCGGTTCCACCAAATCGAGAGGTCGGGAGATTTCCTCCCAGTTTGAGTGTTCCGGTCATTTTCATCAGATCGTGCGGCCGGATTGAGTTGAGGAGATTGTTCTGACCTTTCCCAGTGAGTGTGCCCAAAAGAAGGTTATCCCGAAACTCCTTCTCAACCTTCTTCCTCTCATCGAGTCTGATGGCTTGTTCGTCAAGGGCAGGTGTTGTGCTTGGCTGATTCAGGTGTTTGAGAGCGTCTCTGAGATCGTTCATCCTTTGGATATTCATCATCGTGAATTGTTGGAGACGATATGCATCGTCATCCGTGATCGGCTTATCTCTCATTTTCGCGACGATGGCTGATTCGAGATCGTTCTCATCGTTTTCGTTGTTGAGCTCGTCGTCTAAACCATCAAATCCACTCAATCCGACAGCTTTTCTATTTGATTGATGAGGTTGATCGAAATTGTCTTCTTCGTTGTCATAAGGTTTGTGCTCGTCAAAATCATCGCCATGGTCTGGTCTTCGGTGTATCTGAGTCCCTTTCAAATTGAGGCGTTCTTCATCTCCATCTTGCGGCGACGTTTTCTTCACAGTGTCACTTGGGTCATCTCGACCGACAAGTCGTGGTTGGCGTCGTGACTGAGGAGTCTGACGATTTGCGATTGGAGATTGTTGAGATGGGTTGAACATCTGGAGTTTGTGAAGAACTGCGTCTTCGAGTTGATCGAGATCCGTTCGAGTGGACTCTGTCAGATAGATCAATCTTCCGAGGAGCGAATCTGTCTGAACACCAATCTGAGTTCCTGCCGACTTGGTGCTTCGTTGTGGCGACTGATGAGTCTTCGATTTGGGTGAGATTGGTCGAGTTTGGTCGAGATCTTGCGAAGGCTCCAATGTCTGGGAAGCAGACAGTTGTGTTTGACGAGACGCCGATTTTGGTCTTCGAGGAGACGCCGGTCGCTTTGCTTTGACTGTCGGAGAATACTGCTCATTTTTGGATGTCGCCGAGTCTGTTGGTAGCGCGCTGTCCTTCTCAAGTCTGCGTCTGGTACGTGATGTTGGACGTTGTGCCGTTGGACTTTTTGTTTCAGAATCACCATCTTCGTTTGTTGCGGTTGAAATTCCCCTTCCACGAGGCGATTTACCTTCCAAGTTCTTTTCTTTATCCAACAATTCCTTCAGTTTCTTCTCAAGCTCAGCTTCCCTATTCCGGAGGGCATCCTCCCTTTGGTCGAGATCTTCTCGCAGCTTTCTGTTGTTCCGTTCGAGTTCTTTGAGAGCTGTTTCTCTCTCAAGAAGATGTTTCTCTCGCATTTCGAGCATCTTTTCCCTTTGGCCCAGCTCTTCTTCCTTTTCCACAAGCAAACGTTCTCGTTCAATCAAGTTCCTCTCCCTCTCATTCAACTCTCGTTCTCTCTCCCTAGACCTCTCTTCTTTTTCACCAAGTTCTTTTCTGGCAGTATCGAGAGCTGCTTCTTCAGTCGCCAGTTCGGCTTTCTTTTTCTGGAAGTCCTTCAGTTGGATTGCTTCGCGTCGTTCCATCTCTGTTTTCATTTCATTGAGTTTGGCTTCATGCTGCTGCGAAAACAGGGCGAACTCGTCTTGATCATGTTTGAGTTTTGCGAGGAGGTCAGCAATTCTCCGTTCCTCCTGTTGGAGTTCGTTCCTTCGTTTGAGATCTTCGTCCGAGAGTGTCAACCGTTTCTGATTGAAGTCATTTTGGAGTTGATCCAATTCCAATTGTTTGTTCTCGAGGTCCTTCTGCTTGGAATCAATTGCTCGCTTCAGCGCTGTGACTTTGGAAAACTCCTCGTCCATTTTCTGATTCCAATCCGCCTGTCTGGCCTGATAATGTTTGTCTCTGGTGTCCAACTCAAACTCCCGTTGGTTAAGATTCTTTTCTTTCTCGTCCAATTCGCGTTGGCGTTGCGAAGTGAGAGAATCCATCTCTTTTTCCTTTCCTTTCAGTGCCTTCTTTTCCTCGTCTCTTCGTCTTTTTTCTTCGTCCAGAGAATTCCTGAGATGGTTCAGTTCTTTTGTTAGGCGTTCGTTTTCGTGTGTTGTCGTGGAGAGTGCTTCTTTGAGAGCATCGTAGTCCATCCAACCTTCTGTCTGACTGGAAACCACTTGATGAGACCAAAACCCGTTCACCCATTCTTTGAGGCCTTGTTTCCGATTGGCTGTGAGGTCGATTGTGGTTCCGGTCTCAACTTGGTGCGGTTTGTTCATTTCTCGTTGGCGTCGATCTTTTTCGAGAGCAGCTCGAACAGCGTCTTGGAGACGAGCATCAAACTCTTCTTCTCTCTGCATCATCAACACATCCATTCTCTCCTTTCCGTTACGAAGGTCCGCGACTTCTTGTTCAAGATCAGTGATTAATGAGATGTTTCGTCCAATTTCATCCTGGAGTTGTTTTTGAGCACGAGTCAGCTTGGCGTTTTTGTTGCTCATATCACTCAGAAGCTCCTCTAATTCCACAGACCGATCACTTTGCTCCATTGAGTGATCTTCAGCTTTCCTTCTCCCTTCCTCTGATTCCCTTAACGCGTCTTTGAGGTGTCGAATTTCGATCAGCAAAGTTGTCACGTCGTGATCTGATCCCTGATTGGAATTTTGTCGAGAAGGAGTGGGTTGTGAATAGTCTTGTGTTGATGAATCTCGTTGATTGTTACGTAAAGTGTGGTATGCATCACTAAGACGATTAATCTCGTCATCTTTTTCCTTGATTCTAAATTCAAGTTGTTGTTCGTTTAATCTCATTTGTTCGTCCATATTTTGGAGTGCATAGAACATTGGCATGACTTTCATACCTTCTCCTCGCAGTAGCATCAATATTTTGGCAAGAAGGCGACCCCTCACATTTGAAGCGATGGTGACCTGTCGAACGAGTTCATCACCAGCTTCCTGAAGAACATTCAACCGTTCAACGATTTTAGTTGGTGCAGAAAACTTGAGCATTGCTTTATCGAGTTCCAGGTCCATGTTAATTAATTCATCACGTGTCACATGTGCATGATCAGCAAATGCTCCCCTCGACCAAAGGGCATCTCTGTGTTTTGCTTCAAAGTCATTTTTTGGTTTTTTCGCATTTGGACTGATCCCTGCGTTGAGGAAAGCTTTCGGGAGAAACTGGTCGAGGTTTGATCTTCTTGGTGACGCGGGAGGTGGCTCTGCAGGGAAGTCAGATGATACTCCTCGACGCGGAGAGGAAGGAATTTGGTCAAGTCCAAGATTTTGTTTCTCAGCTTTAGTGAAAGGTGTCTCAGAAAGAAGTGCTGGTCCTTGAACATTACTAAGAGGATTATGCTGGCGAAGTTCTTTGTATGGTGTATGCTTAATTACCTGTTCAGTTCGATTGACGGCTTTTTTAACTTCCTTTCTCTGTTCTCTGATGCGTTCTCGTTCCATTTCAATCTGTCTCTTTCGTTCTTCATTCGTGACAGGTGGCCCAGCACTTCTCTGGCTCTAGTGAATAAAAATAGATCAAAGATTGTGACAAACCCTTGTTGATCGTGAAGCACTGTTAGAACGTCCTGCATTTGGTATTGATGATACAGCAGAGTTTTGTGTCTCAGTGGAGGTTGTCGTCACGTCAAGATTTCTTCCCGGGGAATTAGGTCTCCGTTCCACTGATCGCGGACGATTCATCTCGACGATGAAGGACTCTTTCAGCTAATTACAGTTTCCTGGGCCGATCTGCTTTTTTAATTTGTCTCGATCTGAGATTGTGTCATCATTTTCGGGATCATGAAAGTTATTTCGGAGACGGACCTCCCTCGCTCATCAGTCTTCTTTCTTTTTCTCGCATCATTGCTTTTGAACTCTCATTTCTCTCTCTCCTCTCGAAACCATCATTACAGTACGGAATCGCCCCTAATGAACCACTCATACTCTCATCGGGTACAATTCATGTTGGCCCACCCGACAACATTGGGACACTCTTCCTATTCCAAAAACATCTTGTCTTCGCAGTCTCGACAACAGCTGGTGATGGATTTTCTATAAGTCGATCCTCTATCACAATGGTACAGGCTTATAACATCACTGAAGCTCGAAATGGCCTTCTTGTTCACGCAAAGAATAAGGTTTAACGTCATCTCCTTTTTCACCATTTTTCAGGAATTTATATTCCAACCCTTCAAGAATTTATCGGAATTTCTTCAAAATTTAATGAATGTGCCAACCAAACCATCAAAATCGTCACCTGTTTTCTCTCCGAATCAGCTCCCTCATCTTCCACCATCGTCAAGGACATCTTCATTGGAGGTCGCAGAACTTGTTTATTCTGCACAATCTCCTCTTGGTACATCATCTCTAAGCCTCCAAGATCCGCCATCCACACAACCACAATTCCCGTACATTGTTCGCCCGTATTCTACCCCGCGAACAGAAGGCGATCCTGAAGAACAGACACCCATGTCGACAAATTCTGCTCAAAACAAAAAATCTCGTTCGTCACCTGGAAAGACAACTCCACAGCCATTTGATGATGTCCAATCTCACGTCCGAACGCATTCATCGACCAACAAGCCACTCGCGGCATCAATGAGCATGCCCATCCTCTCTCCACATCAGCCTTCGTCGAGGGACGGGCGACAATCCTCGCCACACCTTCGAGAACGAACAAATACAACATCACCAACTCTTCACCCCCTCACGCCGACTCTCCTCAAACAAGAACAAAAGAAACGACGCTCTTTAGTCGACGAATCAACTCCGAAACCAACTCCGCAAGCACCTTCTGTTCATACACCCGCTCTTCCTGTCACCCACCAGCCGAACTCTTCCACTCCATTGTCTAGTTCCATCTCACCGCCTTCCATGCCAAAAACAACTCCACTCGTCCCTCTCCCAGTGTCGACTGGAAGCGGACCTCAAACAACTGAAACATCGAACGATTCTCCAACCCACTCACAACCAAACGAGATCTGTCCTTCCTTCCATCTCCCTTCCAAAGCATCAGTCCTTCACGTCCCCTTCCGAGCATATCTTCACACGCGAACACATTATCCTCCTCCACCGCCTGACGAGGCTCTCATCCAACCGCTCAAGACACCGTTCTTCGACCATAAGATTTCTCACCTGACGCTCCTTCAGTTCATCCTCCATTCTCTGCATCTCACGTCTGTCCTCCACTTCGTCCATACACGAAGCTCTGCATTTGGCTTCGAACCGTCGACCGTCTGTCGCGAAATCCCATCATACTTTCTGACTAGCCACGAACGGAAACATCTGACGAGAACAGATGCAGACCACCCTGCTGCCAAAGAAAAGAAAAAAGTCGTTTCGGGAACTCCACTGCCGAGGCCACCGACTCCAAAACCTCCCAAGACCAAGGCTGAATTTGTCAGCCTCGTCAACGAACTCGTGGACACACCTCTGCCTCTCACAAGCACGCCTCACGAATCCGATTGGGTCCCAATTACAGCCGCTGCACCATCAGCTCCGTTGGCGTCTTTTAAGCGAATTGTGAACTATCACGCTCCAACGAACGCGAGCATCGGACCTCCCTCAACACGCACGCGCGAAACACAAGAATTACATCACTTCTCTCCGACAATGTCGGTCTGGACAACACGACTTGACTGTCTCGATGTTCCCTACTCAACGAGCTTCTATTATTTCATCCGGCTCGTCTTGACAGAAGAGGAGCTGGACACAAATCAGCTGGACGTGTCTGACCCGAAAGGCGATCCGAATCTGGACGAGGACAGCGACACAGAGAAAGAAGAACAGACTGTCGATAACAGTTTCCCGTTCTTCGTTCCAGAAGTGAAGCGGTGTCTGCGAATTCAAGCGTCGTTCGATGTTGTGATTGTGAAGCCATTTGTTGTTCAGTCCATCTTTTCGAAACTCTCCACTCAACAGTCAGTCATCACGGACACTCGTCTTGTGAATGTCTTTGCTCGAATCGGAACACGGCGTGCCATCAGTCTGCGGTTGGACTGGAAAAAAATCGCCAGTGACCTTTCCACACGCGAGGACGTTGATCGGGTGTTTGATTTGGGCCAACAATCTGTGTTCTCCAACGTAAGCGCAACGGCCACAAGTGGACAGGAGGTTCATGAGGGAGAATCTCACGAGAAGAGTCAACAGAGACCAGAAGCATCTTCAAACCAACAGCTTCCCGCCTATCCGACACAGAAACATGACACGAAGGACAAACGCGATATCGCGCTAAAAGATCGTGTCAAAGGATTTGTAGGGCAAGGAGTCACTCGAACCCAGCAGACGCTTCAATCCATCTCGTTTGAGGACGGGTTCTGGAAAGTCGGGGAAATCCTTATCCTTCTGCTTGTGTTGCTTGTACTCATCAAAATGATCAGCGCACTCACGTTTATCACCACCTCCACCCAGCAACAGATCCAGATCCAACAGGAACTCGTCATGATCTTACACCAGTTGGGACACCAAAATCACCCTCTCCCCCAAGCAGAACATCAACCTCCTGATATCCCTTTGCCTCAGAATCATGATATTTCACCCGGGACACTGGAAAACAGCGATACCAGGCCACCACCAAATCGGCGTCGAAATTGGTTTTGGTGATAATGTAAAAGCAAGCACTTTTTCGCTTTATTTTTGTTACATATTTTATTTTACAGTATATTTTATTTCGTTTTATTTCGGAGTCACTTTTTCTTCCGTCCCTATTTGTTAAAGTGAGGGCTGATCCCCATGATTGTCCTTCTCATCACAAGTCTTCTGGACGCCTATCTGATTCCTGTCAAGGAAGGGTCCCAATTCTGTTTTTCTGACGATTACGCTTCTGGTGTAACCGTCAACCTGGAGTACAAGTTCGAAGTCCATCAAAACGAAACTGTGCGTTCACCAATCAATCCTACCGTGACTGTTCGTGATGCATTCAACAAGGAACTTGCTCGTGAAACAAAAGGATCATCGGGAACCGTACAGTTCACGACAGTGTCAGCTGGAGAACACAAATTGTGCATCGACACATTCAGTTCAACATCTCGTCGCCAACTGTACTTAACACTTAATGTCCGTTCTGGTCTGGAAAAGACTCAAGAAAAAATCTCACCAGAAGACTCACCTGAAAAATATCTCCGTCGTCTTGAAGGAAAATTGCGTATGATCCAAAACGAACAACAATACTATCTGGACCGTCATCAGGCCCTTGTCAAGACAGAGGAGAAGAACTCGCGTCGCATTGTTTTCTATCACGTGATCCAAATTGGAGTTGTGGTATTGTTCGGCTATCTCCAACTTCAATTCTACCTCCGCTTCCTCAAGAAGAGAAAGATTATTTGAACTCATTTCACCGCTTGCTTTCGTCTCATCATTTCAACTTTTGTAATCTTTCCCTTCATTTGAAGCACGATGTGTCATGACACTCCATCGACAGCAATTACATTCCCTCTGCGTATTGCAGGATTAATTATCTTCCATGATACTTCTTGAACATGAAGAATGGAGAACTGTTTGATATTGACAAGGAACACACACTCAGATGACTGGCCCATTTGCACTGTGGCTGAATGCAACAAGACAATAGTAGGAGAGTAATTCTGGCATGAAATACATTTATTTTCTTCAATTCGAGAATACTGAATGTTCTCACTGTTCGCGAGCATGGAAAATCCCTATACGAACAGGATCTGTCGTCATCTTTATTCAACATATCTCTCCACTTACTGCGGCATATCACACCCAAGAAGCCAGATATTTCTTTGAAAATCTTCCTCAAAACCAAATTGTTGACATTCTTTTCTCCACAAAAAATTGTTTGCAGTTGCATCATCCTCACCTCTGCATTTAGCATTTCCCTCTACTACGTCTTTTGGAAATCGTTATTTGACACGTCTGTTTGGTACCCTGACCTATATTTCGCAACTTCATCATACATCAATGCATTTCTTGGCAAATGACGAACAGTACAATGGTATGGTTTTTTCATCATCGTCCCAAAACTCTTGTCGCATCTTCATTCTACGTTTAGATCAAAATATGTGGACATGGGCTTCATTAGTTGATGGATTTGTCTGGAACTATTTGAACACAGACCCAGTATGTTGTTTCTCAAAAGGATTCTTTTCAGGATGATTGTCCGATTAGCTATTATAAAAACAGAACAGATTCCATTGTTTCGTCACTTCTGTTCAATTTTTGCATGATTACGGGATTATCTTCCCCTTCACCTCTTGATACCACGGAGATGGAGATCATCTCCACTTTTTCTGACTTTCTCGCTGACTCATACAACAGAGAGCTCTTTACTGTCATTGCAAGGGGAATATCATCCACTAATATATTCGTGGATGAGTTGTGGAGAGGCACAGTCAATGGAAACGGAATGATTGATATCTCGACACTCTCAGAGATCTGGTCCATGCTGCCTCATTCACTCAGCACTCTCATCAACTGTCTGCATTTTTCGCGAAATTTCTCATGTCCCTCTCTCTCCAGTTGACTTAAATCAGGACGATACAATTATACTCCAAGAAGAACTGAATCCGCTCTTTCTCTCTCATCTAGCCATGAATCATCTCTTCTGCCTTGTCCCTCTTCGGTTTGCTCCATATTTACTTTCATTGTTCACAGTAAAAATGACATTGATCCTTTCGGTACTGATCTCTTCAGGTGCCTGGAACTCGAATCATGTTCGATTCGGTCGTTCACAGCACGTTTCGGGAAAGAAGAATGTCCTCTGGATCAACCAAAGATTCGTGATGGATTATTTCTCGTTCATGTTCCACCTGCTCCATTCCCGCTCCTTGTCCAGCCCATCATCCCACCAACCCTCCTCACCAATCCGTTGTATTCCATCCCACCGGGTCAGCCACTCGCCACTCCTCACAATCCCACTCCGTCTCCTTCGCAAGGAAGTCAGTCTCCATCTTTGAACGTTCCACCCACTTTTGGTGAGTCTCCAGTCTTTGCTCTGACTTCGCATCCGAAGGTGGTCGGGGAAGTCCCCCAAGGACCCATGGCAGAAGAACCCCCTCCAACCGAAATGGAACTGAAGATTCATCTCCCAACGGCTACTCCTCCTCATCATTCATTTCCCATGTTCGCTTCACCATCTCCTCTGATTGCATCCTCGCCGTATCTGTTTTCGCCATCTCTCCACTCGGAGTATGATGAAAGTGATGGCTCACTCGCATCGTTTCCACAGACGTTTTCGCCTTCTCTAAACACCCCGATATCTCCATCAACTCTACCTTCTCTCTTTCATTCGCCAACCTCATCTCGTTCCTTTCCGTGCCTTGGTGCGTTTCGTGCATTATGTCATCGAACTCCCAATCTTCAATCAGTCACCATCCCGAATCAAGGGGTTTGCTCAATCCCACATTCATTCACTCTCTTTTCCCACGTTCCCCTGACATTTGGAGTGAAGCAAAGGATGTGGAAATTGACACGAGATGAGAGAATGAAAAGTGGTGAAGCAACACGAGACAGTAACAAAGCGATCAGTCGGAACAACGAAGAGTTACAGGGTGAGTGGATTGTTGGGAGGACCACGAAAGAAACTGGAATTCCGTCTTTCCACAGCGAACTTGTCGGATTGTTGGGAGTTGAGATAAAGGAATGGATGAGAGAAGATGACTTGTCACCAGAGAATGCTTCACAAACAGTCGAAGACCAGCAAATTGATCTCTTTGACATCCCTTCTCTGGACAACAAAGAAGATGATCCTACCACATATCAAGTGCCACGTGACCCAGCCATCAAGAAGCAGAAACGGTCTGAACCAACTCTCCGCTCAAGTCTTCTTTCCAACCCCTCCGCGATCTCTGTGTCAGATGTTCAAAACTCGACAACGGATGACGGTTCCGATTCTCATATCGCAACATTCCTAAACAGCTTCGACAATGACAACAACAATCCTGCGAACAGTCTCAGCCAATCGCGTGTGAAGATCATCGACGACAGTGTCTTTGACATCGACGAGGATTTTGCGGAAAATAAATCTGTGAGCACAATCCTGACTGTGTTAAGGATTTTGCACGAGGAGATTGATGAAAGATTGGCGTCAATCCCTCCACAAGATCCAGGTGAAGCTCTGACACATCCTCTCGATTCACCCAGTTCAGGGGAGGTTCTCTCTGGAAGTGGAAACCTCGTGATGACTCGACCCCAGAGGCCTCCAGCTATCCTCCGAGATGAATGGGACGATGAAGATGAATGGATGGAAGAAGAGCAAGATGACTGTGACCAACTCACATACGAAAATAGCCTTTACCAAATCATTGACGATATCCTCCACCAAGCCGAGGCCAAATCTGCTGCCCAAATCACTTTGTTCAGTCGAAAAGCTCAACAAATTGGGATTGGGCAAGTACTGTCGACCCCAACGAACTCACCGTCGCTTGGAGTTGTTGATTTGGATGATGAGAGTGATGAGGCTCCTTTCTCATTACTTCAAATGTCAGTCCCATCAATCACAAAAGCGATCGAATCGTCATCTCCATTCTCGCTTCGTCCATTTCTGAGCACTCTACAGCGACTCACACTTCCATCTCTCCAGAAAAGTGAAGGGCCCAAGCTTGAAAAGTCTCTCATCCCGACAGCGTCTGTTGATGAATCGAATCCACCCGTGTCGGAGGACAGTTCAAACAACACAACATTCATCACCATCAACGTGGATGGGTTTCGATATTACGATTATGCCGTCTCCGACTTCCGTTTTGATCGGATATCGACTTCCAATCAGGTCAAAAGATCCGACTTTCCTCGACTCAACCATCAAGAAGAATGGGAGGGAAGAGAGCTCGCCCTCATCCCGAAACGCTCAAAGCTATCTTTCAAAAGTGAGAATCATAGGTCTCAGTGGTCATTATTTGAAGAATCTGGGAAAGATCACTCTGCAATTTCTCCCGACCAAATTCAATCGAAAGATAGTGGATCTGCACAAACCAAAAAAATTGTTGCGGACAATACCGAGCTGCGTCCGCAAGCAGTTCGTCCCACCCCAAAACACTCCATGCTTCGATTCCTTCCCGTTGTGACAAAAACGGCCAATAATACACCGAAAGGACCAACTCGGTTTTTGTCTGACGCACGCCTTTCACTGTCTCCGATTCATCAGGACAGGGTTTCTTTCCCATCGTCTCCTCGTCTTTCGCCATTTTTGAGACAGCTTACCCCGCCGACTCAGTCAATGTTCTCAGTCGCCAATCTTCATCAGTTCTCGACGAACGCTCAGATCTCGTTCGTTCAGACCTCAACACCTGGAATTCTGAGTGCCAGAGTGCTCAGAGAAGCCAATAAATTGCTGAGTTCGACAGAACGTATCAATGAAAAAACACGATCGCGATGGAATCGAGACAACGTGCGTTCTTCTCAAGTGGCAATGGACGAGTTAATCGTCTCCACGCGAACTCTGCTTGATGAATGGAATTGGATCTTTCAGAAGCTCAATGCCATGAAGAACGGTGTCATCATCGTTGATGATGAGAAGGAACCCATCGAGAAACCTCAGGAACCTCGCCCGGCGTTCTTTTCTCCAACACAACCTCACACTCATCACGTTGTTCAACCGCGGATATTTGTTCCTCCTAATCTCTCGACCCAACCCGTCTTAAATGCAGTTGCAACACCAGTCCTAGCAACATCCAGATCGTCACCGACAAACCATCCCAACTCATCTGCATACTCCCAGCATCAGCAACTCACTCAAACAGTTGTTCAATCATTGTCACATCCATCGTCAAACGTGCTGTCGTCGTTCACATATCTCCCACAAACACGCACTTCAACGCCGAATCCTCTCTTTTCGTCCATCCCGCATCGAATATCCCCTCAGAGAACGTTTAGTGGACGATTTCAACCGCGGGCACGCCAAATCGATCAGACATTAACTTCATCGGCCTCCACGCAGAGTCTGCTTGGGATGAGGATGGGAGATTCTCGCCATCAGCTGAGTGGGAAAAAGCGGACAACTACTGCAGGAGGCGAAAGAAGCGAGCAGGATGACCAAGAAGCTCGAAAATCAGTCCAGGACATCCTCTCTGATAGACGGAAGGAACTGCAACGAGAGGGAAGGCTGCAGCAATCGGGAAATACTGCTCGAGTTGAGAAAGAAGACCAAGTTGATGATGCTGAGAAGACCAAGGAGAATCTTGCGATGGTCGACGTCATAACGTCAATGCTCGACGAATGGCAAATCATTCAGAAATCAGAGAAGAAAGAGTCTCTCCGCAAAAAGGAACGAGATGAGCCATCACAGTCATGCGATGTCTTCGCGAGAAGATCTGAAATACTGCAAGAAGTCAGAGACACTCTGTATCAGATCGAGGCTGACGAATCGAACAGACCCCCCAGAGACAGGACAAGCGCACTTCGAAATTCTGAATGGGAATGGACAACTATTCTCAAACCTGTTCAGCTCGGTTCTCTCCCCTGGCTAGTCAATAAACCAGTTGAAGTTAAGAAAGGTATCCCATTCTCATTCTTCTCACTTTCAAGACTCTGGTAAAGTTGAGACTGACGTGGAAGAAAGCGAGAAGGAGGATCAAAAGGCTATCCTTGATCGAAATCGACGGGTTTTCTTTCTTTATCCATAATATGATTCTCTGTAGACTCTCTCCCAGATCTGCTTGAAACAACTGGAAACAGTGATGTCCAAACAACATCAGCACTTCAAGGAATGTTATGCAAAATTGTTTAAAATCACACGGCAGCTGATCATCGTATGATTTAGCCCTTTCGTGTGATGTTTTTCCGTTTCTATTAGAATATGGATACAGTTTTAATCGATCCTGAGGCCACAACAACCATAGTCAGCAAACAACTCGGGACAGTTTTGGAACTCTACAATGATAATTCAGGAATTAACTGAATGATTTTCAAAGTGACTTTTGTTTTTTTAATACCAACAACATTGAGAATGAGTTGTATGAAAAGACTTCTGAGAAGGGCTACAGTCGAAAAGGTAAAACTGCAAGGACGTAATATGAGAGAAATGATATTGACCTATGTTTTATTCTCTTCACAGTAGAGTTCTGTGGGGATAGTTTTGACGCCAATAACCAAACCAGCCTTGTTGGTCAGTTTGGAGGTGAAATGTCCAATTGGGGGATGGATCCGATCTCTGTCAAGAACACTCATTGGAATTGTTCAATTTGGTTTTCAGCAACAATTTCGACAGAAAAACAGAGATAAACCAAATCATTGTGGAAATGGAGATGTATACAGAGAAAAGAGGGTAATTTGAAAAGTGAGATGTCACGACGACTTCGTCGTTTCGAATCAATTGAAAATATGAGATTAAACAAATGTAAATTGGTCTCTTCATCACTTATTTCGTCATGTGTTGTCTTCATTCCAGTGGAAGAGTGAAAGACAGTCGCTTGGGTTTTTGAATTGAAGTTCCGAACCCATGCCTGAGGGTTGAGCTTATACAGTCTGAGAAATCTCAGAAAACATCTGATTAAAACAGACATTAGAGCTGGAAGGTCAAACGGCCGAAGGGTCGAAATATCTGATCCTGTCCTTTCCTCTCAGAGATTCCTTCCGTTTCGCACTGCGCGACACTCCAAATCTTGGTATTCAGCAGTGCGTCGGTGTTCGACAGAATGCTTCCAGAAATTTATCGAAGAATGCACAATTTCGGCTGAGATGGGAAGAGTGTTGGAAACCATGGAACAATAACGCCGCGATATCATCGTATAGTCTGAAATAATGAAGGAAAATGGACGATACCCGATGAAATCATGGATTGTTTTCGTTCTTAACGTGGAATTGTATCTTGTTGCGATCTGTCAACATGAGTCGGTTTGTGTTCAGTTTAATTCCAACTCTCGTCGTTCGGAAGAACATTTCTGACAAATGATGAATATTGGGATAATCGTTCTAACAAAGCTGAACTGAAATCATATGCACACCGTTGAAGCGCTGAAAGGGAACTTCAGTCGAACATGACGGGAGCACTTGTTTGATGGTGGAAACAACGCTATATCTCATTAGAGTGTGCAAATTCTGCATGTTGCGAGAGATGAAGGCGTCTGGACGCGATGAGAGGATGAGAAGAGGAAGATCAAACCATGAAGTTTCTTTTTCTCGACGCATCGTTGACGTCGTTTCTCAGCGTCTATTGTTTGAAAAGTTTAGATACATAAAAACCGTGAAATGGAGGAAATAGGAAAAACGGACGCTTCCGTCAGCCTTGCAGTTTTACCTTTTCGACTGTAGATCAATCCATCTTTAAATTCATTCATTCGTCGAAACACACAAATCATGGACACACGAGCTCGATACGGAGATCCAGAATTTTGGTGTGAAGTTGTGACATTTTTCTCATTCGTTTCTCACAATATCAGGGAAGCTTACTACACTGATAAAACCATCCCTTTCGATTGGTACATCACTTTTGACAGGTTCCAGGAATTATTTTTTGAACATTTTCCGTCCGGTGATGAGAATATTCTGGAATGTGGGTGTGGAACATCAGGTATGCTATCGTTTCTGACCTCAATGCAATGCTTATCTATCATCAGATCTAGCAATCAAACTCCGGGGATATGATTACCCAAATGTTAAATGTATTGATGTCAGCCAAAATGCTATCACAATAGCACAACAACAATGCATTGTCAACAGTCTTCATGTCGACAGTATTTTTCTTCTGTTTCTCGAATTCTCTGATGATTTTAGTTGAATGTTTTGATGCTCTCAATCTATCTCAAGAAGAGGGCGCTCAGTATGATGTTGTAATCGATAAAGGTCTCTTGGACTGCTTCTTCTGTGCTGACGACTCGTATCATAAAATACATCGTTATCTCACCGGTGTCTCTCAGTATGAATCTCATTTTTTTATGTCTGTAGTGTGTTGAAACCTGGAGGAAAGTTTGTACTGATTACGTCCGGAGGCAAGCAAGACAGAAAGTGTTTTGTGTTAAAACCAGAATAGTGTGTTTTGACCATGACTATCATTTATTTAGTAAATGGGAACTTGATGCTGAGGAAACAATTGCATTACCTATTGTTCGTGAACGGGCACCGCTCTACCAACCTGGAATGAAATGTTGCCATCTTTTCATCATTCAGAAAAGTTCCTGAAACGTCACTCTAATCCGATTGTTTATTCGTTTTAACATAATCAACATAGCTTTTAGTGTTAGTCATTTCGCGTCATTATTTTGGATGTCTTTCATTCGTTCATTCAGTGAAATGGATTTCCGTGGTTCACGGTGGTAGGGTTATCCCTCGACTAACAGTCTGCATTTTGTAGTAGAGAGGATGAACTTTTCCCTTTTTGAGAGCAATTTCTATGGTTGGAGAGGTTGCACCTTTCGCCATGCCTCCCTTTTTTTGTTCATGGATTGGTTCATCTGCTGAGAAATGTGTTTGACGTTTTGTTTTCTTTACAGGTTGGACTGTGTTTGACTGTGCAGGTGATTCCTGCGTCATTTTTGCGAATATTAGTGACGGTAAGACCGAAATAGTCGGTTGCGCTTGTTTCGAAGTTGGACTCAGCATGAACTCGACAAGCAGTCTCACGTGATGAGAATAATGGTGCTGGGTGAATGAGCAATCAATGAAAACAAACCTTCAGAGCATCAATTTCCCACACAATCGCTCCCTCAGCGGCGCAGAAGTCGCAGTTGTCCGTGTCTGGCCTAAACTGGACGATCTTCACCTCTCCGTTGAAGAGAGTGTATGCTGACGGACACACAATCAAGATTCGGCGAGCTGTCTGGACAAGTGCAACTGCATCTTGCTCGTCAGAAAAGACTGCAGCGGAGAGAAGTCTTTGGATGAAGGCCTTCGCCCGGTTCTGCTGAAATCCCGTCGATATCTTTGTGAGAGTGTCGAGGAGTGAGAAGAAAGCAGTTTGGAGTGACGAGAGGGCCACCATCTCAGAAAGGGTGTGGCTTGTGTGTCCAGAAGAAGTAAGTGCAGCAGCGATCGAAGAAGACGGAGAAAGGTGCTGGTGGAGAGACACGTGGAGGATGATGGTGTATATGGCGCGTGTGAGAGCGGTGTTGTCAACGTTAAGAGTGTCCGCATGGAGAGAGATTATATGAAAGGCAGAGTTGAGGAGTGAACACAGCGTCTCCAGGTCAATCCGAGATGTGTCTTGAAAGATGGAGGAAGGGTTTATTGGGATGAAGGTGTGGGGAGGAGCGAGGGATGGATGAGTGGCGACTGATGCAGGGAGGACAGAACGAGCTGCTGCCGAGGGAATTGTGGGAGTGGGTGGAGGAAGGACAATATCCCGAACATGGATTAGGAGATCAGAGACAAGTGCAGTGTTGAGGTGAGGAGTGAGTCTAGAAAGTGGAAGAGAAGAGGAATGAATTTTGGAGAGAGGAGGAGAACAAACTTGGCAAGAAGTGTAAGAGATGGGATGAAGAGCCGTTGGACATTCGCATCAAGTGCGATTGATGCAATCCGAATTAAAGCGGACAGCGTTTTTGTGGAGACTCGCTTCCGTTCAGTGGCACTCTGAGCAACTCGACTCTCCTCCATCTCTCTCAGAACGTCTCGCTCGACTTTTTCTTTCATTTGTTCCACAGACGCTTTACTCTTTTTGTCTTTTGCTTTGACGTTAACGTGCACTTGTTGCTTCAGCTTGTCGTCGTCGAGCTCATGTTTGGGGGGCTCCTTCACGGAGACGGAGAGGAGGACGGTGAAGAACTGGACAGAGATGGAACGAAACACAAGTGGATACTTCCTGCGGAATCCTTTTCTTTTCAATTTCCCTTTCAGCAAAGTTTTTCATGAATTCGAGAACTGCAAGAGTGGAATATTGTTCTGTGTCGTTCTGAAAGAGTTTTTCAACATGCTTCGTGACAATGTCACACTGGAACAGTGAAACGAAAAATAAAGAGGGAAAGAAGATACATATGTTGGCTCACAGAAGAGTGGAATCACGACCTTAATCAAGTTGATGAAGAAATTAAAGTGAGGGTGTGTCGAGAAGAGAGTGGAGAGTGCATGACATGCTGGAAGCTTCAAATTGTCGTCTATGATCCGGAAATGTATAGAAACGTGCAAGATAGTTGCATACGACGAAGACTGCTTTCCAAAAACTTCAAAAAACGTTGGTAAGCCGTCAAGAATTTTTTCTCATATTTTCGAAGCTGCTTTACACCCTCTGATAACTAAAATTGGGAAGGATGGAACGAAAGTCAAATATTTTCAGAAAAGTTGAGAAATGAGAAGTGAATAAAACATGGATGTACCTGAACTTTCCCGTCTTGTTCTTCTTCATCTCTCATTCGATATCCGGGAATAAGATTGATAAAAACCGATAATTCTGTTCCCAATGCAAGTTTAACGATGTTGGGATTCTGATGGGAGCAGAATTCATGGATAAAATCCATTGAATCAATCTGGAGAAGGTTTGAGATTTCAAGTGTGAATTATGTCATACTTCAAACTCTGGTTGGGCTTCAATTGCCACGGCTAGTTCATGAAGTCGTTCTTTTGCTTGGAGGATTGTAATCGAAGCCAATGGTCGAGCCTGTGCCATGAAGAGAGTAAAACAAAATCGTCTGTGGGCACAAAGAAAAGCAATCTCCTGGTTGAATTCATAACATCTTTCAAGAGGGCATGTCCGAACTGGAGACACAGTCAGCTGCGACATTTCCTTTTTTTCCACCGCCTCAAGGTTCTCTGTCTCAGTCACAGGTATCCACAGTTCTTCTCTCTCATCGTCCTGTGTAGATTGATGATTCATCTGTGACTTACTCATTTCGTGTTCCAGCTCCATCGGTAGGAACATTTCCA
This sequence comes from Blattamonas nauphoetae, assembly GCA_033064195.1. Taxonomy (NCBI): domain Eukaryota; phylum Preaxostyla; order Oxymonadida; genus Blattamonas; species Blattamonas nauphoetae. Next base: position 571,527 of record JARBJD010000002.1, read on the forward strand.
ACACATTCGATCTTCTCACCAAGTCCCATTTCGACGTTCACTGAAATGGATACTGAACTCGCATCATCAACCATACCAGGATCTCTAGAGACTCCAATTGATCCCGAAAAACCAGAATCGCCCATTTTCACTTATGCTCCAATTATTCCGACGGAGGAATCACTGAATCGAGGGAGACTCAGAATTGATGATACTGAACCATCGGAATTACCGTCAGAAGCACGAGATCTCAAAACGGAAATCAAACCATCTGATTTGCTTCAATCTCTCTTCCCTCTCCAAATTGAATCAAATGACCTTGGAGCACCACACAATGGCCCACATCAACCATCACCACAAGACAAGTCACTCTTCCAATTCTCGTTGAATGTCAATTCAACCAATGGCGATGATCTTCAGTTTGATGAAAATTCCCATTGGGGAGACTTCACTGGTCTCAGTGAAACCAGTAGTCAGTTTGACCTCGACCGGATTTCTCGATTTAGTGGATTTCCAACCGCACAGTCAATGCACTCAGATGCTCCTGGGGCTCGTATATCGTTTTCATCGCTTTTTGAGACAACTCCCTCGCATCCTGAACGAGTAAAAGTCTTTCAACCATCGACGGACCGAATCATTCGAAGTCTCAACATAGACCCACATCTCACCAATAATGACAATCTCTCCACAGCCATGTCGTTCTCTTCACAGCCATATCCTTCGACGATATCCATGGCTTCAGGATTTAATGAGAGTGAAAATGTGTCCCTCGACAGTCGGTCAACACACCACCAAAGGAAAGCTCAAACAGACAACAGGGTGTCAACTCCAGATTCGGAGACATCTATCAGTTTCGGAACATCATTCTCTCCGCTTCAAACAGGGATATCATTCTTCACTCCCAATGATCATTCTAACGCAGTCCACACACGAACTGGAAGTGTCCGTTTGCCATCAGCAACTATGCCGTCTCCAACCTCATTTGTTCCCTCAACTCACCACTCAAGGGTCTCCTCGATGACACCAACAAATGCTCCAGTGATTCTCCAGATTCCACACACCTTAACTTCCCCAGCATCGCCTGGAATCCATGTTTCACCAAAACAGAAGGATAGTCTCCCTTTGTTGATCGAGCAGTCACCATCTTCGATTCTGTACTCACCTCAGCTCCATCTCGCTAATGTCACCACACCCCCGCCGCCAGTGAAGAACTCATACAATCCCCTCCAAGTCCTCACGAACATCTCACCCCAATCTCCGAACAATCAGCTTTCCGAAGTCTCCCCCTCCCTCACTCGAATCAAGCTCTCAACTGCCACTCATCATAATTTCCCTCTCAATGTCCCTCATCAGCCACAGCAAACTCCTCCCTACACCGAATCAACACCCTTCACCGTCGAGCCATACAAGAAATCCACCCCGCTCTTCTCAGCTCCACCGCCTCCTCCCTCCCTTGTCTCCTCTCGGAAGGACAAAAGCACACCGCCTGACACTCCTAACCCGAACAAGCAGACCGAAAAGAAGAGCGAAGTCGTCTCAACAGTGCAAGCACAAGATGGACAGATCTTCAAAATGGTCCAATCTCGCACTTCAGATGGTGTTGTTTCCATCAAATTTGGCTCAATCGGATCGAACAAGCAGCCCTCCACCAACACAGCTAACGACACCGGCCAAGGTCATGTTGAGCAAACACATGACCCTCCCACCTTCGTTCCTGCCTCACACCAGCATCTCTCGCCAATCTCTCTCCATCCCCCCTCAGATTCTTCCACATCACATTTTTCTTATCAATTTCGTTCGATATCAGACCATCCAGTTTCATTCGTTCCGAGCACATCCGCTCAATTCAGCCAATCACAGCCGGCTTTAAACGTGAACACACCTTTCGGCAAATCTCTCTCTGAAATTAAGCCATTCAAGCCCAGATGGATCACCCAACCCCCACAAAAGACTGAGAGCAGTCAAGAGAATGGATGAACATGCTCTTTGCTACTTCTTGTTTTGTTCCAGACGTGCACGTTTTCATTCCGATTGTAGTGTCACGCCTACTTCTCTTTAGGACATTTCTTTCTCGGTTTCTGATTTTTCTGATTTCTCCTATGGCAAACTATTTCTGAAAGTGTCTCAAATGAAATGTAATGGAAGTTGACGATGAACCATTTTACTCCTTAAGCAGCTCGTCCAGTTGCTGGACATATCCTTTGAAAGAGGTCATGGCATCGATGAATGGTTGTGGTGTTCGGATGTCCACTCCTGCGTCAGCAATAATGTCAAGAGGGTCCTTCGAGCCTCCAGCTCTGAGGAGAGTGAAGTATCTCTCAAGTGCGCCCTCCTCCTTTCGCAGGACACGCTCTGCGAGGACGTCACTGACACTCATCGAAGTGGCGTATTTGTAGACGTAGAAGTTGTAGAAGAAGTGAGGGATCCGCAGGTACTCGAAAGCAATGCGAGCGTCTGCCGTGAGTGTGTGGGGACGGGGTGTGGTGGCGGCCAGAGCAGTGTCTCCGTAGTACACGTCGTTGATGTCTTTGTATGCTTTGGAGAGCGAGTCTGGAGTGATGGGCTCGTCGTTTTCGGCCATCGCGTGGATAACCTTTTCGAATTCGGCAAACTGTGTCTGTCGGATGATCGTTCCTTTGTAGTCATCGCAGCGGGAGTTGACGAGATACAGCTCAAGCTGTTTGTTTCCTTCCGCTCTCGCCTTGTCGATGAGGTAGTGGAAGAGGAGGCACTCGTTGAAGGTGGAAGGAATCTCGGCTACCATGATGCGATAGGACGAAGTCGCGTGGGGCTGAGCTCGGTCGGAGTAGTACGAGTGCATCGAGTGGCCCAGCTCGTGCGCGAGGGTAAAGACAGCATCGAGTGTGCCGTTGAAGTTGAGGCAGATGTATGGGATATCGCGGAAGTTGCTGATGGAGCAGGCGCCACTTCGCTTTCCCTCGTTTTCGAAGACGTCCACCCAGCCGCCCTCCGACGACAGGGCGTGCTTGGCAACGCTGCAGTACTCCTCACCCAGCGGGTGGAGTGACGCGAGGACCCACTCCACAGCTTCTTCGTACGACACCTTCAGCTCGTAGTTCTCGACGAGGGGGACGTACAGGTCGAACATGTCGAGACGATCCAGCTTCATCGCACGCTGGCGTATGGCGAGGTATTGGTGGAAGGTCGGGAGCCCATCGTGGATGGCATCGATGAGAGAATTGTAGACGGAGAGAGGGGTGTTGTCGTCGAAGAGGGACGCTTCGAGGCAGCTATTGTATTTTCTCTGGCGGGCGTAAAGAATCTCTTTTTTAATGTTTCCATACAAACAATTGGATAATGTGTTTTTCAGTGCGATGTTTGTATCGTACATCATCTCAAATGCTGCTTTGCGAACAGATTGTTTTTTTGATTGGAGAAATCCGGAATAATTTGATTTTGAAAGAACAACAAGATTTCCATCGTCATCTTCTATCTCAGAAAACTTCATGTCGGCATTCTGAAGAAGTGCATATGTGTCCTTCGACGCGTTCAGGGCTGATGATGCGGAGGACAAGATTGTCTCTTCTTCAGTGGATAATGTGTGCGGTTTATAACGAACGATTTCATCATATGCCCGAAGCCATGGTTTCAACGATTCATGAGCTCGGTATGAGTCAAGAGTTTGTTGGGGAAGAGACAGAAGTTCAGGTCTGATCCATGCTGTCTTTGAGGCAATATCAGCCCATTTGTTTTTGGCAGAATCAGTCAGTCCCATGTATGTACTGTCCTGCATGTTCTCGTAATGATGGACCGAGGCGTATGTGTACAGTTTGTCCATCTTCAGATCGATTTGATCATCGAGTTCGAACATTTTTGCAACAGTTTCTGGTCCATCACAAAGTTTACCCTTCAGTGCGACAAGTTTGTCAATGTCAGAGTCCAAAGTTGCGAATGATTCTTTCCATTCAGCATCCGAAGGAAAAATACTAGAAGAGAGTGATTAAAAATGAATGCAACCTTTGAGAATTCCATTTGTATTTTGCTTCAATTTCTTCCCTTTTGGGAACTTGTTTTGGTTGTTTTGCAGATTCTGTCATGACACGGATCGATCGGGACCGTTCAAGTTTACCCTTCACAAGCTTCTTCTTCAATTGAATTCAATGGCCCAAACATTTGGACCAGGTTCTCAATATGATTATGTCAAAGTTAAAATTCGATTGTCTCCGGATCATTATGCTGTATTTAGTCGCTTCATGATTTCACGTTTTCTCCGAGCGTCAGGGGTATATCATGAGTTTTCGAATAACTCCAATCTTGTTCTCATATGTAGATTTCTGAAAAGCATTCACAGAAAATCGCTCTCGAACTCAAGAAGATTCTAGTGGATGGTGGCAAGTTTGATGTGACTCAAGGGGAATTAGATGCTTGTTTATTTTTCTTACTCCAAGAAAAAAACTATACGCTAAAACATTTCATACGGTATCGAATGATTGCCAGGTTTCGTTCTTTCTTTCTCATCTGTGTAGCTTCTTTCGAGAACGAGTCCCACTCGTCTTCTTTATTTCGGGAACTGGATGTCTTGGGAAAAAGGCAATTGCAACGAAATTGGCAAACATACTCAATTTGCCAAATGTTCTTCATACTCGCCTCGCTCTTCAGATTATGCAACAGTCTGTCACCCTTTCACCTTCATAAAACTTGACCCCTTTTAGAACCGGTCTACTTCAAAACGATCGTTGCCATGAATTATTTTGGATGAGCAACTATCCAGGTGGAAACGAGGAATTCATCGAAGAGTATCGTCGTCAAGCTGTCCTTGCTCGGAAAGGAGTAGATTTTGACATTAGAAAGGCGATAAAGGAGGGAAAACCAGTCATCATAGAAGGAACATTTTTGGACCCGCGAGATTGCGAATCACTCTTTGCTGAGTTTGGACATGGGAACGAAACAATAGAAGTCAGAAAAATGAAAAAAGAAGATGGCTCACAATCGTCATACGCTTCATTCATCATGAATTCATCATCACCGCTTGAATTCCTCAGGAAATCTTCCTCTCCTAACCCTCCACTTCCGAATTCTGATCTTCGCATCTCCGAAGTCAACTATGTTCCACACTCAATACCCTGCTTTCCATCTGTGAAAGCTGTTGTTCTGTTTGTCCTTCTTGAAGGGGATCGATCAATTTTGGAGGCAAATTCTGCTGAATGGCTTGAACAGAATACTCGTCAACATGGCCAAGCATCTCCTCAAATATCCACTGACGCTCTTGTAGATCGGTTTCTCACCATTCAAGACCATCTTTTGTCAGCAATCCCTCCCAATTATGATTCCATTCCTGTTGTTAAGAGATCAATCATCAAAGTTAAAGTCAATCCCGAAATGAACGATACTGTGGACGATATTCAGGCAACATTTCTCGCAGTCTTGAAGTCATTGTACAATCAAACGGGTGATGATAACCAATCTATCTTGGATGAAACAACGACACGAGAAATTATGATGAAGGAAAGGACCCAGACTCCACTTTAAAGTCAGTCGACTTCATTCTATATCGCATTATTCGCCATCTCCTTGCAGATGGTGAAATTCATTCTGCTTTTTATTGTTGAAAAACACTTACGACAATCTTTTCGACGAAATGGCCCACAGCGAACACTCAAATCAAGAGGATCGTCGTTCTTACTTGGATGACTTCTTCTTGCTCAGCTTCTTGACGTAGAAGTCGAGCTCGGGTCCCTCCAGGATGTATCCATCAGCGCGGCCAGTCTGACCTGGGCGAGATGAGATGCGAGCGTAGAGACGGCCCTGTTGGAATTGATCAGCAAGACTCTGGTCGAGGGAGACACCCTTGTAGCGTTGTTCACGCTTCTGGAGAACGCGGTGAGACACTTTCTCAACTTCTTCTTTCTTCTCCTCTTGTTTCTGACCTTTCACGGCTTTAACTTGCTTTTGTTTTCCAATGGTGACACCGTAGTGTTTCTCGTACCATGAGGCAAATGGGGAAGAGTCGATTTCAACAATAGCTCCCTTAACGAGAGTTTTTGTTCTCACCAATTCCTGTCAAATGAGATGAAGATTGATTGATAAGATGGATTGTTTGTGATGAAAGGAGTTGTTGAGGCACACGTTGTTGGATGCGTTGTAAACGACATTGATGATTCTGCATTTGTGGGTGGTAACTGCGATTTTGATGAGAATGAAAATGAACGATGAAGAACGCAGGTAATTCACGATGAAATAGGATTATAACAACTAAAGAATGGAGAGAAGAAGAATACCTTCGGTTCCCCATGAGAAGTTGCCGGATTCGAGACGGAGGGCACGGTGTTTGATCATTCCTCCACGGCAACGCACTGGGTGGATACGGACACCTCCCAAGTGGGTCATAGCAGCTGGGCGGCCAATTTCGAAGTTACGCTTCTTTCTCCAGGCCTTTTGTTTGCCAGACGTGGCACGGCGCTTGTGGACTGAATCGCGTGTGATTCCTGAGCAAGATCAGAGCAGATTTCGAGTAAAAATGGTTTCAAATAGAAGATAGGTGAGAAAAACGAATCAACAAGCATCAAAAAGGGATTAGAAAGCGCAAAATAAGCATATAAATACCCATTTCGTGTTGAGCTTTTTTAGGCGCATCAATTTCTGTCTCGACTCATTTTCTGGATCATGGGAAGATCGTTTGAATGAGTTGAATATGAGCATGCTGACAGATACAGTTGTAAAAATTCTACCAGTAAAACAATATTGTTCAAGAAATATGTACGAAAACTGAAATGAACACTAATAAAAGAAGAAAAGAATGAAATGTTCCTAATCCTCCTCAACCTTTCTCTTTTCTTTCTGTGCGGCTCTTGCTTTTCCTGAGAATGAAGAAAATGAACAAAGAAGGTGTGAGACAGACTGATTGCTTTCTTCTTCTGCGCTTTCTCTTCTTTGATCTGATTCTTGATGCTCATCAAATCCACTTCCAGATCGGTGTATGTCTGATATTCCTCCAAGTCTTCCTCTTTCTTGTGTGTCATCCCCAAATACCTCTTCCGAAGTCCAACACAATACTCCAGAAGATTCACCTGTGATTCGCCGCCACTCTCCCCTTCTGCTTCCTTCGCAATTTCCAGGGCTCTCTGCCATCTAAACAATCGAACATTCAGTTTCACTGCCTCCCTCTTCAGTCCAGCACTCAAATACACTTTCTCTGCCTCGTCTGGCTTCCGTCGGAAGACGAGCAGTGCGGCCGACTTGCCCTCGGGAGTGGGTGTGTCTTTGATGTGAGAAATGTACTTCACCTTCTCCACATCCTCCAGCGACGAGTACGCCAATGCTGCACTGTTCAACTCTTTTGCCTCGAGTGACATTGCCCCGTAGCTGTGCCACAGTGTTTTGTCGTTTGTGTACCGACAGAGACGAGTTGCCTCCTCCCAACGACCGTTCTCTGCTGCTTCGTGCAGCATCTTCCCGTACGGTTTCGTTCCCACACACTGCGTAACACCATCGGAAGCACGGCAGTAAAAGACCATGTTGCCGTAGAAGTGCTCTATCGACACATTCTCGCTCACGTGCATGTTCGCAGTTGTCTGTGCAGCACCACTTCCCATTGCTGAGCCGATCCCGCCAAGCTGGAGGGGATTTGAGGAGAGCTGGAGGGGATACACGTGGCGGAACTTTGTGATGGAAGTGGCATCGACGAACACGCCGAATGGATAGACGATGACAGACAGTGCATTCTCCATGATGACAGCCAGCTGGTCGGTTGTGGTGTGCCACTTGATGCTGTCCACAACTGAGGACACTTTCATCCGTTCCCCCACTCGGACAGCATACAGCTCGAGCGAGTGCGACTTGTCGACAATTGCGAGCATCGACTGCTTGCCTTTTTGGGACAGGCTGATCTCGGCTGCTCCACCGTCCACGCGGAGCGGCTGCCCGTGCTGCTTCCCACTCTGCACCGAGAAGATCCGGACAACCTTCCCGTCCGACCCTTCAATGAACGCGAGGAAGGTGTGGTTGGTCGTGACTGTGGCTTTGGTGATGGAGCTTGTGTTGGAGACGTACGAGCCGATGTTGATTTCGGAGATGGTCTTTCCGTCGTATGAGAAGACGGTGCAGAGGAGGCCTGCCTGCGATGAGGACACAATGACGAAGTGGTTGGGGGCGAGGACACAGAGAACGATGAGAGGGGCTGGGAGGCCGATGGAGGTTGGTGGATTTGCATTCACATTTGGCATTTCGAAGGAAAGAATCTGGTTTTGCGTGACAACAACAAGATGCCCTGCATTTACACACATATGCTGAATGGAAGGGATGCTGTTTGGATCTCGGTGATGGAGATTGAGGTCAATTGTTTCTGTTGTCTGAAAAAAATGTAAAAAGGAGAGGATACATCCAGAGCAACGTCCCTGACGTTCAAATGCCCATGAGTCTCCTGGGAGACCACATAATTCTCCCACCTGACAGGTTTGGGGGGAATATCAACAATTAACAGCGTACTATTGCATCCGCCTGCTGCAACTCGCATTCCATTCGATGACCATCTGAGGCATTCGATTGAGCCAGTGTCTTCATGAAAGAGATGCTTTTCCCAACCAAACTTATCACAGAGAACAATTGTATTAAATGATCCAACCACGAATGTCTCACCGTCCGGTGCCCACGCAATCGATGTGATTGGATATGGAAAAACACGGGATGTGTATAAATTCAACCCTTCCTTTGTCCATAATCGATATGTGCGATCTTCTCCACCTGTTGCGATGATTCCATTGGATGGGCACCAGTCAAGCGTGAGAATAATGCCACTGTGCGCATGCCAAACATTCTGTTTCCGTGAAACATTAAGGAGGCGAATAGCAATACGATTTCCACTGACAAGTAAGAAAATGATAAAAAAACAACAAATCAAACAAGCAGTACGCGATCTGATCATCACTTGCTCCCCAAGAGAGAGCGAAGATTGGAGATTCTGTTTTTGCGACCTTCAACGATTCACCTGATTTTGTCAAGATCATTAAGTGACCATCCTCTCCAGATGTAGCCAGTTGTGATCCATCCCATGACCATCTAACACACAGAACAGCACCAGAGTGACATGTCTTTTTCGAAAACCGTTTTGGTGTTAACAGTCGAAAGGTCCCTACGAAAATTTTCGAAAATAACATTAAGGCACACCGTCTGTGCAAGCAATAGCTAGTGTATCATCTATCGAAGCCTGAGTCTTGTTAGTGATGCTTGTTGGGATTCGTCTTTGTGGGGCTCTGTGGCAATCTGTTACAAACGTTTCCGACAATTTGGTAATCTCGCCAAGGAGATTTCCAGTGTATGTGAATTGATTGATGATTCCATCATCACCAAATGTATAGATTTCTTGGTTCGTTCCGAATTCGACTGCGTGGACCATATCAGTGTGTGATGTACAATCATGTTTGACAAGGTTCAATTGACTCATCAGTTCTTTCTTGAGAAGAACGATTAGTTGCCAATAAGTTCAGGAATATGAAGGATGGCGTTGAAAATGGAACACATGGGTAGATCAAAAAAAGGTCGACAAAATGGAATCAATCTGTCCAGCGGTGGTATCACAGTCAGAAATCTCACCTTTTCAAATTGTTTGTCGCCACTTTGGTACATCTCCTTCAATGAGTGAACCCATTTGTTGTTATTTCGGAAAAAGGGGGAAATTACGATCTACTCTAAAAGCGTATGTTCTCCCTCAGTTTCGTGTTTTGCTTCTTCTTTTGTTTCTCTACACTTGATCCACTATATTATCTACACTCTCTCACAAAATATTGCATTCAACTTTTCTCTTCATCGCAATTTTTGACGTTCTGTGACTTTTTTAGATGTCTGTCACCATCCAAACACGTAAAGTGTTGATCAACCCCCTTCTGCACCGCAAGCAGATGGTTTGACACTATTATTTATTTTTATAACTCTACTTCCCCATATATACCTCAAAATTTCCTTCTCTCCTTTCATGACCATTTATTTGTGTTTCAGACTGTCAATGTCATCCACCCTGGCCAGAGACCCCTCTCTCGCCTTGAACTTCGCGATAAGCTTGCTCAAAACTACAAGATCAAGGACCCTGAGACAATCATCTGCTACGGTCTCAAAACACACTTTGGAGGTAACCTCACCACTGGATTCGCTCTCATCTACGACAAAAAAGATGACCTTCAGAAGACTGAACTTCGTCTTCGCAAGATTCGTCACAAGTTGAGCAAGCCAATCGAAAAGAAAGTTGTTCGCAAATCTCGCAAGGAGAAGAAGAACAAGAGCAAAAAGAACCGTGGTGTCAAGGACCAGAAGGAAATCAAGGCTCAACGTCGTCAAAAGAACCAGTAAACACTTCTGTATTGTTCAGAAGGTTCTGCGCTCAATTCACGATGGCATGCGTTGATACTGCTCGTTTTCATGAACCAGTTGAATTTATTGTAATTTAAAAAAAGTATCCTCACCATCATGTGTCTGCCTCAGACAAGTATCCTCCGATATTTTCTTGAGGGAAGATCAATACATGTCGAGTCAGAACGGAGATAACTTTTCGGTAAATGATCATCTCCATCCATGGACTCAGTATTCAATCACATATCACACATTTCCTGAACAATATGAAGAGTCGATCCCCAGATTCTCGTTCACCCTTAGAAAGCATCAGACTGAGGCTCTCGCCTGGTTAATTCAACGGGAAACAAACCCTCCTGGGGGAGGTAACATGCGTGGTGGTATCCTTGCTGATGATATGGGTCTTGGAAAGACGATTGAACTCTTGTCACTCATCGTTCTTGATAAGGTCCAACCGCAGACGTTTGAGAAGAAATGGGATTTTCAACACCTGACTCATCAAGGATACTGTCCAGATCGAACCCTTCTTCAACAAATTCAACCCTCCATGGGATTTGGATCCACATCCACTTCATCGTCTGTTTTCTGTGATTCTGATTTCATTTCTCATCTTTCATTTCTTGGTTCAGCAACTCTCACTCCACTTTTGATGCACTTCCACGGAGTTCAGGGACACTGATCATCGCGCCAAAGGGAATTCTTTCCAATTGGATGAGAGAGGCATCGAAAGCAATGACCCGAGGTCATTGTCTTAAACTCCTCTTTCACCACAACTCACTGACAGAAAAGCAAATCAAAGAAGCTTACGGGGGTGTCTTAGATTGGCAAAAAGGAAAAAAAACGGTAGATTTGTTCACTCAATGTGATCTCTGCCTCACGACATATAGTGAGGTGAGAATCGAGATGAGCAATCTCATTGTGTGGATTAACCAAAACACTGACTTTCAGATTGTGACAAAAAAAGAACAGAAGAAGAGACTCAAGGGTAGAGGAAATGACTCCAGGAACCTCCTTGATTCTTCGAAATCAACGAAATCTATCATCGATGACAATCAAATTGCATCAATTATTAACAATCTTCATAGTACACTGACTCCCAAAGATCTAAAAAAATTTATTTCGGATGGAGAGAAAAATTTTCCACTATTTATCGTTTTTTGGCGTCGAATTGCACTTGACGAGGCGCACAATATCAAAAACAAAGATGCTGAACAGACAAAAGCGGCACTGGGACTCTATACTGATCGTAGATGGGCTCTAACAGGTACACCCATCCAAAACTCGATTGAGGATGTGAAGACTCTCTGCAGCTTCCTTCAATTCAACACGGGAAATCAAGAAGCCATGGTTGGGTGCATTCTTCGTCGTACCAAGGCCACTGTGCTCAAAGATGAGCTTCCTGCGAAGATCTTCATCGAAAGAAACATCACCCTGACACACCTCGAACGTGAATTCTACCTCCTCCTGCAGCACGAGTCCATGTCGATGATGGACAGTGTGGAAGGGGGACAGAAGTCAAGGAATAATGGAATGACTGTCCTCGAAGCTATCACACGTATGCAGCAGGCGTCTATCCACCCAGCACTCGTGGTGAACTCCATCCAGGACAAAGGCCACGAGATTCTGCTCGTCCCCGAGTCTTTCATGCAGGCGTACCAATATTGGGGAGAGAATCCGGCCACTCTTCCGATCGAGTGTGCCCAGCCTCCTCTTCCGGAATATGCTCTCGAGTCCGCCCTGATTGAGAGTCGGCCGCTGATTGTTGGGAGCTACAATCAGCAAACACCCTCCGCAAAGAAAGAGAAGCGAAATGAGATGGGTATTGGAAATGACATTGAGGACGGATCACACAAAATGGCGTTTCCACCCCCTCAGTCAAATCTCAATCAGCAACCATCGCCATCCAACATGCCATTGATTGGCCAATCACAACGTCCAGTCGCTTTCCGGAACACATTCGGCAATCCAAGCTCTTCGAGATCACCCATGCCAATGCCACCGCTGGCGCCTCTCTCAGTGTCATCCTACCAATCATTTCCTCAGCCAAGCATGGATAGGCAAAATTATGCTCAATCACAAGACTCTCGGCCGTCGTTTCAGAATGAAATAGCAGACGGGATGGGGTCCTCTCCACAGCACAAACCTGAGCCTCGATCATTCACAGCTCCGAAGCCGAAGAAGAAAGCTGCCCCCCGCAAGCAGCGCATCTTGGAACTTGATGATCTTGCCGCCATGCTTGGTGACGACTTTCGAGAGAATGAGAAATCAGAATCTTCGTCGAACTCTGGATCAAACTCATCACTGTCCTCGCTCAGTTCAAGCTATGACGATACGGACATGCAGGCTCTAAAACGGCCTCGTGCGAACGATTCCGACTCGTCTGATTCCTCCAACGAAGACTCCTCACAAGAGAACACTGAACAGAATCGATTCCATCCACCACAACCTCAAAAGCTTGTCCTGAACGCATTCAAAACTAAGGGACGAAAATCAGCAAAACCAAAAGCAACACCACTTTTTCGAAAAGCACTCAATCCATCTTCAAACAAGCTCTCGTCGCCGTCTGATTCTTCATCTGGGTCTACGTCATCGGACACTGATGATTCCAGCAATTCAAGTTCTTCGAGTCACACACCAAAGACGGAACCCAAATCCCTCTTCAGCAAGGCCAAACTTGGATCCTTAAGTTTGTTCAAGCTTCAGCCCAAAAAACAACTGAGCTTGACAGGCTCAGAAACTCATTCAAGGTTCAACTTGATCTCAAAGAAAATTGCTGTGACTCCTCAAGAACACTCTGCCGATAACTCTCTCCCGAAAGTCGAAGAAATGCAATCAGGTCATGCCCCACTCCAGGAACCCACCAAGCCTGCATCACCGCACATAGCATCGCGTGTGGATTCTCCTCCAGCAGTGATAAAGGAAGGAGCGGGTCATGTCTTGGAAAGTCCCTCATTCACTATTCACAATCAATTCCAAACCGAAGAAAAGAAATCCGAGCTCTTTTCGTCAATCACCAAACAAGAACCTCCATCTTCTCTATTTGATGATCTGTTTGATGAAGACGAGAGCAAACCGGACTCCCCTCTCGACAAGCCATTGTTGGATGTCAAATCACCTGCTCTCATTCCGGAGCCCACAAAATTCTCTCTTCCAGTCACAACTAACCCAACCATTCCGGAAGAACCATCAAAAGGGAATCTTTTTGATGACCTCTTTGAAGATGATGAGCCAGAGACATTGGATGAGCCAATCAAGCTGATGACATCCCCTCCTACACAAATTAACCAGCCTCTTCTTGATGTCAAATCAGAAGAAAATCAAGATATCACTCTGATTGACACGACTCCACCAGACACTCAAATTCACCAACCAGACACTCAAATTCACCAACCAGACACTCAAATTCACCAACCAGACACTCAAATTCACCAACCAGACACTCAAATTCACCAACCAGACACTCAAATTCACCAACCAGACACTCAAATTCACCAACCAGACACTCAAATTCACCAACCAGACACTCAAATTCACCAACCAGACACTCAAATTCACCAACCAGACACTCAAATTGACCAACCAGACACAAATCTTTCGCAAATCGTTCCTTCTCATGAGAAAGACTTGAAACGTCGAATCAGTCACTCGAACTCGGAGCCAGACACACCATCTCATTCGCCTGTTGTTGAATATAAACTCCCTCGACCAAAAAAAACGAAACCAAAACCACGGAAAGAGGAGGAATCGTTTTCAGATCATCAAACTGACTCCCTTGAATCAACCCACAGCGACTCATCGCTATCTTCACTCCACAAGAAGAAACGAGAACCAAAGATCGAACGAACTGAAGTGAAGCGCAAATACAAAAAGAAAGAGTCTGCGTCGCAGTCATCTTCCAGCAGTTTGGATGAAGGAAAGGAGCAGACAGAAACTTCGCAACCTCCAGCTGCAGCCAAACCAAAAATTCCTCCACGTCCATTGATCAACCCTACTGTTCAAAAAATCAAAGTGATCGTTCCTGGACGTGATGCACCACCGCAGCCAAATCCAAAAACAGAAACACTTTCACATCCTCCAGCAGAGCCGACACCGCAAACGCTGTTTCCACCGCAACCAACTCCTCTACCATCTTTCCCATTTCCAATCACCACTCAATCCCCAGATGGCACTGAGACAGAGAACAAGACTCCTCAGCCCAATCTCCTCCCACTCCCCACTGTTCAGATCCATCAAATCGGAATTCCGTTTATTGCTCCACCGCCTGTTCCGATCGTTCCTGATGTGAAGGACCAGTCATTCAGCCTCTCCAAATTCGGGATATCGTCAGATCTCGCCTACTTATTCATTCGACACTGTGCAATCTGCTGGAATTGGACTGACTCGCTTGTTATTACCCCATGCCATCATGCCTTCTGTCGTGGATGTTGGCAGAAATACACAACTCGAGTTATGGATGAGCGTCGGTACCAAGTGAGGGAGAGGAAGAACGATCTCAAAAGGGCACTGGAGAGAAGTGGAAAGTCCCGGAAACGTTATGAGGACCGCCTCGATGATGACGAACTGATTGAGCTTCGCTGCCCGTGCTGTGGAGTTGGAGTCAATGCCAATTGGGCTGTGTCGTTAGCACTCCTTCAGGCAGTACATACTCTCACAAGCTCTGAAGATGGACGTGCACTGATTGGAATGGTGGACGAGAACGAAGAGTCAAGTGGTGATGTGACAGTCATCAAAACAAGCTCAAAACTCAGGATGCTTCTGGAATACATCAACGAAATGCCGAAGGACGAAAAGATTGTTGTGTTCTCCAAATGGACCAAATGTCTTGATCTCATTGAACCACTCCTCCAGAAAATTGGATACCAATTCTGCCGTTTTGACGGAACGCAGAATGTCAATCAGCAGAGAAACGCCCTGGAACAATTGTCCGCCCCAAATGTCAAAGTTATGCTTGCTTCACTACAGGCTGGAGGTGTTGGACTGAATCTCGTCGCAGCCAACCATGTTGTTCTCGTTGATCGCTGGTGGAACCCGTTCATTGAAGATCAGGCTGTGGATCGAGTGTATCGAATAGGCCAGGAGAGAGAAGTGAGTGTGGTGCATCTCATTGTCCAGGATTCAATCGAGCAGAGAATTGAGAAGCTCCAGCTTGACAAACGACAGAGCGCGGAAGAATTGCTGAGGGACGACAAGAAGGGATTGGATGAGAGGACTCAGTTGGAGGAAGTATCAAATAAACTGTCTGCTAGGGACATGTCATTTCTCCTCAAAGGAAGGTATCCTGACCAAGCTGCGAGACGTCCAGCCATCTTCTTCCCGTTCATGCAACCTAACCAGACACAACAACATCAAGCACAGATGTACGCTCCCCCACTGTTTATTCCGGGAGACCAACAACAATTTCTGCCGAATCCATCTCTCAATCAATCAGGTTATGCACCAGAACAACAATTCTCTGATGGTTTTTTCTATTCCTAACATATTGTTCTTCTTTCTTGTTTGAAACACTTCACACATTTGAAAAAACGTGGATTTCACGAAACGAGCGTTCTGTTTCATGACAATCTGAGTGGCAATTCTTGAGAGAATGAAAAGAGCATTTCTTTGAAAGAATTAAGATAGAGTGAATTGTTTCAGTATATCATTAAGAAAAAAAATCTCATAGGAAGGTCATGAGCAATCAAGATTAGCCATAGGCTTTGCCGTCGCTCTGAGAAACGCTTCAAATTCTTCCAGAGAAATACACCATTCTTGGGGATAATGCTCGTTAAAATATGTCTGAATTTCGATTAATAAATGGATATTCATACATCTATATCAACTGAGAAAGAGAAATCTGCGAGAATTTGGCGAAGTTGGTCTAATGGAACCTTTCCACCAACAGAGGGGTTTTGGGCAAGTGCACGGAAAGCATCTTCAGGAAAAGGATCTTCAGCAGGCTTCTTTGAAAGAAGCTTGGCTTTATAGACGAGCTGGAGGAATTGTGGGAAAGCTTTGGATTCGATAAAAAGTTAGGTCAATTATCTATCAAACTAATTTTGCTCGTCATTACTCCGTCAATGGTGGAAGATAAAATGAAGATATCGTTTGAGGTGAGGAGTCGTGAGCTTGGAAAATAGCCAAGTGCTGAAATTAATAGGAAATGAATCGGAGGAAACTTTGAAGAGGCTTGTGAGCATTCCAAACACTGATAGTTGGTTCATCTGTAGTTTGGCAAAGACGAAACAGCTCTCCACATTTTTCTATCTCCTCATATGTGAGATCATTGTCCATTGTGACCACTCACCACAAGTTTTTTTTGTGACGTTCCTCTTCCTGGAATCAACCGAAAACCGGCATGATTCCCCAAAATATCGAAAGAGATGAGATCGTAAAATTCATCTCAGGGCCTACTGTTGATCCTTTCATCATCAATGAGCTGTGGCAACTCTACCCACTTGCCATCCTCAGAGTTCGAGTCCTGTCTGTGGTATTCCGTGTATGTGATCTTTTTTAAGTTAAATTTTTGATTTTAATCGTCAAGCATCGAGTTCCAACGTATTTGCAATTCTCACTGGACCTCCATCAGAAAGAGATCCTTACTCTTCAATCTGATGCCGTGATGACAGGAGATTTACCAAAATATTATCGAAATTGTTATGACTTTTGTATGTTACCAATATTTTCTCACTGTTTATAAGATATCCCTGCCAATTTGAAAGAATATCGCCCCTTCTTGGATATCAGGATCGTTAAACTCGCTCATCAAAAGAACAAAGAGAAAGTAATCCAGAGCTCGTACGGATTTACGCGTCTTGATCTCACTAAGTGTATGGATGAACTTTTAGATGGCGCTCCTCTCTTTGTTGCTGCTCCAACGAGCCCAACAGAGTATTTTACGCCCAAAATCCTCCCCGACTTCTTAAAACGGTGGAGGTCGGGAGGAGAGATGGGGTGGACATCTCACTCCTCAACATTCTCACCAGAAGCAAGTTCAAGTCCTACTCTGTTGGATTCGTGGGTGACGACAAAAAGTGTGAATGCTCTGGCGATTCTCGAACTGAGATACACGAAAATCTGGCCCACAATGCGTCTTGCACCGACACTTCCTCTTCTTCAGCCCACAAAGAAGCAAAAAGAAGTCAAACAACAGCCTCTGATGAGACTCCCAAAGCCGCGACCAGTAATGGTCACTCTCTCTGTCTTCTGGATCGAGGTGATGGTCGAGCCGCAGTTCCAGCACAAACAGACAGAGGTTGATCCTGTTGCCAGGGCAGCGAAGGCAAAGAAGAAGAAGAAAAAGGGGGAAGAAAGCGATGAGGAATCTGAAGACGACAATCTCCTTCGTGAAGGCGAAGCTGTTGAATCCCTCCCTCTCACAAGCCGAGTCCTCATCCAGACGAATGATATCAAGCAGGAGGAGCTCATCTCCCCGCCGTGCCTTTTCGAAACACACCAGGATCCCGCTCTCCCCGGCGAGATCCTCATGAACCAAAAACGGGGGTTCTTCTTCCACCAGTTCACCTTCACGACAGATCTGCGCAGCCCATTTGCGATCTCCATTGTCAACTTCAGAAATGAACTCGAGCCTGTTGATCCAGACTACTCGACCCACCCAATTCCAGAGAAGGTGAAGTCTGAGTACGAATTTCTGTCCTCGTTCCTCATCTCGTTGTCGTCGACTGCTCAATCTAACAGCTCGGAGACTCCACAAAACAAAACATACCTGGCTCGTTTTATTGATCCGCTCACTCTCCTCTCAATTACATTCAGTGTCTCCTTCTCGTTCATCCAATCCATCCTCCCAAATCGCTTCAACCCATCCAACGTTAACAAACCAGAAAGCAACGTGATGAACTCGCTGATGGGAATTGAATGTGGCGTTTACTCTACAACAGCCTCTCCCAACATCATCGACGCCTCGACCTATCCACCCATCGGCATTGTGAGAATCACCTCTGACAAAGTCGCGTTTTGGACATCGAGGCAGAAAGACGGAATTAACGCGAATGGTGGCAACGTTCCACAGTTTCCAACTGGATACTCACGACAGAGTCTCCCTTTTGTTGATGTGGTGGCTGCTTTACAGCCTCGTGGGAAGCTCCGTCTCACGGTGTTTCTCTCTGCTCGTGTCAATCCTCTCTGCACACACTTCGCTGATCCAACAGTGGGCGTTCCTCCCGTCCTCAGTGTTGTTCTCCCGTCATACATCACTCCACTTCCTCCCGCATCTCCAGACATCCTTTCGATCTTCTTTATCTCCAATCCGGGCTGGTCGGTCACTTTCACAGCATATATCCACCCGACGATTGCTCTCCAACAAGAATCAGCAATCTCCATCGAATTTCTTGCTCCAATTTTCGAGTCACAGAAACACGCCCGGCTTAGGGTCCCACAAAGAAAGACGACATTCAAAAGCCGAAGCAAACAACTGAATGATGTCCAATCGATTCTGGCAAGCCATACTCAGACACGGACCTTTCTAATTCTCAAGGCAATCGCGTTCCTCAACCTTGTTGATGATTATCAATCTCATTTTGCACAAAGACATTCAGCAGCAACTCCTCGATGCCGAGTCATCGTCCAGGATGAAGTGACGGTGACATCACTCTGTTCCCAACACTACCTTCCCATCCGAATGGATGCTCGCACGGTGATTGTCCCAGCGAACCCAAACAAATACAGACCAAACCAACAATTTGTGGACGAGCTTGGGTTTGAAGAGCTCCCCAAATTGTACAACCCTCTTGTGTACTACATCCCGATGGCCAAGATCCCCATCACAGAATTCTCAAACGAACTGATCAAAACAACCAAGCCGCTGGAGATAAACAGGCAGAATGAATCATTCTTTGTGACGCCAAAGGAATTCATGATGCGTGACTACGACCAAGAAGCGAAGGAAGACGGAATGAGGAAGGGAGGGTTTGCTAACCCCGCAGTTGGACTCCTTGCTGCATCTGGATTTGACTCCAAGACAGATATGAAAAATGTGCGAAAGCAAGACAAGATCCGAATGGTGAAAGCAATGCAGAAAGACCGGCATAACACACTCCTCCACCGAACGGAGGTCGACCTGATAACAAATAAAGAAGGCGACGATGGCAATGTTCTCAGTGGATCACAACGACTCAAAAAGCAGAAGTTCCTGTTGAACGACGCAGAGGAAACCCATCTGAAAATGCTGCAGAACAGAAACAGAACAAAGCAACTCGGATCGTCACAAGACAACGATTCCAGTTCGTCTGATTCCGAACAAGACGACGAGGTGGAACTGAAGTACCTTCAGGACGAAATCGGTCACGTGAATCAAACACTGGCAGCTGTTTCAAAACAAAATCAACTTCTCAAACTGCACACTAACGTTGAAGATGCGAAGGCTCGAATGACCCAGCTCAACACCGACAAGGAGAGAACCCAAGGCGAGTTGTATCGGATCCGAAATATCCTTCTCAATGTTCGCGAGCAAAAGCGTGTGGTGATGGAAAGGATGAAGAGTCTCCCCACAGAATCCATCTCATCGCAAGCCAACAGCGGAAATCTTAAAACGTTGTATGAACTCAATGAGCAGGACAAATCCGTAGCCACTCAAGAAACAGCCCTCCTCAAAGCTCTGGAATCCATCGACACTGAACAGAAGACAATCCACAACCACATTCTCCAAGCGGAAGCTACTCTCCACCAGAATCACATGATCATCGGTGGGACTCCGTTCGCCCCTCCATCTCGACAGCCGCCGAGCACAGCCCAGACCATGTCACAGGCATCACAGTACTCATACTTCCCGCCTGGAATGTACAACCCACAACAAACGTCCACCGCTCAATCCTCGAATCTCTACCAGCCTCCTCTCTCGCCGCCCATTTTCAGAACATCTCATCCACACAACCAGCCACATCCCACGGCTTCTGTCACGTCATCTTTCATTCACGCATCTTCGTCTGCACACCAAACTCGACCCACCACGTCCCATCCCGTCCCAACACAACCCCCTCGAATCCATCTCCGACCTCAAGCTCCATCTGCCCCTGCCTTCTATTCGTACACGCCTCTTCCCTCTCAACCCTTGCACACCAATCCACCTATTGTGTCCCAACCAACTGCTTCTCGTCTCGCTCCGCTCACTATTCCTTAAATTTTAATCTTTTTTGTGTTCTCTCGTTTTCAATGTTCTTCATTCTCTTTATCTGGTTCAGAAGGATGATTTTCGATGTCAGTGGAAACCGATCAAGGTAAATTGATACTTAAAGGACATGATTATTGATAGATTTTATCCTCATTTTCACGTCATAGATCATTTTTCTAGTATGATTAAAAAAAATAGAGTGTCGGAAATGAAGTCCTGAATAGTTGCCTTTTCTATTTTTTTATGGGTCAGATCAAAGAGTAGATCCTAGGAAAGACTTCAACCAATGATGAATACCAAACAGAACATGGGTTTATCACCGTCTATCCTAGATCCCTAGCTATATTTTTCAGAAGATCGATATTTAGCTCAACTAGGGTGATAAAAGGGTGAGATCTTCCCATTCTGACACTGTTTTCTCGACTTTATATCACATCATTCGTTCACTTCCGATCATTGTCTAGTGAAGTGCAATCATAATTTACTCAAAATAATGTGATTATTGCTGAAGAAGTGGGTATTCAGCCATGTCCTCCAAGTATCAATTTGCCCCGATCAAAATCTCTTCAAATTGACAACAAGAGAGTTGAGGAGAAGAAAAAATGATTCTGGTCACTTGAAATTGTGATCGGCCCTCCATCTATTCTTGATCATCCTTGCAGTTGCTTTGATGAGAATCAAGCATGTTTCAACGAAAAAAACCATGAATTAATTCATTTCTCCAATTTCTACGAAAATTAGAGATAACTTTCGATCGAATTTTGATCGATGGGTGACAAAATTCTTGGCATGTATTACCCCTGTAGGTAAAATGAACCCTGTAGGTAATCGGAACCCTGTAGGGTGTGAAGTGGAAGCCTGTAGGTAATGAATGGAACCCTGTAGGGTGTTTTGGAACTCTATAGGGTATGACTAGAAACACTGTTCTCCACTCATTTCGCTCCACACAACATGCTCGAGACCAACACAGGATTCAAACTGCTTCAAAAGTGCCACATTCCATCAAACACTTAATTTCTCTCTTTGATGACATTATTCCTTTCATATTCTCATTTTAATGCATATCATCATCAATTTTCAACTCCATATGTTTGTGAAAATCATTTTTGGTCGCGATCCTTGATCAAGACCACAACAACCAAAATGGAGATTGTCGACTCAAATGAACACAATTTGAACTATTTCCATTTCAGTTAACATATATTCACCTTTTCTCTTTCTTTTCTCCTTCTTTTCAACACATTTGCCTGATAGATCGTGAAAGATGCGTTTGAACAAAAGTGTTGGGGAAAACACACAATTTCCTCCGAATCGATTTTCAAAAGAAATCATCGGTGGATGCAAGGCAAAGTGAAGTTTGTGATTCTCCATTATCCCCCCTCTCAACCAGGTTCTCTCGCACAAACTCGCTCGATTACCTACAGGGTTCCGATTACCTACAGGGGTAATACATGCCAAATTCTTTAACAGGACATAATTCACTTTTCTCGATAATTACGCATTTACAGGGTGGTCAGCGAAAACTTGGTATGGGTATATCTCGGCCAATTTGTAGAGTGGAGAGCTGTGGTTTTGACACAGCCCCTATTTCACGGAAAGCTCGAAAAAATGTCCAAATTGTGGGTTTGGCCAAAATGAAGAATCGGCTCCAACAAACATTTTTAGTGAGACTGCTCAACGCGATTAGACAAGTTTTTAGACACTGGGGATTTTACAGTCAATAAAAATCTGTTATTGAAATGCGTTTATGAGAAAATAAGTCCTTATCATCCACTGTACATCGATTCCACCTCACAGAATTTGACAGATCCTCAAATTTGACATACCTCGATTTTTGACTTTTTGTGAAGTTTTCCGTGAAATAGGGGCTGTGTCAAAGCCACAGGTGACAACTCTTTACACTGACCGAACACTGCCCATACGAAGTTTTCGTTGACCTCCCTGTATTGAATTTATGGGAAACACATGGTCGATGAGTGTAACAGCCTTTTGACATTCTTTGCGCTTAAAGTCATGCTTTCTCTCAACATTGGCAACCAGTGACTGAAACAGACTGGGTCTTTTGTCTTCTGAAAGCACATCGGATTCGGTGCACTTGAGGAACTGGGAACAGTCTTCTGAGGATGGGAAATGAGAGGAAGACAGACCAGAGGGGGTTGGACTTGGTGAGGTGTCCGTTGTCTTGACTTTCGCGAGCATTACTGTCGCTGAGAATAAGACATTTCGTATGGATCAGACATTCGATGCAGTGCTGAGCAAACCAGACCCATTCTACAGCTGGCAAGTCTGCACATAATTCTTTAAAAAGCTCAACATACTCTCCTCCTTCTTCAATCAAACGAAAAAACTGGATTTCTATAGAAGATAACTGTCCGCAACTAGGTATCATCATTGAAGACGATCACAGCTGATGAAATTCGAAAGAAACTCCAAGAGGCACAAAACCAACACCCAGAGTATGACTTCTGCCATGAGATTGTTGCATGCGAATGTGTGTATTTTCTTGACGTGCAGTTGAAGGATCTCGTTTTTTCATGCAGCTCAGAACTTGTCTCGTCATAACCTCTTAGTATGTGGATCAGACTTTTTGACATCATTCAGAAGGACAAAGACTAGCAGACGAAAGCATTCTCACGAATTGGGGTATGACGTGTTTGAACAATTTTTTGATCGATCAACAATCGAGACGTGACTAGAGCGGTCAATTTCGTTTTTTAGTTATGACTGTCGAACTTTTGAATGAGATCAAAAATTCTGACCCAGGTAGTGCTTTTTTCTGGAACAATCATTTTTTGGTCAAACGAAGAAAAAAATGAAAAGTTTGGAATTATCCTCATAGATGTTTCAATAAACCGAACTTTTCATAAACCCGTAACATGGGGCTTGAAAAATATATATTGGTCAAACTAAAAAAAATAAAAATTGGTTCCGCGCCAAAACCCCTGTGTCGGGAGAAAACCTCTAAATATCCCCTTTTACCCGATGAAAAAAATCGTTTCGGTAATATCTTCACAACCCATGAACCGATTTCGATGGAATTTTTCACAAACACGTTTTATCGGTGAAACGAACATTTTGCAAAAAATTTCGAGAAAAAATTCTGGATATTTGGGAAAATGGAAAAGAACCCATATTTTTCTCGACAAAAAATTCTTAGATAAAAATATCTTTTATTTTTTGAGCAGCTTTTGTCGAGATCTTTACGATCACAATGCCTTTTATTTGATTCAAAACGGATGGCTGGTTGTAGAGAAAAAAGTGGAAAAAGTTGAGAAAAATATGTGGATTCCTAAAGGAAACAGTATTTTGAGGTTTTCTCCCGACACAGAGGTTTCGGCGCGGAACCAAATTTTATTTTTCTTAGTTTGACAAATATATATTTTTCAAGCCCCATGTTACGGGTTTTTGAATATGTACGGGTTATTGACACTACTATCATATGATCCAGAGAAAATGTGTTGGCAAACTCTGAGCTGAACGTGGTCTATTGGATGGAGAGACATCTCCTTCAAGATTTTGGAGTGTCGTTGCTGTGTATGGAGAATTGGAAAGATATCACGAGTCTTCAGATCAAGTTGTGGTACTTGGGGACTGATGCAACAACGATCAGGCTACGAAATAGGGCCTACGAGGCTGGTTACCCTCTAAAATACTTTGGATTTCACTCACTCAGGAGTGGATTTATCTCGTCAGCACTCCTAAAAGCAGGCAACGATCAAGCAAAGCGAGCAGCTGTCCTTGAACAATCAACCATTGTGGCTCGATGGATTCCTTATTCACGAGTCCAGATGGGCTACGTGAAGAAGTCGACGATCGGAATGCATGTGGCCAACCGACTCGTCCTTCCAGATTCTGAATTGAGTTCGACTGCTGTGGTTGAGTCTGCTCTGACTCAACCCGAACTGTTTCACAATAGAGAACTGACAGCAATTCCGTGGATGGGAGGAGAGAAGTTGGAGTGTTTCAACAAGTATGTGTCAGTTGTGGTGGGAATGTGTTGTGCTCTCTTAACCTATTCGACTGACAGACAAAAAGCGATGAAAGACAAAGCGATCCTACGTTTTGACCCATATTTACCCCTTTCCAGAAGATTTTGACTCAATTTTTTGTCGAAATGTTCAATCAAAAGGACTAGAGTCTGAATAGTTCAAAGTTGAAATAAATAATGCAAAGTCGAAGTGAAATAATTCAAAGATATCAAGAAAAGGAACCTTCATCGATTTATGACTTCAATCTTTGTCCACAAATACAGTCTGAAGAATTCAAAGTCGAAATAAATCCTTCAAAGTCGAAATAAATAATTCAAAGTCGAACAGAAATAATTCAAAGTCGAAATAAATACTTCAAAGTCGAAGGACCACATTTTTGGACCAACTTGTTCTAGTGAACCTCACACCCCACTCTATCATGCTCACTAAAACAGAATCAATGATCATGATGCTGGCTTGTCACGTACTATCCGACAACATTCAACACTTTCTCGGTTATAGTTCACATTTTTGAGCTCATTTCACAGTAATTCTTCGTCTATGCTCGGAAAAACCAACAAATCAGATCCAGCACAAGTTGATCAAGGCCAAAAGTTTCCACAACTAGTCACACCGATGACTCCTTCCCGCCTCTCAACCGTCAGTTCAATCATACTGTCTTTTGTGTGTCACAGGCTGTTTTTTTCTCTGACCAATGAATAGTTTGTTTTCATCGAAAAAGCTCAAAATCACTTCAGAAAGCCCGAATGCATATTTTTCAATCCTGAAAAATGTGTTCACCCAATAAAGCACATTGGTACAAAAAGGTCACAGGAGAAATAGAGTGAATTGTGTGGTGATTTCGGAAGCTAAAGGAAAAAAATCTGTTTTTCGACTTTGAATTATTTCACTTTCACTTTGAATTATTTAATTCGACTTTGAATTATTTATGTTCGACTTTGAAATATTCAGACTGTAAGGAATGATGTCCAAAGAGACATTGAGAAGAGGAGAAAGACGAATGAATTGTCAAACTCGATTTCAGTTTTCATTGATCGGCCCATTCACTCAGACAACTTGGGACGAAATTTTTGAAGTCATTCAAAAGTACGAGCTCAAAAAAAGCGATCAGATTTATAAAAAAATGCCGCCTTCCTCCGATCCCTTTTTTTGAGATCGGACTTTTGAAGGACTTCAAAAATTTCGTCCCACTTTTACCCCACCCTGTAGTGGGTGATTCTTACCGAAATATCTCAAAATAAAAAAAAGGGTGAAAAAAGTCAATCGACTTGAGCATTCTGTGTTGAAACCATGTGAAACTGTTTTCTCTTTTCAAATCACCTTCTGTCTCTTCGAGGGCACTTTACACTGAAATTGAAAGGCCTCCACACAGGCTGTGAAGTTATGTCACGGTTTCTATTTTCATTTTATCAACAGCACATTACACACAATAATCTCTTCAAAGAGACACGTGGGTGAAAGTCTGATCGAAGTCAAAACTACCTGAGACGACATCTCACCGATTTCATTTGTGTCAGTATTATTGACATCATAGTAAAGTTCGAAGATTCATGTTTAAACAATTGTAATGCATCTATCCAATCGGAGTTCGGTCCTGTGAAACGATATTAGTGTTGAATTCGGTCTGGAACAAATCAGAGAGACCATTCAATTCATATTTAAGACAGAATTTTTGACATCAAAAAAAAGGTCGAGGACTCAAATCAAAAAATGAGTCTTATCCCTTGTGTCTGTTCCTGGTCTGGTTTCACAAGAGTGTTATCGAAAGGAAGTGACAATGATTTATTGATGATTGACTCATCCGGTCTGGGTTGTGATTCGAGGAGATTCGAAGTTGTGAATTTGAACTATTTTATGACATCAAAAATTCTCCCCCATTTCTTGAGAAAGTCAAATATATCAAGATAGGCGATCGAACTTTTCTCCAACGTCAAGGATCACTCGCCATGATCGCCAAACCATAAAAAAATACCTTCTATCACATTTCAACCTGATCAAACGATATTACAAGTGGGTACCGCACACAGTCCCCCCACAAAATATGCGAGATCAAGTCGATGGAGCAACAGTCCTCCTGGCGAGACTCGAAGTGCATCGTCTCACCAATTTTGAAAATTTAATCACTGGGGATGAATCGTGGGTCAAATGTGACAACCCCACTATTTTTACATGGCAGGATCGTCATGCGCCTCCACTTATTCATGACAGGGACAACATTTCGACTCGAAAATCGATGATCACACTTTTTTTGGATCAAATTTGACCTTCATCAACGTCCTACCCCGTGGTCGGACAGTAAATGCCCACTTTTTCTTTGAGGAAGTGTTGACTCCTCTATTTGAGGCAGTTCTGAGCAGGAGGCAACTCCATCCGAACCAGAAGAACGATATACATTATGACAACGCTCCAACCCACAATGCCGCAGTGACTCGTGACTTCCTTGCTGAAACTGTGTTCAAAGGAGTGCCCCACACTCCCTGGAGTCCAGATTTGGCACCTTGCGACTTCTGGCTCTTCGAGCGACTTTTTTGAGTGAAGTCTCAGTTGAAGTTTCGAGAGTTAGATTCCGTAGATTCAACGCTAGTGATCCGTCCGACACTGAAATAACGACTGTTCATTCAATATTGAATATAGATTCGAGCCATGTTTTGTTGAACTTGCTGTCTCGTCTCTTCAAATTCTTCAAAACTCTTCCTTGATGAGACTGTAGCTCTTGTTCTGTCGCCATGTTCGAACCATCCAGTTCGACATGGTGAAAGTTAGGTTGTCTCCGATGGGGGTGCCTGTCATCATGTGTATGACGAATTTTTGAATTGACGGAGCGATTTTCCTATCATTTTTATTAGCTTTCGAATTCCTCCGTTCTGATTCGTGTCTCCCTTTCTTTGAACGTTTTTTGTTGGATTTTTCAGTATATTTCCGTTTCTTCTTCTGGATCTATGACGCTTCGGAGGATGACCACGATCACGTATTTATTAATGATCACACCTAATCTCATTCTGAGAGGAGCCCCAGGTTTCGGATTGAACCTACTGGAAGGGTGGTTCATGACAAAAGTGGGGCGAAAAATCGAATTTTGAATTATGTATTGGTTTCCTGATTCGTTGGTATGTTTCGTTTGCCAGTACTGAGTCAAAATAGACCGTGAACGACTTCTCTCAATAATACTATTTTGATCATTTTCACCAGAGGTTCCCCGTCCCGAATGCCAATTGGAAACAAAGAGCATGTTCGAAACATCATCCGGAACGCAAATGTTACCTACCACCAATCATGACTTCCCGCTGTCGAGAAGGATTGTCCCTGAACTTTTATTCTTGACATCGCAGAATTCAGGGGAATGAAAAATTGAACATGAATGAGTTCATAAGGGCATTTCTGTGAGTACTGGACAATATGTGAAAGATTTGAAAAACTAAATTTTTTCATTATTGGGGAAGATAGAAAAAAAACTATTTGTTCGTGACAGAAAATTTCTTACACAAAACATTTGTTGAGTGGCTTTTCTTGAACTATTCACGATCAAAATACTTTGTATTAGGTTCGAAACGGATGTCTGTATTCCAACTGAATAAAGTATGTTGAAGATTTCTCCGATTCATGGGGGAATTGCACTATCAGATTTTGTTTATTCTCTAAGTTTACCAAAATGGTTTAATTTCATCCCAGGTTCCGGGTGGTTGACACATTCTGGGAGAATAACACATCTATCAGTCGACCGTGTCAAATCCGACCGGATCATGCCGCCAGGCTAGCAATGGGCCACCAAATGGCTTGGTACATGTACCATTAGTACGATTTTGCCATAAGCATCAATCTTGACGAGACATCACTGATAGCCACAACGAGACCAAAAGTCAAGCGGGTGGGGACGGTGATAGGTCGCGCCCCGATCGAACTAAAAATGAAACGAGAAAGAAAAATCTTAAACAGGCGTGGAAAAAAAGGTCGTGAAGTTTAAATTCGCTGAGCTTAAATGTAAGGGCCTCTTATCTAGGAGCCAAAAATGCGACAAAAAAGACTCCTAACTAGGAGACCCCAGCCGGGGATCCTATTTAGGAGGTTCGATTTCGACCTCAAACTGTTCCCGGAGTTGTGATGATGT